>OX451741.1:60853317-61453317 GCA_948472305.1 Vicia faba | reverse complement strand
ACTGCAGAAGACGTATCTTGACAGCCATAGGGTAAGGAAAGCAATGTGTTCTACATCAGACACATTGTCTCCCTCAGCATGGTAGTGACTGATAAACTTGGAAAAACTTGCTAGTTTGACTTCGAAGTCGATTATACTTGAATGTTCTTCGTTGTCAGGGATATATGTTTCTCCTACTGGCGATAACCCAGTGATGGCCGCTATGTCGAAGAAGGTAGGGGTAATCATTCCACCAGGGAGATGGAAAGTATTATAGGTACTGTCCCAGAAATAGAGGGACGCGAATAGTAAAGGGTGGCTGTAAGTGAAACCAGGCTTCGACAGCTTAATCAAGTTGTAGATACCTAATTCTTCCCATTGCTGGGATTTCTTAGCTTCTACCTTATTGAACCAGTTTTGATAAGCAGTGTCGGAGGTGGGGCAAGATCGAAACGGTTTAAAATTACTCTTTACATAGTCTAATACAAAAGGTTCCTTAGGGAGAACAGTGGTATTTTCCATGGTGTTTGGGCCAGAAGATTCTATTGCCTTAGGGGCGTCCATTTTGTTAAACAAGGGTTTGAAACTATAGCAAACTGGGAAAATTGTCCTGGTATCTTTTAAAATTTCAAAAACCGTAAGAGGGCCCATTAAAGCTAACCTCTTACCAGCAGCGGTGGTAGGAATGAGTACCTGTGATGCATAAAGCATTTCTTTTTCCTTTGAGATCATCTGGGGAGCAAGAACGGATTGACCTTGGTGAGTGATAACCTTACTTTCCATTGTAGTTCCTGCGGTCTTTCCTTTCTTCTTGGGAACCTTTTTGAGTTGGGATGAAGTAGAAGAAGACATTTTTGAAGAATGTTGAAAGCTTAGGGTTTTTGGCGAGAGAAGAAGGATAAAAGATTCAGAATGTGGAAAGAAAAGAAAAAGACTAAGTTGATGATGTTTTATAATGTGGAAGTTTAAGCATCCACTGAATAAGGTTGTGATACGTGGAAATCATGGGTTGGTTTGATAAAGAGGTGGCGTAAAAGTTAACATGGGTAATAGGCGTGATTAAATATAATCATTGTTTTGTAACTGCACCATACTGTGAAGTGGCACCAGGCGGTTAAGGAATCCAAAAAGTGTTATGATTGACGTGACTGGAGTCAAATGCATTAAATGTTACGATGATTCGAAGGTCGCATCAAAATCTTGTGTAGATGTTTAAAATAAGTATTTCTCAGAGAGATCGAAATACATATTTTAAAGGGGCATTTTGTTAGCTGAAGATTTTGATAATATTATTAGAAGCCAAGTGAATTGAACGTTTCGATCAAAATGAAACAAAGCGTCATGTTTCGAAGTAGCAGAAGCAGTGTTTCGAATAAGCATATCAAAGCTTGGAGCTTCGAGTGGCAATTATGGGAACGTATCTAAAGAAGTCTCGAAATGACAACAAGGTTGTGTCTGAGAAGTGCGTTCAAAGCGGAGAAGTACCAAAACATTTGAAATTCAAATGCAAGTGGGACATTCAAAGTTTGAAATTTATGTGCTGGAGCATTTGGAGACACGTGGAAACAAGAGAGAGTCATTGTTCTGCATGTTCTGAACGTGGCATAGTCTTATAGCAAGACCGTTATGGTCGAAGTAGTATAAATAGAAGTCTTAGTATTAGGATTTCGTGTGTCATATCTATTGTACTAAATACTCAGTAAACATTCAAATTACCACATGGCTAGGGAAACGAATGCAAGAGCAATGTACGTATGATCGCACCACATGTTTATGATTTAATGAAAACCTTTTATCATTTCCAGTACTTTCCTTTATCTTCCTGCCAAATACCATTTACAAGTTTTCTCATTTAAAGTCTTTTTATTCGAAATCTTTTCATTGAAGCCTTACATTTTAATGCTTCCTTTACATTTCAAACACTTTACATTTCAGAAAACTGTCATACTTTTCATGCCTTTATCTTCAAGTTTTATCCTTCGAACGCCTATTTTTACTTAAAGTCATTTTACATATTTCTTGCATTAAACGCTTTCTTCATATTTCGAATCTTTTACATTCCGGAGCATCTTTTACATTAACTGTTTTTATAATTCGAAGCCATTTACTTACTTTTTATGCAATTTTACATGTCTTTACAATTAAAATTTATTCATGCAAGTTAGTTTCGCGCACATATATTTTGATTACCCCTTTAGATCTTTAAGAGAGAAATCGAAATAAGTCAAACACCTACACAACACTCAAATACCAACCATGAATATCTGTTCGATCATGAGAGTTACCCTAATGACCAATGAGTCCTAGGATCAATCTAGTCGATCCTGCGAGTTACCAGAGAAATTGAATAACAGTCAGTAAGTTTATTCGATAGTTTGGAAGACTAGCGGTTGTTTACCAGAAATCACTGGAAACACCTACATCCTGAGAGCATGGACATAGTCGGAAAAAATACTACACGTAATCAAAGACCCGCTAGGTTGATACACCTAGGCAAAAATAAGGGCTTCCCGGCGAACCAAAAGGGTTCGGGCAAAAATAAGGGATGAAATGAAAAATCTGTACACCCGGCAAGTCGAAAACCTGAAAGGGCGGTCCAGGCAAAAGTTAGGGATCAAAAGCGTACGACTATGTCCCGGCATCTTGTCACTTGCTTACCAGAAGAAGACTGGTCAAATCGGCAGTTATCAAGATCTCCACAGGTATCTTCTCCCACAGAAACAGGGGCAGTAATGAGTTGTCTAAGCAACCTAGTTTCTCTGTCCATCAGGGTACCAAGATAGGTTCGGCTGAAGGACGCCACCAAGATATCTTAACTCCCCAGAGAGTGAGCCAGCAAGTCAACATACTCTCCCCAAGCAATGTTATACTGTTGGCCTTAAGGAAATTAGGTATCCCTAACAGATCTCAACATTCCTCAGCGCAACATTCCTAACAAGCATCCCCGGCAGTCCTGATCTAAGATTGTTCCCCGGCTTATACCAGACATTCAGTGGAGCCACTTCCCCAGTGCATCTCAAATTAATCTCCCCAGGAGAGTCCAGTCCAAAAGTTTCCCCAGGAAAGCGGAATCCATCTCCCCAACAGGAAGCTTATCCCCAGTAGATTCTGGAAGCTTCCCCCCTGCAGAGCACGAACGCGTCTCTCGGCTTTATTCAAAGGTTATTTCCCCACCAGGATATAACTGGGTTATCCTCAACCAATAACCAGGGAAAGATCGTCCCCGACGAAGTCTTCCCATCCCCCAACGGAGTTCATCATATTCTTCAACAAAACTCAGCAATGATATCCCCAATGGAATTCTCATTCATCTCAGCGAAGCACCTCTCCTCCCACAGAGTATTGTTCCCCAGCAAGATCGCTAGAGTAGTTATTCCCCGCAGAGTAATCTCTTCATCAAGTTTATTCCCCAACGGAGTCATCTTCTCCTACCGGTTCATTCTTGCAATCTTCATCCCTAGCAGAAACGAAGAACTTTCTTCAACCATCAGCCCAGGATTTAACTCCCGACATTCGTCAAGGATATATTTTCCTAGACGAAAATACATTCAAAAACATCACATACATCATGATACATGCATAAACACATCATATCTTACAATCTCATTTATGTTGAGAACATCATTGCTTGATCCATGGCATGCATTACATACGACTGACTTTTATATTTCAGGAAAGATCCAGTTAAGTTCTCAGCTATTCCAAGACCTTGCCTGGTCCAGTTAAATCGACTCCTAAAGATTTTTCTGATGCCGATCCAGTCAAAGGCCTTCTCTGGGCCAGTTAAATCGATTCCTAAAGATTTTCCTGATGAAGACCCAGTTGAAGATTCCAAGACCTTGCCTGGTTCAGTTAAATCCACTCCTAAAGATTTTTCTGATGCCGATCTAGTCAAAGGCCTTCTCTGGTCCAGTTAAATCGATTCCTAAAGATTTTCCTGATGAAGACCCAGTTGAAGATTCCAAGACCTTGCCTGGTTCAGTTAAATCGACTCCTAAAGATTTTTCTGATGCCGATCCAGTCAAAGGCCTTCTTTGGTCCAGTTAAATCGATTCCTAAAGATTTTCCTGATGAAGACCCAGTTGAAGATTCCAAGACCTTGCTTGGTTCAGTTAAATCGACTCCTAAAGATTTTTCTGATGCCGATCCAGTCAAAGGCCTTCTCTGGTCTAGTTGAATCGATTCCTAAAGATTTTCCTGATGAAGACCCAGTTGAAGATTCAAAGACCTCGCCTGGTCCAGTTAAATCAATGCCTAAAGATTCTGTCATCATTCTGTTGAGGTAGTAATCGCCCAAGGTTCTCTCATCGTTACTGTTGAGGTAGTAATCGCCCAAGGTTCTCTCATCGTTACTGTTGAGGTAGTAATCGCCCAAGGTTCTCTCATCGTTACTGTTGAGGTAGTAATCGCCCAAGGTTCTCTCATCGTTGCTGTTGAGGTAGTAATCGCCCAAGGTTCTCTCATCGTTACTGTTGAGGTAGTAATCGCCCAGGGTTCTCTCATCGTTACTGTTGAGGTAGAAATCGCCCAAGGTTCTCTCATCGTTACTGTTGAGGTAGTAATCGCCCAAGGTTCTCTCATCGTTACTGTTGAGGTAGTAATCGCCCAAGGTTCTCTCATCGTTATTGTTGAGGTAGTAATCGCCCAAGGTTCTCTCATTGTTACTGTTGAGGTAGTAATCGCCCAAGGTTCTCTCATCGTTACTGTTGAGGTAGTAATCGCCCAAGGTTCTCTCATCGTTACTGTTGAGGTAGTAATCGCCCAAGGTTCTCTCATCGTTACTGTTGAGGTAGTAATCGCCTGAGGTTCTCTCATCGTTACTGTTGAGGTAGTAATCGACCAAGGTTCTCTCATCGTTACTGTTAAGGTAGTAATCGTCCAAGGTTCTCTCACCGTCCCGTTGAGGTAGTAATCGTCCCTGATCCATTCATCATCCTGCTGAGGTAGCAATCGTCTCAGATTCCTTCATCACATCATTACCAACAAAAAACCTTTTGAAGTTCCAGATCCGATTCCTATATCCTGCCAGGGTGTATCTGTTGACGACTAACATTACCAGACTCGATTCCTGTATCTCGCCAGGGCCCATCTGAAGAGTTTAAAGATTCGATTCTTGTAACCAGCCAGGGCACATCTACATAAAAAGTTTGAAGATCAACTCCTGTAACAGGCCAGGTAATTACCTTCTTTTTCAGGTACGCGAGTTCTCGCTAAGGAATCTCTTACGCGATCGACACCCAGATGGAATCTATAAGTCTATCCACCTATCCATCACCTCTCAACATGGCATCTGTAAGCCCATCTTCCTACCCATCAGTCTCCAAATGGCATCTATAAGCCCATTCCCACCATCACACTGCTAACATGTGAGCGCAAATTTCTGGGCACTCTAGTGTTCAATCATCTTCCACCCTCGGATTATGAAAGGCACGACAACCAATCTACATCCTCAGGTTTAAGAAGATTGAACAGGGGCAACTGTTGTACCCCAAAATTTGCCCTCCCGTATTCTTCAAGGTTTGCTAAGATCATGCTTCAAAATCTCCCAAGGGTTGTACAGTCCAATGGCCTCCTAACAGTCAAAAATTAGGGTTTTGGTTCTGGCAAAGAAGTTGAGGTTTCCAAGGGTCCAATCAAGTCCCACATGCCTACATACATTGTCAAGCATCCATATGCCAAGTTTCAAGACTCACAGCACCAGATTGCACAGTCAAAAACCCTAATTGCTTCACAATCAACTACAGGGGCAAAATGGTCATTTGACAGTCAAAAGTCCAAATTTTTGGTCAACATCTTATTTTGAAGCCACAAACATCATTTGATCAATTATTGATCATGATTCTCAAGGCATGGCTCAAAAAGTCTCAAGATGCAAAAGTTTCTATTTTTGGACAGTTGAAAAACTCAACTGCAAATTGACCAGAGCATAATTTCCACATGGTTTATCAGAAAAATTCAATCCAAAGCTCATTTTGAAGAGAATGACATTTCCTACAACTCATATTCACACTTCAAGTCCAAGAAATGCTCTCACAAAAAGTTATCAATCTCAACATTATAGGTCATTTTCAAAAGTCAACAAAAAGGCACTTTAAGTCAAAGACCATAACTTGAGATTGGTAAATCAAAATGACATGGGACCAAAGGCATTGGTTAGAGGACTTCAAGACCTTTCCAAAATGTCCAAGAACATGATCAAAGCTTAAAAATTGAGCAAGATATGCCTTGTGGAAGTTGGGAAATTTTTGGGAATTTTGAAAAGTCAACTTTGCTTCAAATGCCTCAAAATTGCTAATGGGCCTCAATTTCTTCCATGAATCATTACCCAAAAGCCATGCACGACCCATTAAGCTAAAAGGGAGTTATTTTCTTATTTTTAATTAATTAATTGAATTTTTTAATCCTATTAATTCATTTAATTAAAATTAATTATGAGAAAAATACTAAAGCATGTGTTTTGAATCTTTTTATGCAGCTAATATGTCCATTATGAGCTCAAGATTTCGTTCACATTCTAAAAGGAAAGAATCTTCCATGATTTGGCATAATTAGCATGAAAAAGATTGAAAAAAGATCATGGAAAATCAAATATCCAAATCATCAATGCAAAGGCTTTGGGCTTGGTTTTTCTAACTTAATTCCATCTACATACATATGCAAACATAACCCTAATGCCTAGAAACACAGAAGCTGCGCCCAATACAAAGAACAACTTTGCACTTTTTTCACAAAAAAACTCAAAACTGAAAACCTAGCTAGAGCTCGTTTCAAGACCTAAAAGCTATTCCAAAAGCTTGCTGACACTACCAGGAAGCTGTTCCAATCAAAACCACGCCTCCATCCTCAAGGAATTGGTAGAATGAAGCCTCCCTGTTCATAAATATTTTCATATTCGTGTTTGAATTTGCATACATTTTTCATACGTTTTAAGCATTGATTTATACTAACATGAGTGTTCCGAAGCTATTGGCATTCTTTGATTGAGTTATTAAGCCCTGTACAAGAATCCACCATGAAAGCTGTTTAGGGTTTCAGAGCTACAAATTTAGGGCTTTACGCATCTGAAAAAATTGGACAATAAGACCAGTACCATTGAAATCAGGAGATCCCAACGAACGGAATCCACACCTCGCGCCCTTTTTCTTTTTGACCATATGCTAATCGCTATTATTTACTGTGCTATTTAGTGGGGGTTTAAAACCCCCGCTATTTGTTTCTTATTTTTGCAGAGAAAGGAAGAAGAAGGCTAGCGTGGATGAACGTGGTTGGCTGATTCAAATTTAACGCGTTTTTATTTTTGGTTCAGCGTAATCTTACTTTTTCCATTATAATGATCATTGTCCATTATACATACAAACTAACGCGTTGGCTCAGTTGGCTTGTGCGTGGTCCTACAGGCATTGGGACCTGGGTTCGATTCCCAGGTCCCCGATATTTCTTCATAATTTTGTTTGTAACGTATTCAGGTGTTGCTACTCTCCAGTGGTCCACCAAACGCCCCAATGCCTGTGCCTGCCACATGTCTCCAGGGATCAATCCAAAGGCCATCACATGGATTCCACCATGAACGCTAGTCAAACAGTCTGCACGCAAACGCTGGAAAGTCAAAAAGGCCAGATTTCTAGTGGGCCTGAATTCCTTGCATAAACCTCCCCTTTGGGTTCAGACACCCCATGGTTTGCATTTTTTCTTCTTTCTTTTCAATTTTTTCTTTTTAATTTGTTTTATTGTTTTAGTTAATTCTACAAAAATTAATTTTCATAATAAAATAAAAATCAGAAATCATAAAAATAAAAATATGTTTTATTTAACATTTAAGTCACTAATTTTTGTAAATAAATCTTTTAATAATCAATTTAGTAAAATTAGGTTTTATTTTAATCTTTTCATAAATAAACTAAAAAAATATAGAAATTAGGTTTTTAGCATTTTTATTCTCTTTTCTTAATAAATAAATTTTTATTCTTATCATTATTAATTATTAATTATTTTATAAATAAACTTGTAATTAATTAATTTAGTAAAATTAGGTTAAATTTAAACATTTTTTTTAATAATTAAAAACAAACTTAGAATTAGGGTTTTATTTAACTTTTAATTTTAATTAATTTTCTTTGTTTTCATTAAATACAAAAACATAAAAAATAACTTCTTTCCTTTATTGAATAATTAATTAATTTTTAAATTTCATTTAATTTCTTTAAAGGGTCCAACGCCCTCGCATATTCGATTCTAATTTCTTTTCGCGCGTTTATTTTTATTTCCCTTTTTAATACTATGTAATTTCCAAAGCCTTGTAATAGTAATTAGGAAATTTATTTATTTTCTGCATTTTATTAAAAAAAATGGGTCTTTGTTAATTTGGCGATGTATAGACCCGCGCCTTGTAATAGCGTAGGACCTTTATTTTCCGCATTTTAATTTCCGTACCTTTAAACTGCTAATCACATGAAAGAATGAATGGCCCAAATAAAATCAAAGCGTAGCTCACCAAATGCATGACAAGATAAAACATAATTGAAAACAATACACAAATTCACACACCACTCCTAGGGTACGCCCCACTGTTGCCTTGCCCCTCGAAACGTGGTCGTCGAGTATAGGACGTCTTAGTGAGTCCTTATGTCCATTGATCTAGTTGCCTCGAAACAAGTTGCCTCGAAACGGTTGCCTCGGAATAAAAAGATCAATGGCATAAGGGTAGCTTCTAAGGTGTCCTACTGTTGCTCTGGTGACCACACTGTCCCTACAAACGAATTGACCCGAACACCTCCAATGGTGGTGCTACCTACCTCTCAATGGTGGGATGGCACTACCTTAAGGACATTTACACAGCCTAATTCCTTAGGGTAGGTAGATGGGTCGTAGATACTTGCTCTATTCAAAAAACAATCAAAACTCTTTTCACACCGACACTTTCAAAAAGCTTTCAAAACAATTTTTCAAACACTCTTGAGGACTGATACAAGAGTCGATCTGAAATCTTTAAACGAAACTTTTTTAAACCCACTCACACTTTTAAAAACAAACATTTTGAAAACACAAATGAGCAAGTATCTAAGAGCCCATGGATAACCATGGATAGAAAGGGTGCTAACACCTTCCCTTTCTATAAATCTACCTCCCGAACCGAGAACCATATCTCATAAGGAATTTTTCTGTGCTTTTGTCCTTTCCATGTTGGAGAAAATAAAAGACGGTGGCGACTCTTACTTCCGCGACATTTCGTGAACCAACGTTAAACAGTCAGTTCCAGATCCACCGATCACACAGTCCATAGTTGCTTTCCTTAGGGTCGTAGGGAACAACCGGCATTTGATTGGTCCCCCGACGTTGTGGTAGTGCAGCATGGCTTCGAACCCGTCTATGTGGTCGACCGGGTCGGTGATGCCGTCATACTCTTTTAAGTGAGGAGGCTTCTCCCTGCCCGGGGGAATGAGCACCTCCATGATAGCTTGTGACAAGGGACCGCGAGGGTCATCCTCGTCACTCCATTCCGGGGAGCGGAACGGGGATCCGATGTATTGTCGGTCACGCGGAGCGTTGCGGTGTGACTGTTGGTAGTCTCCCCCGTGTCTGTCTCCGAGAGGTCTTCGTTCTTTTCGTGAAGGGCCATGGTCGCGCCTTCCCGCGTCGACGAGTGGTTCCCTCTCCAAAGGGGGTCATGGCTCGATTGGTCAAGGTGACGAGCTTCGCGAGATGTCCCGATTCTGTCTCCACGGGGGAGATCGGGGACGTTTGTCCGCTTGTCGAGGGGGAGCATATTGAGGTCTTATGTGCCTTCTAGGGGGCCTTCGGTCATCCTCGAGTGCTCTCAGTCTTTCCCCCTGGGCAAAGATGAGATAGTTGGTTTGGTTAATCGCCGCGAACAGTTCCCTGGTCGTGGTATCTGCCCCGGCAGGGACAGGGACCTCGTGGAACTAGATGGATGGGTAGTTTAGAGGAACTGGTTGATCTTCTTCAAGCCGATGAGGGATTGACGAAGAGGAAGCCGTGGCTCTGTCTCGGTAGTTAGAAGGTCCGGGGATGTGACGCCAGGGACCGTATTATGGCTGGTGGTGCCGGCGTTGTCGAGGCCAGCATTATTGTCGGTGATGTTATTGTTAGCTTCGATGGCACGGATGTTCTGGTTGTCCCGAATTTGGTCAGCCATGACTGTCGAGGATTGTTAGCTTTTGTCTTTTAAATGGAGAGAAGACGAGGAAGCTTAGTTTCCCACAGACGGCGCCACTGATCGTACCTGATCAGAGTTGGACCATCACAGCTGGCTTTGGACTAGATTTGAAGGAGATGGGGGGGGGGGGGTACCTGCAAGACACTCTGATGGAAAAGTGAGAGACGGAATGAGCAAGCAAGTATGTATGTATGTGTGAATGAATGAGTACTCGACCCTCTCGAAATAGAGGGTATTTATAACCCCCAGCACTGGGCCAACGTCTCTTTATTGGGCTGATCAAACAGGCCCAACAAAGAGACTGCCAGGTTCTGCATGAGTAGTGGGGACCTGCACGTTGTCCCCTACCTGGATGATGCCCTCTGCAAGACAGGGAGGATAAAGACGCGATCTTCCCGGGACCATGAGGACTCCGCGAAATTAGGAGAGGTTAAAGTCATCCCTACGAGGAGGGTGCTCGGGTGGAGCGTATGCTCGTCGGGGACGTTCCTCGTAGGCACCGACAAGAAGCAATCATAGCCGACCAGATACCCATGATCGGAGTGTGCTCGGAGGATATACTGCTCAGCACGATATGTTGACAAGCTTGGATTGGGTCTTACTGGTGATTGGGCCACGAGCAGGCCCAATCCAGAACAAGAATATATTAATAAAAATAGTATATATATATATATATATATATATATATATATATATATATATATATATATATATATATATATATATATATATATATATATATATATATTATCTTAATTAAAAACAAAAGATTATATATTAATAAAAACCACTAAGATGGATATAATAGTTATGTATAAAAACATTATTAATTTTTAAAATTAGAATTATAAATAATTAAAAGAATAATATTTTTGTTATGAACAAAACATAACATAACATTTAAAAAAAGGGTTATTATATGTTTAATATATTTTGTTTAAAAAAGGATATAGTAGTTGTGATACGGTGGGAGAATTGGCTTGGTTGTTTTGCATTTGATCGTAAATGTTGCGGTTAGCAAGAGTTGCTACCGACTTTTCTTTATCCAAAAGGAAAGGCTGAAAAGAACAGGAAAGACCTTTGAGATATTTTCTTGAGTTCGGGGGGTATATTATGAAAAGGGAAGGTATTAGCATTCTTTTCATCCATATTTTTTCATGGGCTCTTAGTTACTTGCTAGATCACTTGCTTTTGTTTGAAAATATGCTTTGTATGGTTTTTGATAGTATTTTGAAAAGGGCGCCATCATTTAGGCAAATTTTATAATGATTTTCATTCGTAAGAATGTATACAAAGTGTTGATCTTTTGCAAATGTTTTTCAAGTTTGAAAGATGTTTTTTGAAAGTGTTGGTGTTTGTTTTGAAAATAGTGTGATACGGTGGGAGAACTGGCTTGAGGATTTTGCGTTTTATCGCAAATGTCGCGGTTAGCAAGAGTCGCCACCAACTTTTCTTTTATACAATAAGGAAAGGTGAAAAGCACAGGAAAGACCTTTGAGATGTTTTCTTTAGTTCGGGGGGTAGATTATAAAAAGGGAAGGTATTAGCACCCTTTTCATCCATGGTTTTCCATGGGCTCTTAGTTACTTGCTTAAATCACTTTCTTTTGTTTGTTTGAAATTGTGTTTGGTGTGGTTTTGAAAGTATTTTGTAAAAGAGGTCATTCGTTTAGGCAATCTTTGTAATGATTCTAGCCTTTTTGCAACTTTTCTTGCATTTGAAGTAAAGTGAAGGGACAATGCTTGCCATGCTTGTACTTTCTCCCTTAGGGTTGGTATCAGCTTGCACAATTTGCCTTAGACCTGTGAGACTTATATGTGCCAAGGGGACAGGTTCAATGCTCAAGATTTGCAAAGTGGCAAAGGTTGATCTTTTTCAAAATGGCAATGGTCACTTTTTGCATAAATGGAATTGCAAGTTGGATAATGGTTCTAAGGCATGAATCAAAGCTTTGTCAACTGAGTAAGCATTTAATTAAGGATTGAGGAACAAGTTTGGGACCTGTAAAGCATGGATTAGGCAACATAGGTACTGATTGCAACTTTGTTCTTCATGAAATGGCTTGGACAAAAAGTGAGAAATTGCCAACTTCATCTCTTCGATTCTCCCTACTCAAAAATGAACTTGAGGAGTTCTTGGACATTTTGGAGAGCTTGCAATGTGCTCTATAACTCATCTTTGAAATTCATTTTGAGATACCTCTTGGAACTAGGTGAAAAGTTGCCATGAAGTTGGGTCCAAAACCTGCCTAAACTATGGCAAAATTTCACTAAGTTATTTAGTTCATGACCATGTATTCATAAATTTATATCTTGAGATACAAACATATTTAGGGAAAAGTGTGTGAAGCAAAGTTGTATATTTCATGGAGTTCTACAACTTTCATGTTGGGAACTTTCCTTGAATCATTATGCATCATGGTAAAAAAGTGGCCTAAAGTTGAGAAAAAATAAGAAATTTTCTATACTTGGAAAATTTTCTAAGTTAAGAAAAATTTCAAATTCAAACCCTAATCTTCAAACTTGTATTTCTTGATTAACAAGTTTCACATTTTGACATGTTTTGATGAATTTTAATCCTTGACACTTGATTTTGACCAAAAAGTCAAAGTTTGACTTTTCAGTGTATAGTTGGCTTTTGATCAGTTGACTGCAAATTTCATCTGTCAATCTAGTGAAATTGAAATGTTTTGAGACATGTAATTAGGTAAAGATGATGCAATTGAACCCCTGAAATCATGCTTTAACTCAATTGGTCATTTGCTAGGTTAAAAATCAGAAATTGCCCTTCCTCAGTCAAAACCCTAATTTTGACCATTTTGCCCTTTTGGTGATTTGATCAAATTTCTTGAGGAATTGTGGTCCAAACTTGATCAAATGATACACATGAGTCTAGAATGTTGATGTTGATAAAAAAATATTAAGTTTGACTGTAAATTGGCGATGGTTGACTTTTTTCCCAATATAACTGATTTTCAGGTCAACTGTCCAATTGACAGAGCAAAAGTGTGATCCAAGGCTTGAAACTTGACATGAGTAAACTTGGGGTTCCATAATGATGCTTGAAAGTCACATGAAGCATTGATAGTCAAAAAATCCTTGTGCAATCTCAAACCCTAATTTTGGGTCATCAGTGCAAGAAGATATGCCTTGAGCTGACCAAACCCTAATCCAGTCTTGAGTCAAAGAAACCTTGTGAGAAAAATCTTGATAAATGAGAGGGAAAATTTTGGGGTACAACAAATAGCAAGGATGTTTTTGGTTTTGAAATTGAGCAAGCAACTAGGAGTAATCTACCTACTCAAAAAGTCTTTTATGTTTATTTTCTCTTTCCTTTGACATTGTTACCTTACCATTGATTTGGTAAGTAACCCTATCTTTGGATGTAAAAGGGACGGGCAAGGGTCATAGTATAGCCATGATTAGCAATGTTGTAAGATATCTTAGCATTTTCTTTAGGGACTAAGATCATTTTGAAAGGCAACATGGATAGCGTCATCGAGGGACTATGATCTTATATTTTTTGCTTGTTTTTGCTAAGATACCTCGCATGGATAATATGGCCATTTTTGTAAGGCAACCAAGTGGATTTACCCTAAGGGTGTTTGTGTGCAAGTGTATTGATTTACATGCTTGATTTGTCTTGAATTAGGGTTTACTACTTGTTGGTTTTAATCTTTCTATACAAACCCTAATTACTAGCATTTGTATATAAAGCATTTAAATTGCGGAAAATAAAAATACTAAGCTATTACATCATTTAGGGGAGGGGGTGTACAAATTACAAAGGGGGAATTGCAAGAAATTAAGTCTAAATAATTATTACAACTATATTGAATTTGAATAAATGTACAAAATTGAAGATAAAAATGCAAGAATGTAAAATGTAAAAAGAAATGTGATTTTTTTGTTTGGTTTTTCATGAAAAGGATTTTTGACTTAATTAATTAAAAAAAATAACTAAAAATAAGAAAAGTAATATTAAGTTAATAAAAGAAATTAAGGAAATAAATTTTTAGGTTTTTTATGAATTTAATTAAACTAGTAAATAAAAATAATTAAATAAAAGATCCTAAGTTCTAAATTGATTTAATTTTACAAGAAAATAATATAATAATAATTAAGATTTATTATCTAAGTATTAAAAAAAAGGGAAATTTATTAAAGAAAATATTTTTGTTCTTTTAATTTTATGAAGAAAAATAAACTAAATAAATAGAAATAATAAAATATAAATATTTTTTGGATTTTTTTATTAATTAAAATAATAATAATAATAATAAAGAAAATGTAAAACGAAAATAAAATAAAAAAAAGAAGGAAAATAAAATAACAAAGAAAAATAAATGGGCCAGGGGTGTAAACAACAAGGCAGAGGGTCAGAAATAGCAAACAAAATAGGGCCCAATCATTTGGAGGCCCAGGCGCTGCAAGGATAAAAAAAATGTAAAGAAAATATGAAAAAAAGCAAAAGGCATCGCGCTGAGGTTCGAACCCATGACCTCTTGATTACCAGCGTGCTGCCTTACCACTGAGGTGACTATACATCCGTTAATATAACTGAAATGATAGATATATAAGGCAAAATAAGTCCTGAACACACTTCGTCTTCAACCTCCAGCTAGACCACCTGTAACTTCACCATTTCTCAACAAAAATGGAAAATGCAAACATGAAAGTTGCTCCATTTTTCCATACGAATTCAACGATATAAATATCATAAGCTATAAATCAAAGATGAATGGGAATTTTTAAAAGTACCAAATTCTGACCTAATTATTTTCAGAGGTTCAATCCTAAAATTCTCCTAGCTCAATCAATATAAATAAAATCTATGGACATGTACAGCTTCAGGGCAATGATGTCTACATTTTATCTTCACAAATGCAAGCCTAACAATGCCTAAGTAATGAGATAGAAGTTCAAGAAAAATACCTAAAAACTGGAAATCGTGAAATGCAAATGAGCTTGATTCAAGGTGCTGCAATGATCAGGTTAGCTTCCTCAAGTTCCCAGGAAGCTAATGCAATGGTTTGCTTGAGCAATGGATGACTGGAATGGCTTAGAGAAGTCAATGTGCAAACTCTGTTTTTTGGTTATGGAGGTTATGATAAATGGTGTTACAGTTCTGGAATGAGGATGGGGATGAGTAGTATTTGATGTAAGGAAGCTTTAGAAACCAAAAGGCCAAAAAATGCACGAGGGAAATATGAGTTTGGTGTTCAAGGTCAGAAACTGTGCAACAATGGAGTTTTTGGGCAATTTCTGATTTGAGAGAATTTTGGTGTGTTTCGGGGGTGCTTTAGCTCGTGTTCTAGCTCATAAATAGTGCATCTATTTATAAGAAACAAGTTTGGAAGCTTGTTGTTGATTAGAATTCAAAATCACAAGTTAAGCATAACATGTGATTTTTGAGAAATCCAAGTTTCAAAGCTTTGTGTACTTGCTAAGATAGAGTGATTATGCTTTAAACACACTTTCTTCTGACTTTGTAGATGGAGTGTGATCAGAGGGAACAAGTGAGAGCCTCAAGAATTGACTTTGTGCATAAAGCTTGCTTTTCCAAAATGGAAGTGTTCACTTTGTGCCATTAATGGAAATGTGAATTGGATAAAGCTTAAACCACATGGATTAAAGCTTGAAAGTTTGTGTAATCCATTAATGATGGATAAATACATAAGTTAGAAGGCCTGCAAAGCAAGATTATGCAGCCTAACATTGAAATTGCATTTTTGTTCATCATGAAAATGACCTATAATTTTAGTTTGAAACCCTAACTTCCTCTCTTCGATTCTCCTTGCGCAAGAATGAACTCAAGGAGTTCTTGGACAATTTAGAAAGCTTCTAATGTTCTCTACAACCCCTCTTTGAATCACTTTTAAAAATTCCCCTTGTAACTATATGAAAAATTGCCATGAAGTTAGGTCAAAATCCTGCCTAAACTAGGGCAAAATTTTCACTAAGTGTTTAGTTTCAAGACCATGACTTCATGGATTAATAACTTGAGATCCAAGCATTTATAGGAGAAGTTGTTTAAAGCAATGTTGTAGATCTCATGGAGATCTACAACTTTCATGTTGAAAGTTTCTTTTGAATCATCTTGCATCATGGTGAAAAATTGGCTCAAAGTTGTGAAAAAATATGAAGTTTTCAACACTTAGAAAAATTTCTAAGTTTGAAAACTTTGACTTTTCAAAATGAAATCTTGACTTTTTTGATTTCTTGATAAAAAAAGTTTCATATTTTGATATGTTTTGATGAATTGTGATCTTTGACACTTGATTTTGACCAAAAAGTCAAAGTTTGACTTTTTAGTATACAATTGACTTTTGATCAGTTGACTGAAAATCAACTATCAATCAAATGATCTTGAGCAATGTTTTGAGTCATGTCATTAGGTAAAAATGATGAAATTGAACTCTTGAGATCATGCCTCAAACCAATTAACCATTTTCTAGGTCAAAAATAAAAAATTGCCCTTTCTCAGTCAAAACCCTAATTTTGACCATTTTGCCCTTTTGATGGTTTGATCAAATTTCTTAAAGAATTGTGGTCCAAACTTGATCAAATGATACATATGAGTTTATAATGTTGATGTGGATAAAAAATTATAAAGTTTGACTCTAAATTGGCCACAGTTGACTTTTTCCCCAATACAGTTGATTTTTAGGTCAACTGCTCAATTGACTAAGCAAAAATGTGATCCAAGGCTTGAAACTTGACATGAGTAATCTTGGGGGTCGATAATGATCCATGAAAGTCATATGAGGCATTTAAAGTTCAATTATCCTTGTGCAATCTCAAACCATAATTTCAGTCATCAGTGCTTAAGAAGGTATCTTGAGCTGATCAACCCTTGTGCAGTCTTGAACCAAGAGAGATCTTGTGAGAAAATTTTAGATAAATGAGAGGGCAAAATTTGGGGTACAACAGCTGCCCCTGTTCAATCTTCTTAGACCTGAAGAGTTAGATTGGCGGATCTTCCATTCGTGACTTGAAGGTGGAAGATGATTGGACACTAGAGTGCCCAGAAATTCACACTCGAAGATGAAATGTGAATGGGCTTATAGATGCAATTTGGAGGAATGATGGAGATATTTCGGATATGGGCTTGTAGATTCCATCCAAAGGTGACTGTTGACAGAGAGTGGACTAAGTTTGAACTTGATTTCAACCGGAAAAGAATCAGAATAAACCTTTGGAGCAATTTATCTGAACCAGGAGAAGTCTTGTATGTTGTTTGACTGGGAAGAATCAGAATAAATCATTGAGAGATTTATCTGAACCCGGAGTATCCTTTTGGAAAGTATCAGGATAAACTGTTGAGGGGTTTAAACTGAACCAAAAGAGATCTTGAATATTCTTTAACTAGAAAGAATCATAATAAATCTTTGTGCGATTTATCTGAACTAGAGAAAGCGTTTGCGAGAAAGAATCAGAATAAGTCATTGAGAGATTTATCTGAAACCGAAATGTTCCTTTGGAAAGTATCAGGATAAACCGTTGAGGGGTTTAAACTGAACCAAAAGAGATCTTGAATATTCTTTAACTGGAAAGAATCAGAGTAAATCTTTGTGTGATTTATCTGAACCGGAGAAAGCGTCTACGGGAAAGAATCAGAATAAATCATTGAGAGATTTATCTGAACCGGCAGGGATCTGGAAAAGAATCAGAACAAATTATTGAGAGATTTATGTGAACCAGAGAAGACAAATGCGGGAAAAGAATCAGAATAAATTGTTGAGATATTTAAATTGAACCGACAAGAGTCTGAAAGAAACATCTGTTATGTAGATGGTTAACCAATCTTTTCTTGGGAATTGATCTGTAATTGACTTGTTGAAAATTTGACGATAATTTTCTGTTGATTGATCTTTCCAAAAAAAGATGAAAGATTAGTTGTATGCAATGTCATGATGTATAAAATGCATGGTGCGATGATGTTCTCAAAATAAATGAGATTGTGTCGTATGTATTTGTGCTGTCAATGTTATGACGTATGGATGCAATGTATGGACACGTTAACTATTATGCCGCAGTGTTACTGGGGAAGACAAATTATCGAGTACCGCTGGGTACAAAGGGTGTAAGTCTTCATGTTTTGAAGTTGCTGATGAGTTGATGAGCTTTCATTTGTTAGAGAAATAAACTCTATTGTGTAAAGGAAGCGTCGTGTATTGCTTATGAAATCCTGTTGGGGAATCCTGAGAAAATGCGACTTTTACTGGGGAGTGATAACTGGAAGTTTTGTTCCGCCGGGGATGTGAGAGAGCTTGATATCATTAAGCTGCACACTGTGAGGGATTTTATGGAATAGTCTAAAGATATTATCCTATTTCTAAAGCCATTAATGATTGTATTTCTATTTTCTGTTCCTTTTTTTTGTTCATTTGTAAACAGTAGTTACGTTCAAATGCATATGTTCAAAAATAAATCATTGGACGTTTTCGCAAATAAAAAACGGAAAAAGAAAAAATAGATAGTTTTGCACTTTCAAAGGGATATCTTTGTATTAACTAGAATAAGTATTTTTGTACAATGAGACGAACATTCTAGTAAGAGAACGTTGTCGTAGAAAAATGAAAATTTGATACAAAGAAAAGATAGCTATGTGAAATAATCCCACGGGGTTCCCATTCTGCTATAGCCTTCGTGTTTCTGAGCATTTTGTCCACTTGCTGCCTTGTCCGAAGTTGATTAGATTGATCAGAACCGCTAAGTTTGTCATTCAAAGCTAAAGGTTGTATATAAGGTGATCCAACGGGACATAGTCATACACTTTAATTCCCTAACTTTTCCTGGACCGCCCTTTCGGGTTTTCAGTCCACCGGGATACCCTTTTTTTCCCAAGTCACCCTTTCGGGTTTTCAACTTGCCAGGTGTACAGATTTTTTTTGTTTTATCCCTAATTTTTTCCTGGACCTTTTTGGTTCGCCGGGATGCCCTTGTTTTTCCAAGGTGTGTCAACCTAGCGAGTCTCTTATGTGTAGTATCTTTTGACTATGTATGCTTTCACAGGGTGTGAAAGGTCGTCGCCATCCATAGTGGTTAAGATCATTGCTCCACCAGAGAATATGCTTTTGATCACAAACGGTCCTTCGTACGTAGGAGTCCATTTGCCCCTGGGATCACCTTGTGGTAATATGATATGCTTGATTACCAAGTCACCAACCTGATATACCTAACGCCTGACTTTCTTATTGAAAGCCTTGATCATCCATTTTTGATACATTTGACCATGGCAGAAAACAGTAAGCCTTTTCTCATCAATCAAGTTTAGTTGATCAAGTCAAGTCTGGATCCAATCGTCTTCACTCAGCCCTGCATCCTTTATAATTCTCAAAGAAGGTATTTGGACTTCAATTGGTAGAACAACTTCCATGCCACCAAGGAAAAGGGAGTTTTCCCCATTGATGTGCATGCCGTGGTACGGTAACCGTGGAGAGAAAATGGTAGCATCTCGTGTCAGTCCTTGTAGGTTACTGTCATTTTTTTGTATGATCTTCTTGATGTTCTTATTTGCAGCTTCGACAACGGCTTTCATCTTTTGCCGGTAAGGGGAAGAATTATGGTGTTGGATCTTGAATTGCACGCATAGTACATTGATCATAGTATTGTTGAGATTCGTACCATTGTCTATGATGATTCTCTCTGGGATGTCGTACCAATATATGAGATTTTGTTTGATGAAGCGGGCCACAATATTCTTGGTAACAGAAGCGAAAGAAGCTGCCTCAACCCACTTCGTGAAATAGTTAATGGCCACCAAGATGAAGCGGTGTCCATTAGAAGCTGTAGGTTTGATTTCTAAAATCATATCGATGCCCCACATTGCGAATGGCTAGGGAGAAGTCAGGACATTTAGAGGAACTGGAGGCACATGCACTTTGTCAGCATAGATTTGACACTTGTGATAGGTTCGTGAATGCTGATAGCAATCTGCTTCCATGGTAGACCAGTAATACCCTGCCTATAGGATTTTTTTAGCCATCATATGCCCACTCGAATGGGTGTCAAAAGTGCCTTCATGTAGATCAGCCAGGATCTTTTCTGCCTCAACCTTGTCTACGCAACGAAGCAAAATAGAGTCGTGGTTGCGTTTGTATAGAATGCCATTACTGATGAAGAACTTAGCAGAGAATCTCCTCAATAACTTCTTATCATTGACTGAAGCTCCTTCCGGATACTCTTGAGCCTCGAGATACCTCTTAACTTCATGGAACCAAGGTTGTCCACTACTTCATCAGTATCGATCTCGTGACAGTAAGTTGGTTCTTCCATCCGTTCAATGGTGATCTGGGGAGCCTCGTTACCCCACTTGAGTTTTGTGATCGGTGGATCTGGAACTGACTGTTTAACGCTGGTTCGCGAAATGTCGCGGAAGCAAGAGTCGCCACCGTCTTTTATTTTCTCCAAATGGAAAGGACAAAAGCACAGAAAAATTCCTTATAGAGATTGCTCTCGGTTCGGGAGGTAGATTATAGAAAGGGAAGGTGTTAGCACCCTTTCTATCCATGGTTATCCATGGGCTCTTAGATACTTGCTCATTTGTGTTTTGCTTTTCAACTGTGGGTTTAAAAAAAGTTTCTTTGAAAATTTCAGTTCGACTCTTGTATCAGTCCTCAAGAGTGTTTGAAAAATTGCTTTCGAAAGCTTTTTGAAAAGGTGTCGGTGTGAAAAGTATTTTTGATTTGTTTTGAAATTAGAGCAAGTATCTAGAGTCGTCTACCTACCCTAAGGAATTCGTCTGTGTAGATGTCCTTAAAGTAGTGCCATCCCACCATTGAGAGGTAGGTAGCACCACCATTGGAGGTGTTCGGGTCAATGCGAAGTTCGGGACATGGTGATCACCGGAGCAATAGGAAGACACCTTAGAAGCTACCCTCATGCCAGGTTCCCGGATCATGAGGACTTACTAAAACATCCTCTACTCGACGATCACCTTTCGAGGGGCAAGGCAACAGTGAAGTGTACCCTAGGGGTGGTGTGTGATTTGTGTGTCATGTTCATTTGCATTAATCTTGTTCATGTCATAGGTGATCTACGCTTTTGTTTTTATTTTAACATTCATTCTTGCATGCAAATTTATTAACAGTTAAAAAGTTGCGGGAAATGTAAAGGTCCTACGCTATTACAAAGGCGCGGGTCCACATCGCCAAATTAAATCCAGGACCCGATTTAAAATAAAATAAAGTAAAGTGCGAGAAATATAAATGTCTAATTTACATGGTTTTTGGAGAATTACATAAAAAGGAGGAAATAAAATAAACGCGCGAATTAGAATTACGATCGAATGCGAGGGCGTTGGACCCTTTTTAATGAAATTAAATTATGATTAACAAATTAATTAAATTAAAGTAAAAAGAAAAGATTTTTGAGTTTTTTGTATTTATGGATTTTTAATAAGAGAATTAAATGAAACTAAGAAATTAATTAACCCTAATTCTAACTATTTTTATTTATTAAGAAAAAAAATTAAAATTGAACATAAAATTAAACCTAATTAATTAATGCAATTTTATTTACAAGAAAATAATTAATAATTAATAATGATAAAAGAAAAGAAAAAGATAAAAGTAATTAAAACCTAATTCTACAAATTTTAAATTTATTAAGAAAATGTTAAAGTTAACCCTAGAATAAAAAAAAACTAATTAATTAATAAGACCTTTTTTACAAAAAATAACATTAAATGAAATATATTTTAATTTTTATGACTTTCTGATTTTTATTATTTTTTATATTAAGAAAATATTAATTTAAAGAATTAAATAAGAATTAAACAAAACAAATAAAAATAGAAAAAGAGAATAGAAGAGAGCAAACCAAGGGGGGTGCTGTCCCCAAACTGGAGGAATTGTCTAGCAATTGGGCCCATTTGTTTCAAGGCCTTTTTGACTTTTCCTGGAAGCGTGTGTACGCGTTGACTGGTGAGTATGATGTTCATCAGATCTAGACCTTTGGATTGGGATCATGGGGCGCGTGGCATGCTGGGACATTGGGCGTATGATGAACTTCAGAAGGCCAGCTGCATGAGATTATGCTGAAACAAAATATGTGAAGAAAGTAAGGGGACCTGGGAATCGAACCCAGGTCTCAAGGTTTGCCAGCGTTGCTTTCCACCATCTATGCTGCATTGTAACTTTGTAATGATAATAGATAACAATTAATATATAAAAAATAAAGCACTAATGTTATGGATCAAAGAAAACGCGCTAAATTTTAAACTACCCTATCACTTGGAGACAAGTCATCGTCTTCCCCATCCGTTCGCTTTTGGCCTGAAAAAAACAGTTAGATAGCGGGGGTTTTAAACCCCCACTAAATAGTGCATACGAAAATAGCGAATAGAATATGGTGGCTCATAAATTAGGCGCGAGGTATGGAATCCATTGGTCATGATCTTCTGGTTCTAATGGCGTGGGTCTCAGGTCTCAATTTTTCCATAAAAGTAAACCCCCAATTTTACAGTCTTGTAACCCTAGCAATCTTCCATGGTGATTTCGCGTATAGGAAAGCAAAACTCAATTAAACAATATGGTTAGCTTCAGAATGATAAGATTAACACAAAACAAGCATTAGAACTCAAAATCATGGCATGAATGATGAAATACGATTATGCAAAAAAGATGACACAGTCGGACTGCTATATACCAATTCTGGGCGCGTGAGGATTGAAAAAGTATCCAGTTAGGTTCAGTAATGCCCTAGGAAGCTTTTGCAATTGGTATTTTGCTTTGAATCGTGCTAGAATATAGTTTTCAGTTTTCACTTTTCCACCAAAAATTGCAAAAGTTGTTCTTGAATTCTGGCGCAGCTTTGAGGTTCCGGTGCATTAGGTTTGCATTAGTATATGTAAGGAATGAATTAGGGTTGAGTTTTGATCCAAAAAAATCCTTGCATTGATGAGAACAATATTTGATTTCCATGGCATATCTTCCAAATCTTTTTTCACATGTTTTTGATTCCAATCATGGCAAAACCTTCCAATTTTGATTATGCACGAATCTTGAGCCTTTAAGGAGAGTTTATTCTGCACAAAAAGATTTAAAAACTTTGGTTTAGTATTTTTCCATATTTTATTTAATTTAAATGAATTAATTGCAATTAAAAATTCAAATAAATAAATAAAAAATGATGAATAAATCCCCTTTGGGCCAAATGGTCGTGCATATGCTTTGGATGATGAATCTTGGAAGAAAATGAGGCCCATTAGCAATTTTAAGGCATTTGAAGCAAAGTTGACTTTTCAAAATTCCCAAAAGTTTCCCAACTTCCACAAGGCATATCTTGCTCAATTTTTAAGCTTTGATCATGTTCTTGGACATTTTGGAAAGGTCTTGAAGCCCTTTAACCAATGCCTTTGGTCCCATATCATTTTGATTTACCAATCTAAAGTTATGACCTTTGACTTAAAGTCCCTTTTTGTTGACTTTTGAAAATGACCTATAATGTTGAAATTGATAACTTTTTGTGAGAGCATTTCTTGGACTTGAAGTGTTAAGAGGAGTTGTAGGAAATGTCTTTCTCTTCAAAATGAGCTTTGGATGGAATTTTTCTGATAAACCATGTGGAAGTTATGCCTTGGTCAAGTTATAGTTGACTTTTTCAACTGTCCAAATATGTAAACTTTTGCATCTTGAGACTTTTTGAGCCAAGCTTTGAGAATCATGATCAAGCATTGATCAAATGATGTTTGTGGCTTCAAAATGTGATGTTGACCAAATATTTGAACTTTTGACTGTCAAATGACCATTTTGCCCCTACAGTTGACTGTAGTGCAATTAGGGTTTTTGACTGTGCAATTTTGTGCTGTAAGTCTTAAAACTTGGTATGAGGATGCTTGACCATATTTATAGGCATGTGGGACTTGTTTGGACCCTTGAAAACTTCATTTTCTTTGTCAGAACCAAAACCCTAGTTTTGACTGTTAGGAGGCCCTTGAACTGTGCAACCCTTGGGGAGATTTTGAAGCTTGCTCTTTGCAATTCTTGAAGAATATGGGAGGGCAAATTTTGGGGTACAACAGTTGCCCCTGTTCAATCTTCTTAGACCTGAGGATGCAGATTGGCTGACGTGCATTTCGTAATCCGAAGGTGGAAGATGATTGAACACTAGAGTGCCCAGAAATTTGCGCTCACATGTTAGCAGTATGATGGTGGAATGGGCTTATAGATGCCATTTAGAAATTGATGGATAGGATGATGGGCTTATAGATGCCATGCTGAGAGATGATGGATGGTGGATGGGCTTATAGATGCCATGCTGAGAGATGATGGAAGGTGGATGGGCTTATAGATGCCATCTGGATGTTGATCGCGTAAGAGCTTCCTTAGCGAGAACTTGCATACTTGGAAAAAAGAAAATGATTACCTGGCCTATTACAGGAGCTGGTCTTTGAATTCTTTGTATAGATGTGTCCTGACTGGTTATAGGAGCTGGATCTGGAGCTTCAAAAGGTGATGAATGAACCAGGGATGGTTACTACCTCAACGGGACGGTGAGAGAACCTTGGGCGATTACTACCTCAACAGGAATGCTGAGAGAATCATAGGGCGATTACTACCTCAACAGGAACGCTGAGAGAATCATAGGGCGATTACTACCTCAACAGGAACGCTGAGAGAATCTTGGGGCGATTACTACCTCAACAGGAACGCTGAGAGAATCTTGGAGCGACTTCAACCTCAACAGTAACGCTGAGAGAATCTTGGGCGACTTCAACCTCAACAGTAACGCTGAGAGAATCTTGGATGTCTTCTACTGAGTCTTTATCAGGAAAATCTGTTAGGGGTCGATTTAACTGGACTAGAGAAGGCCTTTGACTGGATAAGAAACAGAAAAATCTTAGGGTCGACTTAACTGAACCCGTCTAGGTCTTGAAATGTAGCTGAGAACTTAACTGGATCTTTCCTGAAAAGTAAAGGTCAGTTGCATGATGTGGATCAAGCAATGATATTCTCAACATAAATGAGATTGTAAGATATGATGCATATATGCATGCTATAATGTATGAAAATGTGCTGAACGTATATTTTCGTCTTAGAAAAATAAATCCTTGACGGGTGCGGGGAAGTCACTCCTGGGCTGATGTTGAAGAATAGATCTTTGCTTCCGCTGGGGATGATAGCTGCAAGAATACTGGTAGGAGAAGATAACTCCGTCGGGGAATAAACTTGATGAAGAGATTACTCTGCGGGGAATAACTACTCTACCTACCTTGCTGGGGAACAGTACTCTGTGGGGAGAGAGGATACCCTAACGATCTTGTTGGGGAGCAATACTCTGTGGGGAAGAGGTACTTTGCTGAAATGTTGATGGTAACTTCGCTGGGGATACCATTGTTGTGTTGGAAGTGTTAATAGACTTCGCTAGGGATAAGAAGACTTTGCCGAGGACGGTCTTTCCGTGGCTTTTGGGCTGAGGATAACCCAGTTATACCCTGATAGGGAAATAACTCTTTGAATAAAGCCGGGGGACACGTTCGTGCTCTGCAGGGGATAAGCTTCCAGAATCTACTGGGGATAAGCTTACTGCTGGGGAGATGGATTGAACTTTCCTGTGGAAACCGGACTGGACTCTCTTGGGGAAATCTTTGAACTGTAATTTTTGTAAGCTGAAAGAGAGGATCTATGTAGGGTTGCCTGATGATGAGCTCGTGTAAAACCGCATCTTGGAAAGAAGGACACCTGTGTAGGGTTACTGGGTGACGAGTCCGTGTAAAACTTCATCTGGAGTTTTAAGAAGGAAACCTGTGTAAGGTTTACTGATGATGAGTCCGTGTAAAACTACGTCTGGAAAGAGATAACCTGTGTAGGGTTACTTCGGGATAAGTTCGTGTAAAACTTCTGGAGGAACCTGGGTAAGGTTATTGCAGGGTGAGTTTGTGTAAAACTTCTTGATGAACCGGGGTAAGGTTATCTTTGAGGTAAGTCCGTGTAAGACTTCTGGAGGAACCGGGGTAAGGTTACTGCAGGATAAGTTCGTGTAAAACTTCTTGATGAACCGGGGTAAGGTCATCTTGAGATAAATCCGTGTAAGACTTCTGGAGGAACCGGGGTAAGGTTACTTGCGGAGGGTGAGTCCGTGTAAGACTTCGTCTGAAAACTGAGAAGGAACCGGTGTAGGGTTACTTTGATGATAAATCCGTGTAAGACTTTTTTTTGAAAGAAAAGGAACCGGTGTAGGGTTGCCTGTGGATGATAAAGTGGATGATTGTCCTGTTTCGGATGTTAACCCACGATTTGGAATTTGTAAAGGTAGATGGTAATCATCTTTGTATTAACCTTTCCTTGGTACTTTGGTTGACAGAGCAACTGGATCGCCTGGACGACTCATTATTGCCCCTGTTTCTGAGGTGAGGGGAAAAGATACCTCGTGGAGGTAGTTGACAAATCTTCCCTTTGGTAGGCAAAGTGACAAGATACCGGGACATAGTCGTACGCTTTGATCCCTAACTTTTGCCTGGACCGCCCTTTCGGGTTTTCAGTCCACCGGGATACCCATTTTTGCCCAAGCCGCCTTTGCAGGTTTTCGACTTGCCGGGTGTACAGATTCTTTTTATTTCATCCCTTCATTTTGCCCGAACCCTTTTGGTTCGCTGGGAAGCCCTTATTTTTTCCTAGGTGTGTCAACCTAGCGGGTCTTTGATTATGCGCAGTATTTTTTCGACTATATCCACGCTCTCAGAATGTGGGGGGTTGCCCCTGTTAGAAGTGTTTTGTCGTGCCACCAGAAGGTGTTTGATTAGGCAAGATTCGTTGTTGGAATGCCCCAAGTGGCTCGGGCGGAGATTTGCCCCAGATAATAGACACTGATCATGCCATGCCCCTTGATTGGAAGTGTTTCTTCCATTTGAGTTGAGAGGACTTTTGTTCATTAGATATTCGTCGTGCGAATTTTTTCTGCTGTTCAAACAAATATTCATATGCAAACAAGGTTATTTAAGAATGCAAAGACTTATGTCTGTCTTGAAGTTTTCGAAAATGCATTTTTTCAGTAAAACCATGTGAAGTCAACTCAAGATTTTACAGCAAGCCTTCAGGAGTCAGGATACCTTCGTAACAGTATGCTTTCGAACTAACCCATGCTTCAGCTAGGACTTTTAAGGGTTGTAGCGTGGCCAGGTTCACGGTTTAAGAAACAAAGGATAAAGGCTCAAATTATTTGTACCCACCCGTTCTTCGTGATGTTCTCCAAACCTAAACTCAGTTGATCATACGTTAGACCTTGTTTGAGTCTTTGTCCTGATATTATGGTGATGGTTCGGATATTGACAGTTCATTTTGAACAGGCAGTCATTTCTTTTTTTTTTGTTTGAGGGTTTGTAGGACCTCTTTTTTTTTATTTTGTTATCCCTGTCTTTTGCCTAAACTGTTCCTTTTTGTGATTACAGTCAGCGGGATGCCCCAATTTTTGTAAGTCTCCTTCATAGGTTTTGACTTGTTGGGCTTTTATTTTGAGAAATGATGACTGCCTGTCTTTATGATTATTCGTAACCATCACTGTCTTTTGTTTTGTAAGGACCTCTTTAGTGCCATTCGTTATGCACTTGGATCAACTGAGAGACTACCCTGCCCCAGGTTATGATTAAGGGTTTTAAATTTCGAAAAGAAAAACTCTTACTTCTTTGGCTCAGAGGGGTTGACGAGGGATTATCTTCCTTATAACTCCAGTGTTTGGGAATTGAAACAATGCCTGTACTTCATCAGCGGGGTCTATTCAAAAGCATACTGTAGATCATGGTATCGTTTTCGTCATCCTCCTTCAAGAGGCTTAGAATTATTAATTGAGAGTTGACATCAAAAAGAATGAAAGCAATTTGAGTATAGCGAACATAATTAATTCAAGACAGACATGTGTAATGCATTCATGAAATAAAAAAGTTTAGCATGACAATTGTTTGTTTGAACAAGAAAAGAAAAATACAACTTGAATTCAAATGAAAAAAAATCTCTCAATCCTAGCCATGTTTTGGAAAATGAGCAGTGGTCACAATGGGAGTCTCAGCAGGCTCGAATTCGATCTCCTTAGCATCGATCATATTCTGGATCTTATACTTCAGCGCCCAACAGTCCTCAGTATCGTGCCCCGGGCTATCAGAATGATAAGCACACCTCGCCTCCGGATTGTAGTTTGGAGAGGAGGTCTTGGGATTTGCAGGAGGGTTGATCACCGCAATCAGGTTCATTTTCAACATGTGCTGCAATGCTTGTGACCATGACATGTTGATGTTGGTGAATTGTCTTTTAGGCTCGTCCGGCCTTCGCTGATTTCCCTTTTGTGGTTGTCGGCGTGGTGCAGAACCAGAGATCATGACTGCCCCTGCATGTTGGTCATGACGACTCTTTTGACTGTATGCAGCATTAGATTCCTTCTTTCCCGTGTAAGGCTTTTTGTGAGTATCAGAAGGTGTGGTCTCTTGAATCTTCCCGGCCTTGATACCAGCTTCAATTCTTTCCCCAGTCAGAACGAGGTCGGTAAACCCTGCAGATGAGTTACCAATGAGATGATTGAAGAACGGCCCGGATAGGGTCCCTAAGAACATATCAACGAGTTCCCGGTCAGTCAAAGGTGGTTGTACCCTCCCAGCAAGGTCTCTCCATCTCTGCGCATATTCTTTGAAACCTTCTCCCGATCCTAACGACATACCCTGGAGTTGAGTACGTGTAGGAGCGAGGTCGGAATTATACTGATACTGCTTGTAAAAAGCAGTAGCCAACTCCTCCCAGTTACGAACCTTGGTTCCATCCAGCTGATAGAACCATTCGAGATGAGTCCCTGAAAGACTTTCCTGGAAGAAATGGATCCACAAGTTCTTGTCCACTGTGTACGGTTGAATCTTCCGCACATAGGATATGAGATGCAGCCTGGGACAGGATGCCCCATCATACTTGACAAAAGAAGGAGCCTTGAATTTGTGTGGGATCACCACACCGGAAGATAGACCCAGGTCTCCGAAATCCAACCCAGGCACTTGTTGCATTTCCATGGCATTCAGACGATCCTCTAATTGTTTGTACCGGTCCTCAGCTGGAGGGTACTGCTCATCATTGAACTCCGTCTCGTTGTCGGAGACCACTGGACTAGGCACCTCTCTCTCATGGGGACTGTCTTTCCCAACAGAGGAAGTAGCTTGGTTAGCATCATTTTGTGATACATTTCCAGACTTGCGCCTAGGGTTAAACAACACAGTTCTCTTCTTCTTCTTCTTCAGGAGCAGAGTCTTCAAATCCTGCTGCCCCTGGGCTAGGCTCATAATCAACTCCTGGAACTGGGCATTCTGGGCCTGGAGAGCCTTGATAGATTGTTCGTTGGATGATTCAGGATTCATGATGATTGGCTGAAATAAACAGTGAAGAGGGTAAGCAACCTGTAAAAGGGATACCTGTAGTGCAATGATATGTATGTATGCATGCAATGTTTTCAAGGATCTCGCGGGGTAAACAAGAAAATCGTTAGCATTTGAATTTGTAGGTTGATTGAAGGAATTCCATGTTGCTGAGAATCCTTCTTCAAGGGTCAAAGGCTCACCATATCCAGTGGGTCATAGCCTCTGACAACCTTGGCTAGAGGAAAATAAATCCTCTTTGCCCCTTGCTAAATGTTTGTTCATCATGACCTGCATCACAAACCCTTGGGATCCTTGAAATGGATTAGTCCTTATGCAGGATGTATGCAATGGTATGATGGTATGCTATGCATGGGGTAATGTAAGTAACCCTGTTATGAGTCCCAATTAAGGACTGTAAACAAAACCTGCAAGAAACTCAGTAAACCCTGTTATAAGTCCTAATTAAGGACTATAAACAAAACCTGCAAGAAAACTCAAGTGTCAATTAACAAGCCTGCAAATAGTCAAGCTGGAAGGCACACAAGTCACACAAGAGAAGCCCTTAAAGTTTAGGCCAGCATGAGGTTTGGGTATTACCCTCTTGAAGTTGGTGGGCTCAACCTGTCCTATTAGAAGTAACTGGGTTCTAAGGGTCCCAATATCACGGGATTGCTTTCATTGTTCATCATTTCGATTTAGCCACTGAACTGGCGACCGAAATATTCCAGGAAAGCAACCCTCAATTGAGTGTAGTATCGAGTATCAACCAACCTTAGACTGCACCAAAGTCAGTTATCTCACTACCCTAAAGAGGCCAAGATGGTTCAATTAAGGTTCCTAAGGTCAGTTGATGTTTCACGACACCACGCGGTGGCCCCGTACTCTCCTTGACTGAACTCAAGGGTTACCGGTACACACCAAAGTGCCACATCAACGTAGCAGACTGTTTCAACCATGTCGGTATACCCTGCACAGTTCCCTCACAGCCTTGTTGCTACTTTCTAAGAAGGTATCCCCCAGATCCGGGTTAGGATCTATAGAACTCTCAAGACAGTCCCACAATTTAAAGCAAGCAAAGAAAGCAATTGAAAACACAGTGATCTTAGTCCTAAGGTACACCTCACTTTAAAGAATCCCCAGCAGAGTCGCCAGTTCTGTGATCGGTGGATCTGGAACTGACTGTTTAACGCTGGTTCGCGAAATATCGCGGAAGCAAGAGTCGCCACCGTCTTTTATTTTCTCCAAATGGAAAGGACAAAAGCACAGAAAAATTCCTTATAGAGATTGCTCTCGGTTCGAGAGGTAGATTATAGAAAGGGAATGTGTTAGCACCCTTTCTATCCATGGTTATCCATGGGCTCTTAGATACTTGCTCATTTGTGTTTTGCTTTTCAACTGTGGGTTTAAAAAAAGTTTCTTTGAAAATTTCAGTTCGACTCTTGTATCAGTCCTCAAGAGTGTTTGAAAAATTGCTTTCGAAAGCTTTTTGAAAAGGTGTCGGTGTGAAAAGTATTTTTGATTTGTTTTGAAATTAGAGCAAGTATCTAGAGTCGTCTACCTACCCTAAGGAATTCGTCTGTGTAGATGTCCTTAAAGTAGTGCCATCCCACCATTGAGAGGTAGGTAGCACCACCATTGGAGGTGTTCGGGTCAATGCGAAGTTCGGGACATGGTGATCACCGGAGCAATAGGAAGACACCTTAGAAGCTACCCTCATGCCAGGTTCCCGGATCATGAGGACTTACTAAAACATCCTCTACTCGACGATCACCTTTCGAGGGGCAAGGCAACAGTGAAGTGTACCCTAGGGGTGGTGTGTGATTTGTGTGTCATGTTCATTTGCATTAATCTTGTTCATGTCATAGGTGATCTACGCTTTTGTTTTTATTTTAACATTCATTCTTGCATGCAAATTTATTAACAGTTAAAAAGTTGCGGGAAATGTAAAGGTCCTACGCTATTACAAAGGCGCGGGTCCACATCGCCAAATTAAATCCAGGACCCGATTTAAAATAAAATAAAGTAAAGTGCGAGAAATATAAATGTCTAATTTACATGGCTTTTGGAGAATTACATAAAAGGAGGAAATAAAATAAACGCGCGAATTAGAATTACGATCGAATGCGAGGGCGTTGGACCCTTTTTAATGAAATTAAATTATGATTAACAAATTAATTAAATTAAAGTAAAAAGAAAAGATTTTTGAGTTTTTTGTATTTATGGATTTTTAATAAGAGAATTAAATGAAACTAAGAAATTAATTAACCCTAATTCTAACTATTTTTATTTATTAAGAAAAAAATTAAAATTGAACCTAAAATTAAACCTAATTAATTAATGCAATTTTATTTACAAGAAAATAATTAATAATTAATAATGATAAAAGAAAAGAAAAAGATAAAAGTAATTAAAACCTAATTCTACAAATTTTAAATTTATTAAGAAAATGTTAAAGTTAACCCTAGAATAAAAAAAAACTAATTAATTAATAAGACCTTTTTTACAAAAAATAACATTAAATGAAATATATTTTAATTTTTATGACTTTCTGATTTTTATTATTTTTTATATTAAGAAAATATTAATTTAAAGAATTAAATAAGAATTAAACAAAACAAATAAAAATAGAAAAAGAGAATAGAAGAGAGAAAACCAAGGGGGGTGCTGTCCCCAAACTGGAGGAATTGTCTAGCAATTGGGCCCATTTGTTTCAAGGCCTTTTTGACTTTTCCTGGAAGCGTGTGTACGCGTTGACTGGTGAGTATGATGTTCATCAGATCTAGACCTTTGGATTGGGATCATGGGGCGCGTGGCATGCTGGGACATTGGGCGTATGATGAACTTCAGGAGGCCAGCTGCATGAGATTATGCTGAAACAAAATATGTGAAGAAAGTAAGGGGACCTGGGAATCGAACCCAGGTCCCAAGGTTTGCCAGCGTTGCTTTCCACCATCTATGCTGCATTGTAACTTTGTAATGATAATAGATAACAATTAATATATAATAAAAAAAGCGCTAATGCTATGGATCAAAGAAAACGCGCTAAATTTTAAACTACCCTATCACTTGGAGACAAGTCATCGTCTTCCCCATCCGCTCGCTTTTGGCCTGAAAAAAACAGTTAGATAGCGGGGGTTTTAAACCCCCACTAAATAGTGCATACGAAAATAGCGAATAGAATATGGTGGCTCATAAATTAGGCGCGAGGTATGGAATCCATTGGTCATGATCTTCTGGTTCTAATGGCGTGGGTCTCAGGTCTCAATTTTTCCATAAAAGTAAACCCCCAATTTTACAGTCTTGTAACCCTAGCAATCTTCCATGGTGATTTCGCGTATAGGCAAGCAAAACTCAATTAAACAATATGGTTAGCTTCAGAATGATAAGATTAACACAAAACAAGCATTAGAACTCAAAATCATGGCATGAATGATGAAATACGATTATGCAAAAAAGATGACACAGTCGGACTTCTATATACCAATTCTGGGCGTGTGAGGATTGAAAAAGTATCCAGTTAGGTTCAGTAATGCCCTAGGAAGCTTTTGCAATTGGTATTTTGCTTTGAATCGTGCTAGAATATAGTTTTCAGTTTTCACTTTTCCACCAAAAATTGCAAAAGTTGTTCTTGAATTCTGGCGCAGCTTCGAGGTTCATGTGCATTAGGTTTGCATTAGTATATGTAAGGAATGAATTAGGGTTGAGTTTTGATCCAAAAAAATCCTTGCATTGATGAGAACAATATTTGATTTCCATGGCATATCTTCCAAATATTTTTTCACATGTTTTTGATTCCAATCATGGCAAAACCTTCCAATTTTGATTATGCACGAATCTTGAGCCTTTAAGGAGAGTTTATTCTGCACAAAAAGATTTAAAAACTTTGGTTTAATATTTTTCCATATTTTATTTAATTTAAATGAATTAATTGCAATTAAAAATTCAAATAAATAAATAATAATGATGAATAAATCCCCTTTGGGCCAAATGGTCGTGCATATGCTTTGGATGATGAATCTTGGAAGAAAATGAGGCCCATTAGCAATTTTAAGGCATTTGAAGCAAAGTTGACTTTTCAAAATTCCCAAAAATTTCCCAACTTCCACAAGGCATATCTTGCTCAATTTTTAATCTTTGATCATGTTCTTGGACATTTTGGAAAGGTATTGAAGCCCTTTAACCAATGCCTTTGGTCCCATGTCATTTTGATTTACCAATATCAAGTTATGGCCTTTGACTTAAAGTCCCTTTTTGTTGACTTTTGAAAATGACCTATAATGTTGAAATTGATAACTTTTTGTGAGAGCATTTCTTGGACTTGAAGTGTGAAGAGGAGTTGTAGGAAATGTCTTTCTCTTCAAAATGAGCTTTGGATGGAATTTTTCTGATAAACCATGTGGAAGTTATTCCTTGGTCAAGTTATAGTTGACTTTTTCAACTGTCCAAATATGGAAACTTTTACATCTTGAGACTTTTTGAGCCAAGCTTTGAGAATCATCATCAAGCATTGATCAAATGATGTTTGTGGCTTCAGAATGTGATGTTGACCAAAAATTTGAACTTTTGACTGTCAAATGACCATTTTTCCCCTGCAGTTGACTGTAGTGCAATTAGGGTTTTTGACTGTGCAATTTTGTGCTGTAAGTCTTGAAACTTGGTATGAGGATGCTTGACCATATTTATAGGCATGTGGGACTTTTTTGGACCCTTGAAAACTTCATTTTCTTTGTCAGAACCAAAACCCTAGTTTTGACTGTTAGGAGGCCCTTGAACTGTGCAACCCTTGGGGAGATTTTGAAGCTTGCTCTTTGCAATTCTTGAAGAATATGGGAGGGCAAATTTTGGGGTACAACAAGTTTAAACATGGATGACTTTGTGGCTAGCGCGTATGCTAGTTGATTCTCCTCTCGTGGAAAATGCTCAAAGGTAATTTCCTCGAAATGTGGGATTAATGTCAACACATGTTCTTTGTAGGGGATAAGGTTAGGGTGCTTTGTGTCCCATTCTCCTTTGATCTGACTAATGACTAAGGCTGAATCTCCGAACACACTTAAGGACTTGATTCCCAAATCTATGGCAGCTTTGAGACCAAAAATGCACGCTTCGTATTCTTCCATATTATTTGTACAGTTGAAGCAAAGTCTTGCGGTGAATGGAGTATGACATCCTTTAGGGAATATGAGTACAACACCTATGCCATTGTCGTGTGCGTTGGAGGATCCATCAAAAACCAGGGTCCATCGGGATCCTTGTTCAGGTCCGTTATATGGTCTGAGTTCTTCACAGTTGTTTACCATCATGATGTCTTCATCTGGGAATTCAAATTTCATGGACTGATAGTCATCCACAAATTGATGAGCAAGGTGATCGGCTAGTACACTGCCCTTTATTATTTTTGGGTAGTGTACTGAATGTCGTATTCAGTCAGGATCACCTGCCATCTTGCTATTCTCCCAGAGAGGGAAGGCTTCTCGAATATGTATTTAACTGGATCCATCTTGGATATCAATAAGGTAGTATGGGTCAACATATACTGTCTTAACCGGTGAGCAACCCATGCCAGAGCGCAACAAGTTTTCTCGAGCAGTGAATATCTTGTTTCACAGTCGGTAAACTTTTTGCTCAGGTAGTAAATAACATGCTCTTTTCGGCCAGACTCGTCATGCTGCCCCAATACACACCCCATTGAATTTTCCAAGATAGTTAGATACATGATCAAGGGTCTTCCCTCTACTGGCGGCATCAAAACAGGAGGCTCTTGTAGGTACTCTTTGATCTTGTCGAAGGTAGCTTGGCATTCATCATTCCATTTGACTACTTGATCTTTCTTCAGTAATTTGAATATTGGTTCACAAGTAGCTGTTAAGTGAGAAATGAATCTGGCAATGTAGTTTAGCCGTCCTAAGAATCCTCTGAATTCCTTCTCGGTGCGAGGAGCAGGCATTTCTTGTATTTCTTTCACCTTGGTAGGGTCCACTTTGATACCTTTACCGCTGACGACGAAGCCTAGGAGCTTACCAGACCTCACCCTAAATGCACATTTATTTGGGTTCAACCTTAGCTTGTATTTCTTTAGTCTCTCAAACAGTTTCTGCAAATGGTCAAGATGTTCCTCTTCAGTTTGATATCTGGCTATCATGTCGTCCACATAGACCTCTATTTTGTGATGTATCATGTCGTTAATTAAAGCTACCATGGCACGTTGATAGGTTGCCCCAACGTTCTTCAACCCGAATGGCATAACCTTGTAACAGAACGTGCCCCACTATGTGACTGTTGTCCCTAAAATTTTCCCTCTCATTTATCAAGAATTTGCTCACAAGATCTCCTTGGGCTCAAGACTGCACTAGGGTTTGATCAGCTCAAGACACCTCCTTAGGTACTGATGACCAAAATTATGGTTTGAGTTTGCACAAGGATTTTTGAACTATCAATGCTTCATATGACTTTCATGGACCATTATGGACCCTCAAGATTACTCATGTCAAGTTTCAAGCCTTGGATCACACTTTTGATCAGTCAGTTGAACAGTGGACCTAAAAATCAACTGTATTGGGGGAAAGTCAACCGTGGCCAATTTACAGTCAAATCTCATAATTTTTTATCCACATCAACATTTTAAACTCATATGTATCATTTGATCAAGTTTGGACCATAATCCCTCAATAAATTTGATCAAATCTCCAAAAGGGCAAAATGGTCAAAATTAGGGTTTTGACTGGGAAAGGGAAATTTCTGATTTTTTACCCAGCAAAGGGTCAATTGGTTTAAGGCATGATCTCAAGAGTCCAATTTCATCATTTTGACCTATTGACATGGTTCAAAACATTGCAAATCCATTGGGTTGACAGATAAATTTTGTAGTCAATTGATCAAAAGTCAACTGTATACTGAAAAGTAAAACTTTGACTTTTTGGTCAAATTCAAGCGCCAAAAATCATAATTCATCAAAACATGTAAAAATATGAAACTTATTCATCAAGAAATCAAAAAGTCAAGATTTCATTTTGAAAAGTCAAAATTTCTAAACTTAGAAATTTTTCTAAGTGTTGGAAATTTCATGTTTTTTCATAACTTTGAGCCAAATTTTCACCATGATGCAAGATGATTCAAGAGAAACTTCCAACATGAAAGTTTAATATCTCCATTAAATCTACAACTTTTCATCACATAACTTCTTCCAAAAGTTCTTGGATCTCAAGTTATAATTTCAAGAATATAGGATCATAAAACTAAACACTTAGTGAAATTTTGCCCTAATTTGGTCAAGATTTTAACTCAACTTCATGGCACTTTTTTCATATAGTTCCAAGGTGAATCTTCAAAAGCAATTCAAATTTGGGTTGTAGAGCACATTGCAAGCTTTCCAAAATATTCAAGAACTCCTTGAGATTATTCTTGAGTAGGTAGAATCGAAGAGATTAAGTTGGTGTTTTATCACTTGAATTACAAGGCATTTTGTGATGAACAAGAATCCAATTTCAAAACTAGGCTGCATAATCTTGCTTTGTAGGCCTCATAACTTGTGTATCTATCCATCATTAATGGATTACACAAACTTTTGAGCTTTAATCCAAGTGTTTTAAGCTTTATCCAATCCATATTTCCATTAATGGCACAAAGTGAACACTTCCATTTTAGAAAAGCAAGCTTTTGTGTAAAGTCAATTCTTGAGCCTCTAACTTGTTCCCTCTGATCACACTCTATCCACAAAGTCAGAAGCAAGCTTGTTTAAAGCATAAACACTCTATCTTAGCAAGTACACAATGCTCGGAAACTTGAAATTCTCAAAAATCACATGTTATGCATAAACTTGTGATTTTGAATTCTGATCAATAACAAGTATCCAAACTTGTTGCTTATAAATAGAGGCACTATTTGTGAGCTAGAGGACGAGCTTGAGCACCCTGAAATACACCAAAACTCCCTCAAATCATAAATTGCCCAAAAACTCCATTGTTGCACAGTTTCTGACCTTGAACCTCCAACTCACATTTCCCTCGTGCGTTTCTTAGCCTTTTAATTTCTAAAGCTTCCTTGCATCAAGGGTAACTCATCCATGTACCTGTTTCACTTCTGTAACACCATTTTCCCTGTCTTCCATAACAAAAAATAGAGCATCACAGTTGGACTTCTCCAGACCATTCCATCCACCCTCAGCTCAAGCCAACCATTGCATTAGCTTCCTAGAGGTCCAAGGAAGCTAATTTGATCATCAGCACTTCCTGAAACAAGCTCAAATCCATTTCACGATTTCCAGTTTTGAGGTATTTTACTTGAACTTCTATCTCATTACTTAGGCATTGTTAGGCTTGCATTTGTGAAGATAAAATGTATACATCATTGCCCTGAAGTTGTACATGTCCATAGATTTCATTTATTTTGATTGAGCTAGGAGAATTTTGAGTTTGAACTTTCTGAAATATTTAGGTCAGAATTTGGTACTTTTAAAAATTCTCATTCATCTTTGATTTATAGTTTATGATATTTATATGGTTGGATTCGTGTGACAAAATGGAGCAATTTTCATGTTTACATTTTTGCAAATGGTTGAGAAATGAGCAAGTTACAGATCCTTTGGCTGGAGGTTGAAGATGAAGTACAATCAGGGCGTGTTTTGTGTTATGTATTTATCATTTCATATAAGTTAACGGATGTATAGCCATCCTAGTGGTAAAGCGTGATCCTGTTCACCCCATGGTCCTGGATTCAAGCCCCAGCTTGACCACTTTGTTATTTTTACATTTTTTGACTCTTTTTTTTGTTCTTTTTTGGTAGCATTTGGGCTATTCATTGGGCTTTCTTTATTTTTTCTCAAGAATACTCTTTTGTTTACTAATGAACCCCACTGACTTTTTATTTATTTTATTTTCTTTTTATTTTTATTTATTAATATTAATATTAATATTTATTTTATTGACAAAAAAAAGATTAAAAAAATATATTTCTATTTATACTATATACATTTATTTTATTTTCTAGACTAAAACATCAAAAATATTTTTGTTACAAACTAACTTTTTTTAATTAAATAAATAGATTTAGGCTTATTTTATTTTCTTAAAATAAACATAGAATTTATACTTTTCCTAATTTAATTAATTTTCATACTATTTAGTTTAATGTTAAAATCATCTTCATAAAACTTAAAAATATTTTCTCTTTTAATTTAAATTAGTTTTTTTTTATTAAGCATTTTTTTTAGTTCATTAGGTTAAGAAATAAATTTTTTTTTTAACAAGGACAAAACCAAATAAAATCCATTCTTTTTTTTATTCATTACTTTATACATTATTCCTTTTCATATTTTGTACATTTATTTATTCAATTCAATATGGTTGTAATAGATTAATTAGGGTTTAATTCTTGCAATCCCCATTTACAAATTGTACACCCCCTCCCACAAATATTGTAATAGCGTAGTAACTTTAAATTTCGCAATTTATCGCTTTCATATAACATGTTAGTAATTAGGGTTTGTATGGAAAGACTTAAAACCAATAAATAGCAAGCCCTAATTCAAGACTAAATCAAGCATGAAAACAACACATTTGCACACAAGCACCCCTAGAGTGAAATCCACTTGGTTGCCTTACAAAATGGTCATATTACACATGTAAGGTATCTTAGCAAAAACAAACGAATACAAGATCATAGTCCATCAATGACGCTATCTAAGTTGCCTTACAAATGATCTTAGTCCCTAAAAGAGAATGCTAAGATGCCTTGCAACATTGCTAATCATGGTTATACGATGAGCCACGCCCGTCCCGTTTATATCCAAATATAGGGTTACTTACCAAATCAATGGTAACATAACAATGTCAAAGGAAAAGGAAATGTATAAGAAAGACTTTTGAGTATGTAGAATGCTCCTAATTACTTGCTCCATTTCAAAACAAACATCCTTGCTATTTTCAAAACAATCACATACACTTTCAAACATCTTACAAAATTGAAAATATTTTCAAAAGATCAAACATCTTTGTATACATTCTTACGAACGAAAATCATTACAAAGATTGCCTAAACAATGACCTCTTTACAAAATACTTTCAAAAAACCATACAAAGCACAAACTCAAACAAAAAAGAAAGTGATCTAGCAAGTAACTAAGAGCCCATGGAAAACCATCGATGAAAAGGGTGCTAATACCTTCCCTTTTCATAATCTACCCCCCCCCCCCGAACTCAAGAAACAATATCAAAGGTCTTTCCTGTGATTTTTCACCTTTCCTTTTGGATAAAATAAAAGTCGATGACGAATCTTGCTAACCGCAACATTTGTTATCAAACGCAAAACACCCAAGTCAGTTCTCCCACCGTATTACAGAACTGGCGACTCTGCTGGGGAGTTTACTTAAAAAGTGGGGTTACCTTAGTGATAGATCACATTTACTTGCTTACATTGTTTGACTTGTATGCTTTACATTATGGTTCTTTGTTTGGGTTCGAATCCTCTACCCGGATTTGGGATACATTATAGGTAAGTAGCAATACACTGTGGAAATTGTGCGAGGTATACCAACATGGTCTAAGCGATAGCTACGTTAGTGCGACATATTTATGGGTACCGGTAGCCTTTGAGTTAATCAAAGAGAATACGGGGCCGCTGAGTGATGTCATGAAGCACTAATAAACTTTTAGAACCTTTACTTGACCAACTTGGCCATTTAGGATGTAGTGAGATGACCGGCTTTGGTGCAGTTCGAAGTTGGTAGGTACTCGATACTACACTCATTGAGGTTTGGTTTCTTGGGATATTTTGGCCGCCATTAAAGAGGCTTGTGCTGAAACAATGACCAAGGAAACAAACCAGTGATATTGAGCTCCTTAGAACCCGGTTACTGTTACTAGGACAGGTTTGAGCCAACTAAACTTCAAGAGGGTACTTACCTATAAAACTCCATGCAAGCCTAAACCTAAGGATTTGTTTGCTTTGTTTGTATATGCATACTTGTACATAACATCATGAACATCATAACATCATACACATTCACTAACCATTTCAAGGATTTTTGGATTCATCTTTGTTCTTGTTTTGTAGGATATGGATTCTCTTCGCAGGAAAACTATTCAAGTCAAACTTGTAAGGATCCCTCCACAACTTAAGGAGCTAGCTTCAAGGATTCCTGAAAACTCTCCATTCACCGATATACATGGTCGTCTACTCAACTTGGTCACCTCTAACACAGATGAGGACATGATGAATATGCTCTTTCAGTTCTTTGATCCTTTACACCATTGCTTCACATTTCCCGACTATCAACTTGTGCCAACTTTGGAAGAATTCTCCCAACTCTTGAGGATTCCCATTCTCAATCAACTATCTTTCAACAGTACAGAAAGAGACCCGAAGCCATAAGAGATTGCTCAAGATCTACACTTGCACTCATCTGATGTCACAACTCATTTGGAAACAAGGAGTGGTGTCAAAGGTTTCCTAGTAAAGTTCCTGTTTGAGAAAGCCCAAAGTTGTTGGAATTCTTTGGATCTGCAAGACTTTGAGGAAATTGTGTTTCTCCTCATCTATGGGATGGTGTTGTTTCCAAATCCTGACAAACTCATAGATGTGAACGCCGTCAAAATCTTCATATCCCGCAACCCGGTGCCTACATTACTAGGGGATATCCTACACTTTTTTCACACTCGCACAATAAGGAAAAGAGGTGTCCTTCTGTGTTGCACTCCTCTCTTGGCAAGATGGTTTATTTCGCATCTTCCCCAATATGTATTAAAGAATGAGCAAGGTTCAAGGTGGTCACAAAGGTTGATGACGCTCAAATATTCAGACATTCATTGGTGCTCCCGATCCATAGAGAATATTACTATTGTCGACCGTTATGGAGAATTTCCTAATGTCCCTTTACTTGGAATTAGAGGAGGTATCACCTACAACCCCTGCTTAGCCTTAAGATAGTTTAGTTACGCCCGAAGGGATGGCCCGCACGAGATGCTGATTCAAGGTTTGGTATTTGACTACGACAACGACGATCAAGGTCTTTGCCAAAGATTTATCCGAGCTTGGAGGATGTTAAACAAGGTAGATAGCAAGACTTTGGGGCATAAAAATTCCATCCCTCTTGAGCCTTACCTCAAATGGGTAAGAACTCATGCTCAGAGTCTTATGATGCCTTACCCTTCCATTCTCCCAGTAATCATTGAGCCTGTCATGGAAGGAAATGTTCCATACACTATCCTACATCTTGACATGCCTACCTCTCTTGAAGACCTACAAAGGGATTGGATACAACTCAAGGGAGAGCGAGATACCTTCGAAGCCCAATTCTACGCAAGCGAGAAGAAGGTTTTGGAACTCACTAGGCTACTTCATGAGGAGCAGACTTTGAATGCCTACATTGCACCAAAGAGGATGCGCACTACCTTTTTATCTTAGAGTTTCTTGTATTTGTTTTGCCCAAGAAGGCATTCATGTACTCAAAAGCTTTAATTTATTAATATAACGTGTGTTTCCTTTTTTGTCTAAAACGAATTTGAATCTTAAAATCCTTAAAATCATTGCATACGCATTTATCATTCATCATAACATAAGCAAGTTTCTTGCAACAAGTCTCCTCATCTCTCTACTGTTTATTTCAGTAAGATGGATCTCGAGCAAACACTGAAGGACCTCCAAGCTCAGAATGCACAGTTTCAACAGTTGTTCTTAACTCTGGCCAAAGGATAAGAAGAGTTGAAAACTTTGCTAGATGAGGAAAAGAAAAAGAAGACAAAGAAGGTAACCGGAGTCCTAAACATGGGAAGAAGATTTCATGGGCAGACAAGAAGGACCCTAGACTTTGCAACAACATCCGGTGAGAGAGACAATCAAGATGGGAAAGGCAAGGAAACAGTTGTCCCATCAGAATTAGAAGAGGAAGAAGAAGACTATTCTGAAGAACAATACCCTCCAGTTGATGACAAGTATAAACATCTCGAAGAGCGGTTGAGTGCGATGGAAATCCAAAAAGTGTCTGGCTTGGACTTTGAGGAATTGGGGTTTGTGTCGGGGATTGTCATTCCTCCCAAATTCAAAGCACCTGTGTTCGCCAAATATGACGGAATCTCATGCCCCAAAATGCATCTCCGATCCTACGTGAGGAAAATCCAGCCCCATACCGCTAGCAAAGATTTACGGGTACACTTCTTCCAAGACAGTCTGTCTGGAACTCAACTTGATTGGTTTTATCAGCTAGAAAGAGCCAATGTTCATAACTTGGAAGATCTTGCTGCATCCTTTTACAAACAATACAAATACAATGATGATCTTGCGCCTACCCGTACTCAATACCAGAGTATGGCCATGGTTTCCAATGAAGGTTTCAAGGACTATGTGAAAAAATGGAGAGACTTGGCTGGAAGAGTTTAAACTCCCCTATCTGAAAGAGAATTAGTAGACATGTTTTTGGGCACCTTGTCTGGTCCCTTCTTCAATCACCTAATTGGGAGTTCATCGATGGGTTTTACTGAATTGATATTGACCGGAGAAAGGGTAGAAGCCGGGATAAAGAGTGCAAAGATTCAGAAAGATACATCCTCTGCTGCTATAAGGAAGCCATTTATCGGAAAGAAAGAAGTGGTTGTTGTTTATCCTCAGAGAAATCAAGATAGGGACGAACGTCGTCCAATGGTGAGGGCTATTATGATTCCTAAACCTGCACATGATCAACAAAGAAACAACCAACCAAGGATGGAAAGGCCAGTCAGACAATTCACCAGAATTAACATGACCATATCACAAGTATTGCCACATCTATTAAGATCCAACCTGGCGACTTTGAAAGAAGCTCCAAAGAATCCTAATACAGCATCTCCTTACTATCATCCTAATTCCCGCTGTGCATACCACTCTGAGAGTCCCGACCATGACACTAATAACTGTTGGGCTCTAAAGAACAAAATACAAGACCTCATTGAAGCAAAATAGATTGAATTCGCTGCGCCCGAAAAGCCAAATGTCATTTCTGCCCCTATGCCCAAACATGGCCATAATACCAATGCCATTGAAGAAGAAATGTTTGTTACTTCAGTTGATGAACTTATGACCTCACTCCTGACTATTAAAGTGAACTTGTTGAATGCCGGTGTGTTCCCGGGTTGTGATAAAGGCTGTCATTTCTGTTTGTCCTCACCAACCAGTTGTCCTTTGTTGAAAGTAGGCGTTCAGTGCCTAATAGATAACAAAGAAATTTTGTTTGAAAAGACTTTTGTTCCACCTGTTCCTTTTAAAGATGTTTCTATCATTACCATTTCCGCCAATTCTTCCAAGGTCTCCACCAAAAGACCCGTTAGAATTACATAAGTTCCGAAAGCAACTCCTTTGATGATTACAATGCTTGGACCAGTACCATATTCGTCAGACAAAACCATACCATGGAATTATGGAGGGGATGTCTACTACCACAGTATCAAGCAGGATTGACCAACCACCGAAGATTCGGGTTCCGAGAAAGTCAACTCCGACATCAGTAATATTGCAGGAACTAGCAAGATTACCCGAAGCGGAAGGATATTCTCTCCTGAAATTGCTCCCCCAAAAGCAGTTTATGGACTTGTAATCATTCCTGTTGTTGCTCCCCCGAAGGCTATTCCCAGTCCTACAATCGTCTCCACTAATACTCCAACTGACAAAGCTGTTACAATCCCTGTTATCATTCCTACTGACACTCCTGCTGCCGAGTTAACCGAGACTCGAGGAAAAGGTGTTATGGTTGAGTCTGTCAAGAAGAAGACATAATCATTGGCTATCCCTGATACCTCTCGGAAAGAGATGGAGGAAATTCTAAAAATCATAAAAAGAAGCGACTACGATGTAGTTGAGCAACTGGGGAAAACTCCATCTAAAATTTCCATGCTAGCTTTACTACTATGTTCCGAGGCGCATGCAAAAGCCTTGGTAAAATTCCTGAAAACTGCCCATGTACCCCAAGAGACATTTGCCGATCAGATCCAAGACTGCGTAGCTAGCTTAACTGCAGATAATGGTCTAGGTTTTTCAGATGCTGATATAACGCCAAGAGGAAGGAAGCATAATGAGGCATTGCATGTCTCAGTTGAATGTAGGGGCACAACCTTGGCTCATGTTTTGGTGGACACTGGCTCATCTCTGATGTATTGCCTAAAAAAGCTCTTGATAGGCTTGACTGTGAGGGATTGACATTGAAGCCAAGCAACATATTAGTAAGGGCTTTTGATGGCTCGAAAAGGATGGTGCATGGGGAAGTGGATATCCCCATAAAGGTTGGAACCCAAACATTCGATTCAACTTTTTATGTAATGGACATCCGCCCTTCATACTCCTGCTTACTAGGCCGACCATGGATCCACAATGCTGGCGCTGTTACTTCTACTTTGCACCAAATGTTGAAGTATCCCATTCAAGGGAAGATTATCACCGTTCATGGAGAAAAAGAGTATATGATCAGCCATCTCAATTCCTTCAGATATGTGGAATTAGATGGTGAATTTATTGAAACTCCATTCCAACACTTCGAAGAATTCCTGCAAGATGTGGCAGTGACCAAGGCTGTTCCCAAGATCACAAGGCCTCCACTCAGGATGTCATCTTTGAAGGATGCAAAGGCAGTGATAGAAGAAGGTGGGTGCACTATCTGGGGGAAACTCCCAGATATCCCATACAAGTCCGACAAGTTTGGCCTGGGTTTCACTTTATGTGCTCAGAAGGATGTACGCTACGCTCGTGCTGGAGGACCACCCTTGAAGATCAGCAACCGCGACGTCAACGCGGTAGAGGATGATGAAGATGGCTGTAACCTGGAGGATTGGATCTTCCCAACTGTCAGTGAAGGGCTCAGCAACTGGGAGGCTAGAGATTTCGTCCCGATCACTTTTATCCCATAGTAATTTGTCTTTACATTTTGTTGGATCTGTAATATTAAAAGAATTCAGACTCTTAAAACCTTGTGTCTTACTCGAGGCACAATGGTCCATTTGTAAGGGTTATCATCTCATTTCCATATGACATCAATGAATTATGGACGTTTTGCATACAAACTTTGTGCTCATTGTTTTTTTACATTTTCATTTCTTTCAAAGATAGCTCTACCCTTACACACACTCACACTCACAATGCAGGTCTACATCCATTCGGGATCCCATGGATAACGGTTCTGCTATGGCTTTTTGTGACTCTGAAAATCTAATCTAACAAGCTGAAGATGAAGGTGAGGAAGATTGTGAAGTACCAGGGAAACTTTCCAGATTACTACAACAAGAAGAGAAGACCATTCATCCCCACAAGGAACCCGTGGATACAATCAACCTAGGTACCAAGGAAGACAAAAGAGAGGTCAAGATGGGTGCCAATCTGGAACCCAGTGTCAAGAAGCGTCTAATTCAGTTACTACATGAATATGTTGAAGTCTTTGCCTGGTTGTATGAAGACATGCTAGGACTTGATGCAGATATTGTGGTACATCATCTACCTACAAAAGAGGATTGCCCACCAGTAAAACAAAAGGTCTGTCGCATGCGACCGGACATGTCAGAAAAGATTAAAGCAGAGGTCATGAAACAATTCAACGCTGGATTCTTATTCGTCACCTCCTATCCGCAATGGGTTGCCAATGTTATTCCCGTACCCAAGAAAGACGGCAAGGTACGAATGTGCGTGTACTACAGAGATTTGAATAGGGCAAGCCCTAAGGATGATTTCCCACTTCCCTACATTGACATCCTAGTTAACAATACGGCACAACACAAAGTGTTTTCCTTCATGGACGGTTTCTTAGGTTACAACCAAATCAAAATGGCGCCTGAGGACATGGAGAAAACAACAATTGTCACACAGTGGGGCACATTCTGCTATAAGGTGATGCCGTTCGGACTGCAGAATGTTGGGGTAACCTATCAGCGTGCCATGGTAGCTCTATTTCACGATATGATACATCACAAAATAGAGGTCTATGTGGACGACATGATATCTAGATCTCAAACAGAAGAAGAGCATCTTGATCATTTACAAAAACTATTTGAGAGGCTAAAGAAGTACAAGCTGAGGTTAAACCCAAATAAATGCATGTTTGGAGTAAGGTATGGTAAACTCTTAGGCTTTGTCGTCAGCAACAAGAGTATTGAAGTAGATCTCGCCAAGGTGAAAGCGATACAAGAGATGCCTGCTCCTCGTACTGAGAAGGAAGTCAGAGGATTCTTGGGACGTTTAAACTACATTTCCAGATTCATTTCTCACCTGACGCATACTTGTGAGCCAATCTTCAAACTATTGAAGAAAGATCAAGTAGTCAAATGGAATGATGAATGCCAAACGGCTTTCGACAAGATCAAAGAATACATGTAAGAGCCTCATATTTTAATGCCACCAGTCGAGGGAAGACCATTGATCATGTATCTAACTGTTTTATAAAATTCAATGGGGTGTGTGTCGGGGTAGCATGACAAGTCTGGCCGAAAAGAGCACGCTATTTATTACCTGAGCAAAAATTTTACCGACTGTGAAACAAGATATTCACTGCTCGAGAAAACTTGTTACGCTCTGGCATGGGCTGCTCGCCGGCTAAGATAGTATATGCTGACCCATACTACCTTGTTGATATCTAAAATGGATTTGATAAAATACATCTTCGAGAAGCCTGCTCTCTCTGGGAGAATAGCGAGATGGCAGATGATCCTGACAGAATATGACATACAATATACTACCCAAAAGCTATAAAGGGCAGTGTACTAGCTGATCACCTTGCTCACCAAGATGTGGAAGACCACCAGTCCATGAAGTTCGAATTCCCAGATGAAGACATCATGATGGTAAACAACTGTGAAGAATTTAGCCCATATGATAGACCTGAACAAGGATCCCGATGGACCTTATTCTTTGATGGGGCATCCAACGCACTTGGCAATGGTATTGGTGTTGTACTCATATCTCTAGAAGGATGTCATACTCCTTTTACGGCAATACTTTGCTTCAATTGTACAAACAACATGGTGGAATACGAAGAGTGCATCTTTGGTCTCAAAGCTGCCATAGACTTGAGGATCAAATCCTTGAATGTATTCGGAGATTCAGCTTTGGTTATCAGCCATATCAAAGTGGAATGGGACACCAAACACCCTAACCTTATCCCTTATAAAGAACATGTTTTGACATTGCTCCCACATTTTGAGAAGATTACCTTCGAGCACTTCCCGCGAGAAGAAAACCAGCTAGCAGACGCACTAGCCACAATGTCATCTATGTTTAAACTTAAATGGGATAACGAGACTCCCAGATCACCATTGAAAGAATGGATAAACCAGCACACTGTCACGAGATTAATACTGAAGAAGTAGTGGACCAGCCTTGGTTTCACGAAGTCAAGAAGTATCTTGAGGCTCAAAAGTACCCAGAAGGAGCTTCAGTCAATGATAAGAAGTTCTTAAGGAGATTCTCTGCTAAATTATTCCTTAGTAATGGCATTCCTTACATACGCAACCATGACTATGTGTTACTTCGATGCATAGACAAGGTTGAAGCTAAAAGGATCATGGCTGAGTTACATGAAGGCACCTTTGGCACCCATTCCAGTGGGTATACGATGGCAAAGAAAATCCTACAGGAAGGTTATTACTGGTCTACCGTGGAAGCAGATTGGTATCAACACTCTCGAACCTACCACAAGTGTCAGATTTATGCTGATAAAGTGCACGTACCTCCGGTTCCTCTGAATGTCTTGACGGCTCCTTGGCCCTTTACTATGCGGGGAATATATATGATTGGGGAAATCAAACCGACAACCTCCAATGGACACCGCTTCATCCTAGTGGTCATTGACTATTTTACAAAGTGGGTTGAGGCAGCCTCCTTCGCTTCTGTCACCAAGAATGTTGTCGCCTGGTTCATCAAGCAGAACCTCATTTGCCGGTACGGTATCCTAGAGAGGATCATTACTGACAATGGTAAAAATTTGAACAATACTATGATCACCGCCCTCTGCGAGCAGTTCAAGATCCAGCATCACAATTCTTCACTTACCGGCCGAAGATGAATGGTGTTGTTGAAGCTGCGAATAAGAACATTAAAAATATCATACAGAAAATGACAATCACATACAAAGACTGGCATGAGATGTTACCATTCGCTCTCCATGGGTATCATACTACAGCTCGCACATCGACCGGGGCAACACCCTATTCTTTGGTATACGGCATGGAAGTTGTCTTGCCTATTGAGGTTCAGATCCCCTCTCTAATAATTATGAAGGATGCAGGTCTAAATCTAGACGATTGGATCCAGACTCGACTTGATCAACTGAACTTAATTGATGAGAAAAGACTTACTTCTGTCTGCCATGGTCAAATGTATCAAAAACGGATGATCAAGGCTTTCAACAAAAAGGTCAGACGCCAAGTGTATCAAGTTGGGGATCTGGTGATCAAACGCATCATTTTACCGCAAGGCGATCCCAGGGGCAAATGGACTCCTACATACGAAGGACCATTTGTAATCAAAAACATTTTCTCTAGTGGAGAAATGATCTTGATCACCATGGATGGTGACGACCTGTCGCACCCTACGAACGTAGACATAGTCAAAATATACTACGCATAAGAGACCTGCTAGGTTGACACACCTATGCAAAACAGGGGAATCACGGCGAACCAAAAGGTTCGGGCAAAAATTAGGGATAAACAAAAAAAATATGTATACCTGATAATTTGAAAACCCAAAAGGGCGACTTGGGCAAAAAAGGGTATCCCGGTGGACTGAAAACCCGAAAGGGCGACTTGGGCAAAAAAGGGTATCCCGGTGGACTGAAAACCCGAAAGGGCAGTCCAGGAAAAAGTTAGGGAATTAAAGCGTATGACTATGTCCCGTTGGATCACCTTACCGATAACTTACAAACTCGACATTCCTGACCAATTCAATCATCTTCGGACAAGGCAACAAATAGACAAGATGCTCAGAGATACAAAGGCTATAGTAGAATGGGAACCCCATGGGATGATTGCACATAGCTATCTTTTCTTTGTATTAAAATTTTCATTTTTACGACGGAGTTCTCCTACTAGAATGTTTGTCTCACCGTACAAAAATACTTACTCAAAGTCAATACAAAGATATTCCATTGAAAGTACAAAACTATCTGTTTTTCTTTACTCTTGTGTTTTGTTTACAAAAACGTCCAATGATTCATTGTTGAACATATGCATTTGAACATAATTACTGTTTACAAATAAACAAAATAAAAGACAATTACTGATGGCTTTAAGGGATAGGGAAATCTCTCCAAGTTATTTTCCATAAAAAAAATTCCCCGCAGTGTACAGTTTAATCCCCAGCGGAACAAAACTTCCAATTATCAATCCCCGGTAGAAATCATCCAATTTCTCCAGATTCCCCAAACAAAATTTTTAAGCAGTACCTGGCATTTCCCTTACAACATAGTTTATTTCTCTAAATAGAAATTCATCAACACTTTGACTTCAAGACATGAAGACTTACATATCCTCAGCAACATTCAGGGATTTATTTTCCCCAATCCAACAAACAGCGCAATAGACTAGCTCACATACGCATACATTGCATCCGTATATCATAAACATCGATAAAACAAATGCATTATATCATACATTTCATACAACATGACCCTGCATTTTAGCTAACATTTTACCTTTTTCGGGATAAGATTAACAACTATCATTAACAATGTTCAGAGTTCTCAGATACAGTTCAGATACGCTCCAGACACGGATGCCATTCTGATACTCATTCATATTCAACTCTCAGATACAGTTTAGATACGCTCCAGACATGGATGCCATTCTGATACTCATTCAGATTCAACTCTCAGATACAATTCAGATACGCTCCAGACACGGATGCCATTCTGATACTCACTCAAATTCAACTCTCAGATACAGTTCAGATACGCTCCAGACACGGATGCCATTCAGACTCTCATTCAAAACCAGCTTTCAGATATAGTTCAGATACGCTCTAGACATGGATACCATTCTGATAATCATTCAAAATCAGCTTCCAGATACAGTTCAGATACGCTTCAGACACAGACGCCATTCTGATACTCATTCTTTCAGCTTACAAATTACAACACAAACAATCACTTTTAGATGTCATCTTTAAGCCCATCTCCTACAACTTTCTATCACCTCTCCAAATGGCATATTTAATCCCATTCCCTCTACCATCACATCGCCGAGTGCAAATTTCTGGGCACTCTAGTGTCCAATCATCTTCCACCTTCGAGTCACGAATGGCAAGACATGTCCATCTAACTCTTCAGGTTTAAGAAGATTGAACAGGGCAGCTGTTGTACCCTAAAATTTTCCCTCTCATTTATCAAGAATTTTATCACAAGATCTCCTTGGGCTCAAGACTACACTAGGGATTGATCAGCTCAAGACACCTCCTTAGGTACTGATGACCAAAATTAGGGTTTGAGTTTGCACAAGGATTTTTGAACTATCAATGCTTCATATTACTTTCATGGACTATTATGGACCCCCAAGATTACTCATGTCAAGTTTCAAGCCTTGGATCACACTTTTGATCAATCAATTGAATAGTGGACCTAAAATCAATTGTATTAGGGAAAAAGTCTACCATGGCCAATTTACAGTCAAATATCATAATATTTTATCCACATCAACATTTTAAACTCATATTTATCTTTTGATCAAGTTTGGACCATAATCCCTCAAGAAATATGATCAAATCTCCAAAAGGGCAAAATGGTCAAAATTAGGGTTTTGACTGGGAAAGGGCAATTTCTGATTTTTTTTACCCAGCAACGGGTCAATTAGTTTAAGGCATGATCTCAAGAGTCCAATTGCATCATTTTGACCTATTGACATGGTTCAAAACATTTCAAATACATTGGGTTGACAGATGAATTTTGCAGTCGATTGATCAAAAGTCAACTATATACTGAAAAGTCAAACTTTGACTTTTTGGTCAAATTCAAGTGCCCAAAATCATAATTCATCAAAACATGTCAAAATGTGAAACTTATTCATCAAGAAATCAAAAAGTCAAAATTTCTAAACTTAGAAATTTTTCTAAGTGTTGGAAATTTCATGTTTTTTCATAACTTTGAGCCAAATTTTCACCATGATGCAAGATGATTCAAGAGAAACTTCCAACATTAAAGTTGAAGATCTCCATGAAATCTAAAACTTTGCATCACACAACTTCTTCCAAAAGTGCTTGGATCTCAAGTTATAATTTTGAAGAACATAGGATCATAAAACTAAACACTTAGTGAAATTTTGCCCTAATTTGTTCATGATTTTGACTCAACTTCATGGCACTTTTTCATATAGTTCCAAGGTGAATATTCAAAAGAAATTCAATGATGGGTTGTAGAGCACATTGCAAGATTTCTAAAATGTCCAAGAACTCTTTGAGATCATTCTTGAGTAGGGAGAATCTAAGAGATGAAGTTGGTGTTTTAACACTTGAATTACAAGGAATTTTGTGATGAACAAGAATCCAATTTCAAACCTAGGCTGAATAATCATGCTTTGCAGGCCTCCTAACTTGTGTATATATCCATCATTAATGGATTACACAAACTTTTGAGCTTTAATCCAAGTGGTTTGAGCTTTATCCAATCAACATTTCCATTAATGGCACAAAGTGAACACTTCCATTTTAAAAAAGCAAGCTTTTGTGTAAAGTCAATTCTTGAGCCTCTAACTTGTTCCCTATGATCACACTCCATCCACAAAGACAGAAGCAAGCTTGTTTAAAGTATAATCACTCTATCTTAGCAAGTACACAATGCTTGGAAACTTGAAATTCTCAAAAATCACATGTTATGCATAAACTTGTGATTTTGAATTCTGATCAACAACAAGTCTCCGAACTTGTTGCTTATAAATAGAGGAACTATTTGTAAGCTAGAGGACGAGCTTGAGCACCCTAAAATACACCAAAACTCTCTCAAATCAGAAATTGCCCAAAAACTCCATTGTTGCACAATTTCTGACCTTGAACCTCCAACTCACATTTCCCTCGTGCGTTTCTTGGCCTTTTAGTTTCTAAAGCTTCCTTGCATCAAGGGTAACTCATCCCTGTACCCGTTTCACTTATGTAACACCATTTTCCCTGTCTTCCATAACTAAAAACAGAGCATCATAGTTGGACTTCTCTAGACCATTCCATCCACCCTCAGCTCAAGCCAGCCATTGCATTAGCTTCCTAGAGGTCCACGGAAGCTAATCTGATCATCAACACTGCCTGAAACAAGCTCAAATCCATTTCACGATTTCCAATTTTGAGGTATTTTTCTTGAACTTCTATCTCATCACTTAGGTATTGTTAGGCTTGCATTTGTGAAGATAAAATGTAGACATCATTTCCCTGAAGTTGTACATGTCCATAGATTTCATTTATTTTGATTGAGCTAGGAGAATTTTGAGTTTGAATTTTCTGAAATATTTAGGTCAAAATTTGGTACTTTTAAAAATTCTCATTCATCTTTGATTTATAGTTTATGATATTTATATGGTTGGATTCGTGTGACAAAATGGAGCAATTTTCATGTTTACATTTTTGCAAATGGTTGAGAAATGAGCAAGTTACAGATCCTTTGGCTGGAGGTTGAAGATGAAGTACAGTCAGTGCGTGTTTTGTGTTATGTATTTATCGTTTCATACAAGTTAACAGATGTATAGCCACCCCAGTGGTAAAGCGCGCGCTTGTTCACCCCATGGTCATGGGTTCAAGCCCTAGCGTGACCATTTTGTTATTTTTACATTTTCTGACTCTTTTTTTGGTTCTTTTTTGGCAGCATTTGGGCTCTTTATTGGGCTTAGTTTATTTTTGCTCATGAATACTCTTTTGTTTACTAATGAACCCCCCTGACTTTTTATTTATTTTATTTTATTTTATTTTTATTTATTAATATTAAAATTAATATTTATTTTGTTGACAAAAATAAAAAGATTAAAAAAATATATTTTTATTTATACTATATACATTTATTTTATTTTCTAGACTAAAACATCAAAAATATTTTTGTTACAAACTTAACTTTTTTTAATTAAATAGATTTAGGCTTATTTTATTTTCTTAAAATAAACATAGAATTTATACTTTTCCTAATTTAATTAATCTTCATACTATTTAGTTTAATGTTAATATCTTCTTCATAAAACTTAAAAATATTTTCTCTTTTAAATTAAATTAGTTTTTTTTATTAAGCATTTTTTTGGTTCATTAGGTTAAGAAATAAAAAAATTAACAAGGACAAAACCAAAAAAATCCATTCTTTTTTTTATTCATTACTTTATACATTATTCCTTTTCATATTTTGTACATTTATTTATTCAATTCAATATGGTTGTAATAGATTAATTAGGGTTTAATTCTTGCAATTCCCATTTACAAATTGTACACCCCTCCCCACAAATATTGTAATAGCGTAGTAACTTTAAATTTCGCAATTTATCACTTTCATATAACATGCTAGTAATTAGGGTTTGTATGGAAAGACTTAAAACCAATAAATAGCAAGCCCTAATTCAAGACTAAATCAAGCATGAAAACAACACCTTTGCACACAAGCACCCCTAGGGTAAAATCCACTTGGTTGCCTTACAAAACGACCCTATTACGCATGTGAGGTATATTAGCAAAAACAAACGAATACAAGATCATATTCCCTCGATGACGCTATCTAAGTTGCCTTACAAATGATCTTAGTTCCTAAAAGAGAATGCTAAGATGCCTCACAACATTGCTAATCATGGTTATATGATGACCCACGCCCGTCCCATTTACATCCAAAGATAGGGTTACTTACCAAATCAATGGTAAGATAACAATGTCAAAGGAAAAGGAAATGTACAAGAAAGACTTTTGAGTATGTAGAATGCTCCTAATTACTTGCTCCATTTCAAAACAAAAATCCTTGCTATTTTCAAAACAATCGCATACACTTTCAAACATCTTACAAAATTGAAAACATTTTCAAAAGATCAAACATCTTTGCATACTTTCTTACAAACGAGAATCATTACAAAGATTGCTTAAACAATGGCCTATTTACAAAATACTTTAAAAAAACCACACAAAGCACAAATTCAAACAAAAAAGCAAGTGATCTAGCAAATAACTAAGAGCCCATGGAAAACCATGGATGAAAAGGGTGCTAATACCTTCCCTTTTCATAATCTACCCCTCGAACTCAAGAAACAATCTCAAAGGTCTTTCCTGTGCTTTTTCACCTTTCCTTTTGGATAAAAGAAAAGTCGGTGGAGACTCTTGCTAACCGCAACATTTACGATCAAACGCAAAACACCCAAGTCAGTTCTCCTACTGTATCACAGTGACGAAGGTCATTTTATCCATGTACCCATGTCCCATTTTGATCTGGTTGTAGCCCGAGAAACCATCCATGAATGAGAACACTTTATGTTGTGCGGTATTGTCAACCAGAATATCAATGTGGGGAAGTGGGAAATCATCCTTAGGGCTTGCCCTATTCAAATCTCTGTAGTCCACGCACATTCGTACTTTGCCGTCCTTTTTAGGCATTGGAACAACATTGGCGACCCATTGTGGATAGGAGGTAACGGCTAAGAATCCGACGTTGAATTTTTTCATGACTTCGGCCTTGATCTTCTCTAACATGTCTGGCCGCATGCGACAGACTTTCTGTTTTACTGGAGGGTAGTCTTCTTTTATCGATAGATGATGGACCATGATATTAGCATCAAGTCTTAGCATGTCTTTGTACGACCAAGCAAAGACCTCAACATAGTCATGTAGCAACTGAGTTAGACACTTCTTGACACTGGGTTCCAGATTGGCTCCTACCTTGACTTCTTTCTTGTCCTCTTCGGTAGCTAATTTAATTGTGTCCACTGGTTCTTCGTGGGGCTGTATGGTCCTTTCTTCCTGTTGTAGTAACCTGACAAGTTCCCCTGGCACTTCACAATCTTCCTCAACTACGTCTTTGGCTTGGTAGATTAGATTTTCAGAGTCACAATAGGCCATAGCAGAATCGTTACCCATGGGATCCCAAATGGATGTAGATCTTCATTTTGAATGTGAGTGTGTATAAGAGTATAGCTATCTTTGAAAGAAATAAAAATGTAGAAAAAGAAAGACAAAGAGCCCAAAGTTTGTATGCGAAAATGTCCATGATTCATTGATGACATATGAAAATGAGGTAACAACCCTTACAAATGGACCGTTGTGCCTCGGGTAAGACACAAGGTTTTTAAAGTCTGAATTCTTTAATTATTACAGGTCTGACAAAAATTTAAAGACAATTATTGTTCGATAAAAGTGATTGGGACAAAATCTTTAGCTTCCCAGTTGATGAGTCCTCCATTGATAGTTGGGAAAATCCATTCCTCCAGGTCGTAGCTGTCATCATCATCCTCCACTGTGTTGACCTGTGGTTGCTAATCTTCAAAGGTGGTACCTCTGCACGAGCAGTTGAACAGCTTTTTGGGCTCCTGAAGTGAAACCCAAACCAAATTTTCCAGATTTGTAAGGGATATCCGGGAGTTGGCCCCAAATAGTACACCCACCTTCTTCGATCACTGCCTTGGCATCTTTCAGAGAAGACATCTTTAGCGGAGGTCTTGTAATCTTTGGGACTTGGGAAACAGTCTTGGTAGCTGCCACTGTTTGTGGGACTTCTTCGAAATGCTGAAATGGAGTTTCAATGAATTCACCATCTAATTCCACGTATCTGAAGGAGTTCAAGTGACTGACCATATATTCCTCTTCTCCATGAATAATAATGATTTTCCCTTTGGTTGGGTATTTCAGTATTTGATGTAATGTAAAGGTAACGACACCAGCGTTGTGAATCCAAGGTCGGCCCAATAAATAGGAATAGGAAGGGCGAATGTCCATCACGTAGAAAGTTGAATCAAAGGTTTGAGTTCCAACTTTAATGGGGATGTCCACCTCCCCATGCACCATTCTCTTTGATCCGTCGAAGGCTCTTACCACTATGTTTCTGGGTTTTAAGGTCAGACCTTCACAATCTAGTCTACAAAGAGCCTTCTTAGTCAGCACATTCAAAGACGAACCATTATCAACCAGGGCATGGGCCAAAGGTTTTCCCCTCCATTCGATAGAGACATGCAATGCCTCGTTATGTTTCCTCCCTCTAGGTGTCAAGTCAGCATCAGAAAAGCCTAAACCATTGTCAGCGGTTAAACTGGCCACACAGTCTTGGAACTGATCAGTAGAGGTTTCTTGTGGCACATTGGAAGTTTTAAAAAATTTTACCAAGGCCTTTGCATGGGCCTCGGAGCACAACAATAAAGCTAGCATGGAAATCTTTGATGGAGTCTGCCCTAGCTGTTCGACTATGTTGTAGTCGCTTCTCTTTCTAATTTTCAGAATTTCTTCCATCTCTTTTTGGGAGGCCTCTGGGATAGATACTGATTGCGCCTTCATTCGAACAGGCTCAACCAGAATGCCTTTGCCCCAAGTCTCGGTCGACTCGGTGGTAGGGATATCAGTAGGGGTAACCATTATAGTAGTAGTGTCAACAGGAACAGAAATAGGGATGACCACAAGACCAGTAACAATTTTCGGAGGAGCAATCTCGGGAGAGAACACTCTTCCACTTCGGGTTATCTTGCTGGTTCCCGCAATATTGCTGATATCGGGGTCAGTCTTCTAAAAAATTGAGTCTTCAACAGCCAGCCAATCCTGTTTGACACCGTGATAGTAGACGTCACCCCCATAGTTCCATGGGACAGTTTTATATGAGGAGTACGGGACCGGCCCTGACATAGTAATTATCAGTGGAGTCACTTTAGGAACTGATGTAATCCTAACGGGTCTTTTGGTGGAGACCCTAGAAGGATTGGCGGAAATGGTTACTATTGAAACATCATTGTAAGAAATGGTTGGAACGGGAGTCTTATCGAACAAAATCTCTTTGTCATACATTAGGCGTTGGACACCTGCTTTCAATAAATGACAACCAGTTGGTAGGGATAAACAGAGGTGGCAGCCTTCGTCACAGCCCAGAAATAAACCGGCCTTCAATAGGCTCCTCTTGACAGTCAGGAGAGGAGTAACAAGTTCATCAACAGTAGTAACAAACACATCATCTTCAACAGTGTTAACATCACGGCCATGCTTGGGCATAGGAGCGGTGATAACGTTTGGGATCTCAGGAGAATCAAACTCAATTTCTTTTGCTTCAAGAAGGTCTTGCACCTTGTTTTTCAAAGCCCAACAATTGTTGGTATCATGGCCTGGACTTTCTGAATGGTAAGCACAGCGAGCATTAGGATGGTAATGAGAAGATGCGGTATTAGGATTCTTCAGAGCTTCCTTCAAAGTTACCAGATTGGATCTTAATAAATGTGGCAGGACTTGAGATAGTGTCATATTTATCTAGGTAAACTATCTTACCGGTATTTTTGTTCTCGGTTGGTTGCTCCTTGAGTAGGTGCAGGCTTAAGGATCATGACGACCCCTACCATTGGACGACGTTCAGTTCTATCTTGATTCCTTTGAGGATACACAACACCAACTTCTTTCTTCCCGATGAATGGTTTTCTCACAGCACTGGAGGATGTGTCTTTTTGGATCTTCCCACTCTTAATCCTGGCTTCCACTCTTTCCTCGGTCAAGATTAATTCAGTGAAGCCTACTGAGGAGCTTCCAATTAGATGATTGAAGAAAGGACCGGACAGGATACCCAAAAACATGTCTACTAGTTCTCTGTCAGACAGGGGAGGTTGGACTCTTCCTGCTAAGTCCCTCCATTTCTGAGTGTAGTCTTTGAAACCTTCACTTGAAACCATAACCATACTCTGGAGTTGAGTACGGGTGGGAGAAAGGTATGCGTTGTACTGATACTGTTTATAAAAAGCAGCGGCAAGGTCTTCCCAATTATGGATATTGGCCCTCTCGAGTTGATAAAACCAATTAAGTTGAGTCCCGGATAGACTATCCTGAAAGAAGTGGACCCACAAATCTCTGTCAACAGTGTGAGGCTGTATCTTCCTCACATAAGATTGGAGGTGCATCTTGGGACACGAAACCCCGTCGTACTTAGCAAACACTAGTACCTTGAATTTTGGTGGAATAACAATCCCAGACACCAAACCCAGCTCTTCAAAGTCCAGCCCGAGCACTTTCTGAATCTCCATTGCACTTAGACGTTCTTCCAAATGTTTGTATTTGTCGTCAGCCGGGGGATAGTGCTCTTCAGAGTAGTCCTCTTCTTCTTCCTCTTCAGATTATGGCTGGGTAGTCACTTCTTTGCCTTTCCCTTCTTGATTATCCTTTTCACCAGATGATGTCGCGAAGTCTAGGGTCTGTCTGGCTGGCCCTGGGAACCATCTTCCTAGATTCAGAACATCGATTGCTTTCTTTTCTTTCTTCTTCTTTTCTTCGATCAGTAAAGTTTTCAAATCCTCTTGTCCTTTGGCTAGAGTCAAGAACATCTGTTGAAACTCAGCATTTTGCGCTTGGAGGTCTTTTACTATCTGCTCGAGATCCATCTTACTGAAATAAACATTAGAAAGATGAGGAGACTTGTTGTAAGAAACTTTCTTATGTTATGATGAATGGAGATGCATATGCAATGATTTCAAGGAAATTAGAGATTTAAATTTGCTTTATACTAAAAAGGAACACACATTATATTAATAAATTAGAGTTTGAGTACATCATGCCTCTTTGGGCTTACAAAGAAATACAAAAAACTCTAAGATAAAAAATTTATACACATCCTTTTTGGTGCAATGTAGGCATTCAGACTCCGCTCCTCATGAAGTTGCTTGGTGAGTTCCAGAACCTTTTTCTCCCTGGCGTAGAATTGGGCCTCAAAAGCATCTCGCTCCCCCTTAAGCTGTATCCAATCCCTTTGCAAGTCTTCAAGAGAAGAGGGCATGTCAGGATGCAGGATAGTGTATGGAACATCTCCTTCCACAATAGGCTCTATGATAACCGGGAGAATGGAGGGGTAAGGCATTATAAGACTTTGAGCATGGGCTCGTACCCATTTGAGGTAAGGCTCAAGAGGGATGGAATTCCTGTGCCCCAATGTCTTGCTATCTACCTTGTTCAACATCCTCCAAGCTCGGATAAACCTCTGGCGGTGACCTTGATCGTCATTCTCGTAGTCAAATACCAACCCTTGAATAAGCATCTCATGTGGGCCATCTCTTCAGGCGTAACCAAACTGTCTTAAGGCTAAGCAGGGGTTGTAGGTGATACCTCCTCTAATGCCAAGTAAGGGTACATTAGGGAATTCTCCACAACGGTCGACGATTGTAACATTCTCTATAGATCGGGAGCACCAATGAATGTTTGAATGTTTGAGTGTCATCAACCTATGTGACCACCTTGAACCTTTCTCGTTCTTCAATACAAATTGGGGAAGATACGAAATAAACCATCTTGCCAAGAGAGGAGTACAACACATAAGGATACCTCTTTTCCTCATAGTGTGAGTGTGAAAAGAATATAGGATGTCTCCTAGCAAAGTAGGCACCGGGTTACGAGACATGAAGATTTTGACAGCATTTACATCTATGAGTTGGTCAGGATTTGGAAACAAAACCATCCCATAGATGAGGAGAGCGATAATTTCCTCAAAAGCTTGTAAGTCCAAGGAATTCCAACAATTTTGGGCTTTCTCAAACAAGAACTTGGCTAAGAAACCTTTGACACCACTCTTTATTTCCAATTAGTTGTGACATCAGATGGTTGCAAGTGTAAGGCTTGAGCAATCTCTTCTGGTTTTGGATCTCTTTCCGTATCTTTGAAAGGTAGTTGATTGATAATTCTTCCAAATTTGGCACAAGTTGATAATTGGGAAATGTGAAGCAATGGTGTAGAGGATCAAAGAACTGGAAGAGAACTTTCATCATGTCCTCATCAATGTTGGAGATAACCAAGTTTAGGAGGCGACCATGTCTTTCGGTAAATGGAGAATTTTCAGGAATCTTTGATGTTAGCTCTTTAAGTTGAGGAGGGATCCTTACAAGATTGACTTTAATGGTTTTCTTGCGAGTAGAATCCATGTCCTATAAAACAGAACAAAGATAAATCCCAAAAATCCTTGAAATGGTTAGTGAGTATGAGTATGATGTTTATGATGTTATGTACAAGCAAAACAAACATGTCCTTAGGTTTAGGCTTGCATGGAGTCTCATAGGTAAGTACTCTCTTGAAGTTTAGTTGGCTCAAACCTGTTCTAGTAATAGTAATTGGGTTCTAAGGAGCTCAATATCACTGGTTTGTTTCCTTGGGCATTATTTCAGCACAAGCCTCTTTAATGGCGACCAAAATATCCCAAAAAACCAAACCTCAATGAGTGTAGTATCAAGTATCTACCAACTTCGGACTGCACCAAATCCGGCCATCTCACTGCGTCCTAGTGGCCAAGTTGCTCAAGTAAAGGTTCTAGAAGTTAGTTAGTGTTTCATGACATCACTCAGCGGCCATGTATTCTCCTTGACTACTCAAGGGCTACTGGTACCGACAAATATGTCACACTAACATAGTTATTGCTTAGACTATGTCGGTATACCCCGCACAGTTTCCATAACGTATTGCTACTTACCTATAAGGTATCCCAAATCTGGGTAGAGGATTCAAACCCAAACAAAGAACCAAAATGTAAAGCATACAAGTCAAACAATGAAAGCAAGTAAATGTGATCTAGCCCTAAGGTAACCCCACTTTTAGAATTCTCCCCAGCAGAGTCGCCAGTTCTATGATACGGTGGGAGAACTGACTTGGTTATTTTGCGTTTGATCGCAAATGTTACGGTTAGCAAGAGTCGCCACCGACTTTTTTTTATCCAAAAGGAAAGGCTGCAAAGAACAGGAAAGACCTTTGAGATGTTTTCTTGAGTTCGGGGGGTAGATTATGAAAAGGGAAGGTATTAGCACCCTTTTCATCCATGGTTTTCCATGGGCTCTTAGTTACTTGCTAGATCACTTGCTTTTGTTTGAAAATATGCTTTGTGTGGTTTTTGAAAGTATTTTGAAAATGGCGCCATCGTTTAGGCAAACTTTGTAATGATTCTCGTTCGTAAGAATGTATATAAAGTGTTGATCTTTTGCAAATGTTTTTCAAGTTTGAAAGATGTTTTTTGAAAGTGTTGGTGTTTGTTTTGAAAATAGTAAGGATGTTTTTGGTTTTGAAATTGAGCAAGCAACTAGGAGTAATCTACCTACTCAAAAAGTCTTTTATGTTTATTTTCTCTTTCCTTTGACATTGTTTTCTTACCATTGATTTGGTAAGTAACCCTATCTTTGGATGTAAAAGGGACGGGCAAGGGTCATCGTATAGCCATGATTAGCAATGTTGTAAGATATCTTATCATTTTCTTTAGGGACTAAGATCATTTTGAAAGGAAACATGGATAACGTCATCGAGGGACTATGATCTTATATTTTTTGCTTGTTTTTGCTAAGATACCTCACATGCATAATATGGCCATTTTTGTAAGGCAACCAAGTGGATTTACCCTAAGGGTGTTTGTGTGCAAGTGTATTGATTTACATGCTTGATTTGTCTTGAATTAGAGTTTACTACTTGTTGGTTTTAATCTTTCCATACAAACTCTAATTACTAGGATTTGTATATAAAGCATTTAAATTGTGGAAAATAAAAATATTAGGCTATTACATCATTTAGGGGAGGGGGTGTACAAATTACAAATGGGTAATTGCAAGAAATTAAATCTAAATAATTATTACAACCATATTGAATTTGAATAAATGTACAAAATTGAAGATAAAAATGCAAGAATATAAAATGTAAAAAGAAATGTGATTTTTGTTTTTGGTTTTTCATGAAAAGGGTTTTTGACTTAATTAATTAAAATAAAATAATTAACTAAAATAATAAAATTAATATTAAGTTAATAAAAGAAATTAAGGAAACAAATTTTTAGGTTTTTTGCGAATTTAATTAAACTAGTAAATAAAAATAATTAAATAAAAGATTCTAAGTTCTAAATTGATTTTATTTTACAAGAAAATAATATAATAATAATTAAGATTTATTATCTAAGTATTAAAAAAAGGGAAATTTATTAAAGAAAATGTTTTTGTTCTTTTAATTTTATGAAGAAAAATAAACTAAATAAATAGAAATAATAAAATATAAATATTTTATGTATTTTTTATTAATGAAAATAATAATAATAATAATAATAATAATAATAATAATAATAATAATATTAATAATATTAATAATAATATTAATAATAATAAAAAATGTAAAATGAAAAAAAAAAAGAAAAAAAAAGAACATAAAATAACAAAGAAAAATAAATGGGCGAGGGGTATAAACAACAAGGCAGGTGGTCAGAAATAGCAAACAAAATAAGACCCAGTCATTTGGAGGCCTAGGCGCTGGAAGGATCAAAAAATGTAAAGAAAATGTGAAAAAAAGCAAAAGGCAGCGCGTTGAGGTTCGAACCCATGACCTCTTGAATACCAGTGCGCTGCCTTACCATTGGGGTGGCTATACATTCGTTAATATAACTGAAATGATAAATATATAAGGCAAAACAAGTCCTGAGCACACTTCATCTTCAACCTCCAGCCAAACCACCTGTAACTTCACCATTTCTCAACAAAAATGGAAAATGCAAACATGAAAGTTGCTCCATTTTTCCATACGAATTCAACCATATAAATATCATAAGCTATAAATCAAAGATGAATGAGAATTTTTGAAAGTACCAAATTCTGACCTAATTATTTTCAGAGGTTCAATCCTAAAGTTCTCCTAGCTAAATCAATATAAATAAAATCTATGGACATGTACAGCTTCAGGGCAATGATGTCTACATTTTATCTTCACAAATGTAGCCTAACAATGCCTAAGTAATGAGATAGAAGTTTAAGAAAAATACCTCAAAACTGGAAATCGTGAAATGCAAATGAGCTTGATTCAAGGTGCTGCAATGATCAAGTTAGCTTCATCAAGTTCCCAGAAAGCTAATGCAATGGTTTGCTTGAGCAATGGATGGCTGGAATGGCTTGGAGAAGTCAATGTGCATACTCTGTTTTTTGGTTATGGAGATTATGGTAAATGGTGTTACAATTCTGGAATGAGGATGAGGATGAGTAATATTTGATGTAAGGAAGCTTTAGGAACCAAAAGGCCAAGAAACGCACGAGGGAAATATGAGTTTGGTGTTCAAGGTCAGAAACTGTGCAACAATGGATTTTTTGGGAAATTTTTGATTTGAGAGAGTTTTGGTGTGTTTCAGGGTGCTTCAGCTCGTGTTCTAGCTCACAAATAGTGCCTCTATTTATAAGCAACAAGTTTGGAAGCTTGTTGTTGATCAGAATTCAAAATCACAAGTTAAGCATAACATGTGATTTTTGAGAAATCCAAGTTTCAAAGCTTTGTGTACTTGCTAAGATAGAGTGGTTATGCTTTAAACACACTTGCTTCTGACTTTTTAGATGGAGTGTGATCAGAGGGAACAAGTTAGAGGCTCAAGAATTGACTTTGTGCATAAAGCTTGCTTTTCCAAAATGGAAGTGTTCACTTTGTGCCATTAATGGAAATGTGAATTGGATAAAGCTTAAACCACTTGGATTAAAGCTCAAAAGTTTGTGTAATCCATTAATGATGGATAAATACACAAGTCAGAAGGCCTTCAAAGCAAGATTATGCAACCTAACATTGAAATTGCATTTTTGTTCATCATGAAAGACCTATAATTTTAGTTTGAAACCCTAACTTCCTCTCTTCGATTCTCCTTGCTCAATAATAATCTCAAGGAGTTCTTGGACATTTTAAAAAGCTTGTAATGTGCTCTACAACCCCTCTTTGAATAACTTTTGAAAATTCCCCTTGGAACTATATGAAAAATTGCCATGAAGTTAGGTCAAAATCATGCCTAAACCAGGGCAAAATTTTCACTAAGTGTTTAGTTTCAAGACCATGACTTCATGGATTAATAACTTGAGATCCAAGAATTTCTAGAAGAAGTTGTGTAAAGAAATGTTGTAGAAATCATGAATATCTACAACTTTCATGTTGAAAGTTTCTTTTGAATCATCTTGCATCATAGTGAAAAATTGGCTCAAATTTGTGAAAAAATATGAAGTTTTCAACACTTAGAAAAATTTCTAAGTTTGAAAACTTTGACTTTACAAAATGAAATCTTGACTTTTTTGATTTCTTGATGAACAAGTTTCATATTTTGACATGTTTTGATGAATTGTGATCTTTGACACTTGATTTTGACCAAAAAGTCAAAGTTTGATTTTTCAGTATACAGTTGACTTTTGATCAGTTGACTGAAAATCAACTATCAATCAAATGATCTTGAGAAATGTTTTGAGTCATGCCATTAGGTCAAAATGATGCAATTGAACTCTTGAGATCATGCCTCAAACCAATTAACCATTTTCTAGGTCAAAAATAAAAAATTGCCCTTTCTCAGTAAAAACCTTAATTTTGACCATTTTGCCCTTTTGATGATTTGATCAAATTTCTTGAGGAATTATGGTCCAAACTTGATAAATGATAAATATGAGTTTATAATGTTGATGTGGATAAAAAATTATGAAGTTTGACTGTAAATTGGCCACAGTTGACTCCCCAATACAGCTGATTTTTAGGTCAACTACTCAATTAACTGAGCAAAAATGTGATCCAAGGCTTGAAACTTGACATGAGTAATCTTGGGGGTCCATAATGATCCATGAAAGTCATATGAGGCATTGAAAGTTCAATTATCCTTGTGCAATCTCAAACCCTAATTTCAGTCATCAGTGCTTAAGGAGGTATCTTGAGCTGATCAACCCTTGTGCAGTTTGAACCAAGAGAGATCCTGTGAGAAAATTTTAGATAAATGAGAGGGCAAAATTTGGGGTACAACAGTAGTTAATTTATAAAATACATTAAAAAATATATATTTACAAAATGTTTAGTTAAAAAAACAAAAAATTATGGTTAATATATATTCAATATGTTTATTAATATGTTTATTTATATATATATATATATATATATATATATATATATATATATATATATATATATATATATATATATATATATATATATATATATATATATATATATATATAAAGATTCAAAATAGTTATAAAATTTAATTATACTTACTACAGTTAAATATTTACTTATAGTTAATAATAACATAATGATTTTATAAATGTGTAGTATGAAATATTACCGGTATGGTCGTAGTTAGATGTACGATAGATTATATACATGAAGACATTCACTTAAACTTTATAGAAGGAGTTAATGAGTTTATCAGATGGTCGTTGGCTTAAGAATATTGTCGAAGCAAAGAAGGAGTTAGGTGTCCTTGTCTTAAATGTGAATGTCGACCAATAATTAGTGATCTGAAATAATTAGTCAGCCTTTTGTGTCATTCTCATCTGGGAGTTCATCACTTATAGCCCATATGAGGTACCATCTTTTGTTAGGCCACCTGGTTTTCTTTTCCCGCAGACCCAGATGCCCTCATCCTTCCAAGATATTGGAGGACCTGATTTTCCACATCCCACACAGACTGGAGGATCCTGCACCCCACATCCCACACATGTACCTACACATGAGGGTGATCATGCGCAGCCGGATGATGATGATAATGTGGATGAGGATGATGATGTGTTGGATGGAAATGATCTTCGAGAGAATGATGATCTGAGTGAGATTCATGTCATTAACGGGAGATTTTGGATTTGGACCGAAGGAAGCTCGTAAGTTTCTTATTTTTAAATTTTTATTTAAGTATACATTTTCATTTTTAATATAAATTTATATTTAATATTGCTAATTCAAATTATTTTTGTTTTGTTTTTCACCGAGTCGGACTGCTGCCAAGGTTATAAATTATATAATTCAGCAGATGTATAAACAATTTTGGAAGACCTTCAAAGACGTGAAAAATAAAGAAGCTTGGTTTAACAAATTTAAGGTATTATTAATTTATTTTTTTAGTTATTGTTATTTAAATGACTTTTTTATTATAATTATCTAACTATTTATTTTAATGTCATACAACATTGTAGGAAAAATATGTGTGAGACCCATTGAACGAGAAGCTGATTAAAAAAAATTATTATGGCAGAGCCTCAAGACGACTTTCTAACACAATGTGGTATGTTAGAGAGTGTTGGAAACTTCAGGATATCCATCCCAATTGGATAGACAGAGAGGTTTTTGAGGAACTTCTTAAATATTAGGAGTCACTAGAATTTTAGTTTAAATCTAAAAATTTTAAGAAGATGAGAGCATCTGAAAAAGGGGTTGCGTTAATGCAGTTGGAAGTATAAGTACCGCAGAGCATATTTGACGCATGGTAAATATTACCACTTTTTAAGTTATATTTTTATTCATAATATATTTTATTAATTAAAGTTAATTTTATGATTTAGACTAAGACTTTGGGGAGACCACCCCTGATGATTGAGCTGGTTAAAAAGACTCGGACAAAGAAGACAGAGGATTTTGTTGACGAACATACACTAAAAGCTTTCGTAAGTTATTTAATTTACGTTGTTTATATATTTTTTAATTTAATGATAATTTTGTGTCGTGATTTTCATGTGGCAACTGAGAAGTTGTGACGTGAAAATCATGTGGCAATTGAGAAGTCGTGGCGTGAAAATCATGTGGCAAATTTTTTAATATAATATATATATATATATATATATATATATATATATATATATATATATATATATATATATATATAACTTAATTTTTATTAAATCTGTAGGAGGATTATCAGACATTACTCACAAATTTTTTGATTCATAATCCTCTATATACTCTGGGGAGAGAGTCGCTTCATCCAGATATAGATTTTTATATTTGGGATCAAGTCATTGGCGGAAAAGGCCCTAACTTATTTTTTTGGTGGTGGAAATTTGGCGGGCATCTTGAGAAGTGGGGATAGAACTCTATTTCAAAGAGTTAGAGATGGGGAAGGAGGGTCACGTCAACCAAATTTGACACCAGAACAACTTGAAACAGTAAGACAATTGGCGTTAAATGAGGCGAGATGCGAGTCAGTGCAACGTGAGGCAAAAATGAAGGTCCAAATGGAGGCCCAAATGGAGGCAATAAGGCAAGAGCAACAGCGGAAAATGGAGGTCATGGTGAAAAGGCAAGCTGATATGGAGCAGCAACTGAGACAATTTATGCAAGGGTTTGGTGGAAATCAAAATGTTCGTGGTCAAGAGCCGGAGGACGACAGAAACGAAGATAATTTTGACATAAACAACTATACCAACCAAAGCTGAATTAATTTTTATTTTATTTTGCTTTCAAATTTGAATTTGTGTAACATACTAATCAATTAAACCTATTTAGTATATTAAATTAAGAAATTCTAAATTTTTAATTTTAGTTTATTAATTTTATTATATTAAATTTATTTAGTTTACTAATTTATATATTGAATTTATTAATTAATTTAAATAATTATAAAAGAAAAACAAATTTCAGCAATTAAATATATAAAAAAAACATTAGTGACGTGATTTCCATGTCACAAAGTTGTCACATCTAAATCACATCGCAAATTAATTTTTTTCATGAAAAAAAACAAAAGTTGAATATAACGTTTTATTGTTAAATGTAATTAACTAGTGACGTGATTTTCACGTCACAACTCAGTGACGTGAAAATCACGTGGCAAATCAAGTGCTTCTCTGAATCCTGCTATTGTACCCCAAAATTTTCCCTCTCATTTGTCAAAGGATCAACCTGAACCCTCAGGTTTGCTTCCATCCAATTTCAAGCCATGAATTACACATTTTCCAAGAAAGTCATTCACAAGGGCAAAATGGTCATTTGCACACTAAAAAGTCAAACTTTGACTTTTGGATCAAAAAAATCAAGTTCCAAGAATCATATTTCATCAAGGCATGAAATTTGTTCATAAAAAATCAGAAGTTAGAAGTTACTTTGAAAAAATCAAATTTCTAAATGTTTAGAAAATTTTCTAAGTGTCAAGAGAATATGGTACTTCAGAACTTCTGAGCCAGCCTCTACGCAAGTGCAGTCAGAAGTTGCAAATATGGTTCAGAACAGGACACTTCAATCAGAACATATGGAAGCAATGTTCTCCGGTTCAGAACATGACGCTTCAATCAGAACATATGGAAGCAATTATCTCCGGTCAGAACATGCCCCTTCAGCATTTGGAGTTTACGTTTCTGATATTTTGCGATTAGAACATCACCAAATCCCAAGACCTTGTTTAAACAACCTTCTGGACTTCTACATTACAGTACTCTAACCAGCAGTTAATCCAGTCCACGCCTGCATTCTCCCAAATCATGTATTTGCACCAAATACAAAAAGTTGTGATCAAAAAGAAATGGAGCAGTGTGCCAAAAAGTTTAAATCCCATTTGTTTTTCCCCCGAAACCACAACAAATTCACCTATAAATAAGTTACTCCATCACACTTGCAAGGGGCTGGCTTTTGTAGAGAGAATCGTCAAAAGAGAGAAAAGAAAGTTGTGATACCTCCATAAAAAATCCAGAATTCCTAAACAGAAAACCAAAACCCTTGTTCTTCCCTTGAAGTAAAAGAACTTGGTATTTTCTCTTTCGTTGCTCTTGCTGACTCCAGAATATCTGAAGGCAGCAGCTCAAGGCCCAAACACACCCTCCAGGTTCAAGGTAAGTCTCCCTGACTCTGCATCTTCTCATTCAGAACATCATTAAACATGTAAATATCATAGTATTGATGTTGTCCATATCACTGTGTAAGTAGAAAAACTGAGGATCAGAACTTCCTGATTAAGCCTAGACTCAGTACCAGGATCAGAACTTCCATAAACTGTTTTGATTTTATCCTTCTGATTTGCTGTTTGCTGAAAACTGAATAAGTTATTGTTGTGCTGATTGATATAAGGAAAGAGTTGAAATGTAATACAGAACTTATGTTTTTCACTCACCATTCTAACACATAGAACTTCCATGATTCACTCACTGTTCTAACATAGCACAGAACTTATGAGTTCTCCCTACATGTCAAACATACTGAACTTCTGATGTTTCCACTCGCTGTTTTTACACACTCAAAGTTTCTGATTTTTACATGCTGAAATACACTGAATTTCTGGGGTTTACTCACTGTTTTAGTGTAATACAAGACTTTTGACTTGTGGTCCATTGTCTGAATACCACCCAGAACTTTTGTGTTTCCCCTCTAATGTTCCTTGCAGGACCCCAGAGTTTACCAATTCAGAACTTCTGATACCCACTGATGTCTCCTGCTGAGTCACATCGCTCTTGGCTTCAGAACTTCTGATTTCATTTGTTTTGCTTGTAGCAGCATGCTGGTCTTATATCTCATTTATTTTCCTTTTTATCACTTTCAACATTAAAACTCTTTTCATCAATATAAAAAGGCATACAAATATTTTCTTTTTTGACTAAGCTAATTCATTCCCCTTTTTTATTCATCAACACAAAAAAACCTTTTTTTTAAACAAGGTCCCTTTTCTTTCTTGCATTATTTCAATATGGTTGTAATAAATAATTAGGATTTATTTTCTTGCAAACCCCCATTCGTAAATTTGTACACCCCATCCCCCTAATGATAGTTATAGCGTAGAATCCTTACTTTCCGCACTTTTATTGCTTTCATACATTGTTAGTAACTAAGGTGTGTATGGAAAGACATGAAACAACAAATAGACAACCTAAAAAGCAAGACTAAAATGCATGCAAACAAACACACTTGCACACTAACACCCTTAGGGTAATCCCACTTTATGGCCTATCGAAAAAATAGCCATGTCCCTCGAACATGGGCGTTTTAGCAAAGACTCTCGATAAAAGATCGTAGTCCCTCGATAACCCTCGATGTTGCCTTCGATAAACGATCTAGTCCCTAAAAATGACATTGCTAAAACATCCCATAGGTTGCCTTCTATGACTATACAAACGTCCCAACATCCGTCCCTTCACATCCAACGATGGGGCTTCTTACCAAAACAATGGTAAGATAGCAACATCTAAAGGAAGAGGAAAAGAACAATTAAGACCTTTTGAGTAGGTAGATTCGCTCCTAGTTTCTCGCTTGCTCACAATAAGAAATTCTATACACCAACACTTTAAAACATTTTCAAAAAGACAACACTTTGTATGCGTTCTTCTAGAGATGAGAGCCATTACAAAGAAAACCCTTTTCAAAATCACTTTCAAAAACACGTCCCACAAACACCTCTTTGAACTATTTTCAAAACAACACTTTGTACGCATTCTTATAGAGATGAGAATCATTACAAAGTCACATTTTCAAAATACTTTCAAAACCCACATCACAAGCACACATTCAAACAAAAGCAAGTGATCTAGCAAGCAACTAAGAGCCCATGGAAAACCATGTATTAAAAGGGTGTTAATACCTCCCCTTTTCATAATCTACCCCCCGAACTCAAGAAAACATCTCTAAAGGTCTTTCCTGCGCTTCTTCACCTTTCCTTTTGGATAAAAGAAAAGTCGGTGGCGACTCTTGCTAAACCGCAACATTTGCGAATACAGACGCAAAACACCCAAGTCAGTTCTCCCACCGCATCACACATGCGCTTGCTACGCCTGTTCCCACCGTAACGTTCAGATTTCTATGCAAGCGAGTTGCGACGTGATTTTCACATTACAACTTTGTGACATGAAAATCACGTCGCAATAAATTTGCTACCCGCTCCTCAGCCACGTGATTGTTCACGTCACAAATCAATAGTTGTAACATGATTTTTCACATTGTGACGTGAATTTCACATCACAAATGAGAGTTTTTTTTTGTAGTGCAGTATCAATAACATTGGAGGCTTCATCATACTATTACTCTCCTCCTACAATAAGTTGATTACTTTTGTGTTTCCTCTTATTTCGTGTTACTAAATGCTACAATAATAGCTCTCACACTACTTGCTACTATCTTTTAACTATCTACCAGAGCTTTTTACACTATCCAACTATATTCTAAAATATCAATATTACTTCAAATACTATCAGGTATCAGAGCTATGTTCAGTCATTCCCTGGGCATAGCAAAATATTTCTTCTTGTCACCAACTATTTTATTAAAACTAGAAAAAATGGCTCTGACTCAAACACAAAGGAGTACAGGTAACCGCACGGTCTGACTCTGGTTGAGTTCAAACCTAAAACTAAAAATGAGAGAGAGAGAGAGAGAGAGAAGTTCAGGTAGCCTAAGAGTCCAACCCTCTTAGTTTCAAGTCCAACTAATATCGTAAAGCTATGGCAAATAAGGCTTGATTTCTAATAGAGCACAAGCGTGAGCGATGAAAAAAATTGAGACATGGGGCCTCTGAGGCTCGACTTAAGTACAAGCATAGGAAGACAAATGCAACTACTAGAGCAAGAATGAGTCGATGTCAAAATTCTTCTACAAGAATGACAAGAAGACGCATAAGCAACTAAGAAGAAAGAGTGATCCCTGTCAAAAATATTCAATAAGATCTATAAGAAGATTCACATACAACTAAACAATAAAAGTGATCCTTGTTAGATGTCTTAAACAAGACAAACAAGGAATATCACAAGTGCAACTAAGAGTGAGAATGATTCTCGTAAAAATCCTTCAACAATGATGAAAAAGAGTTTAATAACAATCATTGTGACAAGTAGCGTGACAAAATTGAATCATGGTGGAGATGATGCTTTTCAAAGTAAAATACATTACATACAAGTATTAATGCAGGAGGAGAGAGTTTCACAAATTCACATTTGAGCAACTATGGACTACATTTGGAGTTACTGAAATATGCATGAAGGAGGAGCGTTGAAATTGATGCATATTTCTAGAACATTCTAGTAAAAATAAATGACAAAGTATAGAGAAAACTATAATAGTCTAAAGTTTCTACATGTTTCTAGATTGTTCCAATAATTCTCAGATTAGCTTATAGCCTAGAAAGTTATATGTCAATATAATGTAGAAAAGACAAACAAAAGCATAGATAGTTCTATTCTTGAAACATCCTCAATCACCTATAAATAGACAAACATATGTGTTGTATTCAAGCCTTCAAGGTCCAATATCAATAACATTAGAGGGTTCATCATACTATTAACCTCCTCCTACAATAAGTTGATTACTTATGTGTTGTCTCTTGTTCCGTGTTACTAAATTCTCCAATACTAGCTCTCACATTACTTGCTACTATCTTTCCACTATCAAACATAGCTTTTTATGATATACAACCATATTCTAAACCATAACTACTACCTCAAATACTAACAATGGTATATGAGCTATGTTCGGTCATTCACTGGGCGTAGTGAACTTTTTCTTCTTGTCACCAAATATTTTATTAAAGAAAATGTGGTCTCTGACTCAAACACAAAGGAGTACATGTAGCCACATGGCCCAACTGTATTTGAGTTTAAACCCAAAACTAAAAATGAGAGAGAGAGAGAGAGAGAGAGAGAGAGAGAGAGAGAGAGAAGTTCAGGTAGCCTAACTGTCTGACCCTCTTAATTTCAAGACCAACTAATGTCGTAAACCTATGGAAAATAAGGCTCGAGCTCTAATAGAGCACAAGCACGGGCAATAAAAAATTGAGATATGTGGCCTCTGAGGCTCAACTTGAGTACAAGCATAGGAAGACAAATGCAACTACTAGAGCAAGAATGAGTCCCTGTCAAAATTCTCCTACAATAATGACAAGAAGACTCATAAGCAACTAAGAAGTAAGAGTGGTCCCCGTCAAAAAATTTCAATAAGATCTACAAGAAGATTCACTTACAACTAAACAACAAAAGTGATCATTGTTAGAAGTCTTTAACAAGACAAACAAGGAGGATCACAAACGCACTAAGGAGCGAGAGTGATTCTCGTCAAAAGCCTCCAACAATGATGAGAAAGAGTTTAATAACAATCATTGTGACAAGTAGTGTGACATAATTGAATCATGATGGAGATAATGTTTTCAAAGTAAAATACATTTCATAAAAGTATCAATGCATGAGAAGATAATTTCACAAATTAACATTTGAACATCTAAGGACTACACTTGGAGTTACTGGAATATTCATCAAGGAGGAGTGTTGAACTGATGCACATTTCTACAACATTCTAGTAAATATAGATGAAAATGTTTAGAGAAAACTAAAATAGTCTAAAGTTTCTACATATTTCTAGATTGTTTCAATAATTCTTAGTTTAACTTATAGCCTAGAAAGTTCTATGTCAATGTAATGTAGAAAAGACAAATAAAATTCTAGATAGTTCTATTCTAGAAGCATCCTCAAGAACCTATAAATAGACAAGAATATGTGTAATTGTATTCGAGCCTTTAAGGTCCAATATTAAAAACATTGGAGGCTTCATCATCCTATTACTCTCCTCCTACAATAAGTTAATTACTTTTGTGTTTCTTCTTATTTTGTGTTACTAAATGCTCTAATACTAGCTCTCACACTACTTGCTACTATCTTTCAACTATCTACCAGAGTATTTTACACTATCCGACTACATTCTAACTATCATTATTACTTCAAATACTAACAGATACTTTGCATTCACTTATCTGGGAGAATAATGATGCTAGAAAAGTCAATTATGGTCCTAGGTTCTTCCACTTGCAAAAAAAAAATCTCTTCACTCTAATATTGTAATTCTCCATGATCTAAGTTGCTTGAAGTATTACTTGGTTGTACAGGTCATCTTGAATCATGAATATAAATGCATGCTCAGTTTTGCACCTAATTATGACTATTTGTATCTTGTAGGTAAAGTGGAGGTGTTGGAGTATGATTTGCACAATACTGAAGGAAATGACCTATCAAAGGTATCTGGTGTTTGTACAAAGTTCACTTCACTCATTGTATTCAATGATGACATCTAAAGTTTCCCAACATTCATGCTCCTAGGTGATTTGGTTAAAAAGTTGCTCTTATGAGGTATGGCTCAAGAGGAGAACAAATTATACCAGAAGTTTGGCAGTTATGAGCATGGTATGTCCTTGCTACGCCCAATTTTTCTCATTCCTACATGCCATTTTTTTAATATGTAACAGATTGAACCTAAGTTATTTGGAAAAAATGTTTGTTATAATATCGTTGGTACATTTTTAAACAAAGATGGATTTGGATAATTATAAGGCACACACTGACCTTGTAGATATGGACATAAGAAGTACGCTTCATCCACAACCAATTTCTAATAGTAGTACAATACTTCTGCCTAAAACATGTTATCAAATGACTAACAGAGATAAAGATTCTTTTTTGAGTGTCCTCGAGAATGTAAGAGCTCTGGATGAATGCAAGAAAGTCAAGAGAGAACTAATGTGTTTATGGAAAATATGATGTTAGTGATACAAAATCAATTATCTCAAGAAGATTTTAATGTTATTTTACCACCTGCAAGACATGTATATTATATTTTACTCTTCAAATTTATATTTTGAATATAGAAACATTTATTAAGTTAAGTTTCTAACTTATTTTATTTTATTTTCAATTTTCAATAGGATACAAATGCTTCTAGTGTCCCAAACCAGATAAATTCTCGAAGTCCATGCACTGATGAAGATGAAAGAGAGGAAGGTTAGAGACTATTTTTATCTTAGATATGTGTTTTTTTGTTGTTGTAACATCTATTTTGGTGATTGTTATTATATAAATGACATTACTTTGTTATTTTCATATGTTTGTAAGACTTGTTATTTTTAGAATATAACAGAAAATTTATTTGATATTGCTTTAAGTTTTGTGTGGTGCTTATAGAAAGTATTGTATAAACTTGATTATTAAAAAATATTAGTTATAGGAAACAAATATTTGTTAAAAAAAAGGTGTATACCAACGGCTAATTTTACTCTATACCAACGGAAATACATAGTGGATAAAGTTAATAAATAGTATAATTAGTCATTGCTATAGTCCCGATATTTTGTCCAAAGCCTGGAAATTATCATTGGTATAAGGTATTGGACAACAATTTGATGTTGGTATAAGGAATTGTAGTTGACGGAGGCAAACATTTGTTGTTATAAGTTTTTGTTACTTTACCAACATATTTCTGCCATTGGTAAATGTCAAATTTCTACCCTCGCATTCTTTACATCGTTAATATATCAAAGTTTATTCTCATTCCATTTTCTTGTTGTTTTTGTGTTGCTTTTACTTTATTGTACACATACTCAGGAGGAGTGACTTACTGATTTGAGTTGGAAGATGGTTGAATGCTTATCTTTGTTTATTTAGTTTATCATTATTTTTAGTTAGTTTAATGTCATGTTATGTAACATCGAGAGTGGGGTGACTTGTTTTGATTTAAGTTATGAGTTGAATCACGTTATGTGATTTGAGAACTTCATTGTTGAATAATTATGTTGAAGTTTTGTTTAATTAAGATTCCGATGCGAGTTGTTATTTTAAAAAGTTTGAAAAGGATGCATGTTTTGTCGAGTGACATCCTCAATTGTCATTTAATTTTTTTTAAATTAAGTTTCGGGGTTTAGGTCATTACATAGTGGTATTAGAGTCGGTTGGCCCATTCATCCAGGTTGTGTAATTTTGTTTGTTCCTTGGTATGTCACATGTGTGTGAAACACAATTGGTTCTCGTTTGTTTTTCTAACCGCTTTCTAGAAGAAGAGAAATTGAAACAAGTGGGGGATAAGATTTTACTTCTCTGATATGTTTCATGTGTGGAGTGTTAGTTCAATGTGCCACTGATTTCAGAGTGTAGGTGTTGTTGAGGTTGTGCTATTTTCCGAACCTGAAGAGAGTACGGATTTAAGATTTTTGTTTTTCGCTCAAGTTCAGATGTATTTGATGGAGAAAGATTAGGTATTTTTTATGTTAGCTTCTCTAAGAGTGGAGAGTGATGTGACTGCTGGATATATGTCGGTGGTGTGTGAATTTCTTGATGTGTTCCCTAAATATATTAGTCATTTTTGTCGGAGCGTGAAGTTGAGTTCGCCATAAATTTAGTACTTGATACTAGTCCTGTAACAATGGCTCTGTATAGAATGTACATTTAGAGTTGAGTGAGCTAAATAAACAATTGGAAGAGTTGCTTGAGAAATGTTTGTTTGATCGAGTGTTTTTCCATGGGGAGCACCAGTGTTTTTGGTCAAAAAGAAATATGGTATCTGTGATCGGTGGATCTGGAACTGACTGTTTAACGCTGGTTCGCGAAATGTCGCGGAAGCAAGAGTCGCCACCGTCTTTTATTTTCTCCAACATGGACAGGACAAAAGCACAGAAAAATTCCTTAAAGAGATTGCTCTCGGTTCAGGAGGTAGGTTATAGAAAGGGAAGGTGTTAGCACCCTTTCTATCCATGGTTATCCATGGGCTCTTAGGTACTTGCTCAATGTGTTTTCAAAATTGTTTGTTTACTTTTCAATGTGGGTTTAAAAAAAGTTTCTTTGAAAAATTTCAGTTCGACTCGTACGTCAGAGTGTTTGAAAAATTTGCTTTGAAAGCTTTTGAAAAGTGTTGGTGTGAAAAGATTTCAGTTTGTTTTGAAGAGAGCAAGTATCCATGAGTCGTCTACCTACCCTAAGGAATTCGTCTGTGTAAAAGTCCTTTAAAGTAGTGCCATCCCACCATTGAGAGGTAGGTAGCACCACCGTTGGAGGTGTTCGGGTCAATTCGATTTTATAGGGACATGGTGATCACCAGAGCAATGGGAAGACACCTTAGAAGCTACCCTCATGCCAGGTTCCCGGATCATGAGGACTTACTAAGACATCCTCTACTCGACGATCACCTTTCGAGGCAAGGCAACAGTGAGGCGTACCCTAGGGGTGGTGTGTGCGATTCGTGTGTCGTTTTTCATTGATTTTTGTCTTGTCATGTTAGAGTGATCTACGCTTGATTTTATTATGTCCATCCATTCTTGCATGCTTATTATTAATAGTTAATATTTGCGGGAAAAGTAAATTCTAAACTATTACAAAAGGCGCGGGTCCACACCGCCAAAATTAAACCGGACCCGATTTGACAGAAAATAAATAAAGCAAAGGAAATAAAAGTGCGAAAAGTAAAATTGTTACAACGCTTTGGGAGAGATACATAATTATTTAAGCGAAAATAAAATAAATATGCGAAATAAAATAAATTACGAACATGGGCGTTGGACCCTTTTGCAAAATTAAAATTAATAAGGAATTAAAGTTAAAATTAAAAGAAAATGTTTTTGATATTTTTATGTTTTTTAGATTTAATAGAAAAAAGAGAATTAATCAAAATTAAAATTGAATGTAAACCCTAATTCTAATGGTTTTTAAACTTATTATGAAAAATATTGAATTTTTAACTAATTTAAACCTAAGTTAATTTACATGCATTTTTTAATTTATGAAAATAATTAAATTAAATATTATTATTGTAAAAAAGGGAAATTAAAAGGAATCAAAATTAATTAAACCTATTTCTATATATTTTTTGTATTTTTGTTATTTAAAAGAAATTGAAATTATATCCTAATTAAAACTAAATATTTATATGTTAATTTATTTATGAAAATATTAGAATAAAATAATTTATTATTTTTGTCTTGTCTGAATTTTTATGTATTTTATAATTTGTAAAATATAATTAATTAATTTAAAACAATTGAATAAAATAAAATAACAATTCACAATAAAATAAAAATAAGTAAAAAAGAGGAAAGAAATTGCAAACCAGGGGGGGGGGGGGTTCAGTCCCAATTGTGAGGTATGGACCCAGTAAATTGAGCCCAACAACATTGGCCTCGTTGGACTTTTCTGAATCACGTGTGAGGCGTTGACTGGGAGTGTAGCGTGTTCATCCATTCTCCACCCTTGGATTGCTGAAGCTAACCACGTGGCCGGCTGGATTTGATGAGTGTATGGTGATCTATGACACTTGCGCTGCATGGGAACCATTATAGAAAAATAATATTGAAATTTACACAGACCTGGGATTCGAACCCAGGTCTTGGATGTTGAAGCCACAAGCATTTGCCAGCTGAGCTACTGAACGCGTGTTACATATGTTAGACAAACAAATAATAAAAAAAGAAACAACGCATTAGTGACTGAAGCGCGCGAAATTTAAAAGCAACGTATCATGTGTGGACAGCACATCATCTTCTTCCTCCCCCTGTAAAACAAAACACGATGGCAACGGTTTTCGTAGCGTTTCATTAGGCCGGCTTCAAGAAAATAGCGACTAGCGCTACAGGGCTCATAAATTGTTCGCGATAAGTGCTTCTTCTTCGTCTCTCTGCACTGAATTGGATGGTAATAGTCTTGAGGCTTAATTTTTCCTTGGGTGAAAAGCCCCAATCTAGAACTCTGAAAACCCTAAAAGTCAGTTATGGCATAATCTTATATACAGCGTAATAATGCAATTAAACATGATAGTTAGCTTTAGAATCTCATGAGGAATAAGAATTAATAAAAAAAATGCTGTAAAAATGCTTGCATCATGATGCACGATAATGGAATTCTCTCTTTACAGTTCGAGTCATAGGTACCGATTCTTGGAGCTTTGGTTGTTGTTTGTGATTGGAATGCGTTCAGGGGACCACAAGAAAGCTTTTGGAATGATTATTAGGGCTTGAGTCGACCTCTAAGGTTGATTTCAGTTTTGCTTTTTTCAAGTGAAAGTTCCAAGTTTGTATCTTGTTCTTATGCGCAGCTTAGAGTGTTCTAGGATTAGGTTTTGAATCATGCTTATGTACTGAGGCTATTAGGTCAACAAAACTTGATCAAATCCATGGCAATAATGATTTTGCATATTTGATTTTCTTAAGATCTTTACATATCTTTTTTCATGTGCATTTTTGTGTCAATTAGCCTAAATCAAACCAAATCTTGCCATTTTGGGATGTGCACGAGATATTGAGGGTAAAACATGCATGAAAAGATTTTTTAGGTCAAGTTTGATATTTTTCATGTATTTAAATAATTTAAATGAATTAATATAAATAATAATTCAAATAAATAAATAAAAAATGAGAAAATACTTCCCTTTGGGCCAAGTGGTCGTGCATAGGCTTGGAATGATGAATCATGGAAGAAAAATGGGCCCATTAGCACTTTTAGGTCATTTGAAGTAATGTTGACTTTTCAAAATATCCAAACATTTCCCAACTTCCACAAGGCATAACTTGCTCAATTTTTAATCTTTTCTCATGTTTTTGGACATTTTGGAAAGGTATTTGAGTCCTCTAACCAATGCCTTTGGTCCCATGTCATTTTGATTTACCAATCTCAAGTTATGGCCTTTGACTTAAAGTCCCTTTTTGTTGACTTTTGAAAATGACCTATAATGTTGAAATTGATAACTTTTTGTGAGAGCATTTTTTGGACTTGAAGTATGAAGATGAGTTGTAGGAAATGTCTTTCTCTTCAAAATGAGCTTTGGATGGAATTTTTCTGATAATCCATGTGAAAGTTATGCTCTGGTCAATTTCAGTTGACTTTTTCAGCTGTCCAAATATAGTAACTTGTGCATCTTTGATGATTTCTGAGCCAAATTTTGAGAATCATGATCAAGCATTGATCAAATGATGTTTGTGGCTTCAAATGATATGTTGACCAAAAATTTGAATTTTTGACTGTCAAATGACCATTTTGCCCCTACAGTTGACTGTAGTGCAATTTAGGGTTTGACTGTGCAATTTTGAGCTGAATGCCTTGAAACTTGATATGAGGATGCTTGACCATATTTGTAGGCATATGAGACTTGATTGGACCTTTGAAAACTTCATTTTCTTGCTCAGACCACAAACCCTAGTTTTGACTGTATAGGAGACAGTTGGACTGTGCAACCCTTGGGGAATTTTATGACTTGGCTTGGCAATTTCTTGAAGAATATGGGAGGGCAAATTTTGGGGTACAACAGTTGCCCCTGTTCAATCTTCTTAGACCTGAGGATGCAGATTGGCCGACGTGCCTTTCGTAATCCGAGGGTGGAAGATGATTGAACACTAGAGTGCCCAGAAATTTGCGCTCACATGGTAGCGGTGATGATGGGAATGGGCTTATAGATGCCATCTGGATGTTGATCGCGTAGGAGATTCCTTAGCGAGAACCTGCATACCTGCAAAAGAACAAATGAGTATCTGACACGTTGCAGGAGCTGATTTCAGATGCTTTGTATAGATATGTCCTGAATGGTTACAGGAGCTGAGTCTGGAGCTTCAAACGATGATGAATGAACCAGGTATGGTTACTGCTTTAGCATGAATGGTAAGAGAACCTTGGGTGATTTTAACTTCAACAACGCTCGTTGAGAAAAAATCCTAGCGGAGATTACCATCTTTGCAGTATCGGGGAGAAAACCATAGGCAATTATAATCTGAAAGGAATGATCACCTCACTCAACGTCGGAGAGGGAAACATCTGAAAAGGACTTACCACCTCACACACCGTCGGAGAGGGGAAACATCTGAAAAGGACTTACCACCTCACACACCGTCGGAGAGGGAACCATAGGAGACTATCACCTCACACTCATCGTCGGAGAGGGAAACATCTGAAAAAGGAATTACCACCTCACGCACTTGTCGGAGAGGGGACCATGGGAGACTATCACCTCACACTCATCGTCGGAGAGGGAAACATCTGAAAAAGGAATTACCACCTCACGCACTTGTCGGAGAGGGGACCATGGGAGACTATCACCTCACACTCATCGTCGGAGAGGGAAACATCTGAAAAAGGAATTACCACCTCACGCACTTGTCGGAGAGGGGACCATGGGAGGCTATCACCTCACACTCATCGTCGGAGAGGGAAACATCTTGAAAAAGGAATTACCACCTCACGCACTTGCCGGAGAGGGGACCATAACTTCTGCTGAGTCTTTATCAGAAAAATCTGTTGGGAGTCGATTTAGCTGAACTAGAGAAGGCTTTGAAATATGTTTGAGCATTTTAACTGCGTCTTTCCTGAAAGGTAAAGGTCAGTCATATGCAATGCATAATAAGGATCAAGCAATGACATGTATGACATGATGCGTATATGCATGCTATAATGATGTATGTGATGTTTAGGTATATGTTTTTCGTCTAGGAAAGTAAATCCTTGACGGATGCTGGGAAGTCATATCCTGGGCTGATGTTGAGAATAAATTTGCCTCCGCTGGGGATAATAACTGCAAGAATACTGGTAGAAGATGACTCCGTCGCGGAATAAACTTGGCAAATGGAAGATTCTGCGGGGAGAGAAGATACTCTGACGACCATGCTGGGAAGCAATACTCTGTGGGGAGAGAGATGCTTTGCTGAATGTTGATAGTAACTTGCTGAGGATGTCTTGTTGTGGAAGTGTGAATAGACTTCGCTGGGGGTAGGCAAGAACTACGTTGACGACGACCTTTCCGTGGCTTTTGGCTGAGGATAACCCAGTTATATCCTGTTAAGGAAATAACTCTTTAACTCAAGCCGGACGACGCGTTCGTGCTCTATGAGGGGATAAGCTTCCAGAATCTACTGGGGATAAGCTTATTGCTTGGGGATATGAGTTCCAACTTTCCTGGGGAAACTGGATTGGACTCTTCTGGGGAAGCTTTGAACTACGGGGGAAGTGATTCCTTTGAATGTTGATGTACCGCCAGGGCACAATCTTTAGACCAAGACTGCCGGGGATGCTTGTTGAGAATATATGCTGCTAGGGAAGTGTTGAGATCTACTGGAGGATACTCAATTTCCTTGAGATTTGATAGCTCTGCTTGGAGAAGAATGCACTTTTGTTGGCTCACTCTCTGGGGAATTCAGGTATACTGGTCATGTTCTTTGGATGAACCTACCTTGGTACCTTGGAGGATAGAACAATTAGACTGCTCAGACAACTCTTTTATTGCCCCTGTTTCTAGTGTCACCTGCAATTAATTCCTTTGTTTCGTATGCAAATATTTATGAGTTAGAAAATTATTGTCAATGCATATATCACAAATTGAACCTTGGACGTTCTTCGCAAAACAAAGCAGAAAAAGAAAAACACTTGGCACGTTTAACTGAAAATATATTTGTATTGATTTTTGAATGGCCTGAAAATAGGCGTTTTGTGTACAAGAGGCTGACGTCCTAGTAAGAGGACGCCGCCGATCAAGAGAGTTTATACAAGTTTTGTACAAAAGAAAATAAAACAGCTGTGTGAAGTGAATGATCCCACTGGGTTTCAACTCTGCTATTGCCTTTATAACTCCGAGCGTCTCATCACTTGATGACCTTGGTTGAAGGTGAAGCTGACTGATTGATGCCGTCTGAACTTGATGTAGATACCGGATTCTGGATGCAAAGTGATCCAATGAGACATAGTATTACGCTTTTATCCCTGATTTTTGCCTGGACTGCCCTTTCGGGTTTTCAGTCCACCGGGATACCCATTTTTGCCCAAGCCGCCTTTTCAGGTTTTCGACTTGCCGGGTGTACAGATTTTTTTCATTTTTCATCCCTTCATTTTGCCCGAACCCTTTTGGTTCGACGGGAAGCCCTAATTTTTGCCTAGGCATGTCAGCCTAGCGGGTCTTTTTTCATGCGTAGTATTTTTTAACTATGTCTGCATTGGCGGGGTGAGGAAGGTCGTCACCATCCATGTTGCTTAAGATCATTGCTCCTCCTGAGAACACATGCTTAACCACAAATGGCCCTTCGTACGTAGGGGTCCATTTGCCCCTTGGATCACTCTGAGGAAGGATGATTCTCTTGATTACCAGATCCCCAACTTGATATTCCTGTGGTCTGACCTTCTTGTTAAATGCCCTGATCATCCGTTTCTGATACGTCTGACCATGACAGATAGCAGCAAGTCTCTTTTCGTCAATGAGGTTGAGTTGATCAAGTCGTGTCTGGATCCAATCATCTTCATTCAGATTTGCATCCTTCATTATCCGGAGAGAGGGTATCTGTACTTCGATCGGCAAGACTGCCTCCATGCCATAAACCAGAGAGAAAGGAGTTGCCCCGGTTGACGTCCTAGCTGAGGTACGGTACCCATGTAGAGCGAACGGTAACATCTCGTGCCAATCTTTATAAGTCACTGTCATCTTCTGCACGATTTTCTTGATGTTCTTGTTAGCTGCTTCTACAGCCCCATTCATCTTCGGTCTGTAAGGAGAAGAATTGTGGTGCTGTATCTTGAACTGTTCGCAGAGCTCAGCGATCATCTTATTGTTTAGATTGGTACCGTTGTCTGTAATGATTCGCTCAGGGACGCCGTACCGACAGATCAGGTTGTGCCGAATGAACCGTGCCATAACAGTCTTGGTTACCGTAGCATAGGATGCTGCCTCAACCCACTTCGTAAAATAATCAATCGCCACTAGGATGAAGCGATGTCCATTGGATGCCGTAGGTTTAATCTCGCCGATCATGTCTATGCCCCACATTGCAAACGGCCAAGGCGCAGTCAGAACATTCAGGGGAACCGGAGGAACATGCACCTTGTCTGCATAAATCTGGCACTTGTGGCATGTCCTGGAGTGTTGGTAGCAGTCCGCTTCCATCGTGGACCAGTAATATCCTGCCCGTAGGATTTTCTTAGCCATAGTATGTCCACTGGAATGTGTACCAAAGGTCCCTTCATGTAGCTCTTCCATGATCCTTTCTGCTTCAGTTTTATCCACACAACGCAGTAGGGTTGAATCATGGTTTCGCTTGTACAAGATGCCGTTACTAAGGAAGAACTTTGCCGCGAACCTCCTCAGGAACTTCTTATCATTGACAGATGCACCTTCAGGGTATTCCTGAGCTTCCAAATATCTCTTCACCTCATGGTACCAAGGCTTCTCAGTCACCAATTCAGTCTCGAGATCGCAACAGTATGCCGGTTCGTCCAGTTTCCAGATGATGATCCGGGGAGCTTCATTATCCCATTTGACCTTGAACATTGAAGACATTGTAGCTAACGCGTCCGCTAACTGATTCTCTTCTCTTGGAAAGTGCTCAAAGGTTATCTCCGTGAAGTGGGGGATCAGGGTCAACACATATTCTCTGTAAGGAATCAGGTTTGGATGTTTCGTATCCCACTCTCCTTTGATCTGATTGATCACAAGAGCGGAATCTCCGAAGACACTTAGAAATTTGATCCTTAGGTCGATCGCAGCTTGAAGACCCATGATGCATGCCTCATACTCCGCCATGTTGTTGGTACAGTTGAAACACAGCCGGGCAGTGAGTGGAGTATGAGTACCTTGTGGAGATATGATTATGGCGCCGATACCGTTTCCCAAAGCATTGGAGGCCCCGTCAAAGTGCATAGACCATCGGGATCCTGGTTCAGGTCCTTCATCCGGTCCAGGTACTTCACAGTCTGTTACTATCATGATGCTTTCATCCGGAAACTCGAAGTTCATTGATTGGTAGTCATCTACAGCTTGATGAGCTAAGTGGTCTGCCAATACACTCCCCTTGATGGCTTTCTGGGTCGTGTACTGAATGTCGTATTCCGTCAAGATCATTTGCCATCTTGCAATTCTCCCAGACAGAGCAGGCTTTTCGAATATGTATTTTATCGGATCCATCTTTGAGATCAACAAGGTAGTGTGAGTCAGCATATACTGTCTCAGCCGGCGAGCAGCCCATACCAAAGCGCAGCAAGTTTTCTCGAGCAGTGAGTATCGGGTCTCACAGTCGGTAAACTTTTTGCTAAGGTAATAAATGGCATGCTCTTTTTGGCCAGACTCGTCATGCTGCCCCAGCACACACCCCATTGAGTTGTCAAGCACTGTCAGGTATAGTATCAGAGGTCTCCCTTCAACCGGTGGCATAAGGATAGGTGGTTCTTGGAGATACTCTTTAATTCTGTCAAAAGCAGCCTGACATTCATCGTTCCAACGTACTACCTGATCTTTCTTCAGTAGTTTGAAGATTGGCTCACAGGTAGCAGTCAGGTCTGAGATGAATCAAGCAATGTAATTCAGGCGTCCTAAAAAGCCTCTGACTTCCTTCTCTGTCCTGGGAACTGGCATCTCTTGAATAGATTTGACCTTAGCAGGGTCCACTTGAATTCCCTTATCACTGACCACGAAGCCTAGCAACTTCCCGGATCTTACCCCGAAGGTGCACTTGTTCGGGTTCAATCTTAGCTTGTATAGTTTCAAACGGTCAAACAACTTCTGCAGATGATCTAGGTGCTCTTCCTCAGTCTGGGACCTAGCGATCATGTCGTCCACATACACTTCGATCTCATGATGGATCATGTCATGAAATAAGGCGAACATGGCACGTTGGTAGGTTGCCCCAGCGTTCTTCAACCCGAACGGCATGACCTTGTAACAGAAGGTTCCCCACTGGGTAACAAATGTAGTCTTTTCCATGTCTTCAGGTGCCATCTTAATCTGATTGTAACCTAAAAAGCCATCCATGAAAGAGAATACTTTGTGCTGAGCTGTATTATCCACAAGGACATCAATGTGAGGTAAGGGGAAGTCATCCTTGGGGCTGGCCCTGTTCAAATCCCTATAATCGACACACATTCTGACCTTTCCATCTTTCTTTGGTACTGGCACCACATTAGCGACCCACTGAGGGTAAGAAGTTACTGCAAGGAACCCAGCATCAAACTGTTTCATAACCTCGGCTTTAATCTTCTCAGACATCTCTGGACGCATCCGACGGACCTTTTGCTTAACTGGAGGGCAGTCTTCCTTAGTTGGCAAGTGATGGACCATAATGTCGGTATCCAACCCGGGCATGTCTTCGTAAGACCAGGCAAAGATCTCCATATAGTCATGTAACATCTTGGTTAACCGTTGCTTCACGCTGAGCTCTAGGTTGGCACCGATCTTTACCTCTTTCCTGTCTGCCTCAGTACCCAAGTTTATGATTTCCACTGGCTCTTCATGGGGTTGAATTGCCCTCTCTTCCTGAAGCAACAGTCTTGCAAGCTCGCCAGGCACTTCGCAATCATCTTCACCTTCGTCTTCGGCTAAGTTGATCGGATTTTCGAAGTCATAATTGGCAGTAGCAGAGTTGTTATCAGTGAGATCCAGAGTGGATTGGAACCTGTATGAGTGAGTGTGTGTGTAAATACAGCTGTTTTTGAAAATTATGTAAAGGAAAAGAAAGACAAAAGGAACACAATATTTGCAATGCGAAAAACGTCCAAGATTTTCATTCATGATGTATAAAATGACAGTTTGTATGCCCTCACAAATAGAACCACGGTGCCTCGGGTAAGACACCGGGCCATAGAGTTTATCATTGTTTATTACAAAATAACAAAACATAGGAATTCATTACTTAGTAACAAAAGAAACAGGGAGATTGTCCTTTGCACTCCAATTGTTCAATCCGTCTTCGGCCGTCGGATAGATCCAGCTGTTGAATTCAGCTTCATCCACTTCCTCTTCATCCCCGATAGCATTAACTCCATGAGCAGGCAGGGGAGCTGTCACCACATTAGGCTTGTCAGATGCCTCAAACTGTACCTCCTTAGCGTCAATGAGGTCCTGCAGCTTGTTCTTTAGTGCCCAACAGTCATCGGTAGAGTGTCCCGGGCTTTCTGAATGGTAAGCACAACGAGCATTCGGGTTGTACTTGGGAGATGTTGTATTGGGGAACTTCGGCGCCTCCCTGACAGTCACCAAACTGGTTGAGAGCAACTGTGGCAGGATCTGCGATAGGGTCATGTTTAACCGGGTAAACTCTCGCCGGGGTCTTTCAGCCCTTTGAGGATTATTTGACCGAGGAGCGGCAGCAGGATTAGCAATCATCACCGCGCCGACAGATTGGCGGTGCTCAGGTCTCTCTGATTTCCGGGAACCATACACGGCACTAGACTCCTTCTTGAATGGTTTCTTTTCCGAACTAGATGATGCACCCTTTGCAATCTTCCCAGACTTCAGCCCAGCTTCAATTCTCTCTCCAGTCAGAATCAAATCAGTGAACCCGGCAGAAGAATTCCCGATGAGATGGTTGAAAAATGGCCCAGATAGGGTCCCCAAGAACATGTCCACCAGCTCCCGATCAGTCAATGGTGGCTGCACCCTGCCAGCCAGATCTCTCCACTTCTGAGCGTACTCCTTAAAGCCTTCGCTTGCACCTAACGCCATACCCTGGAGTTGGGTACGTGTGGGGGCAAGGTCGGCATTATATTGATACTGCTTATAGAAAGCAGTAGCCAACTCCTCTCAGTTACGAACTTTGGTCCCATCCAGCTGATAGAACCATTCGAGATGAGTCCCTGAAAGACTCTCCTGGAAGAAGTGGATCCATAAATTCTTATCCGCAGAGTACGGCTGAATTTTCCGAACATAGGACCTTAAGTGCAGCTTGGGACAAGACGCCCCGTCATATTTGGAGAAGGATGGTGCTTTGAACTTATGCGGGATAATCACACCAGTCGACAAACCCAGATCTCCGAAATCCAGCCCAGGTACCTGTTGAACTTCCATAGCCTTCAACCTGTCCTCCAGTTGCTTATATCTGTCGTCTGCAGGAGGGTACTGCTCTTCATCAAAATCTGTCTCGTTGTCGGAGACTACCGGACTAGGGACCTTTACTTCTGCCTGAGAAGGACTCTTGCCAACAGAAGAACCAGCCTCTTCATGTTGCAGAGTATTGCCAAACCTTCGGTCCGAGTTGAACAGAACAGTTCTTCTCTTCTTCTTCTTCTCCTTCTTTAGGAGCATAGCCTTCAGCTCTTCTTGGCCTTTAGCCAGACCCTTGATTAATTCTTGAAATTGCGCATTCTGCGCCAGAAGAGCCTTGATTGATGTCTCAGTTGATGCAGATTCGGGATTCATGATGCTGAAATAAACAGCGAAGAACTGTAAGCAACCTGAAAAGGGGAAAAACCTGCTATGCACATGATGTATGAAATGCGTATGCAATGCATTCAAGGGTTCGAAAGTTCAAATTTGTTGTAGACAAAAAGGAACACACGTTATCATTAAAGAAATCATTGTTTAATACATCAAAGCCTCATGGGCGAAAGTACAAAAAGCAAATCAATCCCAAAATACACTGCGCATCCTCTTCGGAGCTATGTAGGTGTTGAGATTCCTCTCCTCATGCAACAGGCGAGTGAGCTCCAAGACCTTCTTCTTTAAGCTGGATCCAGCTCTTCTGCATCTCTTCCCAGGATGTGGGCATATCAGGGTGCTGAATAGTGTAGGACACTTCCCCTTCCGAGACTGGTTCTTTGATTACTGGGAGCATGTGAGGATAAGGCATCACTAACTTCTGAGAGCAGGCGCGTACCCACTTGAGATAAGGTTCCAACGGGATGGAATTCCTGTGCCCCAGTGTCTTGCCGTCTATCCTACTGGGCATCCTCCAAGCTCTGATAAATCTCTGGCGAAGTCCTTGAGTATCGTTGTCGAAGTCAAAAACTATGTCAGGAATTAACATGTCATGAGGACCATCCCTCCGAGCGTAACCAAACTGTCTCCAAGCCAGGCATGGGCTATAAGTAATACCTCCTCTGATTCCAAGTAAAGGAACATTAGGGTACTCCCCGCAACGATCAATGATAGTGACATCTTCTCTGGACCTAGGGCACCAATGTATATCTGCATGTGTAAGAGTCATCAACCGTTGTAACCATCTCAGACCCCGCTCATTCTTCAGGACTGATTGGGGAAGGTGCGAAATAAACCACCTTCCCAGGAGAGGGGTGCAACACATAAGGACACCTCTTTTTCTCATGGTTCGAGTGTAACATGAGTGAAGGATGTCCCCCAGCAACGTAGGTATAGGATTCATGGACATAAAGATCTGGACGGCACTGATATCAATAAGCTGATCTGGGTTAGGAAACAACACCAAACCATAGACAAGGATGACTGTAGGTGCAAGGCTTTAGCAATCTCTTCAAGCTTAGGTTCCTTTCCTGTACCGTTGAAGGGTAGCTGATCAAGGATAGGGATCTTCAGGAGCCGGGAGAACTCCTCCAATGTAGGTATCAACTGATAGTCCAAGAAGGTAAAGCAGTGATGCAGAGGGTCAAAGAATTGGAACATGACCTTAATCATATCTTCCTCAATGTTGGTGTTGACCAAGCTGATGAGGCTTCCATGTCTTTCACTGAATGAAGAGTTCTCGGGAATCCTGGATATAAGCTCCTTAAGCTGAGGAGGGATCCTTACAAGATTGACCTGAATTGTCTTTCTACGAACAGTTTCCATGTCCTACAAAACAAGAACAAAGATGAAAATTCGAACCCCTGAAATGGTTAGTCAATGCATATGATGCAGGATGATGTCATGATGCTATGATTAAACACACCACAGATATTTACAAGGACAAACATGTAAGGCACACAAGGCACACAAGACAAGCCCTTAAGGTTTAAGGCCAGCATGGGGTCTGGGTAGTACCCTCTTGAAGTTGGTGGGTTCAACCTGTCCTAATCAAAGTAACCGGGTTCTAAGGTTCCCAATATCACGGGATTGCTTTCATTGTTCATCGTTTCGATTTAGCCACTGAACTGGCGACCGAAATATTCCAGGAAAGCAACCCTCAATTGAGTGTAGTATCGAGTATCAACCAACCTCGGGCTGCACCAAGGTCAGTTATCTCACTACCCTAAAGAGGCCAAGATAGTTCAATTAAGGTTCCTAAGGTCTGTTGATGCTTCACGACACCATGCGGAGGCCCCGTACTCTCCTTGACTGAACTCAAGGGTTACCGGTACACACCAAAGTGCCACATCAACGTAGCAGACTGTTTCAACCATGTCGGTATACCCCGCACAGTTCCCTCACAGCCTTGTTGCTACTTTCTAAGAAGGTATCCCCCAGATCCGGGTTAGGATCTATAGAACTCCCAAGCAACCCACAATTTTAAAGCACACAAGGAAAACAATTGAAAACATAGTTATGAACTAGCCCTAAGGTACACCTCACTTTAAGTAGTATCCCCAGCAGAGTCGCCAGTTCTGTGATCGGTGGATCTGGAACTGACTGTTTAACGCTGGTTCGCGAAATGTCGCGGAAGCAAGAGTCGCCACCGTCTTTTATTTTCTCCAACATGGACAGGACAAAAGCACAGAAAAATTCCTTAAAGAGATTGCTCTCGGTTCGGGAGGTAGGTTATAGAAAGGGAAGGTGTTAGCACCCTTTCTATCCATGGTTATCCATGGGCTCTTAGGTACTTGCTCAATGTGTTTTCAAAATTGTTTGTTTACTTTTCAATGTGGGTTTAAAAAAAGTTTCTTTGAAAAATTTCAGTTCGACTCGTACGTCAGAGTGTTTGAAAAATTTGCTTTGAAAGCTTTTGAAAAGTATTGGTGTGAAAAGATTTCAGTTTGTTTTGAAGAGAGCAAGTATCCATGAGTCGTCTACCTACCCTAAGGAATTCGTCTGTGTAAAAGTCCTTTAAAGTAGTGCCATCCCACCATTGAGAGGTAGGTAGCACCACCGTCGGAGGTGTTCGGGTCAATTCGATTTTATAGGGACATGGTGATCACCAGAGCAATGGGAAGACACCTTAGAAGCTACCCTCATGCCAGGTTCCCGGATCATGAGGACTTACTAAGACATCCTCTACTCGACGATCACCTTTCGAGGCAAGGCAACAGTGAGGCGTACCCTAGGGGTGGTGTGTGCGATTCGTGTGTCGTTTTTCATTGATTTTTGTCTTGTCATGTTAGAGTGATCTACGCTTGATTTTATTATGTCCATCCATTCTTGCATGCTTATTATTAACAGTTAATATTTGCGGGAAAAGTAAATTCTAAACTATTACAAAAGGCGCGGGTCCACACCGCCAAAATTAAACCGGACCCGATTTGACAGAAAATAAATAAAGCAAAGGAAATAAAAGTGCGAAAAGTAAAATTGTTACAACGCTTTGGGAGAGATACATAATTATTTAAGCGAAAATAAAATAAATATGCGAAATAAAATAAATTACGAACATGGGCGTTGGACCCTTTTGCAAAATTAAAATTAATAAGGAATTAAAGTTAAAATTAAAAGAAAATGTTTTTGATATTTTTATGTTTTTTAGATTTAATAGAAAAAAGAGAATTAATCAAAATTAAAATTGAATGTAAACCCTAATTCTAATGGTTTTTAAACTTATTATGAAAAATATTGAATTTTTAACTAATTTAAACCTAAGTTAATTTACATGCATTTTTTAATTTATGAAAATAATTAAATTAAATATTATTATTGTAAAAAAGGGAAATTAAAAGGAATCAAAATTAATTAAACCTATTTCTATATATTTTTTGTATTTTTGTTATTTAAAAGAAATTGAAATTATATCCTAATTAAAACTAAATATTTATATGTTAATTTATTTATGAAAATATTAGAATAAAATAATTTATTATTTTTGTCTTGTCTGAATTTTTATGTATTTTATAATTTGTAAAATATAATTAATTAATTTAAAGCAATTGAATAAAATAAAATAACAATTCACAATAAAATAAAAATAAGTAAAAAAGAGGAAAGAAATTGCAAACCAGGGGGGGGTTCAGTCCCAATTGTGAGGTATGGACCCAGTAAATTGAGCCCAACAACATTGGCCTCGTTGGACTTTTCTGAATCACGTGTGAGGCGTTGACTGGGAGTGTAGCGTGTTCATCCATTCTCCACCCTTGGATTGTTGAAGCTAACCACGTGGCCGGCTGGATTTGATGAGTGTATGGTGATCTATGACACTTGCGCTGCATGGGAACCATTATAGAAAAATAATATTGAAATTTACACAGACCTGGGGTTCGAACCCAGGTCTTGGATGTTGAAGCCACAAGCATTTGCCAGCTGAGCTACTGAACGCGTGTTACATATGTTAGACAAACAAATAATAAAAAAAGAAACAACGCATTAGTGACTGAAGCGCGCGAAATTTAAAAGCAACGTATCATGTGTGGACAGCACATCATCTTCTTCCTCCCCCTGTAAAACAAAATACGATGGCAACGGTTTTCGTAGCGTTTCATTAGGCCGGCTTCAAGAAAATAGCGACTAGCGCTACAGGGCTCATAAATTGTTCGCGATAAGTGCTTCTTCTTCGTCTCTCTGCACTGAATTGGATGGTAATAGTCTTGAGGCTTAATTTTTCCTTGGGTGAAAAGCCCCAATCTAGAACTCTGAAAACCCTAAAAGTTAGTTATGGCATAATCTTATATACAGCGTAATAATGCAATTAAACATGATAGTTAGCTTTAGAATCTCATGAGGAATAAGAATTAATAAAAAAAATGCTGTAAAAATGCTTGCATCATGATGCACGATAATGGAATTCTCTCTTTACAGTTCGAGTCATAGGTACCGATTCTTGGAGCTTTGGTTGTTATTTGTGATTGGAATGCGTTCAGGGGACCACAAGAAAGCTTTTGGAATGATTATTAGGGCTTGAGTCGACCTCTAAGGTTGATTTCAGTTTTGCTTTTTTCAAGTGAAAGTTCCAAGTTTGTATCTTGTTCTTATGCGCAGCTTAGAGTGTTCTAGGATTAGGTTTTGAATCATGCTTATGTACTGAGGCTATTAGGTCAACAAAACTTGATCAAATCCATGGCAATAATGATTTTGCATATTTGATTTTCTTAAGATCTTTACATATCTTTTTTCATGTGCATTTTTGTGTCAATTAGCCTAAATCAAACCAAATCTTGCCATTTTAGGATGTGCACGAGATATTGAGGGTAAAACATGCATGAAAAGATTTTTTAGGTCAAGTTTGATATTTTTCATGTATTTAAATAATTTAAATGAATTAATATAAATAATAATTCAAATAAATAAATAAAAAATGAGAAAATACTTCCCTTTGGGCCAAGTGGTCGTGCATAGGCTTGGAATGATGAATCATGGAAGAAAAATGGGCCCATTAGCACTTTTAGGTCATTTGAAGTAATGTTGACTTTTCAAAATATCCAAAAATTTCCCAACTTCCACAAGGCATAACTTGCTCAATTTTTAATCTTTTCTCATGTTTTTGGACATTTTGGAAAGGTCTTTGAGTCCTCTAACCAATGCCTTTGGTCCCATGTCATTTTGATTTACCAATCTCAAGTTATGGCCTTTTACTTAAAGTCCCTTTTTGTTGACTTTGAAAATGACCTATAATGTTGAAATTGATAACTTTTTGTGAGAGCATTTCTTGGACTTGAAGTATGAAGATGAGTTGTAGGAAATGTCTTTCTCTTCAAAATGAGCTTTGGATGGAATTTTTCTGATAATCCATGTGAAAGTTATGCTCTGGTCAATTTCAGTTGACTTTTTCAGCTGTCCAAATATAGTAACTTTTGCATCTTTGATGATTTCTGAGCCAAATTTTGAGAATCATGATCAAGCATTGATCAAATGATGTTTGTGGCTTCAAAATGATATGTTGACCAAAAATTTGAATTTTTGACTGTCAAATGACCATTTTGCCCCTACAGTTGACTGTAGTGCAATTTAGGGTTTGACTGTGCAATTTTGAGCTGAATGCCTTGAAACTTGATATGAGGATGCTTGACCATATTTGTAGGCATATGAGACTTGATTGGACCTTTGAAAACTTCATTTTCTTGCTCAGACCACAAACCCTAGTTTTGACTGTATAGGAGACAGTTGGACTGTGCAACCCTTGGGGAATTTTATGACTTGGCTTGGCAATTTCTTGAAGAATATGGGAGGGCAAATTTTGGGGTACAACAGTATCATGATGTTGCGTGTTGACTATCGACAATTGAATAAAGTTACTATAAAAAAGAAGAATCCTTTAAAGGTGAGAAAAAAGGTATCGACAGCTGGATTATGTTGACTTTTTCTCCTTTTTCTCTTAAAAAACTTTTATCAGACTGATCGCAAGGATAGAATCTGAATCATAGTCTGGTAGTGATAACACCGGATAAAGTTGATAAAAAATAAATAAAAGAGTAAGACAACACACAAGAAATTTGTTAATTCTCTATTTCTATTGTTGGCATTATGTTTGGTAAAACGAACTTAGTAGAAACATGTTGAATGAAGATGTTTTATCAACTGACGTAACATGTTTAATAAGATGTCCCAACCAGAAGTATATGACATCGTGATTTTGCACAACTCGGTTGTTAGATTTTTTAGTTGTTACATGTGCAAAATATTCTAGAGATATTATACTATCCCATGTGACACACAAGTTGAATATTGAAAAAGATTCTAGCTGAATACAAGGAATATTATTAGTTTCTAAATTAGGAGACAATTTAGGAAACTAATGATTGAAGCCCTAATGTGTGCAGAAGATTTTGCCGAGTTTTAGCAGATGATTTACTGCGATTGAAAAGCCTAGTCCAATCCATAGGATGACTTTAAATAGAATGTCACTAACATAGTGTTAGTGTGGAACTTACTTTGTATTTTGATTAAGGTTTGTGTGCTTATTATGAGCCTCTTGATTATCATGTTAATAAAAGAGTAGGATTATTTTTGAGTTGTAAGTTCTGTCAATCATTTTAAAGCTTTGGAATAGTGAATGATTGTATGTCTTTGAAGTGTGACTTCAGTGTTTATTTTAAGTGTTTAGAATTGTTCGATCATTATGACTATGATTGGAAGGGATTTGAGAAGGGTCTCATACCTAAGTGAGTGTTAGGTAGAAGTTAAGAATGGGTAGTGATTAAGTGAGTAGATTGTAAACTAGGTTAAAGTTTCTTGTGGGCCGACAAATTGATACTATCAAGTTAACTTGGTCCATGGCTTGGTAGCCCCGAGAGTAGGTGTCTTGATTCGCCGAACTGGATTAACAATTTTGTGTGTTCTTTACTTTTCTACACTATGTTATCAGTTATATTTTTCATTGTGTGCAAGTTCAGTAAAAGGTGTCTCGACATATTTTAGGACCTTTTTTTTATCTGAATACCAGAATTTCAATTGGTATCAGAACAGGCATCCTGCTCTAACAATGGAGGAGATTTAGGAAAGTTACTTTCTGGTATAATGAATAAGGAAGGAGGATTTGGGAACATACCACATGTTCTTGATGGAACAAACTATGATTATTGGAAAGCTTGGATGGTAGGTTTCATAAAGTACATGAACAGTCAGGCTTGGAGAGCAGTAGTCAAGGGATGAGATCCACCAAAGGTTGTTGGTCCGGATGGAAAGGTTACTGATGTTGTGAAGGCTGAGGAAGACTGGAATGATACTGATGAAAAATCATCAGAGGGAAACTCCAAAGCATTGAATGCTCTATTCAATGGTATGGACAATAACATCTTCAAACTGATAAGAAACTGTACTGTTGCCAAGGAAGCTTGAGAGATTTTGAAGAATGCTCATGAAGGAACCTCTAAAGTAAAGATATCAAGAATCCAAATTCTTACTACTCTGTTTGATAACTTGATAATGAAGGAGGATGAGAGTATTCATGACTTTTATATGAATATCATTGAGATAGCCAATGCCTCAGGTGCTCTAGGGGAGAAGATGTCAAAAGCCAAGCTGGTGAGAAAGATATTCAAATCTCATCCCAAGAGATTTGACATGAAGGTGAATGCCATTAAAGAAGACCAAGATGTAAACAACATGAAGATTGATGAGCTCATTGGATCTTTCGAAACCTTTGAGTTAGGAAACAACAAAAAATCTGAAAAGAAGAAAAGCATTGCTTTTGCTTCTAATGTTGGAGATTCAAAAGATGAGTGTGACCTTGACCCAGAAGAAGGGGTATCCAATGCTATTGTAATTCTTGGGAAACAATTCAACAAAGTGTTGAAAAAATTAGATAGGAAGTCGAGATCAAATGTCAGGAACAAGCCTTTCGACAAGTCCTATGACATAATAAAAAATCAAGATGTTGGAAGAAGGGATATACCTGAAGAGAAGATCAATCAAGGAAAAGGAGCTAAGTGTCATGAGTGTGAAGGCTATGGACAAATAAGATATGAATGTCCCACTTACTTTAAGTGAAAGGAGAAAGGTCTGCATGTGTCATGGTCAGACGAAGACTATGAAAGTGATCATGAAGAACGAAAAGCCAATGGGGTCACAACTTTGATTGGGACTTTTATCTCAGATAAGGATTCAGTCAGTGAAGAGCTATCCTTTGATGAGCTTGCTGAGGATTACATGGAATTGTGTCTCAAAAATCAAGGGAAGAACTGATTGGAAGAAGAGCAAGAGAAAGTTATTTCCCAACTAAAGGCAGAAAATGTAAAGTATCTCGCTACCATCTCTGACCTGAAGGATAAAGTGATTGAGATAAATTCTCAACTTAATAGTGTTATTTCTATGAAATTATGATTGGCATGAATTTTGGTAAAAATAACTTTGCAACAACATGTTGAACAAGATGTTTCAACTTGCAGTTTCAACATGTCAAATGCGATGTCCTAACCAGAAGAGCAGGACATCTGGACTGTTCCAATTTTGGGGTTTGGAATTTGTTTCAACTTGCTGTTTGAACATGTCGAATGGGATGTCTTAACCAGAAGTATAGGACACCAGGTCTGCTATAAATGACAATTTGGATATAGTTGTTGTGATTTAGTAATCCTATGTGGAGTCCAAGATTGATAAATCAGATATATTATGTTGGTTTTTCAATATATTCAAGCTTTCTAAATATGGAGACATATTAGGAAAGTTGTGATTGAAGACCTATTTTCTTGGAGAAGATTTTGCAGACTTTGTGCAACCTCTCTGCTGCGTTTTTAAAGCCCAGATCCAGTTGGGAAAAGGTTTATAAATAGAAGGTTATAAACCTAAAGTTTGTACGGCTCCAGGATGTAGAATCATTAAGGCTTTGTCATTGTGCCGCTCTCTAGGAGAGTTGGTTTGTGTGATCCACTTGGGTTGTGAGTTGGATTGTGTCACATAGTTGTAATCTTTGTTATTGTTCTCCTTGAAGCTTCTAAGTATTGTTCTTGATCAAAGATGTGAAACAAGATCAATTATATGGTTCTTAATCAAGGGGTGTCTTGATTAAGGTGTTTTTTTTTGTATTTGAAGTGTGATCTTCATCTAGGTGAAAGTTTATCGATACAGTAACTGGGACTAGGACTGTTAGACATCATTCTGGTGATTGGAGGTGAGATGGTATTTCTCATATCTAGGGAGGACCTAGGTAGAAGTTGCACAGGGTAATGATTAGGATGGAAAGTTGTAAACATGGGATTGTTTAGGCTTTGAACTAATACTATATTGGATTTCCTTCCTGGCTTGGTAGCCCCCAGAGTAGGTGTTGTTGTCACCGAACTGGATTAACAATTCTGGTGTGGTGTTTAGTTTTCAATATTGTTTATGTTTTATTTATACCTTGCCTGTGTGTTTAAGTCAGATTAGATGTCCCAACATGTCATAGGATATATGAAGTCTGATATACCAGAATTTCAATTGGTATTAGAGCAGGCATCATATTCTGTTTCTAGGTGAGATCCTGGGATGATATTTTCTAGTCATGGGAAAGGAATAAGGTGTCTACTGAAAATTTGTTTGAACTTGGATAGTTCATGTTATTGTTTGAATGGTCCCTTGAAGTGGAGGATGGACTATTTGTGACAGGGTGTGTATAGGACATGGACAAGTCTGTTGGTGAGCTGCTATGTTGTGGTTGATATTTTTCAAACCTATGTTGTTCTGTTGGCACCTGATTGTGGTGTTTGTGTGCATGGATTTTTTTCACTCGTGCATGAAGGTTGTTGAGGAGTTTTGTTTGTTCCACGAAATCTGATAGAAAACTCTTGTTGGTTCCTTGTGTCTCTAGTGTTAAGGATATATGTAGGTTTTTCCTTGGAGTATCAATAAGGGAAGAGCTTTATGATCAACCCTATGTTGGTGATATATGGGGAAGACAAGTTCAATCAAGTTGTTAAAGTTGCCAAATATACTTGAGGTTCATCTCAAGTCCACTAATAAAGGCACTTTTATATGAGTTTGTTGAAAAGAGGTATGAAAAAAGTTAGTAGCAATTTATTTTTGCTTCCAAACCTAAAAAGACAAACCTCTGGTGTGTGTTAAAGGATCTCTTGGTGTGTCTCTTGGAAAGATGTTCTACCAGATGGTTGAATATCTTATCAGCAGAGTGTGCATAATCCTGTTTGTATAAAGGTATGGCATATCAGATGCTTTGGGTGCTAAAAAAATGTGTGTTGATCACATGTGCTTAGAACCTTCTTCTGATTTGGAAGAGGAGGCATCTTTGTGGTGTATCTAAGATGTTTTATCTAGGAAACAAGTCTTAGACTTGTGTGTTGATTAAGGAGTGTAGAGACTGAGCTCTATTTTTAAGTGGAGACTTGTTAAAGGCATCTCAACCAGATTCTTTATTTATGGATGTCAAGATCAGTGTCAAGGTTGTACTGTTATAAAGGGGGAGTCCTTAATCTGGAGTTGGAGTGCCCTTGAAGAAATGTAAGCCATAATGTCTTGACATCAGTGTATTGAGAATGTATTTCTCTCAATATATTTGGCTAGTGTTTCTCTTAAACAGGATAGAGTTTGTTTACTCAAACTTGGTATTTTTTATCAAGACTACGAGAACACGGAACTCTTGTTGTGGTGTAGAGGAAGAGACAGTCAAGGGATCATGCACTGTAGATGTATCAACCAAATTGGTGTTTGGTTTTTGGAATGTCATCTAAACCACCTAGGATGAGCATTTTAGAATTTGTTAAGAGCAAGGAGGAGTTGGTAGTCCTTCTAGGAATCAAATCTCTGTGGTTTTTAAGTTGGGGTTCAGTTATATGGTGTGCTCACATAATGGAACATTTGCTTTTGCAAGGATTGAAGGGCATCATTGTATGTTGAAGAATTGGGAGAAGCAGGATTTTTCTAAATAACCTGTTTGGTATTATGATCAGTTAATACCCGGTTCTCGTTGTGATCTGCTCCAGATACCTGCTAGAGGGAATCTCCTCTTTAGGTGCAGAAGGATGGTGTTCAACTCCTTATTGTCAGACAGGAGGTATGGACATGGTGCATATGAGAATGAGCTTTTTGGATTTGTGTAACATGTAGGTTACTACATGTTTCTATGGTCTGATCATAGAGGTTGATCAGTTGCTGGTGTGTTCTAGTGTGATTCTCTTGTGTCCCTTGTAAGAGTTATATATGGACTTCCATGGGGCTTTGCTCCTCAGCTAAAGAAGTTTATTTTTTCTAGAGTGGTGTATAAGGTCAAGCCGCTGACCTAATTTGAAGTAGTATATAGTGTAAATGGATATCATGATTGTGTGTCATGAAGATGAATTAGCTGGTGCCAGATGTGTGCAGAAGAAAGAGGATAGATCAAATGTCCTACCTTGTGTGAGAACGTAGCCTTATCTAACTGATGATAAATACTCTGACGGGAGTTGATTATGTATCTAATGTGAGTATGCAAATCTATAATCTGAACTCTTTTCTTCAGAGAAGGTGTGAGAGTTTGTTGCTCACCATGATATTCTGAAGTGGCATATTTTCATCATGGTGGAGTGTAGAGTTGAGTTACTGACCATATCTGGTGTGGTATATGGTGTGGATATCTTTCATGTCTGCCTGTTATGATGAAGGACCCACTTGTGCTTTTGTTGCTCAACCATTTGTGAGAAGGAAGTTCTATCTGCAGCATGTACCACTAAAGGAGATTGTGAAGGAAGAATTGAAGTTTGGAAAAAGGTTGCATGGTCTCATACAACTTGTGCTAGTCTTCATCTGATGATTTTGTGGTGTCCATCAAAAATGTCTTGACATTGTGTTCATTTTGTTTTCTTAACCTAGCTGAAGAGAGTAGGATTGGAATTCAGTGGGAATCGTTGGGTTTTGGAGCATTGTGATTCTACCTCAGATCTATATTCTAGTGTGTCAGAGTTATCCTTATATCTTGGGAATGTAATGAGAAATTGTGCTGGTTGTTTTTCTGAGAGAATATATTTTTCTCTACAGAAGTTGTAGATCTCAAAAGGGAGTTTTATTGTTCGATGATTGCCAAAGTGATCAGGTTCTGTGAGAAGAAGTTGATGTCATACATGATGTTGTAACATCATGCTTGTTGGTGGCTATCATTGGAAGAGTCCTTGAATGTATATCTATGAGGACTTATAGAAATCATTGATATTGTTATTATGGTCAATAAATTCTTCATCATACCATCTACATCTTAGTATTTTATTGACTATTGTTAAGAAAATGGAATCTCATCGTCTTTGCATTACTATTTGTTTGGGGGAAACATGTTCCAAACATTGTTGTGACATCATCCCAGGTGAAGACCCTGTTGACCTGTTGCTAATCCTGTTGCATCAAATATTGAATATGCTTTGTGCTGAAGTTGATAAAGAAGGAGAAGGGTGTCAGATAGTGTAATCTGATTAATGCTTGTTGGGGGAGGTGGCGTATCCTACTACAAGGAGAGAAGTTTCAACATGTCAAATGCGATGTCCTAACCAGAAGAGTAGGACATCTGAAATGTTACAGTTTTGTAGTTTGGAATTTTTTTCAACTTGCTGTTTGAACATGTCGAATGGGATGTCCTAACCAGAAGTATAGGACATCGGGTCTGCTATAACTGACAGTTTGGATATAGTTGTTGTGATTTAATTATTGTATATTATGGGAATATTTAGTAATTCTATGTGGAGTCCAAGATTGATAAATCAGATATATTATGTTGGTTTTTCAAGATATTCAAACTTTCTAAATATGGAGACATTTTAGGAAAGTTATGACTGAAGACCTATTTTCTTGGAGAAGATTTTGCATACTTTGTGCGGCCTCTTTGCTGCGCTTTTGAAGCCCAAATCTAGTTAGGAAAAGGTTCATAAATAGAAGGTTATAAACCTAAAGTTTGTACGACTCCAGGTTGTAGAATCATTAGGGCTTTGTCATTGTGCCTCTCTCTAGGATAGTTGGTTTGTGCGATCCACTCGGGTTGTGAGTTGGATTGTGTTACAGAGTTGTAATCTTTGTTATTATTCTCCTCGAAGCTTTTATGCAAGAGGTAGTATTGTTCTTGGAGGAAGCTGTTAAGCAACTCTAAGTATTGTTCTTGATCAAAGCTGTGAAAAAAGATTAAGTATGTGGTTCTTAATCAAGGGGTGTCTTGATTAAGGTGTTTTTTTTGTATTTGAAGTGTGATCTTCATCTAGGTAAAAGTTTGTCGATATAGTAACTGGGACTGGGACTGTTAGACATCCTTACGGTGATTGGAGGTGAAATGGTATTTCTCATATATAGGGAAGACCTAGGTAAAAGTTACATAGGGTAATGATTATGATGTAAAGTTGTAAACAAGGGATTGTTTAGGCTTTGAACTAATACTATATTGGATTTCCTTCCTGGCTTGGTAGCCACCAGAGTAGGTGTTGTTGTCACCGAACTAGGTTAACAATTTTGGTATGGTGTTTACTTTTCAATACTGTTTAAGGTTATTTATACCTTGCCTGTGTGTTTAAGTCAGATCAGATGTCCCAACATGTCATAGGACATATGAAGTCTGATATACCAGAATTTCAATTGGTATCAGAGCAGACATCATGTTCTGTTTTTGGGTGAGATCCTGGGATGATATTTTCTAGTCATGGGCAAGGAATGAGGTATTACTGAAAATTTGTTTGAACTTGGATAGTTCATGTTGTTGTTTGAATGGTCCCTTGAAGTAGGGGATGGGCTATTCGTGAAAGGGTGTGTATTGGACATGTCTGTTGGTGAGCTATTGTGTTGTGGGTGATATTTTTTTAAACCTATGTTGTTCTGTTGGCACTTGATTGTGGTGTTTGTGTGCATGGATTTTTTCACTCGTGCCTGAAGATTGTGAGGAGTTTTTGTTTATTCTGCACCATCTGATAGAAAACTCTTGTTGGTTCCTTGTGTCTCTGGTGTTGAGGTTGTAGGGAGGTTTTCCCTTAAAGTATCAATAAGGGAAGAGCTTTATGATCAACCCTATGTTGGTGATATATGTGGAAGACAAGTTCAACCAGGTTGTTAAAGTTGCATTAGATATTGAATATGCTTTGTGCTGAAGTTGATAAAGAAGGAAAAGGGTGTCAGATAGTGTAATTTGATTAATGCTTGTTGGGGAGGTGGCATCTTCTACTACAAGAAGAGTTCGTATGAATCTAGATCTTGCGGATCAAGCTATCTGAATACAATTGTTTAGCAGTATGTGAGAAACTATAAAAAAAGTGTGCATGACTTCTTCCTATACAAAGAGTCATGATATTTTGTGTGTATCCTCAAGGAGCTAGAGTATCCAAGATTGTGTCTTCATGGTATGAGTGTGTTCAACAGGGGGAGTAAATTACTTATATGTAGATTATTGCTGCAGTGGTGCAGATTCTATATGAAGTCAGACAATATGACATTAGGCTACTAGATGTAGTTGTTGGTGCTATTGACAAGGCATGGTTGGTTCTAGCCATGAGAAGCTGGATGAGTATATCAGGTGTACACATGCCTCTTAGGTGTAATCTGAGAGACAGTGTGTTGTACCCCAAAATTTTCCCTCCTATTTTCTTCAAGACACCTCCTCATGCTTCTTGGATTTTCAATTGCTCAAGGCTACTCAATGTTTGATCAGACAAATTCTCCTCTAAAGTAGTTGACCTACAACTAGGGTTTCACTTTTCTCAAGGAAATTTGAGCTTATAATTCCTCAAGTGGATTTCATGTTCCTCATATGTATCAAGAATTGCTCATGCCAAATTTCAAGCCTTGCATCACAAGTTTGCTCAGTCAATTGCTCAGATGATTAAAAATCAATTGTATTGGGTAAAAAGTCAACTATGTTCAAGATACAGTCAAACTTCAAGATTTTTGGTCAACATCAAGATTTTGAAGTCACGTTCATCATTTGATCAAGGGTTGATCATGATTCATCAAGAAAACTCAATTCATCAAAAGTCAAAGTTGCCAAATTAGGGTTTTCTTAAGCAGAAGTCAACTGAACTTTGACCAAGCATAACTTTCACATGCTTCATCATACTTTTCTCAACCAAAACTCATTTTGAAGGAAATTTAATTCTCTACAACTTAGTCTCTCTAAGCTCAAATCCAAAAAAGGCTTCATTTAATAGATATGGGCCAAAATATTATAGGTCATTTCACAAGTTAACAAAAAGACACTTTTGGTCAAGGCACTTACATCAAGATAAAGTATTCAAATGAAAATAACCAACAAGAGATTGTAGGGGGACATCTTGAGCTTTCCAAAAAGTCCAAGATCACCTTCATATGATAGATATTGAGAGATTTATGATTGGCACAATTTGGGAAATTTCGAGAAAATGCATGAAACTCAAATTGATCAAACTTGAATTTTTGTGCTAATGGGCTTGTGTTTCAAGGTCCAACGTGTATTAGGCCTCATAGTAAACCTCTGAACCTATTCATACACCCATTTGATTTTTATTCCATTTATTTTTTATTTTATTTATTTAAATTCAAAATAAATTAAATAAAATCAAGGCTTTCATACAAAGGTCCAAGCCCGCTTCTTTTGACCTAATTTTCCTCTATATATACCCATTTTCAGACAACAACAAGACCAAGAAAAACTTGGCCAGAGATCACTATCCCAAAAAACTCCAAAATTATCCAAAACTAGGGCAAACTTCAAACCCTATTTTCAGCCTCTCTCAAAGCAAGCCAACCATCCCATTCAATTCCAGGAGTGCTATAGATGCAAGATAGAACAATTGTATGAGCCTCATGGTTCCTGGGTGAAGTGTTTCCATGATTACACTGATTTTCCATATTTACGTCGTATCTCTTTGTACAAGGAGAATCAACCAAAACCAAGGGCACCATTGAATTTGCAAGGCCAAATTAGGGGGGTAGGGTACCATCCACCCCTGACATTTGTACTATTTTTGTTTTCTAACCCTATTTTACATTTATTCTTCTTCCTCTATCTATTTTTTGGCAAGCCATGTTGTTGTGAAGTCAAAGGGCGTGGGTCCAATACCCACCCCTGGCATTTGCACTATTTTTGTTTTTTAACCATATTTTTCATTGATGCTTATTTCCCTATCTATTTTTTGGCAAACGTAATTCTTTTTTATTTATCATTAAACATAAACCTTTTTATTATTAATTAAAATTAATTAGGTTTTAGGTTTTTTAATTAACCTTTTTTTTTCAAAATTAACCTTTTTTTATTAATTAAAATTAATTAGGTTTTAGGTTTTTTTAATTAACCTTTTTTCAAATTTAATCTTTTTTTATTAATTAAAATTAATTAGGTTTTAGGTTTTTTAACTAACTTTTTTTCAAAATTAACATTTTTTATTAATTAAAATTAATTAAGTTTTAGGTTTTTTAATTAACTTTTTTAATTAAAATTAATTAGATTTTAGGTTTTTTAGTTAACTTTTTTTTTTCAAAATTAAACTTTTTTTAATTAAAATTAATTAGGTTTTAGATTTTTTAATTAAATTTTTTCAAAATTAACCTTTTTTATTAATTAAAATTAATTAGGTTTTTTAAGTTTATTTAATTAATTGTCATCATAAATCATTTTTCATAAAAAATCACCAAAACATTTTCTTTTCTATTTTCGTCTTATTTTTATTTTCCTAGATAAAGTGTATAGGGCATGTTCAATTGTAACAGTGTAGCTTTACTTTTCCCGCATTTTTTTATTATTATCTTGTAATTGCTTCCGGGATGTAATAGTTTTAGGATTTCTTTTCTCCACTCTTCACTATTATGTAACTGCCCCAATGCTCCGTAATAGCCTAGGTTTTCGTTTCCGCCTTTACATTCTGCTATTATATTTCTATGCAACTGTTAGTAATTAGGATTTGTACGGCAAGATAAAACCAAACGCTAGAAAACCTAATTTCAAAGATAAATAACTAAATCAAACACACTTGCACCATCACACCTTTAGGGTAACCTCTCTTGTTGCCTTTCGGGATAACGGTCATGTCCCTCAAACGTAGGGATGCTTTAGCAAAAGACCCTCGATACAAAAGATCATAGTCCCTCGATGACCCTTCAATGTTTCCTATGAATAAAATGATCTAGTCCCTTACGAAACAGCTAAAGCATCCTTACAAGTTGCCTTCGATGACCTTTCACCCGCCCCTTCACATCCAATAGATGGGGCTACTGATAACACACAAATATGTGATATTTTTGGCTTGATATACACCGAATATTTCTCATACTTTAGTTTAAATTAAATTATTTTATAAGTATTATGCAGGTAATTTTCTATTTTTGCAGATATGCACTGAGCCGGACACTTATGAAGAAACGAAGAAAAAAGGGTGCAAAAAGTAGTAAAAAGGCCTAAGGAGAAGAAAACAGCCCAAAAGCCCATTACACATGTGAGCACGTGGCCCGCATGCAAGCAAGCCCTGACGACCGTCAAGGGGGACGTGACGAACGTCACGCTCCATGAAGATCAAGTGACGATAGTCACTTGCGTGTGATGAACGTCACAGCTGTCACCCCACTTTCTCTCATCCAACGGACATCAACTCATTCAAAGATGAATCCAACGAGCTCCTCAATTCACTCACCCACTCAGTCAAAAGCAACGAACGTGACTATTATTTCTCCTATTGTTTCTAAAGGAAGAAAGAGGAACGATTGCTACATTTTCGAGACCAACAAACCAAGCAAGCATTATAAATAGAACCTGAGACCACAGTAGAAAGGGTTCTACTTTTTGACGAAAAAAGTCCAGATATTATTTTCAGCACATTATTATTTTTCAGCATTATTTCTTTTCCCAGTTATTTCTAGCCAGCACTATTCTTTCCAGTTTTATTTTCTTTTGTACGATTAAATACATCCTTGGATCGAAGCAAAGCCTACAACTTGTGGATGACTGCTTCTATCTTTAGAGTAATTGCCAGGTTTATGTTTACAATTTCTTATTGCTTATTAATTAATATAATTATGTTTATTTGTATTTATTCTTTAAATTATTCTGCAATTTGGTTTAATATTATGTCAGGCTAGAAATCTTATACCGGTATGTAAGGTCAATCGACCGAGGGAACGAGTAGCTTAGTCGGGATTATTTTTACTACGAAAATTTCTTTTCTGGCCTAAGTTACTATTTTTCAAATCATTAAATTGTTTTGTTACAGAAGTAAAAAACAAATAGAGGTTAGGGTCAACAAAGCGGAAGTTTGAGATCTTTTAACTGGACAGTAGTAATTAAGCATTAGCTTAAAATACAGCGGAAGCACTTTAAAGTTAATTAAGATTTTGTTTAGTTTCCAAAAAGGGTTTTTAACTCCTGCGGGATGGCGGAAGCGTACGTTAGGACTTAACTGCATAGCCTAGATCAACAAAACGACAGTGTGAGACGAGGGTTTTTAAACTAGATAGGTTTTACTGAAAACTGTTTTGAAAATATAAAAACGCCCGACAGGTCGCTAGTTCCCGAGGTAAGACCGTTGCATACTGGTAATTTAGTTCATTGATTATTAAAATACAACTTAATTTAGTGATTAGTTTCCCTACAACCCAAATCAAATATTCATTAGCTTTAGATTTACATAGTAACAATAGAAAACGGTAGATCGATTCATCAGTCTCTGTGGTTCGATATCTTTTAAAACTACTCGACAAGACTGTGCACTTGCAGTCCGAATCATTGGATACATAAGTACAAATCCCACGATCAAGTTTTTGGCGCCGTTGCCGGGGACTGATTTAAGTCGATATCGCTACTCTTTTGTTACGCAGTAGAGACTAGAGCAAAAACTTCTTTCTTTCTTTTCTATATCTATTTCTTTTCTTTTCTTTTCTTTTCTTTTCTAATTTTGTATGCCAATCACCCGTTCGCAAGACGAGCCGTTATACATACAAATCAACGATATCGAGCGTTATCTCAGACTTAGACGCCGCATTCAAGAGTACCATCTCTTGCATAACACTCAACCTCGTCAATCACTCGAACCTCCTATTTCTCGACCAACCGAAGAAATGGCTGCAAATCCTGCTCCGCGCCTACTCAAATCCTATGCCATACCCTCACAAGATAAACCACATAACAACATTGTTGCCCCTCCGATTGAGGCTAACAACTTTGAACTTAAACCCTCTTTGTTATCTGTTGTGCAACAAAACCAGTTCTTTGGTGGATCGATGGAAGACCCTAATCTTCATCTATCAATATTTCTACAGTACGCAGATACAATCAAGAACAATGGGGTCAGTCAAGAAGCAATAAGACTCCGTCTTTTCCCTTTCTCTCTAAGAGACAAAGTAAGAGCTTGGCTCCAATCTCTACCCGCAAACTCAGTCACTACATAAGACGAGCTGAAGAAAGTTTTTCTTGCGAGATATTTTCCACCAAGCAAAACAGCTATGCTAAGATCTCAGATAAGCGATTTTAGACAAAAGGAGAATGAATCCCTTTTCGATGCTTGGGAAAGATACAAAGATCTGATGAGACTATGCCCACATCATGTCCTGGAAGAATGGTTGATTATCCAAACCTTCTATAATGGTCTCCTCTACAATACAAGATTAACAATAGACGTTGCCGCAGGTGGTGCACTTAAGGACAAATCCTACACCGCTGCCTATGCTCTAATTGAAAGTATGGCCCAAAACCACTATCAGTGGGGAAGTGAAAGAGGACACACAGACAAAGGTACTACAGAGAAAACACCGACAAAAGGAGGAATGTATGAGATAAGCGACCTAGACAGTGTCCACGCTAAGGTAGATGCCCTCACCCTAAAGATTGATAATTTGACCGCAATACCTCCAGCCACCGTGGCTGCTATAACTCCCAATTGCAAAATATGCGGAGTGCCTGGACATCTAGTTATTGAATGTAAAATCTTGGCAGGAACTCCAGCTGACCAAGTGAATTATGCTCAAGGAAACCCTTACTCAAACACGTACAACCCTGGATGGAAAAATCACCCAAATTTCTCATATAAAAACCCCAATGCGTTGTATGCTCCAAACCAAGCACCTGCTGTACCACCTGGATATCAGAAAGCTCCTGCAAATGCTCCTAGTGCACCAAAAAATCAAACTTAGAACTGATGATGGAGAACTTCATAGCTACTCAAGCGCAAACAAATAAAGACATCCAAAATCAAAACATACACACTAATGAGCAGATAAAATAATTAGAAAACAAAATAGATGCTTTGGCCACCCACAATAAAATGTTAGAAACCCAAATATCTCAAGTGGCTCAACAACAAGCACCTACATCCGCACCAGCTGATACATTTCCCGGTCAACCACAACCTAACCCAAAAGGGCATGCTCATGCCATTATATTAAGAAGTGGAACCGAGTTAGATGGACCGCCTGACCCAAGACTATCAAATCAAAGTATGTATCAAAAGGCTGAAACGTCAACTAAAAAGGAGAATCAACCAGAGAAACCGGAGGTAGACGAAGAAGATAAAGGAGGAGAGGCCGAAGAAAAAGAAAAACCTTATGTGCCTCCACCGCCTTATAAACCCCAAATCCCTTTTCCTAGTAGATTAGCCAAACCCAAGAATGTAGGGCAATTTAAAAAATTCGTAGAACTTCTGAAACAACTCAATATCACAATTCCTTTCACAGAAGCTATAACTCAAATTCCCTCATATGCCAAATTCCTCAAGGAAATCTTATCTAACAAGAAAAAGCTAGAAGATAACGAAACGGTAACACTTACAGCAGAATGTAGCGCGATTATCCAGAACAAGATGCCTCCTAAGCTGAAAGACCCTGGAAGTTTCTCTATACCATGCCATATAGGTAAGTTTGTCATAGACAAAGCCCTATGTGATTTAGGTGCTAGTATTAGCGTTATGCCTTTATCCGTATGCAACAAACTGGAAATGGGTGACCTAAGACCGACAAAGATGTCCGTTCAATTAGCGGATCGCTCCGTCAAATACCCAGTAGGAATCTTAGAAAATGTTCCTGTACGAATAGGCCAATTCTACATCCATACAGATTAGATAATCATGGACATTAGAGAAGACGAAAGCACACATATCATCTTAGTAAGACCATTCTTAGACACAACTGGAGCTATCATAGATGTAAAAAAGGGCAAACTAACATTTGAAGTAGGTGAAGAGAAAGTCGAGTTTATTCTAACACAATTCTTACAAGTGCCCGCCATAGATGACACATGTTATCTGGTGGACATCGTTGACGAATGCGTAAGAGAAATTGAATGGGAACCAATACCTTGTTTTGAAACTATGAAGATTCCCACACCTCTTATATTCGAAGACAACGAATGGTATCCTGAATACCGAGATGATAATCTGAGTGAATGCTTAGCTCTGACACCCGATCACATGCCTTGTCCAAGAAAACCGGCATTGGATCTTAAGCCATTACCTAAGACCCTCAGATATGAATTCCTTGACTCCGAGTTAAAATGACCTGTAATTGTCAACGTGGACTTAGGACAACAAGAAACAGACAAATTATTACAAGTCCTAAGAAAATATCCCTCTGCCTTAGGATACAACATTACAGATCTAAAAGGAATAAGCCCTTCCATATGCATGCATCGTATTATGCTGGAAAACGACTGCAAATATTCTAGAGAACACCAACAAAGAATTAACCCAATATGGAGCACCGTGGTTAAAGATGAAGTTAAAAACTTTTGAACGCAGGAATCATATACCCCATCTCCGATAGTCAATGGGTAAGCCTAGTCCACTGTGTACCAAAGAAAGGTGGTATAACGGTAACAACAAACAAAGCAGGCGAAGCTGTAGCGGAATGAACTATAAGTGGAGCTAGAATGTGTATTGACTATAGGAAGTTAAACAAGGCCACTCGAAAGGACCATTTCCCTCTACCATTCATTGATCAAATGCTTGAACGATTAGCTAAGAACTCACATTATTGTTATCTAGACGGTTACTCCGGATTCTTTCAAATCCCTATTCACCCCGATGACCAAGAGAAAACAACATTCACATGTCCTTATGGAACTTTCGCCTATCGACGAATGCCGTTTGGATTATGCAATGCTCCCGCCACGTTTCAGAGATGCATGATGGCAATATTTGCTGATTTCATAGACAACATTATGGAGGTCTTTATGGACGACTTCTCTGTATGTGGAGAGAGTTTTGAAGATTGTCTGGTGAATTTGGAGAAAGTTTTGGAAAGATGTGTAAAAGTTAACCTCGTTCTGAATTGGGAAAAGTGCCACTTTATGGTCAAACAAGGAATCGTACTAGGACACGTTGTGTCCGAAAAGGGGATTGAAGTCAATAAAGCTAAGATCAAAGTCATAGAAAACTTGCAACCCCCTAAAACAGTAAGAGAAATACGCAGTTTCTTAGGACACGCCGGTTTCTACCGACGATTCATCAAAGATTTCTCGCAAATATCAAAACCTCTAACCACCCTCCTTATGAAAGACGTTGAATTTGATTTTGATGACAAATGCCTAAAAGCATTTAACCAACTAAAAATAGCTCTTGTATCCGCATCAATCATGCAACCACCCGATTGGAGACTTCCATTTGAAATCATGTGTGATGCAAGTGATTACGCCGTAGGTGCAGTCCTGGGACAACGAAGAGATAATAAGCTTCATGTGATATATTATGCTAGTAGAACCTTGGACCCTGCACAGATGAATTATGCAACAACGGAAAAAGAACTTTTAGCCGTAGTCTTCGCACTAGACAAATTTCGCTCCTACCTCGTAGGCGCAAAAATAATCATCTATACAGACCACGCAGCTATTAGATATCTCTTAACCAAGCAAGACTCAAAGCCGACACTTTTGAGATGGATTCTACTTCTACAAGAGTTCGATCTAGAAATTAAAGACAAAAAAGGTACCGAAAATGTGGTAGCTGACCATTTATCTCGAATGGAACAACTGACACCAGAAGAAGTACCTATTAACGATGACTTCCCGTATGAACGTCTGATGGCTCAGATGGACTTAGGAGAAGCCAGAAAAGAACCGCCTGAATCAAATCCAAATCAAATGCTCTTAGGACTTGACACACAAGCTGCTAACAGCGATTCACGAGAAAGCCAAGACCACATAAATAATGCTATACAAGAAGCCGTGGTCTCTATCCAAACCATACCATGGTATGCGGACATAGCAAATTACTTAGCTGCCAAAATCCTACCCCCCGACATGACTTATCAACAGAAGAAGAAATTCTTTCATGATTTGAAACATTACTTTTGGGATGAACCTTTATTATTCAAGAGGAGTGCAGACGGTATTTTCCGAAGATGCGTCCCAGAAAATGAAATAGAAAGCATTATTTCTCATTGTCATGATGCCCCGTACGGAGGTCATGCAAACACATCAAAGACATGTGCCAAAATTTTGCAGTCTGGCTTCTACTGGCCAAATTTGTGGAAAGATGTGCACATAGCCATCCTAAACTGCGACCGATGCCAATGCACCAGAAATATATCCAGACGCGACGAGATGCCTCAGACTGGCATCCTACAAGTGGAAGTCTTTGATGTATGGGGAATCGACTTCATGGGACCATTTCCATCCTCCTTCAGAAACAAATATATACTCGTGGCTGTAGAATACGTTTCAAAATGGATCGAAGCAATAGCTTCTCCAACAAACGATACTAGAGTCGTGATTAAACTCTTCAAAACCATTATATTCCCAAGGTTTGGTGTACCCAAACAAGTTATTAGCGACGGTGGCTCCCACTTCATATCACGAATCTTTGATAAACTCCTAACCAAATACGGGGTGAGGCACCGCGTCGCAACACCATACCACCCCCAAACAAGCGGACAGGTGGAAGTCTCAAATCGAGAAATAAAACAAATTTTGGAAAAAACTGTTGCCACTTCAAGAAAGGATTGGTCAGCTAAGTTACCTGACGCATTATGGGCCTACAGGACGGCATTCAAGACACCGATAGGTACAACTCCCTTTAAACTCATATATGGAAAATCATGCCACCTGCCAGTGGAAATTGAACACAAAGCTTACTGGGCAATTAAAACTTTAAACCTAAGCTACACTGCGGCAGGAGAGAAAAGAACCCTTGACATAAATGAATTAGAAGAACTAAGATTAGATGCATATGAAAATGCAAGGATCTACAAGGAAAGAACGAAAAAATGGCATGACAAACGTATCTCAAGAAAAGAATTCAATGAAGGAGATGTCATACTCCTATTCAACTCTCGTCTGAAACTGTTCCCTAGAAAACTTCGCTCACGATGGTCTGGACCATTTGAAGTAACCAAAGTTTTCCCCAGTGGTGCCATAGAAATCAAAGGAAAATCCATGAATCCATTCTTAGTGAACGGCCAACGCCTAAAGCATTATTACAGCGTTGAAAATAAGGATTACACCGCGAGCTTAATGCTATTAGAGCTACCGCACCAACTTGAAAACTAATTCACGTCTAACATAATTGTCAAGCTAACGACATTAAACAAGCGCTGTGTGGGAGGCAACCCACAAATTTTTATTTTTTTTATTATCTATCAAATATCTTTATCTTTTATCTTTTATTTCTATTTTTTTCATTTTGCATTCTGATTTTTACTTTCCGATCTTTTTCCTTTTCTTTCTTTCTCCCAAAACATATTTTACTTATTTGCATTTTTCTTTTCCAAATTTTAGTACCGATTCACAGGAACCTACAAGCTGAAATTCATGGATACTGTCATTTTTGCCTCGGAAACTCAGCAGAGACGATATGAGATTCTGGCTCAGCGCCAGATGAGTATGACCACGTATGTGCATGATCCCACCTTGACAACCTTAGGAATTAGGGAAAGTGTCTATTTCATGTTTAACCAGATAGAATGGGAGGGGTTCCTAGCCCATAAACACCCTACACACCAACGCCTCACTTTGGAGTTCTTGAGCTCCCTCATCTATAAACCCACACAGGGCTTAGGTCATAGTAGAGGTCAGATGTCCTTTAGATTGTTCGGTTTCACCCACCAGTTTACAGTTCGCAGTCTAGCTCAGCTGCTAGGATTCCCTAGCTCTTTAGACGCCCACATGGAAACACAGGCGGATGAGTACCTCAACTTTGAGCTTAATCACTTTTGGAGAGACATAGCGGGAAAATATCCCGAGGACCCCGACCACCTTGATGCCACCGAGATTCATAACCCTGCTATTAGGTATTTCCATCACATTTTAGCTTTCACATTTTTCGGAAAACCTATTAATCAAATCTCAGTTTCTAGGGATGAGCTGTTTATCATTTACTGTGCTTTTCAGACCAGACCAGTCCTTGGCGCATCATTCATGATCGCCAACATGTCATCCATAGCTCAGTGTACCCATGGCCCCATCTGTGTCGGCGGGCTTGTCACTATGATAGCCGAGGACCTATCCCTACGGTCATCTCTGTCGCGCTTTACACCGTACGCCAGATATCATACCATGGACATCCCTTTTTGCTTTAACATTTCCTTGATTGGTAACCTCAGCCCACCTCACTTTCAGCTGCTTATCCAACGTAACCATGTATATTGCTTCAAATTGCCTAGCCCCGAGCATACTAGTGTCTATACCAAGACAAATTGGCTATATCCCCTAGAGAAGACAGACGAACACGACCCTGAGAGGGAGGAGAGCGACCCATCTACAACCACAGGTTACCACGATTATACACCCTTGGACTATCCTTCATTACCCCTTGTTTCTACAGTTGATGACATACCCATGCCTGATCATGCACATACGATCAAGACTTTGCAGACAGATGTTACCACACTACGAGAAGATCTCGACACTATTAAAGAAAATGTCAGCACGCTTCGGCGTGACTTCTTTCATTTCATGGACGTTGTCACGGAGCAGTTTGACCACATTTATCAACATCTGCACGCTTCTGCACCACCTCCCGGAGGCCCTCATGCTTGATAGTTTTTCTGTACCGCCCCAGTGAGGACACTGTTTGTTCTTAGTCTGGGGGGGGGGGGGGTTTCATTGTTTTTCATTATCATTATTATTCTCAAACTCATTATGGTTTTAATTATTTTCGAATAATATGTTACTTTTCGGTCCTAAAATTTTATTCATATCCATTCTATTTATTTCTATTTACAAAGCATGCATTCATTTTTGCAATTTCGGTTATTATTTTCATTTGTTTTCAATTTCTATTATTATTATCATGTTTTATTTTTGTTACCATCTTTATTTGCTTCTTATTTACCATATCATTTTTCCAAACTATACAATATGCTACTAATCCCTTGCAATACACTTCTCAAAATTGAAATTAATTAATTAAATCAAAAATTGAAATTAATTAATTACTTTAGTGGAGCACGTTCAAAGCAGTCAAAGAAACCAATGTCTTTGACTCTGACGAACGTCAGAGCACATGTGACGAATGTCAGAGGGAGTATCTTTGACTCTGACGAGCGTCAGAGGGAACGTGACGGGCGGCAGGCAAATGTCCCCCACGCTTTTCAAGTCCGTGAGCATTGATAGTATTGATGCACGAAAATTTGTATTAAAATCTCACCACCCCATTACTCCACTCACCCATAACTTCCATAACCTCCCAAATTTCAAAATTCTCCCATAAACACCATTAAATTTCCTACTCCACAAACCATCTATATAAACCCTTCCCTTCCATCCTTAGTTTCATCACTACCACTCCATTTCCATCTCTTTACCACAAATACATTCTCTTTTTTCCTACCACATATACATTTTTTTCCTATCAAGTTCAATACTCATGGCCAACCAACCTGACATGTGACATCTCATGCTCCGACAAGGAGAAGCCGGTGAGCTTCAAAAATAGAAGTACATAAAATTCCATCACCGAGGGCTAACACCCACACGGTTCGTCGACAACACCTGCTTACAAGAATTAGGCCTGCTACCTCATATGGAAGGCTTGCTGAATAAAGCTGGCCTAAGCTTTATTAGCACGATGAACACGCCAACTTACGAAGCTCTCACGTTGGAATTCTTGAGTTCCTACGCATATCACACCCGAGAAGATGCAGACGCACACCTAACGGGAGCCGCTCATTTTCGGATGTTCAACCAAGAGTACCAACTCAACCATGAGATTTTGAGCGACATATTTCATTTTCCCCGAGGGAATAATGTGTAATACCGCATACCCCCAGAATTGGATTGGAATGGAAGTGCATATGCACTATGGGAGAGAATAACCGGTGAACCAAATGTCACACCCGAAGCACGGTACGCCTCTCACATCCACAACCCGAACATCTGCTTCTTGCACCGTGTTATGGCAAACACAATATTAGGAAGAGCAAACAACAACAAGGTAAACACTAAAGAATTATATGCTCTCCATTGTACCTTTTCGCAAAACATCCGTCTTAATCCCGTCACTTTAATGATGGCCCATATGCAAAACCTCGTTGCAAGAGAAGGGACAACACCTTTTTGTATCGGAGGCATCGTCACCGCCATCGCAGTTCACTTGAACTGGGGGGAAAGGATCCAACTCCTACCTCTGCTGCCAGCAGTTTTTATGGACATTGATAACTGTAGAGCTAGCCGCCTGATTAAAGTACGAGAAGCTGGAGGATACTATCTCATGGTTAAGAATGTAAGAGTTTGCAGTGTGATCATGCCAAATCATAATCGTACTTACTTGGGTAATCCGGATAACTGGCTTTAAAACCTGAACGCCCCTGAACCCGGAGAAAATGTGCAAGGAAATCAAGGTCAGGCTAACAACGTTGCCAATGACGAAATCGAAGAAGAATTAGAGCAGCAAGAGCCTCAACAACCGCAAGCCAACAATCTCGCCACTATCGACGCAATATATGCCGCGATAATGCAACAAAACCAGCTGTCCACTCAACGCCACCAGAGTATCGAGACGCGGCAAATTGAGATGATGACTCTCATGCAACAAATGCAGAGAGACCAAAATGACTACGCTCGCAGGCACGATCAAAGTATGCTGGAATTCACCACAGGAATAACAACGGATATGCGAGCCTTAACACTCCGTGTTGACGACTTGCATGATATTATATCCCAAAGAGAAGGCGGCGAATCTTCTAGACATGGCGGGCAAGCACGTCGAAGAGCAAGGACACGTGGCCGATACCAAAGACAAGAGGAGGAAGAATGATTATGTTGTTATCTTTCCCTTTCCCGCTTCTATCAATACATTGAGGATAATGTATGATTCAAGTATGGGGGAGGAAGTATTTCCCTTTTCCTAGTAACTTTTATTTTCTTTGTAATTTCCCTTCTTTAATCTTTAATTCAATAAAAAAAATTTTATCAAGCCATCTATTGCAGCAATTTGTGTTGTTCTTTTAGACTCCCCTTTCTTTTTGAGCCTATAAATTTTTATTTTTTATTTTTGTCTCACTCGACAAAGTAAATAGACTGCAAAATCTTTAATCATCAGGAATTGGGGCGAGATTAAGCGAAATTTCTACCGTCTAGACACTCTACAACCCCAGAGTATGATAGATCAGTTCAAGTACCTGTTGTTTCCAACGCCCTGAGTTTAGTCTTTATAGTAGCCTTGAGTAGTTTATATTAGCAGTCAGCACCGTCTTAAACACAAACTATGCAGGAAGTCGATGAATATAAGTGGATGATAGAATATTTCAGCAAAATGTTGCAAGGAAACACACTGATTAAATTGGACGATCCTCACCCGATCGCCTAATCCAAAGGATGTAAACCTTACAAAGTAACATGAAAATTCATTTGATGGATGGTTCAGGAGCATCTGGTACTGAACTCGGTAGGGCAGATTACGGTCTGATCCCCCGCATCCAACATTTGAATTAAAGGTTGCCACGTTAATGTGCCAGAAACCTCTAAAAGTTTAAAAAAGGATCATAACCACTAACCGACTGTTCTGCTATGTGCTGTGAAGATAAAGGGATTAATGTGATTGCGCTAGAATGAAAAAGGAAAAAACAAGACAAATACTTGAGGTAGGCTATGATAGGACTTGTAGCTAGTTTACGTAAAATGGGATTGTCTAGCGTCGCCGACATAGTTATGGAGCACGAATCAAGCCACCGATTTTCTGACAAAAACACAATGCAACTATGTATTAGTCGAGCCAAGTCATAACAATGTTTAGAAAAACATCGTACTTAGAATTTGCTTGAGGAAAAGCAAAGTTTAAGTATGGGGGAGTTTGATAACACACAAATATGTGATATTTCTGGCTTGATATACACTGAATATTTCTCATACTTTAGTTTAAATTAAATTATTTTATAAGTATTATGCAGGTATTTTTCTAATTTTGTAGATATGCACTAAGCCAGACACTTATGCAGAAACGAAGAAAAAAGGGTGCAAAAAGTAGTAAAAAGGCCTAAGGAGAAGAAAACAGCCCAAAAGCCCATTACACATGTGAGCACGTGGCCCACATGCAAGCAAGCCCTGACGACCGTCAAGGGGGACGTGACGAACGTCACGCTCCATGAAGACCAAGTGACGATAGTCACTTGCGTGTGACGAACGTCACAACTGTCACTCCACTTTCTCTCATCCAACGGACAGCAACTCATTCAAAGATGAATCCAACGAGCTCCTCAATTCACTCACCCACTCAGTCAAAAGCAACGAACGTGACTATTATTTCTCCTATTATTTCTGAAGGAAGAAAGAGGAACGATTGCTACATTTTCGAGACCAACAAACCAAGCAAGCATTATAAATAGAACCTGAGACCACAGTAGAAAGGGTTCTGCTTTTTGACGAAAAAAGTCCAGATATTATTTTCAACACATTATTATTTTTCAGCATTATTTCTTTTCAGCATTATTTCTTTTCCCAGTTATTTCTAGCCAGCACTATTCTTTCCTGTTTTATTTTCTTTTGTACGATTAAATACATCCTTGGATCGAAGCAAAGCCTACAACTTGTGGAGGACTGCTTCTATCTTCAGAGTAATTGCCAGGTTTATGTTTACAATTTCTTATTGCTTATTAATTAATATAATTATGTTTATTTGTATTTGTTCTTTAAATTATTCTGCAATTTGGTTTAATATTATGTCAGGCTAGAAATCTTATACCGGTATGTAAGGTCAATCGACCGAGGGAACGAGTAGCTTAGTCGGGATTATTTTTACTACGAAACTTTCTTTTCTGGCCTAAGTTACTATTTTTCAAATCATTAAATTGTTTTGTTACGGAAGTAAAAAACAAATAGAGGTTAGGGTCAACAAAGCGGAAGTTTGAGATCTTTTAACTGGACAGTAGTAATTAGGCATTAGCTTAAAATATAGCGGAAGCACTTTAAAGTTAATTAAGATTTTGTTTAGTTTCCAAAAAGTGTTTTTAACTCCTGCGGGATGGCGGAAGCGTATGTTAGGACTTAACTGCATAGCCTAGATCAACAAAACGACAGTGTGAGACGAGGGTTTTTAAACTAGATAGGTTTTACTGAAAACTGTTTTGAAAATATAAAAACGCTCGTCAGGTCGCTAGTTCCCGAGGTAAGACCGTTGCATACTGGTAATTTAGTTCATTGATTATTAAAATACAACTTAATTTAGTGATTAGTTTCCCTACAACCCAAATCAAATATTCATTAGCTTTAGATTTACATAGTAACAATAGAAAATGGTAGATCGATTCATCAGTATTTGTGCTTCGATATCTTTTAAAACTACTCGACAAGACTGTGCACTTGCAGTCCGAATCATTGGATACATAAGTACAAATCCCACAATCATCTACCTACCAACTAATGGTACAGATAATACTATCTCTAAAGGAGGAGGAAAATAACAAGAACGATCTTGAGTGGGTAGGATACTTTTAATCGCTTGCTCACAAATTTTTCTCACATATACTTTTCACACATCACTTTCAAAACAAATATTTTCAAAACATTTTGTACGCATTCTTGAGGACTGATACAAGAATCATTACAAAGCTGACATTTCAAAATATTTCCAAACACTTACACAAAAAAGCAATTTTCAAAAGTGAGCTAGCGATTAAGAGCCCGTAGATAACTACGGATGAAAAAGGTGCTAACACCTTCCCTTTTCATAACTTATCGCCCGAACTCAAAATCTATCAAGGTCTTTCCTGTTCTTTTCACCCTTTCCTTATTGGATAAAAGAAAAATTGGTGGAGACTCTTGTTATCTGCAACATTTGCGATAAAATGCAAAACAAGTTAGTTCTTCCACCGTATTACAGAACTGACAACTCTGATGGGGACACTTACAAAAGAGGGGTTACTTAGAGTCTTAGATCATTTTATTTGCTTTATTTGTTTTCATGGCTTGCTTTATTTTAAGGGTTACTTGGGTTTAATTTCTTGCAAAGATCCTACACCCGGATCTAGGGATGCCATAGGTAAGTAGCAATAGATCATGGAAACTGTACAGCATAGACCGATATAGTTGAAGTGATAGCTATGTTAGTGTGACACTTTGGTTTGTACCGATGTTCCTTAAGTCAGTCGAGGATAACATTAGGGTGCCATGTGGTGTCATAAGCACTAACTGACTTTTAGAACCTTAATTGACCCATCTTGGCCATTAGAAGGTAGTGAGATGGCCGACCTTGGTACAGTCCAAGGTTGGTTGATACTCAATGCTACGCTCATTGAGATTCGCTTGCGGGATGTTTTGGTGGCAAATCAGTTGCTGTACTAAAATAAAACCTTCGAGAAATATCTGTGATATAAGATCCCTAGAACCCGGTTAGTATTTTAGGACAGGTTGAGCCAACTTAATTTCAAAAGGTTACTTACCTATGGACCCCATGCAAGTCTTTAAACCTAATGCTCTTGTATGATTTGTTTGTGTTTGCTATCTATCTAAACATAAAACATAAGATCATGACATCATAATATTCGACATGACAGTTACTAACCATTTCAAGGATCTTTGGGATCTTTGTTGCACGATTATCTTAAAGTCAGACAATTAACAAGGGGGCAAGAGGATTTATTTTCCTTTAGCTAGACACCGTCAAAGACCAAAGTACGTTCTTTTGAGTCAGAGGCTAGGACCCACTCGATATGGTGAGCTTGATTATAATAGAAGGACGTCCAAAAATGAAGACTCGTAGTTCCATAAGTCAAAGCTGCAACCAGGATTCATTCTCTCCCTTTACCCCGCAAGATCCTTGAAAACATTGCATTTGCATCTACATATCATGCATCTCATTACATAATAGGTACTTTCTAGACAGGTTTTCTCATCTTCTTGCTATTTATTTTAACTGAAATGGCTCTTGAACAAACAGTCAAAGATCTTCAGGCTCATAACGCTCAATTCCAATAAATGTTCCTGAACTTAGCCAAGGGGCAGGAAGAGCTGAAGACTCTCATCACCAAAGAGTGGAAGAAAAAGACAAGGAAACCAATCAGCATCCTCAAAATGGGAAGAAGGTACAAAGGTCCTCCCAAGCAAGCTCAAGACTGTGATATTCCTTCAAACGAAGATGACAATCAGGGTGAAGATGGTAAGAGTGTGAAGGCTGAGAAAGGAAGCAATCTTGGTTTTGGCCAATATTTTGATGAAGATGAAGAAGACTATTCAGATGAACAATATCCCCCCGCTGATGAAAAATACAAATAGCTGGAAGACCGTTTAAATGTTATGGATATCCAGAGAGTGCATGGGTTGGATTTTGAAGAGTTAGGTTTAGTCTCAGGAGTTGTTATTCCTCACAAATTCAAGGTCCCTACTTTTTCAAAGTATGACGGTGTTTCTTGCCCTAAGCTTCATTTGAGGTCTTATGTCCAGAAGATCCAACCACACACTGTCGATAGGAAGTTATGGGTGCATTTCTTTCAAGCGATCCTATCTGGGACACAATTGGAATGGTTCTATCAACTGGAAGGAACCAATATTCGTACTTGGGAAGATTTGGTTGTTGCTTTCTACAAATAATACCAATATAATGTTGATCTTGCACCAACTCGTGTGCAATTACAAAGTATGACTATGGGCTCAAAAGAAGGCTTTAAAGAGTATGCCAAAAAATGGAGAGATTTAGCAGGAAGAGTTCAACCTCCTTTATGTGATAGGGAGCTGGTTGACATGTTTATGGGAACTTTGACAGGTCCTTTCTTTAATCATTTGATCAAAATCTCTTCGGTCGGATTCACCAAGATGATATTAACAAGGGAACATGTTGAAGGTGGAATCCGAAGTGGAAAAATTTAGGTGGTTACATCTTCAAGTACCGTGAAGAAGACATTCAACGAAAAAAAGAAGCTAATGTTGTGTATGGCCAGAAGGATCGTGGTAGAGGCGACAACAACAAATCAGTAGGGGAAGTGCTAATTTCTAATCCTGTGCCAGTGCAATAACATCAATAAGGCAATCAACGTAGGTTAGACGCACCCAAGAGACAGTTTACCAAGATCAACATGATATTGTCTCATGCATTGCAACATCTACTGAAAGTAGAGATGATTACTTTAAGAGATCCTACTCAGAATCCCAACACTTTCTCTCCTCGGTACAACCCTAATGTAATATGTGCCTATCATTTCAATAGTCCCAGACATGACACAAATAACTGTTGGGCTTTGAAAAATAAGGTTTGAGACATGATTGACTCCAAAGAGATTGAATTTGATCCTCCTGAGACTCCTAATGTGATCAATGCACCTATGCCTAAGCACGACAAAGGCGTTAATGCTATTGATGAAGTCAACGCGGTAGAAGATGTTGGTAATGACTATGACCTAGACAGTTGGATCTTTCCAACCACCGCCAACGGACTAAGCAATTGGAAGACTGAAGACATTATACCAACCTCCTTTAGTCAGGAGTAAATGCTTTTTTTCTGTTTTCTTGCTTTCAAGTTTTTGGATATGTAATTTAAAAAATAACTTTAAGCCTTGTGCCTGACCCGGGGCACAACAATTCATTTGTTAGGGTTGTCATTATTCATCAGCATATTTTCATTTAATAAATCATTGGAAGTTTACATTCAAATTTTGTGCTCTTTGTCTTTCTTTATTACTTTCAAAATAGCTATGTATTCTTACACACACCCACACAACAAATTGCAGATATATATCCACCCTGGATCCCATTGATAACAATTCTGCTATTTCCAATTATGACTTCTAAAATCCAATCTACCGAGCCGAGGACGAAGGTGAGGAAGATTGTGAAGTACCTGGAGAACTTGCTAGACTGTTAGAGCAAGAAGAAAGAGCCACACAACCACATGAAGAGCCATTCGAGGTCGTGAATTTGGGTACATAAGATGACAAGAAAGAGGTCAAGATAGGTGCCAACCTAGAAGACAGTGTCAAAAAGAGATTAATCTGGATGTTGCGTGACTATGTTGAGATCTTTGCTTGGTCGTACTAAGATATGCCATGGCTTAATACTGACATTTTGATTCACCACCTACCAATGAAATAAGTTTATTCTCCAATAAAGCAGAAGGTTCGTCGTATGCGTCCTGAGATGTCCGAAAAGATCAAAGTTGAGGTTATGAAACAGTTCAGCGCATGTTTCTTAGTTGTTACGTCCTATCTTGAGTGGGTTACAAATATGGTGCCAGTACCTAAGAAGGATGACAAAGTGCATATGTGCATAGACTACAAGGATCTGAATAGGGCAAGCCCCAAAGATGACTTTCCGCTTCCGCATATTGATGTTCTGGTTGACAACACCGCTTAGTATAAGGTATTTTCCTTCATGGATGGCTTCTCTAGGCGTAATCAAATCAAGATGGTGCCTGAAGACATGAAGAAGACTACTTTTGTCACACAGCGGGGAACTTTCTGTTACAAAGTTATGCCTTTTGGTTTTAAGAACGCCGGTGCATCATATCAGTGTGCTATGGTAGCTTTGTTTCATGACATGATCCATCATGAGATAGAGGTTTATGTTGATGACATGATAGTCAAGACTCATACTAAAGAAGAACATCTCGACCATCTGTACAAACTGTTTGAGAGGTTGAAGAAATACAAGTTGAGACTGAATCCAAACAAGTGCACCTTTGGGGTAAGATCCGATAAACTCCTAGGCTTTATCGTCAGTGGTAAAGGTATCAAAGTTGATCCTTACAAGGTTAAAGCCATTCAAGAAATGTCAGTTCCCAGTACTGAGAAGGAAGTTAGAGGTTTCCTTGGACGATTGAACTACATTGCCAGATTTATTTCCCATCTGACTACTCCTTGTGAGCAAATCTTCAAGTTACTAAAGAAATATCAAGTAGTAAAATGGAATGAGGATTGTCAAATAGCCTTCGGCAAAATCAAGGAGTACCTCCAAGAACCTCTGATTCTAATTCCGCCATTTGAAGGAAGACCTCTTATCATGTACTTAACAGTGTTAGAGAACTCAATGGGGTGTGTGTTGGGGCAACATGACGAGTCTGGTCAAAAAGAGCATGCAATATACTACCTTAGCAAAAATTTTACCGACTGTGAAACAAGATACTCACTGCTCGAGAAAACTTATTGCGCTTTGGCATGGGCTGCTCTCCGACTAAGACAATATATGTTGACTCATACCACTTTGTTGATCTCTAAGATGGATCCGATAAAATACATATTCGAGAAGCCTTCTCTCTCCGGAAGAATATCAAGATGGAAAATGGTGTTGACAGAATATGATATTCAGTACACCACTCAGAAGGCAATCAAAGGAAGTGTATTGGTAGATCATTTGGCTCATCAAGCTGTAGACCACTATCAATCTATGAATTTCGAGTTCCCAGATGAGAATATTATGCTAGTAATATACTATGAAAAACCAGGACCGTATGAAGGACCCGAGCCGGGATCCCGATGGACTATGGTTTTTGATGGAGCTTCTAATGCGTTTGGTAATGGAATTGTTGTTGTGATTGTCTCTCCCAAGGGTTGCCATACGCCCTTCACTACCAGATTATATTTTGACTGTACCAATAACATGGTAGAGTATGAAGCATGGATCATGGGCATCAAAGCTGTTATCGATATGAGAATCAAGTTCTTGAATGTATACGGGGACTCAACCTTAGTAATTATTCAAATCAAGGGATAATGTGATATGAAGCATCCAAATCTCATTCCTTATCAAGAGCATGTATTAACATTAATTCCATACTTCGAAGAAATCACTTTTGAACATATTCTACGAGAAGAGAATCAATTGGCAGACGCATTAGCTACCATGTCATATATGTTCAAAGTCAAATGGGAGAATGAATCTTCTCGAATCACTATTGAGAGATTAGACAAACCTGTACATTACTACAAAGTTGATACCGATGAAGTAGAGGAAAAACCTTGGTACCATGAAGTGAAAAGATACCTCGAGGCTCAAGAATATCCTGAAGGGGCACCTATCAATGATATGAGATTCCTACAGAGGTTCTCTACCAAATTCTTTCTGAGTAGTATTCTGTATAAGCGCAATCATGATTGGACTTTTCTTCATTATGTAGACAAGAAGGAAGATGAGAAGATTACAGAAGATATGCATGAGGGAGTCTTCGATACTCATTCCAGCAGGCATACGATGGCTAAGAAAATTCTAAGAATGGGTTATTATTGGTAAACCACGGAAACTGATTGTCGTCACCATTCCAGAACTGGTCAAAATGCAAGATTTATGCTGACAGGGTACACGTGCCTCCGGTTCCTTTGAACGTCTTGACTTCTCTTTGGTTGTTTGTAATGTGGAGCATTGATATGATTGGAGAGATTAAGCCTACTGCATCTAATAGGCACCATTTCATCCTGGTCTCTATTGATTATTTTACAAAGTGGGTTGAAGCAAGCTCGTTTGCCTCTGTTACCAATATTGTCATGGCCCGGTTCATTAAGCATAACCTCATTTGTCGGTATGGCATACCCGAGAAGATCATCATTGATAATGGTACCAATATCAACAATACTATGATCATAGAACTTTATACATAATTCAATATTAAACATCATAATTCCTCTCTGTATCGGCCGAAGATGAATGACACAGTGGAAGCCGCCAACAAGAACATCAAGAAGATCTTGTGGAAGATGATCGTGACCTACAAAGATTGGGAAGAGATGTTACCATTTTCTTTTCATGGTTATCTCACTTCAGCGTGTACATCAACTGGGGAAACCCCATTCTCTCTAGTATACAATATGCAGGCAGTCCTTCCTATCAAAGTCCATATTCCTTCCCTGAGGATTATGGAAGTTGCAGGCTTAGACAAAGACGAGTGGATTCAGACCAGGATGGACCAGATAAATTTGATTGATAAGAAAAGGCTTACGGTTGTTTATCATGGTTAGATGTATCAGAAGCGCGTGATCAAGACCTTTAATAAGAAGATCAAGCCTCAGGTGTATCAGGTTGTTGGTTTGGTAATAAAGCGCATCATCTTACCACAAAGTGACCCTAGGGGCAAATGGACCCCCACATACCAAGGACCATTTGTGATCAAGAAGATATTTTCTAGCGGCGCTATGATACTTATCACTATGGACAGTGAAGATCTTTTGCACCCTATAAACACAGGCATAGTCAAACAATACTACGCATAAAAGAGACCCGCTAAGTTGACTGGCCTAGGCAAAAATAAGGGCATCCCGGCGAACCAAAAGGGTTTGGGCAAAAATTAGGGATATATATAAAATTATACACCCGGAAAGTCGAAAACCTGAAAAGGAGGCTTGGGAAAAAAGGTGTGATACGGTGGGAGAACTGACTTAGGTGTTTTGCGTTTTATTGCAAATGTTGCGGTTAGCAAGAGCCACCACCGACTTTTCTTTTATCCAAAAGGAAAGTCTGAAAAGAACAGGAAAGACCTTTGAGATTATATCTGAGTTCGGGGGGTAGATTATGAAAAGGGAAGGTTTTAGCACCCTTTCCATCCATGGTTATCTACGGGCTCTTAGTTTCTTGCTAGATCACTTGCTTTTGTTTGAAAATATGCTTTGTGGTGGTTTTTAAAAGTATTTTGAAAAGGCATCATCGTTTATGCAAACTTTATAATAGTTCTCGCTTGTAAAAACGTATACAAAGTTTTGTGTTTTTGAAAATATTTCATGTTTGGAAAGTGTTTTGAAAGTGTTGGTGTTTGTTTTGAAAATGAGCAAGGATGTTTGTTTTGAAAATGAGCAAGAAACTAGGAACAATCTACCTATTCAAAATTCTTTTTCATTTCTTCCTTTCCTTTTATATTGTTATCTTACCATTGATTTGGTAAGAAGCCTTATCTTTGGATGTAAAGGGACGGGCGTGGGTCATCGTATACTCATGATAGTAATGTTGTGAGATATCTTAGCATTTCTCTTTGAGAGACTAAGATCATCTTAAAAGGCAACATTGATAGCGTCATCGAGGGACTACGATCTTGTGTTTTTGATTTTTTTTGCTAAGATATCCCCCATGCATAACATGATCATTTTTGTAAGGAAACAAGTGGAATTACACTAAGGGTGCATGTGTGTAAAGTGTGTTTGATTACATGCATTTTGTCTTTGATTTTTGGGTTAGCTACTTGTTGGTTTTATCTTGGCATACACACCTAAATACTAACATTTATATGAAAGTAATAAAAAGTGCAAAAAATGAATCCTACACTATTACAACCATATTGAAGTGCATAGAAATATAAAGGCAAAAATAAGATAAAAAATAAGAAAAAAGACCTCCTTCGATTGGGGGGAGGGGAGAAGCAGCCTTTGATTCTGCTTATGTTGGCCTCCTTCGATTGGGAGTCAGCATCTAGCAAGTCATGGCCTTTGATTTGGCATTAGAAGCAGCGGGGCGTGACTTCTGGTTCTGCCTGGTTACCTTCTTCGATTGGGCCTGCAATCAGTAAGTCATGGCCTTCGATTATGGCTTTCTAGGGCTTGGAAGTCAGCATGAGCATGTGTTCTGGCTGGGCCTGGAAGTTAGCATTGAAGCCCAAGGCTTTGTCTTATATTCCTTTCCCCCTGTCTCTTTCGTTTGGGACATAAAATGGAAACATGGCCTAAGGCCATGTTAACCTTTGTCTTGTGGCCAAACTAAATATTAAAGTATATTTAATGAACTCAAGCAACAAGGAACAAAAAGATTAGCCAGAAAAATAGATTCAAAGGGTGTAAATGAAAGGGAGGCAAAATATTATATACATGCTATGTTGAAACGAAGGATGCAAGGGTAAGAGTAACTTACCTTGCTTCAGCCTTGAATGGGTGTGGGACCTTGAGTGGAGGCCCTGGGTGCTGGATTCGAAAGAGGGGGCCTGAAACAAAGCCTTGGATGCTGAATTCGAAGGAGGAAAGAAAGCAACTGTGATGGTTCTTTCCGCTGGATTCAAAAGAGACTGAAGGGTGGTTGTTCTTAAGAATCAAGGGGGTGACAATTGGATTCTGGGTTTTTGATTTCACAAGTGTTGAAGTGTTTGAGAATTTTATGGTGTATGATAATTTTGAAGATACGTTCCCCTCCTCTTCTTCCTCTCTCCTCTTTTGAAGTGCAAATGAACTCTCTATTTATAGAGAAAAAAATTGGAATGAGCAGTTCCTTTGAAAGGTCAACATCCACTTGTGTCAAATTTTTATAATCCCAAGATAAAAGTAATAGAATCAATGGTTTAGATGGGTGGCTCCTAGTTTATAGGGGGCAAATATGCAGAAGAGACAGGCGCAAGGCTCAAAAACTTTCTAAAAAGGTAGTGATGTCATTAAGAGCAAGTTGGTTTGAAGAACAATTTAATATGGAGTGAGGCACAAGTTGGATGCCTATGTAGCCTGACCTATGGACAACTTGACCCTTTGAATCGAATCCTTCATTTTTCCATAACCTTCGACCAGACTCAACAAAGCAGCATTTGTTTCCTCCAGTTGTGTGTCCTTCAAATAGACCAACTGTGTGTTCTTCGAATGGCCCTTTTCAGCTGAATATGCCATTTTGAGTCTTCTTTCTTTTGATCACTTAGGCCCAAACCTTCGACCAGACTCCAAAGCAAGTAAAAACAATTATTCCCCAACTATGGCAAGTCCTTCGAAAGGGCCACCAAGTTGTGTGTCATAATGCAGACCAATGGTGCATTGAAGGGTTTGCAGATGGATTCGAAGGTGATATGAAGGCGCATTAGAAGCAAACATGAAGATGAAATCGAAAGTCACAGGAAGGTAGCCATTCATCCAATTGAAAACTTGTGAATTCAAGGCAAACAGGTGAGGGGCCAATGGTGCAATCAAAGGGAACCTTCAGAAGGCCAAGGCCTTCTGAATCGAAGGAAGCTTTCAGAGGATGATTTCCTTCTGAATTGAAGGAAGCTTTCAGAAGCTAATTTCCTTCTGAATCGAAGGAAGCGTCAATACCCAAATGCAAGATGTAACCCAAGTGGCATGAAGCCCTTGCTCAACTGAAGCTTGCATGCAGGCATGGCAAGAGATGAATGCCCAAACGAAGACTTGCATGCAGGCATGCAGGAGGTGAATGCCCAAATGGAGGCTTGTATGCAGGCACTTGTGTCTAAATGAAGGGTTTGCCTTGCAGGGGGAACATGTGGCCAGCAGGTCATGGTTTTTAAAGTAAGCATGTAGGAAGCAAAAGACATAATCGAAGCCTGCAACAAGAAGTCAAATGCCCAGACGAAAGAGGTACGCTAGCAGTAATTTTTGAGAAATCAAAGGAGGTGCAAAGTCCATACGAAGGGGCTGAATCGAAGGAGGTGCAAAGTCCAATCGAAGGGGGCTGAATCGAAGGAGGTGTAAAGTCCAATCGAAGGGGGCTAAATCGAATGAGGCCTATTTTTCTCCAAATGTGTCAAAATGTTATTTTTATTTGTTTTCTCCCTTTTTGACAGTTTCCTTTTAATTTTGGTACTGGAAAATCCCAATGTACTTGTGCAAGCTTGAATCCTGAGGATCTTTGTCAGAAAAGCCTTGGGAATTAAGAGGGCAAATTTTGGGGTACAACAGCTGCCCATGTTCAATCTTCTTACACCTAAATAGTTAGATTGGAAAATCTTCCATTCGTGACTTGAAGGTGGAAGATGATTGAACACTAAATTGCCCATAAATTTGTACTCGATGATGTTGTGGTTGATTGTGTAGGGAATGGGCTTAAAGATGCCATTTAGAGAAATGATGGATAATTGTTGGAGATGGGCTTTATAGATGCCATCAAGAGTGATTGTTGATAAAAATTAGACTAAGTCTAGATTATGACTTCAATTGGAGAAGAAATCATAATAAATCTTTGGAGTGACTTATCTGAACCAGAGGAAATGTCTACCAGAAAGAATCAGGATAAACCATTAAGAAATTTAAACTGAACCAGGAGAGGTCTTTGATTGCCCGTCATTAACTGGAAGAAATAAATCTAACTAGAGGAGGTCTTTGGTCACCTGTCATTAACTGGAAGAAATAAATCTAACCAGAGGAGGTCCTTATTTGTGATGGGCCGATGTATGGCTGTTTTTTAGGAGACATGAGAGGGAAACCTGGATAGGGCTGCTTCAGGATAAATCCATATGAAACTTCATCTTGGAAAGAGAAGGAACCTGTGTAGGGTTGCTTCATGTTGAGTCTGTGTAAAACTTCATCTTGGAAAGAGAAGGAACCTGTGTAGGGTTGCTTCATGATGAGTCCATGTAAAACTTCATCTTGGAAAGAGAAGGAACCGTGTAGGGTTGCTTCATAATGAGTTAATGTAAAACTTCATCTTGAGAATGAGAAAAGGAACCTGTGTAGGGTTGCTTTATAATGAGTCTGTATAAAACTTCATCTGGAAATGTATGAGAAGGAACCTGGGTAGGGTTGCTTCATGATGAGTCCGTGTAAAACTTCATCTTGGAAAGAGAAGGAATCTGTGTAGGGTTGCTTTATGATGAGTCCGTGTAAAACTTCATTTGGAAATGTCTGAGAAGGAACCTGGGTAGGGTTTCTTCATGATGAGTCAGTGTAAAAATTCATCTTGGAAAGAGAAGGAACCTGTGTAGGGTTGCTTTATGACGAGTTCGTGTAAAAATTCATCTAGAAAGAGGAGGAACTTGTGTAGGGTTGCTTCAGGATGAGTCTGTGTAAAACTTCATCTAGAAATGTATGAGAAGGAACCTGGGTAGGGTTGCTTCATGATGAGTCAGTGTAAAACTTCATCTGGAAATGTATGAGAAGGAACCTGGGTAGGGTTTCTTCATGATGAGTCCGTGTAAAACTTCATCTTGAAAAGAGAAGGAACCCGTGTAGGATTTCTTCATGATGAGTCCGTGTAAAACTTCATTTTGGAAAGAGAAGGAACCTGTGTAGGGTTACTTCATCATGAGTCTGTGTAAAACTTCATCTTGGAAAGAGAAGGAACCTGAGTAGGGTTACTTCATGATGAGTCCGTGTAAAACTTCATCTTGGAAAGAGAAGGAACCCGTGTAGGGTACCTTCATGATGAGTCTGTGTAAAACATCATCTTGGAAAGAGAAGGAACCTGCGTAGGGTTGCTTCATGATGAGTCCATGTAAAACTTCATCTTGGAAAGAGAAGGAACCTGTGTAGGGTTGCTTCGTGATAAGTCCATGTAAAACTTCATCTTGGAAAGAGAAGGAACCTGTGTAGGGTTGCTTTATGACGAGTCCGTGTAAAACTTCATCTGGAAAGAGGAGGAACCTGTGTAGGGTAGCTTCAGGATGAGTCCGTGTAAAACTTTATCTGGAAATGTAAGAGAAGGAACCTGGGTAGGGTTGCTTCATGATGAGTCCGTGTAAAACTTCATCTTGGAAAGAGAAGGAACCTGTGTAGGGTTTCTTTATGATGAGTCCGTGTAAAACTTCATCTGGAAAGAGGAGGAACCTGTGTAGGGTTGCTTCAGGATGAGTCTGTGTAAAACTTCATCTGGTAATGATGAGAATGAACCTGGGTAGGGTTGCTTCATGATGAGTCCGTGTAAAACATCATCTGGAAATGTATGAGAAGGAACCTGGGTAGGGTTGCTTCATGATGAGTCAGTGTAAAACTTCATCTTGGAAAGAGAAGGAACCTGTGTAGGATTGCTTCATGATGAGTCCGTGTAAAACTTCATCTTGGAAAGAGAAGGAACATGTGTAGGGTTGCTTCATGATGAGTCATTGTAAAACTTCATATTGGAAAGAGAAGGAACCTGTGTAGGGTTGTTTCATGATGAGTCTGTATAAAACTTCATCTTAGAAAGAGAAGGAACCTATGTAGGGTTGCTTCCGCTGGTCGTGTAGATAATTTCCCTGACTTGTTATAGGTATTAATCTCTGACCTGAGAAAGAAAGATAGTTTTCATGGCTTGTTACAGGTATTAATCTTCAATCTCTTCTTGTAGATAGTTTTCCTGGCTTGTTACAGGTATTAATCTACAATCACCTGTCCATAGATAGTTTTCCTGGCTTGTTACAAGTATTAATCTGGAACTTGAAAATCGTTGATGGTAGCCATTTGTTGATTGACCTTTTCCTGAAAAGGTAAAACATTAGATGTATGCAATGTCATGATGTATGAAATGAATGGTGCAATGATGTTCTCAAAATAAATGAGATTGTGTCGTATGCACTTGTCATGTATGTAACCAGGATGTATGAAATGTGAAATGTTAATGAATATATTTTTTTGTCTGGGAAAATAAATCATTGACAAATGCTGGGGATTCATTAAATCCCGGACTACTGCTGAAGAGTATGTGTTTCTTCAAACTTTGTAAAGAATGTTTCCACCGGGGATTCCTGTTTTATTGTTTGAGGAGAACTCCGCTGGGGAATATTGAAAACTCTGTGGAGAATGTCGATTCCTGCTTGGGGAAAAGAGTTCAAGAGTCTCGGTTGTCTGTTGCTATACTGGGAGTTATCTCGGGGAAGATTTAAGTTAACTGTTATCTGATTGTATTCCATGCTTTGCAGTAACTTGCTAGAAAAGATGAAGTTAAACTGATATCTGGTCGGGTTCAGGCTTCACAACAAATTCCTGAAAGGATGAAGTTAAATTGATATCTGGTCGGGTCCAGGCTTCACTACAACTTACTAGGAATTATAGAGTAGTCTACTGGGGAAGAGGAGTTGTGGTCCTCTAATTTGTAATAGTCGGAGAGGCAAACTCAAGCTGGGGAATACTGTTGTTTTTTGGGGAAATAAACCTTGTTGCCGGTCGGTTGGAAAGGTGGCGACTTCATTGGAGAAAATCCTCGAGGATTCTTGAGGTCGACTCAGCTGGGGAAAAAGTTTTCAGAGATTAAACTCTGGTTGGGAGTCATCCTATGAGAAGGATTTTGGGCAGATTTGTCACTGCCCCTAGTAGCAAGTATTTATGGCACTGCCAGGAACTAATTGACTGTTCGTAACCCTTTGTTGGGATTTACGTTCAATGCCCCAAGTGATTTAGATGGAGACCTTCCCCTGGTTATTCTGCACTTCTTGAGAGATTTGTTGGAATCTTGACTGGACTGCCCCAGATGTGCTAGACAGTGACATGTCATGTCGTGTCCTTTTGCTTACGAGATTTGTCGTTGGAAGTGTCATCCAATTTGAAGTGATTTTGCTCACTGAGAGAGTCTTTGTTCACTGGATATTCGTTGTGCAAATTTCTCTGTTGTCAAACAAATATCCATATGCAAACATCGATATTTAAATAATGCAAAGTTTATGCTTGTCTTGAAATTTTGAAAATGCGTTTTTAGCAAGAAAATTCAACTCAGGATTTAGAGTAAAGCCTTACAGGAGTCAGGATACCTTTTTGTAACAGTATGCTTTCAAACTAACTCGTGCTTCAATTAGGACTTTTGAAGAGTTGTAACGTGGCTTGGTTCACGGTTTAAGAAATAAAGGATAAGGTTCAAAGTGTATTTGTACCCACACGTTCTTCGTGATGTTCTTCGGTCCTAAACTCATTTAATTGTGTGTTCGAACTCCAATTGAGTCTGGAATGACGTCTTGGTGATGGTTCAGGCAACTTAAGTTTATCAGAAGGCAGTCATTTCTTGCACCATTTTTCATGTTGTTGAGGATTTGTAGTGACCTCTTTCTTTTGATTTGTTATCCCTAATTTTTTCCTGACTGTTCTTGTTTTGAGATTACGGTCAGCGGGATGCCCCAGTTTTTCTTAAGTCTCCTTTGAAGGTTTTGACTTAGTGGGCTTTTCTTTTTGAGAGATAATGACTTCCTGTTTGGTAGGGAACCATCACTATCTTTTGATTCAAGAGGAATGTTTTTGATATCACTCGTTGTATTACAAGATGAGAGTTTGTGATTTGAACGCATATTTTAATTAACTGAGAGACTACCATGCCCCAGGTTTTGATTGAAGGTTTCATTTTGTGTGAAAAAGAAAATTCCTACTTCTTTGGCTCGAAGGGGTTGACTAGGGATTATCTTCCTTATAACTCCAGTGTTTAGGATTTGAAAGAACACCTGTATATCGTCAGCAAAGTTTGTCCAAAAGAATAATGTATAAGATTATGGCATTGTTTTCTTAATCCTCCCTCTAAAGGCTTATAACTTTTAGCAAGATTTGAATGCCATAAGGAGAGTAAAAAGCATAGTTTAAATGTAATGAAAACGAATGGATGAATTCAAGACAAACATATGCAATGCATTGATGAAACAAAGTTTGACATTAATAGATAATTGTTTGAATAACAAAAGAAATTACAATTGAAAATTCAAAATGAACAAGACGCTCTCAATGATTCGGCATAGGAGCAGTGATCATGTTTCGAGTCTCCGAAGGGTCAAACTCAATCTCCTCGGTGTCAATCAAATTATGAATCTTGTACTTCAATGTCTAACAATCGTTAGTATCATGCCCGGGATTTTCGGAATGATAAGCACACGTTGCATTAGGATTGTAGTTAGGAGAATAAGTTTCGGGGTTTGGATGAGGTCCTATCAACGTAATCAGATTCATCCTCAACAAGTGTTGTAATGCTTGAGTCAGCTGCATCTTGATGTTGGTAAACTGTCTTTTGGGCTCGTCTGGCCTACGTTGATTTCCCCTTTGCTGTTACCGGTGAGACGCAAAACCAGAGATCAAGACTGCCCTACACGTTGGTCATGACGACTCTTTTGACCATACACAGCATTAGACTCTTTCTTCCCACTGTATGGCTTTTTCTGAGCATCAGAAGGTGTAGCTCCTTGGATCTTTCTGCTTTTGATGCCAGCTTCGACCCTTTCGCTGGTCAGTATTATCTCGGTGAATCCGGCTGAGGAGCTTCCGATTAGGTGATTGAAGAAAGGTCCTGTCAAAGTTCCCATGAAGATGTAAATCATCTCCCTGTCAGTTAAAGGGGGATGCACCCTACCAGCCAGATCTCTCCACTTTTGGGCGTATCCTTTGAAGCTTTCGTTCAAACCCATTGTCATGTTCTGTAATTGCACACGAGTTGGTGCAAGATCAACGTTGTATTGGTACTGCTTGTAGAAAGCAACATCTAGATCCTCCCAGATGTGGATTTGAGAACTCTCTAATTGATAGAACCATTCAAGTTGAGTCCCTGCTAGGCTCTCTTGGAAGAAATGGATCCAAAGCTTCGGATCAGTTGTGTATGGTTGAATCTTGCGAACATAAGACTTTAAGTGCGTCTTAGGGCAAGAGACTCCATTGTACATGGAAAAGATAGGGATTTTGAACTTTGACAGGATGACCACTCCAGAAACCAAACCCATGTCTCCTAAATCCAAGCCATGTATCTGCTGAATCTCCATAGCATCAAGGCGATCCTCAGAGTAGTCAGCTTCAACTTCATCAATCTCCAGACTGTTGTCTTCTTCATGACTATCCCCATGTTAGATGGAGTTAAGAGATCTAGAGCTCTCTTGACTGGTCCTCTAAGTCTTCTTCCCAAGTTCAGGACGCCTACTAACTTCTTAGGCTTCTTCTTCTTGTCTTTGAGAAGGAGAGTCTTCAGGTCCTCTTGCCTCTTAGCCATGCCCAGGAACATTTATTGGAACTGGGAATTTTGTGCTTGGAGACCCTTCACTATTTGTTCCATATCCATCTTACTGAAATAAATAGTAGGAAGATAAGGAGACCTGTATGGGAGAAGCCTGTCATGATATGATGCATGATATGTGGATGCATGTTTTCAAGGATCTCGTGGGGTAAATGTTAGTAGTCACTTACAGATTTGATTGGAGAACTTTGTATCGGTGGATGTCCTTCCACGAGAATTAAACTACCATGTCAAGTGGGTCATAGCCCTTGACTCGAGTTGTTGTACTTGATCTTTGACGATGTTTGTTTAGAGGAAAATAAATCCTCTTGCCCCTTGATAGACGTCTGGTTCAACGTGACCCTGCATCAAAGGCCTTTGAGATCCTTGAAATGGTTATTGAAAATGCTATGGTATGATGTCATAATGTTTTGTACAAGTATGCAAAGTAAGCAAGTTGTTATATACAAATAGTCATATACACACAAAGCAGAAAAGACCTTAGGTTTAGGCTTGAGTGAGGTTTGTAGGTAAGTACCCTCTTGAAGTTTAGTTGGCTCAACCTGTCCTATTAAAAGTAACGGGTTCTAAGGAGTCTAATATCACTGACCTTTCTTTTAAGCATTGTTCTAGCTCAAGCACTGAAGTATTGCAGCAAGAATATCCCAAAAGTCCAATCCCAATGAGTGTAGCATCGAGTATCAACCAATTTTCAGTCGGAACCAAAGCCAGTCGTCTACTTTCTAGTGGCTTAGGATGAGTCAATTAAAAGGTTCTAAAGGTCAGTTAGTGCTTAATGACACTAAGGAAGCGTAATGTTATCCTTGTCTAACTCAAGGAACATTAGTACAAGACAAAGTATCACGCTAACGTAGCTATCACTTCGTCCATATCGGTCTACGCCGTACAACTTCCATGATTTATTTCTACTTACCTAAAAAGGTGCCCCAGATCCGGGTGTAGGATCTTTAACAATAACCCAAATAAGGACCCAAAATGTAAAGTAAGCAAGTTAAACCATGAAAAGCAAGTAAAGGTGACCTAGCCCTAAGGTAACCTCACTTTTAAGTATTGTCCCCAACAGAGTCGCCAGTTCTGTGATACGGTGGGAGAACTGACTTGGGTGTTTTGCGTTTTATCGCAAATGTTGTGGTTAGCAAGAGTCACCACTGATTTTTCTTTTATCCAAAAGGAAAGGATGAAAAGAACAGGAAAGACCTTTGAGATTATTTCTGAGTTCGGGGGGTAGATTATGAAAAGGTAAGGTTTTAGCATCCTTTCCATCTGTAGTTACCTACGGGCTCTTAGTTGCTTGCTAGATCACTTGCTTTTGTTTGAAAATATGCTTTGTGGTAGTTTTTGAAAGTATTTTAAAAATGCGCCATCGTTTAGGCAAACTTTGTAATAGTTCTCGTTCGTAAGAACGTATACAAAGTGTTGAGCTTTTGAAAATATTTCATGTTTGGAAAGTGTTGGTGTTTGTTTTGAAAATGAGCAAGGATGTTTGTTTTGAAAATGAGAAAGCAACTAGGAACAATCTACCTACTCAAAAGTCTTTGTTCATTTCTTCCTTTCCTTTGATATTGTTATCTTACCATTGATTTGGTAAGAATCCTTATCATTTGATGTAAAGGGATGGACGTGGGTCATTGTATAGTCATGATAGCAATGTTGTGAGATATCTTAGCATTTCTCTTTGAGGGACTAAGATCATCTTGAAAGGCAACATTGATAGCGTCATCGAGGGACTATGATCTTATGTTTTTTATTGTTTTTGCTAAGATATCCCCCATGCATAACATGACCATTTTTGTAAGGCAACAAGTTGAATTACCCTAAGGGTGCATGTGTGTAAAGTGTGTTTGATTGCATGCATTTTGTCTTTAATTTTTGGGTTGTTTACTTGTTGGTTTTATCTTGCCATACACACCTAATTACTAACATTTATATGAAAGTAATAAAAAGTGCAAACAATGAATCCTACACTATTACAACCATATTGAAGTGCATAGAATATAAAGGCAAAAATAAGATAAAAAGAAGAAAAAAGAGCTCCTTCGATTGGGGGGGGGGGGGGAAGCAGCATTCGATTATGCTTTTGTTGGCCTCCTTTGATTGGGAGTCAACATCTAGCAAGTCATGGCCTTCGATTGGGCATTGGCAGCAGCGGGGCGTGACTTCTAGTTCTTCCTAGTTACCTAGTTACCTTCTTTGATTGGGCCTGGAATCAGTAAGTCATGGCCTTCGATTCTGGCTTTCTGGGGCTTGGAAGTCAGCATGAGCATGCGTTATGGCTGGGCCTAGAAGTTAGCATTGAAGCCCAAGGCTTCATTTTATAGTCCTTTCCCCCTGTCTCTTTCGTTTGGGACATAAAATGGAAACATGGCCTAAGGCCATGTTAACCTTTGTCTTGTGGCCAAACTAAATATTAAAGTATATTTAATGAACTCAAGCAACAAGGAACAAAAAGATTAGCCAGTAAAAGAGATTCAAAGGGTGTAAACGAAAGGGAGGCAAAATATTATATACATGATATGATTGAAACGAAGGATCCAAGGGTAAGAATAACTTACCTTGCTTCAGCCTTGAATGGGTGTGGGACCTTGAGTGGAGGCCCTGGGTGCTGGATTCGAAAGAGGGGGCCTGAAACAAAGCCTTGGATGCTGAAATGAAGGAGGAAAAAAAGAAAGTGTGATGCTTCTTTCCACTGGATTCGAAAGAGACTGAAGGGTGGTTGTTCTTCAGAATCGAAGGAGGTGACAATAGGATTATGGGTTTTTGATTTCATAAGTGTTAAAGTGTTTGAGAATTTTATGGTGTGTGATAATTTTGAAGATACATTCCCCTCCTCTTCTTCCTCTCTCCTCTTTTGATGTGAAAATGAACTCTCTATTTATAGAAAAAAATTTGGAATGAGAAGCTTTGTGAAAGAATAAAATATAGTTCCTTTAAAAGGCCAACATCCACTTGTGTCAACTTTTTATAATCCCAAGATTAAAGTAACAAAATCAATGGTTTAAATGGGCGGGTCCTAGTTTATAGGGGGAAAATGTGCAAAAGAGACAGGCGCAAGGCTCAAAAAATTTCTAAAAAGGTAGTGATGTCATTAAGAGCAAGTTGGCTTGAAGAACAATTTAATATGGAGTGAGACACAAGTTTGAGGCCTATGTAGCCTGACCTATAGACAACTTGACCCTTTGAATCAAATCCTTCATTTTTCCATAACCTTCGACCAGACTCAACAAAGAAGCATTCATTTCCACCAGTTATGTGTCCCTCGAATGGACCAACTGTGTGTTCTTTGAATGGCCCTTTTCAGCTGAATATGCCATTTTGAGTCTTCTTGCTTTTGAGCACTTAGTCCCAAACCTTCGACCAGACTCCAAAGTAAGTAAAAACAATTATTCCCCAACTATGGCAAGTCCTTCGAATATGCCACCAAGTTGTGTGTCATAATGCAACACTATGGCGTATTGAAGGGTTTGCAGATGGATTTGAAGGAGATATGAAGGCGCATTCGAAGCAAACATGAAGATGAAATCGAAAGTCACGGGAAGGTAGCCATTCATCCAATCGAAAACTTGTGAATTCAAGGAAAACAGGTGAGGGGCCAATGGTGCAATCAAAGGGAACCTTCAGAAGGCCAAGGCCTTGTGAATCGAAGGAAGCTTTCAGAGGATGATTTCCTTCTCAATCGAAGGAAGCTTTCAGAATCTAATTTCCTTCTGAATCGAAGGAAGCTTCAATACCCAAATGAAAGATGTAACCCAAGTGGCATGAAGCCCTTGCTCAACTGAAGCTTGCATGCAGGCATGGAAAGAGATGAATGCCCAAACGAATACTTGCATGCAGGCATGCAGGAGGTGAATGCCCAAATGAAGGCTTGTATGCAGGCACTTGTGTTTAAACGAAGGGTTTGCCTTGCAGGGGGCACATGTGGCCAGCAGGTCATGGTTTTCAAAGTAAGCATGTAGGCAGTAAAAGACACAAACGAAGCCTACAACAAGAAGTCAAATGCCCAGACGAAAGAGGTACGCTAGCAGCAATTTTTGAGCAATCAAAGGAGGTGCAAAGTCCAATCGAAGGGGGATGAATTGAAGGAGGTGCAAATTCCAATCGAAGGGGGCTGAATCGAAGGAGGCCTATTTTTCTCCAAATTTGTCAAAATGTTATTTTTATCTATTTTCTCCCTTTTTGACAATTTCCTTTTAATTTTGGTACTGGAAAATCCCAATGTACTTGTGCAAGCTTGATTCCTGAGGATCTTTGTGAGAAAAGCCTTCAGAATTGAGAGGGCAAATTTTGGGGTACAACAAAAGGGTATCTCGGTGGACTGAAAACCCAAAAGGGCAGTCCAGGCAAAAGTTAGGGATTAGAGCGTATGACTGTGTCTCGTTGGATCATCTACTTACAACAAGCTTTATTATCAACGTCAAATTCAAATGGTACAACTCAATTCAATCAACTTCTTCCGACGGTAAGGGATAAGATGTTTGAACACATAGAGGCAATGGCGGAGTTGAAACTCATTGGGATCATTTTCACATAGTTGTTTTTCTTGTTTATCACTTTGTATTTTTCAATTTCACAACTTCCTCTTACTAGGAATTTTGTCTCCTTGAATAAAACTGCATGTTCATAAGCAAACTTTCAAATTTAATACAACTCAGTCTATTTAAAAATTCAAAACTATTTGTTTTTACTTCCTCTGTTTTGTTTGCAAATACGTCCAATGATTATATTGAATGAACATATGCATTTGAACAAGATTACCACTTATAAATATATGCATGAAAACAAGATTAGCATTTATCGAAGACTCTAGGAGTTGGGACAATGTTTAAGTAAAAAAATCCCCACAGAGCAATCTCCGTGAAATTATCTCTATAGAGCTATCTTCGCAAGATCATCCCCAACAGAGATATATTCCTCAACAAGTCTAATATGGCCACAGGAAGAAATCTGGGCATCTTCCAACAATTCACCTCCATATCCCTAATGGATAGCTTGACCTGATCATCATCCCCAATAGGTCCCCTAACGGATAAGGAAGTCTGATCATTTCCCCAACATACAATGGAGACTTCCTCAACACATCCTATAAAATTCCAACCCCCATCAAAGTTTATTTCCTTGATACAGTTTACAGGAATTTAATTCCAAGCGGAGTTTTATTACTCCAACACCGTAAATCCCTAACAAAATTCTCTTCTCCAGTAGGATTTAATCAAAGTTGCTATCCCTAGAAGAGTTGCTATGATATCTGAGATCGGGACAGATAGCACACCAGAGGAATATCCATCTCTTTTATCCCCAGTCAGGGTGCATAAGAATCAGATTCTTCAACAAAAAGAACGATAAACACCCGACTCTCCTTGAATGCCTCTTTCCTCAAGCAGAAGTCAAAAATCCACAGTGGAGTATCCTCAAACAAAGCGGGAATCCCCAGAAAAATTATTCCTAGAAGAAATTGAAGAATCACTTTCTTCATCCCCAACAACAATCCGAGATTTATTTTCCCCAGCTAGACATTGTTACAAGGAGCTACCGATACGTTTCAATAACATATTACATCCATACATCATTTCACAATACATCATAGCATATGCATACCTAAACACATATAACATTCTCATTTATCTTGAGAGCATAATTGATGCATTACATGCATCACGATATTACATAAAGCTAATTTTATCTTTTCAGGTAAAGTTTGCAAACAGACGAATATCATTAGCAATTTTCAAACACGTAGAGGTTAATTCCCGAAATAGGACGGGGAAACTATCTACATGACCAGGAGGTATAAATTCCCGAAACAAGACAGGTTTATCAAATAGGTCGCAGATTAAATCCTAAAACAAGACAGAGCAACTATCTATATGACTAGGCAGTATGAATTCCCAAAACAGGACACGTTTACCAACCAAAAACAGGTCTAAGATTAGTTCTCGAAACAGGACAGGGCAACTATCTATATGACCAGGCAGTATGAATTCCCGAAACAGGATATGTTTACCAACCAAATAGGTCACAGATTAATTCCCAAAATAGAACAGGGCAACTATGCATATGACCAAGCGGTATGAATTCCCGAAACAAGAAGGGCAACTATATATATGACCAGGCGGTATGAATTCTCAAAACAAGATGGGTTTACCAACAAAGAACATATTATATAGATCAATTCCTGAAACAAGACAAGGCGACTATCTGCATGACCAAGTGATTTCTTTTAGAGACTGAATTCTGACGAGCATTCCCCTTCAGAAGTTTATTCTGAAAATCATTCCCCTAGAGACTGAATTCTGGCGAGCACTTTCCTTCTGAAAAACATTCTTCACAGTCAGGCGTAGACTCGTTCTGATACTATTATCAACAATTACTTTGGATGGCATCTGTAAGCCCATCCCCGATGATATTCTATCATCTTTCTGAATGGCATCTTCAAGCTCATTCAAGCAATACTATCAACCAACAACGTTACTTCATACACCGACGAGTGCAAATTTTTGGGCACTTAAGTGTTCAGTCTTCTTCCACCTTCAGGTCACGAATGGGGACATGTCAATCTAACTCTTCAGGTTTAAGAAGATTGAACAGGGGCAGCTGTTGTACCCCAAAATTTTCCCTTCCATTTTCTTCAAGTCACCTCTTCATGCTCCTAGGGTTTTCAATTGCTCAAGGCTACTCAATTTTAATCAGACAAATTCTCATCCTATGTAGTTGACCTACAACTAGGGTTTCACTTTTCTCAAGGAAATTTGAGCTTATAATGCCTCAAGTGGATTTCATTGTTCCTCATATTTATCAAGGAATTCTCATGCAAAATTCCAAGCCTTGCATCACAAGTTTGCTCAGTCAATTGCTCATATGACTAAAAAGCAACTATATTGGGTAAAAAGTCAATTATGGTCAACATACAGTCAAACTTCATGATTTTTGGTCAACATCAAGATTTTGAAGTCACATTCATCATTTTATCAAGGGTTGATCATGATTCATCAAGAAAACTTTCAATTCATGAAAAGTCAAAGTTTCCAAATTAGGGTTTTCTTGAGGAGAAGTCAACTGAACTTTGACCAAACATAACTTTCACATGCTTCATCATATTTTTCTCAACCAAAGCTCGTTTTTAAGGAAATTCAATTCTCTGCAACTTTGTGACTCTAAGCTCAAATCCAAAACATTTGAGAGATATGGACCAAAATATTATAGGTCATTTCAAAAGTCAACAAAAGACACTTTTTGTCAAGGCAACTTACATTAAGATAAAGTCTTCAAATAAAAAAATGACCAACATAGAGATTGTAGGGGACATCTAGAGCTTTCCAAAAATTCAAAAATCTCCTTCATATGATAAAAATTGAGAGATTTATGATTGGCACAAGTTGAAAAATTTCGAGAAAATGCATGAAACCCAAATTGATCAAACTTGAATTTTTGGGCTAATGGCCTTGTGTTTCAAGGTCCAAACGTGTATTAGGCCTCATAGTGAACCTATGAACCTATTCATACACCCCTTTGATTTCTATTCCATTTATTTTTTATTTTATTTATTTAAATTCAAAGTAAATTAAATAAAATCAAGGCTTTCATACAAAGGTTCAAGTCCACTTCTTTTGACCTAATTTTCCTCTATATATATCCCATATTCAAACAACAACATGACCACGAAAAACTTGCCAAGAGATCACTATTCCAAAAAAACTCCAAAATTATCCAAAACTATGGCAAACTTCAACCCTATTTCCAGCCTCTCTCAAAGCAAACCAACCATCCCATTTAATTCCAGGAGTGCTATAGATGTAGGATAGAACCATTGCATGAGTCCCATGGTGCTTGGGTGAGGTGTTTCCATGTTTATACCAATTTTCCATATTTATGTCGTATCTCTTTGTACAGGGAGAATCAGCCAAAACCAAGGGCACCATTGAATTTGTAAGGCCCAAATTAGGGGGTTGGGTACTACTCACCCCTGGCATTTGCACTGTTTTTGTTTTCTAACCCTATTTTCCTTTGATTCTTCTTCCCATATCTATTTTTTTGGCAAGCCATGCTGTTGTGAAGGCAAAGGGCGTGGGTCCAATACCCATCCTTGGCATTTGCACTATTTTTGTTTTTTAACCATATTTTCCATTGATGCTTCTTCCCCTATCTATTTTTTGGCAAACATAATTCTTTTTTTTATTTATCATTAAACATAAACCTTTTTCTTATTAATTAAAATTAATTAGGTTTTAGGTTTTTTAATTAACCTTTTTTTTTTCTTCAAAATTAACCTTTTTTTATTAATTAAAATTAATTAGGTTTTAGGTTTTTTAACTAACCTATTTTTTTCAAAATTAACCTTTTTTTAATTAATTAAAATTAATTAGGTATTAGGTTTTTTAATTAACTTTTTTTTCAAAATTGACCTTTTTTTTATTAATTAAAATTAATTAGGTTTTAGGTTTTTTAATTAACTTTTTTTTTCAAAATTAACCATTTTTTTAATGAAAATTAATTAGATTTTAGGTTTTTCAGTTAACTTTTTTTTTCAAAATTAAACTTTTTTTAATTAAAATTAATTAGGTTTTAGGTTTTTTAATTAACTTTTTTTCAAAATTAACCTTTTTTTATTAATTAAATTTAATTAGATTTTTTAGGTTTATTTAATTAATTGTCATCATAAATCATTTTTCATAAAAAATCACCAAAACATTTTTTTCTTCTATTTTCATCTTATTTTTATTTTCCTAGATATAGTGTATAAGGCATGTTCAATTATAATAGCGTGTAGCTTTATATTTCCCACATTTTTTTATTATTATCATGTAATTTCTTCGGGGATGTAATAGTTTTAGGATTTTTTTTTCCGCACTCTTCACTATTATATAACTGCCACAAAGCTTTATAATAGCCTAGGTTTACGTTTCCACCTTTACATTCTGTTATTATATTTCTATGCAACTATTAGTAATTAGGGTTTGTATGGCAACTGTTAATCAAACACACTTGCACACTCACACCTTTAGGGTAACCTCTCTTGTTACCTTTCAGAATAACGGTTATGTCCCTCTAACATAGGGATGCTTTAAAAAAAGACCCTCGATACAAAAGATCATAGTCCCTCGATGACTCTTCGATGTTGCCTATAAAAAATGATCTAGTCCCTTACGAAAATGCTAAAGCATCCTTACAATAGATGGGGCTACCTACCAACTAATGGTACAGATAGCATTATCTCTATAGGAGGAGGAAAATAACAAGAACGACCTTGAGTGGGTAGGATACTTTTAATCACTTGCTCATAAATTTTTCTCACAAATACTTTTTAATATCACTTTCAAACAAATATTTTCAAAACATTTTATACGCATTCTTGAGGACTTATAATAGAATCATTACATAGCTAGCATTTCAAAGTATTGTCAAACACTTACACAAAAAAGCAATTTTCAAAAGTGAGCTAGCGATTAAGAGCCCGTAGATAACTACGGATAAAAAGGGTTCTAACACATTCCCTTTTCATAACTTACCCCCCAAACTCAAAATCCATCAAGGTATTTCCTGTTCTTTTCACCCTTTCCTTATTAGATAAAAGAAAAGTCGGTGGCGAATCTTGCTATCCACAACATTTGTGATAAAATGCAAAACAAGTCAATTCTCCCACTGTATTACACAATGTTTGTTAATGGGATAAGTAAGACGAAATGGATGTCATGGCAGATGAAGAAGGAGAAAAGTAGGAAGTTGATAATGTTAATGATGTTGATGCATGAATGCTACATTTGTGTTCTTTTTCGCTCTGCATTAGTATTAACTTAATGTGATAATAATGTGCTACTATGGTTTGTTTTTGGTTAGTTGTTTCCTTTGTCATATTATGGCTAAAAAAAGGGAGAAGTATGTGTGACTAACCACTATGATTGTTGTTATGATTGCTGGCCGAAATTGAGGGGGGGGGGGGGGGGATTTCTAATTCTCTGAAGTGCTTAGCAGGTGTTAGGAGGGAGTCCATGTTGTTCTGGATTGGAGTCCCTACTAATGTGTTTTCCGCTGTTGTGTGTCTCTGATGTGTTTGATTTTATTTCAAACATGATTATGGTGTATTCTTGTTCAAGGGTTATTTGGTTGCTTTAGCCAAAATTTGTCAAAGGGGGATGTTGTACCCCAAAAATTTCCCTCTCATTTTATTCAAGACATGCTCATATAGGTCCTCAATTGCTCAAGGTTAACCAAGAATTGGCCAGACAAATTCTCCTCCCAAGCAATGGATTTCCAACTAGGGTTTCACATTCCACCAAGAAGTTTGGGTTTCAAAGGCCTCAAGATATTTCCATGGTCCCTAATAGGTCCTTAAGAATTTCCATGCCAAGTTTCATGCCTTGTATCATAAGTTTGCTCAGTCAATTTCTCAAATGTCTGAAAATCAATTGTATTAGGTCAAAAGTCAACTATGACCAATATACGGTCAAATTTCAAGATTTTTGGTCAACATCAACACTTTGAAGTGATATTCATTATTTAATCAAGGGTTGATCATGATTCCTCAAGGAATGCTCTTAATCATCAAGAATCCAAAATTTCCAAATTAGGATTTCTATAGGAAAAGTCAACTTAACTTTGACCAAGCATAACTTTCACATGCTTCATCCATTTTGTCTCAACCAAATCCCATTTTGAAGAGAATTAAATTCCCTACAACTTTTATTCTATCCTCAATTCCAAGAAATGCATTATTTGGAAGATATAAGCTCATACATTATGGGTCATTTTCAAAAAGTCAACAAAAGAAACTTTTTGTCAAGACCATTTACATCAAGATAAAGTCTTCAAGTTCAAAATTGATCAAAAGATAGATTGAAGAGGACATCTTGGGATTTCCAAAAATTCAAATATAATATTCAATGGATAAAAATTGAGCAAGTTATGGCTTACATCAGTTGGGAAATTTTCAAGAAAATGCATGAAGTCAACTTTGGGCAAAATCACTTTTTCAAGCTAATGGACCTAATTTTTAGGGCCCAAACATGTTCAAGACATATCTAAGGACCTCTAAACCTATCCATGAAATATTGTGATTTTTATATATTTGAAATTTTATTCATTTAAATATGAATTAAATCAAAAAGATAATAAAAGATAATGGATCAAGGCATATGGACTTTTGTTTTGATTAGATTTGAGGCCCATGAAGCTCATGGCCAGCTAGAAAATCGCGTGGAGGCACACATAGAAAGAGATATTCAAAATAAGGAAAGATTTTTAAATATTTTTGGATTGAAATCAAGCCTTGATTACATGATATCTTTGCCATATTTGTTGACCTAATCTGACTCTCATATATACACAACATATCCATACCTCAAGCACACAAAGGCTGCCTCAAAAACCCAAAAGAAAATTTCCAAAGTTTCAATAAAGAGTGCAAACTATTTTTATACGATCCAGGCCTCCTCGATCTAAAATAAGCATTCCATCCTCCTCCTGAAGGTTCCAGGAGACATTCCCAATCCTTAGGAAAGCCCAACGCACACAGGAACTCCCTCACGCTATCCCTTCAATTGGTAACTTTCTATGATCTCAAACTTTTAAAGCATGCCACTCGAATCCATATTGTGCATATATTCGTGTTGCTGATGATCTTTGCAGTCGAACTAACGTGTTACATGCAAGTTTAAACGCAGGGATGAGATCGTGCCAATGTTAGGGCACGATCTGAGTTTGCTTTCGAAACACATGATTTAGACCGCTTCAGGCTAAAATAAGTCTAGATTTGAAATCAGGGGACGATTTTACATGGGATAGGGTTTTTAGTTTTTTCTTTAATCTAACGATTTCGCAGGATTCAGATTTTGGTCGATCGGAGAAGACGACCGGAGTTTGACTCTGGCGTCTTTGGCTTCGTTGACTCAAGCAAGGGTACGCGTGGCCTCGAGCCACGTTCTGATTGGACCATTTAAATAATGGGGGACCCAATACATCACACATGTTTACACCTCGACATTTTATTTTGTTTTGCGTTATATTGTTATGGTTTGAATTATATTCCCGGATGTAAAGTCGTCCCAACGGTTGGGTGTGTGTTAAAGCGTTGCGTGTGTGCAAGGACAGGGGTTCGATCTCTGCCTCTTGCATATTATTTTCCATTTATTCTGTGCAGATCCAATGCAGCCAGGCTATACACGTGCACCATATGCCATCAAATCTACACCATCAGAGGTCTACGCAACCAGATCCAAGCGCCTCAAATGTGCACCCCCATCGTGAACCTTCAAAGGATCCCCTCACTAGATCCAATACAGCTTCTGGGCTCTCTCATACATGGGCCTCACGTTATCCAGATTGCACCCCCCATTATTTTTCTCTCATGCCCATTTTACCTTTTTCTTGTTTTCTTTTAATTGTTTTTTTCTTTTAATTCTTTTTTTAAATTATAAACAAAATATAAAAATCACCAAAAAATAGATCTAGGATTTTCTTAATTAAAATTAATTATCTTGATTTATTTGTTAATTTAAAATCAAGTAGATTTAGGATTTAATTTATTTCTTTTTCTTAATAAAAAATGCAAAAATATAGACTTAGTTTTATTTTTTTAATTTTAATTAATTAATCTTTTTAAAGATAATTAATTAATCTTACTTAAACTATTTTCTTACAATAAACAAAACAACAAAAAGAATTTTCATTTACTTAGAACTTTTTAGGGTTTTAAACGTCCTTTCTAATTCGCGCGCGTTTAATGTTTTCGCATTATCATTTTCATATTATTGTACCTGGCTATAGGTTGTAATAGTTAAAATTAGGACTTTATTTACTGCTTTTTATTTCCCCAGTTTTTGGATTTGTAAATTCCCCCTCCCCAAAGCCATGTAATAGTTAGGCTTAATTTTCCGTACTTTAATTTCCCGTACTAATATCTGAAATGTTTAGATATATGTTAATGGGATTACATGACAAGAAATTAAAAAAACAAAACGTTAGCAAACCTAACACAAAGATAAATAACTAAAACTTAGCGCACTCGCACATGCGCACCTCTAGGGCACCCCCACTTCGGTTGCCTTCGGAATAAAATAGTCACAAATCATGAAATGTGAGAGATTTTAGTGGCTATCCTCCGGTTTAAATATCACAAAAATGACCCTCTCGATGTTGCCTTGGTATGATCTTAAAACCCTAGGGTAGTTACTAAAGTATCTTACCCAGTTGCCTTTGTGACTGTACGATACCCCTTTGATTGTCCCTCAAACATCTAATGATATGGCTACCTACTCATTAATAGTAGGATATCACTATCTAAAGGAAAAGAGGAAAAGAGGAAAAGAACAAACCCTTTCGACTAGGTAGATAGTCCTTAGATGCTTGCTCAAATAAAACAATTTTCCACACATTCACTCCTTTCTAAAAATATTTTCAAAGACACTTTGTATACGTCCTCCACGACACGAGAAACATTACAAAGTTCGCCACGCTAAGGCATATTTTCAAAATACTTTTTCAAACACAAACACAAGGTATTTTCAAATGAGCTAGCATCTAAGAGCCCGTAGATAACTACAGATGGAAATGGTGCTAACACCTTCCCTTTCCATAATCTACCCTCTTACTCAAAAAATAATCTCGAAAGGTATTTCCTATTCTTTTCACCCTTTCCTTTGTTGGATAAAAGAAAAGTCGGCGGAGACTCTTGCTAACCGCAACATTTGCAAATAAAAACGCAAAACTAGTAAAAGTCAGTTCTCCCACCGTATTACAGAACTGGCGACTCTGCTGGGGAGATACTAAAACTAAAAGTGGGGTTACCTTAGAGATAGATCATATTTAAAAATGATTTTCTTGTTTGACTTGTGTGCTTTACATTTCAGGTTTTATGTTTGGGTTATTCTTAAAGATCCTATACTCGGATCGGGGGCACTTTTAGGTAAGCAGCAATAGATCGTGGAGACTGTACGGTGTAGACCGATATGGTTGAAGTGATGGCTGCATTAATGTGACACATTTGTTGGTATCGGTATCCCTTGTGTTAAATCGAGGAGAATACAGGGCCGATGTGTGGTTTCATAAAGCACTAACTGACCTTAGAACCTTAGTTAAACAAACTTGGCCATTAGAAAAGTAGTGAGATATCCGGCTTCAGTATAAAGCTGAGGATCGGTTGATACTCGATACTACACTCATTGAGATTGGACTTTTGGGATATTTTGGCGGTGAGAAAAGATCGCCTGAGCTGAAACAATGCTTGATAAAGAAAGATCAGTGATAAGATTTTTTAAGACAGGTTGAACCAACTAAACTTCAAGAGGGTATTTACCTATAAACCCCATGCAAGCCTAAACCTAAGGTCTTGTGTGTTTTGCTTGTGTGTGATTAAATTGTTTAAACATAACATAATGCATCATAAAATCAATTTTCATTTCACTAACTATTTCAAGGACTAAGAGAATTTATCTTTGTTCTATTTTGCAGATCATGGCTTTCGTTCGTAGAAATACCGTCCGAATCAGCTTTTTGAAAATACCCCTCCAACTTAAAGAGTTAGTATTAAGGGTTCCTGAGACTTCCTCGTTCACCAAGAAATATGGTCGACTTCTCAACCTGGTTACCTCAAGCTTTGATGAGAAGATTATGGGTGTACTCTTTCAGTTCTTTGACCCCAAACACCATTGCTTCACATTTCCTGATTATTGGTTGGTACCCACCATGGAAGAGTTCTCTCAATTATTGGGTGTACCTATTCTTGATCAGATTCCTTTCACCGGTTTAGAGGAGTCTCCAAATCCAGAGGTTATTGCAGCGGCCTTCCATCTGAAACAGTCCGACGTTATATCTAATTGGGAAACAAGAAGCCAAGTCAATGGTTTCTTAGTTAAGTTCCTATTAGAAAAGGCTCAATTGTTTTGGGATGATCTGTATTTCCAAGCTTTCGAAGAAGTCTTGACTCTTCTAATCTATGGGTTAGTATTATTCCCTAATCCAGACTTACTCATCGATGTGAATGCTGTCAAGGTTTTCCTCTCTCGTAACCCTGTGCCTACTTTGCTCGGAGACATCTTGCATTCCCTTCACACTCGTACCATGAAGAGAAGAGGGGTTCTTATGTGTTGTATACCATTGTTGTCTAGGTGGTTTATTTCACACCTTCCTCAATCAGTATTTGTGGTTTGACTGTATGTTGACCACAGTTGACTTTTTGTCCAATATAGTTAATTTTCAATCATCTGAGCAATTGAATGAGCAAATTTGTGATGTCAGGCTTGAAACTTGATGTAAGGATTCTTTGAATAATATGAGGAATCGTGAAACTTACTTGAGGCATTATAAGTCCCATTTTCCTTGAGAATACCAAAACCCTAATTATAGGTCACTACTTAGGAGGAGGATTCATCTGATCAATCTTAAGTAGTCTTGAGTACTTGAGGACCTTAGGAGCATGAGGAGATCTTTTGAATCATTTCATATTGAAAATGGGGGGGGGGGGGATTTTGGGGTACAACAGTCATGATATTTGAATATGTCACATCAATGGCATTACTCAAGGCTTCTTGTTCATGATAAATACTTTATGAGGGATCATTCCACTACCCTATGACCTATAAGTATCATTCTTTTTCATCTCATTTGATCTTTACCAACTTCGTTTGGTTTAAGGAAAATGTTTCCATATTTTGTGATGTTGATCATCAAACCTTGTGACTTTGCTTGTGTATGAAGTTTCATCTTCATGTTATGTTACTATTGAATCTCATCTTAAGTTAACTTATAACACAAGTCACACATGTCATAATTCTCAAATTATGATCTATTCACTTCATCTTTATTCTTTCAACTTAAACTTGTTAGTTCTTGTCTCTTTACATCATTATTTGTATGATATATGTGCAATCTTCTTCCATGACTTGTGGCATTTAAATATGGTTTATTGAAATTCATATGCTACTGACTTGTATGCTTTGACCCCCTTCTAGGAATATCCCCTCTTCATATAATCCCCTTCCTTGTTGTCCTTTTGCTTTAGGGTTGATTTAGGGTTTTTATTTGATCTAGTTTGTATGCTTTGGTGTTTGTCCCATGATCTTCATGTCTAATTAAGTTTTACCTTGATTATTTGGTATTTGTTGGATGAATAACATGTCCATGTTTACTTTCTCTTCTTCACATTACTGCTTTCGTCTCACATGATTTCTTGTTAGCATTGCATGAGGACTTATGTCTACTTAGGGTTTTTCAACCAACTTTTCTTGTATGCTTTGATTGTGAATTTTTCTCAAGTCTGTTTGCATGAAGATGATGAGTTTCACACGTGTTCACTTCTGATTTGTATGATATTTCATCTCTTTCACCTTAGCTCATCTTCTCATACTTCCTTGATTTCTTATCTTTACTTTCTACTTCTTCTTCTCCACTTCTTCTAGTGTTTTTAATAGTTTCATATCTTGTATGTGTTTCATCACATGGGTGTTATGTATGCTCGATGTTTCATCATCTTGATATTTTGTCATCTATATCATATTACTTGATGTTTTGTAATCTTAATATATGAATGTGATGTTTTGCCACCTCATTCTTTACATAGATGTTTCATCCTTTCATCTTTACATGATTTTTGCCATCTATAATGGATTCATGATCTTGATGTATTGTCATTATTGATATGTATCATCATATTTATGATGTTTTGTGATATTTGTGATGTTTTGTCATATTTGTGATGTTTTGCCATCCATACATGATGTTTTGTCATCTTTATGATGTTTTGTCATCTGTATGATATATTGTCATCTTTATGATGTATTTCCATCACTCCTTTATATCTTGATGTTTTCCATCTTTGTGTGATGCCTTATCATGCCTCTCCCTTTCTTTGCTAGCTTTTCCTCTTGTATGCTCCCCATTAGATCTTTAGTTCACTCTTCCCTAAGTTTGAACTAAATAGACCTTAGGTTTGCTATCCATACATGACAACATTAGTTAGATACTTCCCTCCTATCCCAAATATAGGATCAACATTGCATGATAACTTTAGGACTATTTTACTAGTCTCCCCTTAGACTTCTTCTTTCTTCTTTTGCATCTCATTAAGACTAAAACTTCTTTTTATTTTCAAACTCTCAAAACACTTAATAACAATTGATGAGAATTACACTCTTTACTAAGTATGGGAAATGATATGTAGGTTTCTTCTCGATCTTATAATTCTTAGTCTTTGGTGTGATTCAAATCTCAAATCCTTTTTCAAGGTAAAAATGCAAACCAATGCAAACCTTTTTATCTTCAGACTTTTTCTTTTAAAACCTTTTCAAAAGGACGTGATTCACTAGCATTGTTCATAAAAAACATTGCAACCAATGGAAAATTTTGAGCTGAACTACGATGCTCTGATTCCTTAAAAGGGACACATAGTCATTTGGTCGTGGGGCTCAGCCGAGCAAAACTTTGTAAATATTTTCTTCTTTTCCTCGTGTTTTCTTTTGCATGCATTCCCTATTTGCATTTTCCCTTCTAGAATTAAGCTTTAAACATAGACTAGACACACCCTTAGATTAGAACAAACTTAAGTAGATCCTGTAGAGTACCATAGACGTGAGGGGTGCTAATACCTTCCCCTTGTGTAACCGACTTCCTTACCATTTTTCTCTTGGTCGTAAGACCATGCCCCTTTCCTTCCCTCAGGTTTACTCAGTGTTTCCTTTCACTCTCTTGGGATAAATAACATTGATGGTGACTCTTATGTTCCTTTTTACCTCTGTGTCGCACTTCGATGAAAATCTCAGACGCGATAACTGGCGACTCTATTGGGGAAGAAGGAGAATTCTTGCTGGTCGATCCTCATGTGAATCAGTCCTAGCTTTCGTTTCTTTCTTTCCTTTGAGTGCTTGTTTGTTTATTGCTTTATTGCTTCATTTGTATATATTCTTTCATGCATTGCATTTTATTTTCATGATTTCCTATACTCTGGATAATGTTGTTGTGTTGTTTCTTTATGGGTTGGGATGATACTATTGAGGTAAAAGGTCGAGTACCAAGGCCAGAGTTGTAAACCATTAGGAACCCTAGGATTAGAGTGGGGACATGACGGCTAGACGAGGTCCTACTAGTGCAATTATGTGTATCATGCTCAGTTGAGGTACAAATGGGGTATTTTCATCATACACGTTTGTGCTGTACATGTTGCAATGATAGTACTTTCAGGCAGAACCATGCTTTTGAGTCACCCTTGCCTTACCCTGACCTAGACTTCACCCATGAATGGGGAGGGATGATTCTTACAGGTATCGTTGGTGACTTTGGTTTTGTTGGTGACTAGTGTTGGTGACTTATATGTGTGCTATGAAGTTATGCCTGGCTTTTGATTCTGTGATACTCAGTCGGGTCAAGCAACAACACAACAATGTCCAATTATTTTGAAAGCCTTGATCCTATCATGTTGCATCATAGAATATTTACTTTTCAAAAAAATGATGTACAAAAAAAGGTTAACTTGCATATGCATTGTCATTTCAAAGATAATCTCGAGTTTTCATCACCTCCGAGAATGGCAGATAACACTGGCACCATTGAGAAGACTACAAGAACTAAGTTCATTTACAAGTTTCTTCCTAGTATGTGGCTTTTTATTGACGAGCTTGGAGACCGCATGGATGATCATAAGATAGGGTTTTTTGGCAAAAGACATGGGAATATCCTGTCTTTGCTAGATGCACAAGTTGATGATGTTGCTCTAAAAACTTTGTTACAGTTTTATGATCCAGAGTTGCACTACTTCACATTCCAGGATTTCCAACTAGCACCCATGCTTGAAGAGTACTCTTACCTTCTTAATATCAGAGTTACAGATTGTTGTACCCCAAAATTTTCTCTCTGGCTTATCAAGAATTTTCTCACAAGATCTCATTGGGCTCAAGACTGCACTAGGGTTTGATCAGCTCAAGACACCTCCTTATGCACTGATGACCAAAATTAGGGTTTGAGTTTGCACATGGATTTTTGAACTATCAATGCTTCATATGACTTTCATGGATCATTATGGACCCCCAAGATTATTCATGTCAAGTTTCAAGCCTTGGATCACACTTTTGATCAGTCAATTGAACAGTTGACCTAAAAATCAGCTATATTAGGGAAAAAGTCAACCATGGCCAATTTACAGTCAAACTTCATAACTTTTTATCCACATCAACATTTTAGACTCATATGTATCATTTGATCAAGTTTGGACCATAATTCCTCAAGAAATTTGATCAAATCTCCAAAAGGGAAAAATGGTCAAAATTAGGGTTTTGACTGGGAAAGGGCAATTTCTGATTTTTGACCTAGCAAATGGTCAATTGGTTTAAGGAATTATCTCAAGAGTCCAATTTCATAATTTTGACCTAATGACATGATTCAAAACATTGCAAATCCTTTGGATTGACAGATGAATTTTGCAGTCAACTGATCAAAAGTCAACTGTATACTGAAAAATCAAACTTTGACTTTTTGGTCAAATTCAAGTGCCAAAGTTACAAAATTCATTAAAACATGTCAAAATAGGAAACTTATTCATCAAGAAATCAATAAATCAAGATTTCATTTTGAAAAGTCAAAATTTCTAAACATTGAAATTTTTTCTAAGTGTTGCAAATTTCTTATTTTTTCATAACTTTAAGCAATTTTTTCATTATGATACAAGATGATTCAAAGGAAACCTCCAACACGAAAGTTGTAGATCTCCATGAAATCTACAACTTTTCTTCACACAACTTCTTCCAAAAGTGCTTGGATCTCAAGTTATAATTTTGTGAGTACATGCTCATGAACTAAAAAAGACTTAGTGAAATTTTGCCCTAGTTAGGCATATTTTTGACCTAACTTCATGGCAATTTTTCACATAGTTCCAAGGGGAATCTTCAAAAGAACTCCATAAGATCATTATTGAGCAAGGAGAATCGAAGGAAAGAAGTTAGGGTTTTCAAACTTGATTTACAAGCCATTTTGTGAAGAACACTTGATCCAATCTTCAAGCATGTTGTACAAATATTGTTTTGCAGGTTTCAAACTTGCTAATCACTCAATAATTTAATGTTTACACAACTGATAGAGCCATTGTCCAAGCATTTGAGCCATTATCCAAGTTGCATTTCCATTTTGGGAAGAAAGTCACCACTTCCATTTTGGAAAAGTGACTTTAATCACAATGTCAACTCTTCTTGAGCCCATACATTATTGTTTCTGAATCCAAAACATTTAAAAGCAAAAAGCAACATATCTACAGCCTGCTAACCACCCTACAAATCCTTGTACTTCACATTGAAACCATGTTTGTCAACTTTGCTTCAAAAATTAACCAAGCCATAACATGTGTGATCGGTGGAAATAGAACTGACTGTTTTTTAAGCTGGTTTCGCGAAATGTCGCGGTAAGCAAGAGTCGCCACCGTCTTTTATGTTCTCCAACATGGAAAGGACAAAAGCACAGCAAAATTCCTTATTCGAGATGTCTCTCGGTTCGGGAGGTAGATTTATAGAAAGGGAAGGTGTTAGCACCCTTTCTATCCGTGGTTATCCACGTGCTCTTAGGTACTTGCTCTTATATTTTCAAAATTTGTTTGCTTTTCAAATGTGTGTGTGGGTTTTGAAAAAATTTCATTTGAAAAATTTCTAGGTAACTCTTGTATCTGTCCTCAAGAGTGTATGAAAAATTTGTTTGAAAACCTTTAGAAAGTGTAGGTGTGAAAAGTATTTTGTTTGTTTTTGAGAGAGCAAGTACCCATGAGAATCTACCTACTCTAAGGAATTAGGCTGTGTAAGAGTCCTTTAGATAGTGCTATCCCACCATTGAGAGGTAGGTAGCACCATCGTTGGAGTTATTCGGGTCAATTTGATTATTAGGGGCAATATGGTCACCGAAGCAATAGTAGGACGCCTTAGAAGTAACCCTAATGTCATAGATCCTTTTTTATTCGAGGCAACCGTTTCGAGGCAACGGGATCTTTAGACAGGAGGGCGACCTCTAAAACACCCTATACTTGACGACCACGTTCGAGGCAACCAGTGAGGCGTACCCTAGAAGTGGCATGTGCTTTGTGTGTTGTTTTTCAGTTAAGGTTATCTTGTACATGTTATTTGTGAGCTACGGATTGGTTTTATTTTTCATATATTCTTTCATGCATTTTTTAACAGTTAGGAGTGCGGAAAATAAATTGCAGAAATGTAAATTCTACGCTATTACAAGGCGCAGGTCTATACATCGCCAAAAACAAAAACCCGTTTTGGTAAATAAGTACGAGAAATTAAATAAAGCGGTAAAAACCTATTTAACTATTACATATCTGGAGACAGTTACATAAATAATCAAAATAAATAAATGCGTGCGAGAATTAAAATTAATCGGGAATGTCCTGAGGGTTTTGACCCTTTTAAGAAAAGAAATTGATTTTTTTGTCTTTTTGAATTAAATGAAATTAATAACTAATAATTAAACTAATTAATTAATTTATTAAAATAAAATATTTTTTGTGTTTTTATGTTTTTATGAAATAAAATAAAAGAATTAAAATTCCAAGTTAACCTAATTCTAAATTATTTTAGTTATTTAAAAAAAGTTAAAATTGCCTAATTAAAGCTAATTCAAGTATTTAATATTTATTTACAAAATAATTACTTAAATTAATAAAGTATTTTTTTGGTTTTTTTTAAAATTTTATTGTGAAAAATTAGTTGTGAGTTAATTAAATAATAACAATTAATAAATATAATTAGTAAATAAAAAAGAAAAGAAAAGAAAAAATGCAAGAACCATGGGGGGTATTGGGCCAGATGGAGGGGTTTTTGATTGAGATTTGAGGCCCATTGAAGCTTCAGCCACGTTGACTCTTTCTGGTTGCCTACGCCCACGTTGACTCCTGAGCACCATGGTCCTCATGCTTGGCCCTTAGATCTGCACTGATGGACACTTGGCTGACTCCTGGATGAAGTGTATGATGTGCTTTCTTTGGGATGCTGCATAGGAAAGCGTTAGAAAAAACAATATGGAATTATGGGGGGACCTGGGAATCGAACCCAGGTCCCAAGGGTCTATACACGTCCATCCAAGCCACTGAGCCAAGCGCGTTTGTTTGTAAACCTAATAAACAAAGAAAATTAAATATGAAAATAAGCGTTATTCTGGAAACTAACAAAAATCCGCCCGCTTATTTGAACTGGCCAATCACATGGAGGCACGTCCTTCATCTTCTTCGTTCCTGTAAAAACATAAAACACATAGCGGGGGTTTTAAACCCCCACAAAATGCAAGCATTTGAAAATAGCGATTAGGCGCTCGTTGCATATAAAAAGGGCGCGAGGTGTGTTTTAGATCCGTCTTGTCACGCTGATTTCAACCATGCATGTTAAGAGGTTTAATTTTACAGCATGTGCAAAGCCCTAAATTACAAGCTCTAAAAACCCTAGGATTCACTAATGGCAGTTTTCATTCCAGGGCATTATAATCAAATTGAATTATATGGAAAGCTTCGTATAGATCCTGTGAGTACAATGCAATCAATAAAAAGTGTTAAAAATGCATAAATGGATGATTGTGATTTTGGAAAAGAATGTAAACCGTATGAGTTGTGTAGCGCGATTTCTTGAGTGTGAGGACTTGTTCTTGGCTGCAAACGATTCCTGGGGATGTAAGGAGTGTGTTTGGATCAAAAGGGAGGTTTGAATTGCACTGCAAAGTGGTTTTCAGTTTCACACTTTTCCTTGGAATTTTGGAAATTTGTTTGGCCGTTTCTGAGTTTTTTAGGTCGTGTGAATGGTCTGGAAGGCTTGCATATATGTTTAGCAATGAGCATCAATCAATATAATGGACCTTAAAGCCTTGTAATGAAGTTTTGATTTTCTCCATAACCACCATTGAACAACTTTCCATTTTTGCTTCAAATTTGAATTTCATGCTTGGAATAGGCCTTACACGAAATTGGTATGTGAAATATGGTGTATCAAAGTTATTCAAACCAAAAGATATCCCTTAATTAATTTTCTTGATTTTTATTTGAATTTTAAAGATTTAAAATGAATTAAATCAAATAAAATTAAATAAAAATAGAAAAATTAATTTTTAATCTTGAAATAAATCATGGGACACGTGGGAGGCATGGCAAAGCTGAACCAAGTGGAAAAAGTGGGCCCTTTTTGTCAAAAATGAAGTTTCAAGGATAGTTGACTTTGGCTATTTCATAAAAATTTCCCAACTTCTCCAATGCATATCTTGCTCAAATTTGATCATATGAACATGTTCTTGGACATTTGGGAAAGGTCTTGAAGTCCTCTAACCAATTCCTTTGGTCCCATGTCATTTTGATTTACCAATCTCAAGTTATGGTCTTTGACTTAAAGTGCCTTTTTGTTGACTTTTGAAAATGACCTATAATGTTGAAATTGATAACTTTTTGTGAGAGCATTTCTTGGACTTGGAATGTGAAGATGAGTTGTAGGAAGTGTCTTCCCCTTCAAGATGAGCATTGGATGGGATTTTTATGATGAACCATGAAAAATTTATGCCTTGGTCAAGTTACAGTTGACTTTTCAACTGTCCAAAAATAGAAACTTTTGACACCTTGATGATTTTTGAGCCATTCTTGTGAAACCATGGTCAAGACTTGACCAAATGATGATTGTGGCTTCCAAATAAGATGTTGACCAAAAATTTTGACTTTTGACTGCCAAATGACCATTTTGCCCCTGCAGTTAACTATGGAGCAATTAGGGTTTTTGACTGTGCAACTTGACCTTGTGAGCCTTGAAACTTGACATGTAGGTGTTTGACAATGTATATAGGCATAAGTGACTTGATTGAGCCCTTGAAAACCTCAACTTCTTTGCAAGGACCAAAACCCTAATTTTGACTGTGTTAGGAGGCAATTGGACTGTGCAACCCTTGAGTAGACTTGAGCAATTTGAGGTGATGCTTGTCAAAACTTTGAAGAATATGGGAGGGCAAATTTTGGGGTACAACAGTTGCCCTTGTTCAATCTTCTTAGACCTGAGGATGTAGATTGGCTTGCGTGCCTTTCGTGATCCGAAGGTGGAAGATGATTGAACACTAGAGTGCCCAGAAATTTGCACTCACATAGTAGAGTATCAGCAGTGTGATAGCGGGAATGGGCTTACAGATGCCATTTGGAGAGATAGTGGGTAGGAGGATGGGCTTATAGATGCCATCTGGAGATGTGACAGAACCTTGTCGGGAATGGGCTTATATATGCCATTTGGAACTGTAATGGGAGGATGGGCTTATAGATGCCATCTAGGTGTCGATCGCGTAAGAGATTCCTTAGCGAGAACTTGCGTACCTGAGAAAGAAAGATAATTACCTGGCCTGTTACAGGGGTTGATCTTCAAACTCTTCATGCAGGCATGCCCTGGCTGGATACAGGTATCGAATCTACAATTGGTTGCTCACAGATATGCCCTGGCTGGATACAGGAATCGAATCTTCAACCTCTTCAGACGTGCCCTGGATGGATACAGGAATTGAATCTGGAATTAGTCGTCAATAGATATGCCCTGGCTGGATACAGGAATCGAATCTTCAAACTCTTCAGACGTGCCCTGGCTGGATACAGGAATCGAATCTGGAATTAGTCGTCAACAGATATGCCCTGGCTAGATACAGGAATCGAATCTTCAAACTCTTAAGACGTGCCTTGGCTGGATACAGGAACCGAATCTGGAAATAGTCGTCAACAGATATGCCCTGGCTGGATACATGAATCGAATCTTCAAACTCTTCAGACATGCCCTGGCTGGATACAGGAATCGAATCTGGAAATAGTCGTCAACAGATATGCCCTGGCTGGATACAGGAATCGAATCTTCAAACTCTTCAGACGTGCCCTGGCTGGATATAGGAATCGAATCTGGAAATAGTCATCAATAGATATGCCCTGGCTGGATACAGGAATCGAATCTTCAAACTCTTCAGACATGCCCTGGCTGGATACAGGAATCGAATCTGGAATTAGTCGTCAACAAATATGCCCTGGCTGGATACAGGAATCGAATCTTCAAACTCTTCAGACGTGCCCTGGCTGGATACAGGAATCGAATCTGGAATTAGTCGTCAACAGATATGCCCTGGCTGGATACAGGAATCGAATCTTCAAACTCTTCAGACGTGCCCTGGCTGGATACAGGAATCGAATCTGGAAATAGTCGTCAACAGATATGCCCTGGCTGGATACAGGAATCGAATCTTCAAACTCTTCAGACATGCCCTGGCTGGATACAGGAATCGAATCTGGAATTAGTCGTCAACAGATATGCCTTGGCTGGATACAGGAATCGAATCTTCAAACTCTTCAGACGTGCCCTGGCTGGATACAGGAATCGAATCTGGAATTGATCGCTCACAGATATGCCCTGGCTGGATACAGGTATCGAATCTGGAATTGCGACAGTTGATAGTAATTATCTTTGGATTGACCTTTTTCCTGAAAAGGTAAAACATCAGTTGTATGCAATGTCATGATGTATGAAGTGCATGATGTCATGATGTTCTCAAAAATAGCCGAGATTATGTGATATGATGCGTATGTGCATGCATTGTGGTGTATGATAATGTAATGTTTATGAATGTATTTTCGTCTAGGAAAATAAATCCTTGACGAATGCCGGGAGCTTGAATCCTGGGCTGATGTTGAAGAATAGAGTTCTTCGTTTCCGCTGGGGATGATGGTTGCAAGAATAAACCGGTAGGAGAAGATGACTCCGTTGGGGAATAAATTTGTTGGAGAGATACTCTGCGGGGAATTACTCTGTGGAAAGAGATACTTTGCTGAGGTTTTGATGAGAACTCCGCTGGGGGATACCGTTGATATGTTTTGTTGGGGAATTTGATGAACTCCGTTGGGGGATAGAAAGAACTTCGCCGAGGATGATCTTTCCGTGTTTTTTAGCTGAGGATAACCCAGTTATAAGCTCTGGTGAAGAATAACCTTTGAATAAAGCCGGGGAGACGCGTCTGTACTCTGTAGGGGATAAGCTTCCAGAATCTACTAGGGATAAGCTTCCTACTGGGGAGATTGATTCAACTTTCCTGGGGAGACTTTTGAGACTGTACTGGGGAAGTGGCCCCGCTGGGGTGTCTGGTATTCTGCCGGGGAACAATCTTAGATTAAGACTGTCAGGGATGCTTGCTTAGGAATATCTGCATACTCTGCTGGGGAATATTGAGATCTGCTGGGGATACCCAACTTCCATAAGGCTGACAGTAAGCTAAATCTGCTTGGGGAGAGCGTTGCTGACTTGCTGGAGATATTGTGCCTTGTCAGGGCTTATGAGAGACCAACTCTGCTCAGGGAGAATTGTTGAATCTTGTCTTACTCTGCGTGGAGTGGAGGTATCTTGGTTACAATCTTCAGCCGAACTTACCTTGGTACCTTGGTGGACAGAGCAAATAGATTGCTTGGACAACTCATTATTGCCCCTGTTTCTGATGTCACCTGTAATTAATCCTTTGTTTCGTATTCAAATATTTATGAGTTAGCAATTAGTGTCAAATGCATATATCAAAAATTGAACATTGGACGTTCTTTACAAAACAAAACAGAAAAAGGAAAAACAATTGGCAATTGGTCTGAAAAGTGAATTTGTATTGATTTTTGAATTTGCCTGTAAATAGGCGTTTATGTACAAGAGGCTGACGTCCTAGTAAGAGAACACCGCCGAACAACAGAGTTTATACAATTTGTACAAAGGAAAACAAAACAGCTATGTGAAAAAGTCCCACTGGGTTTCAACTCTGATATTGCCTTTATGTCTTCAAGCGTCTCATCACTTTGCTGCTTGGTTGAAGATGAAGTTGATCGATCGATGCCGTCTGAACCTGATGGTTGATACCGGATTCTGGATGCAAGGTGATTCAATGAGACATAGTATTACGCTTTAATCCCTAACTTTTGCCTGGACCGCCCTTTCGGGTTTTCAGTCCACCGGGATACCCATTTTTGCCCAATCCGCCTTTTCAGGTTTTCGACTTGCCGGGTGTACAGATTTTTTTCATTTCATCCCTTATTTTTCCCCGAACCCTTTTGGTTCATCGGGAAGCCCTTATTTTTTCCTAGGTATGTCAACCTAGCGGGTCTTTTATTCATGCGTAGTATCTTTTTACTATGTCTGCATTGGCAGGGTGAGGAAGGTCGTCACCATCCATGGTGGTTAGAATCATAGCTCCTCCTGAGAAGACATGTTTAACCACAAATGGCCCTTCGTACGTAGGGGTCCATTTGCCCCTGGGATCACTTTGAGGAAGAATGATGCGCTTGATCACCAGATCCCCAACTTGATACTCTTGTCGTCTGACTTTCTTGTTAAATGCCTTGATCATCCGTTTTTGGTACGTTTGACCATGACAAATAGCGGTGAGTCTCTTTTCGTCGATTAGGTTTAATTGATCAAGTCGAGTCTGGATCCAGTCATCTTCACTCAAACCTGCATCCTTCATTATCCGGAGAGAGGGTATCTGGACTTCGATAGGCAAGACTGCCTCCATGCCATAGACCAAGGAAAAGGGAGTTGCCCCTGTTGACGTCTGTGCTGAGGTACGGTACCCATGAAGAGCAAACGGTAACATCTCGTGCCAATATTTATAGGTCACTGTCATCTTCTGCACAATTTTCTTGATGTTCTTATTAGCTGCTTCTACAGCCCCATTCATCTTCGGCCGACAAGGAGAAGAGTTATGGTGCTGTATCTTGAATTGCTCGCAGAGCTCGGTGATCATCTTGTTATTGAGATTGGTACCATTGTCCGTAATGATCCTTTCTGGGACACCATATCGATAGATCAGGTTATGACAAATGAACCGTGCCACGACGTTGGTTACCGTAGCGTAGGAAGCTGCTTCAACCCACTTTGTGAAGTAATCAATTGCTACTAGGATGAAGCGATGCCCGTTAGACGCCGTAGGTCTGATCTCGCCGATCATATCAATGCCCCACATTGCAAAAGGCCAAGGTGCTGTCAAGACGTTCAGAGGTACTGGAGGGATGTGCACCTTATCTGCATAGATCTGGCATTTGTGACACGTCCGAGAATGTTGGTAACAGTCAGCTTCCATTGTGGACCAGAAATATCCTGCCCGAAGGATTTTCTTTGCCATAGTATGTCCACTGGAATGTGTTCCGAAGGTCCTTCATGCAGTTTTGCCATGATTCTTTCTGCTTCAGTCTTATCCACACAACGCAGTAAGGTTGAATCATGGTTTCACTTGTACAGAATGCCGTTGCTGAGGAAGAACTTTGCAGCGAACCTTCTCAGGAACTTTTTGTCATTGATGGATGCACCCCCGGGGTATTCTTGAGCTTCCAAGTACCTCTTTACTTCATGATACCAAGGTTTCTCAGTTACCTCTTCAGCCTCAAGATCACAGCAATGTGCAGGTTCATCCAGTTTCCAGATAATGATCCGGGGAGCCTCGTTATCCCATTTGACTTTGAACATAGAAGACATCATAGCTAACGCGTCCGCCAACTGATTCTCTTCTCTTGGGAAGTGTTCAAAGGTTATCTCTTCGAAATGGGGGATCAATGTCAACACATACTCTTTGTAAGGAATAAGATTTGGGTGTTTCGTATCCCACTCGCCTTTGATCTGATTGATCACGAGAGTGGAATCTCCGAAGACACTCAGAAACTTGATCCTTAGGTCAATTGCAGCTTGAAGACCCATGATACACGCCTCATACTCTGCCATGTTGTCGGTGCAGTTGAAACATAGTCGGGCAGTAAGTGGAGTATGAGTGCCTTTGGGGGATATGATCACAGCGCCAATTCTGTTACCCAAAGCGTTTGAGGCTCCGTCAAAGTGCATAGACCATCGGGATCCTTCCTCGGGTCCTTCATCTGGTCCAGGTACTTCACAATCAGTCACTACCATGATATCCTCGTCTGGAAATTCAAAGTTCATAGATTGGTAGTCGTCCACTGCCTGGTGTGCCAAATGGTCTGCCACTACACTTCCCTTGATTGCCTTCTGAGTCATGTACTGGATGTCGTATTCCGTCAAGATCATCTGCCATCTTGCTATTCTTCCGGACAAGGCAGGCTTTTCGAATATGTACTTGATTGGATCCATTTTTGAAATCAACAGAGTAGTGTGAGTCAACATATACTGTCTCAGCCGGCGAGCAGCCCATACCAAAGCGCAGCAAGTTTTCTCGAGCAGTGAGTATCGGGTCTCACAGTCGGTAAACTTTTTGCTAAGGTAATAAATGGCGTGCTCTTTTCGGCCAGACTCGTCATGCTGCCCCAACACACACCCCATTGAGTTGTCCAGTACTGTCAAGTATAAGATTAGAGGTCTCCCTTCAACCGGTGGCATAAGAATGGGTGGTTCTTGGAGATACTCTTTGATTCTGTCGAATGCGGCCTGGCATTCATCGTTCCAATGTACTACTTGATATTTCTTCAGAAGCTTGAAGATTGGTTTACAGGTAGCAGTTAGATGTGAGATGAATCGGGCAATGTAATTCAGACGTCCTAGAAAGCCTCTGACTTCTTTCTCTGTCTTGGGAGATGGCATCTCTTGTATGGCTTTCACCTTGGCTGGGTCCACTTGAATACCTTTGTCGCTTACGAAGAACCCTAGCAGTTTTCCAGATCTCACTCCGAAGGTGCACTTGTTTGGGTTCAACCTTAGCTTGTACAACTTCAGACGGTCAAACAGCTTATACAGATGGTCAAGGTGTTCCTCCTCAGTTTGGGACCTTGCAATCATATCATCAACATATACTTCTATCTCATGGTGGATCATGTCATGAAATAAAGCAACCATGGCACGTTGGTAGGTTGCCCCAGCATTTTTCAACCCAAAAGGCATGACCTTGTAGCAAAAGGTGCCCCACTGAGTAACTAAAGTGGTCTTCTCCATGTCTTCAGGAGCCATCTTGATCTGATTATAACCGGAGAACCCGTCCATGAAGGAGAACACCTTATGCTGAGCAGTGTTGTCAGCCAGAACGTCGATATGAGGCAGAGGGAAATCATCCTTAGGGCTGGCCCTGTTCAAATCCCTGTAATCAACACACATTCTGACCTTACCATCTTTCTTTGGCACTGGAACCACGTTGGCAACCCACTGAGGGTAAGAAGTTACTGCAAGAAAACCGGCGTCAAATTGTTTCATAACCTCAGCTTTGATTTTCTCGGACATCTCTGGACGCATGCGGCGGACCTTCTGTTTTACCGGAGGGAAGTCTTCCTTGGTAGGTAGGTGATGAACCACAATGTCGGTATCCAACCCAGGCATGTCTTCGTAAGACCAGGCAAAGATTTCCATGTAGTCATGCAGCATCTGGATCAACCGTTCTTTCACACTGAGCTCTAGATTAGCACCAATCTTGACTTCCTTTCTGTCTGTCTCAGTACCCAGATTTACCGTTTCCACTGGCTCTTCATGTGGTTGAATGGCCCTCTCTTCCTGGAGTAACAGTCTTGCAAGCTCACCAGGCACTTCGCAATCATCTTCACCTTCGTCTTCGGCTAAGTTGATCGGATTTTCGAAGTCATAACTGGCAGTAGCAGAGTCGTTACCAGTGAGATCCAGAGTGGATTGAAACCTGTATAAGTGAGTGTGTGTGTGTAAATATAGTTGTTTTGCAATATATAAAGAAAGAAAAGGGAGCACAAGATTTGAAATGTGAAAAACGTCCAATGCTTTTATTCATGATATATGGAAGTGACACACAAAAGCCCTCACAAATAAAACCACGGTGCCCCGGGTAAGACACCGGGCCATAAAGTTTCAAATTATTGTTTATTACAAATTCAAAACAAAGAAGTTCATTACTGGGTGACAAAAGTAATAGGTGTAAAGTCTTTTGCAGTCCAGTTGCTAGGTCCACCGTTGGTCGTTGGGTAGATCCAGCTGTCAAATTCAGATTCGTCCGCTTCGTCCTCGATAGCATTCACTCCCGAGTTGGTGATGAATACGGGAGGTCTTCCAATCCTTGTCTTACACATAGCCTTCTGAGCTTCTGTAGTGAAACCCAAGCCAAGTTTGTCAGTTTTCGGAGTGAAATCAGGAAGCCTGCCCCAGTTTGCGCACTCGCCCTTCTCAATCACAGCCCGGGCATCCTTCAAGGAAGCCATCTTCAAAGGAGAGTCTTATGCAGTCACTGTCTCTGCTGCTGCCAATGTTTGAGGCACCTCTTCAAAATGTTGAAAGGGGGTCTCAATGAACTCCCCATCCATTTCTACATATCGGAACGAGTTGAGGTGGCTGACCATGTATTCCTCTTCCCCTTGCACTGTAACGATCTTCCCTCTGACCGGGTATTTGAGCTTCTGATGTAAAGTCGAAGTCACAGCTCCAGCCTTGTGGATCCAAGGACGACCCAGCAAACAAGAATAGGATGGACGGATATCCATCACGTAGAATTTTGAATCAAAGACCTGTGAACCAACCCTGATTGGGATGTCAAACTCACCATGTACCATCCTTTTGGACCCGTCGAAGGCCCGGACAACAATGTTACTTGGTTTGAGCTCTAAACCCTCACAGTCCAGCCTGTCTAGAGCTTTCTTGGGTAGCACGTTTAGTGAAGAACCAGTGTCAACCAGCACATGAGCAAGAGTAGTGCCCCTGCATTCAATGGAGACATGCAGGGCATCATTATGGTTCTTCCCCTTGGCCATCAGATCAGCATCAGAGAAACCCAGACCATTATCAGCAGTTAAGTTGGCCACACAGTCGGTGAATTGATCAGCAGACGTTTCTTGGGGCACGTGAGCCGTCTTCAGGAAAGCAATCAGGGCCTTGGCATGGGCCTCTGAACACAACAACAGTGATAACATAGAGATTTTAGAGGGGGTGTGCCCCAACTGTTCAACGACGTTGAAATCACTCTTTTTGATGATTTTGAGGATCTCTTCCATCTCTTGCTTGGGAGCCTCAACAGTGGTCTTCGGTGCCTCCGTCCGGGCAGGCACATCAGTAGCAATCCCCTTGCCCCGAGCGTCAGATGACTCGGCAGCAGGGGTAGAAACTTGATTAGGGGGGGAAATAGGTACACTGGCAGGTGTGATGACAAGAGGTCTCTGAATTGCTGGAGGTGCAATGTCTGGTGAGAACAGTCTTCCACTACGAGTGACTTTAGCAGGCCCGGTGATGTTGGTGACACCGGTACTAGTATTGAACTCTTGTTTTACACCAAGAACATAAACATCTGCCCCATAGTGCCACGGGACAGCCTTGTCATACTTGTAGGGGATGGGCCCCGGAACAGTAATGGTTATAGGAGCAATCTTGTGAACAGGCATAATTTGGACAGGCTTCTTTGAAGGAGCCTTGGAAGGGTTGTTGAAAATGGTGACAATTGAAACTTCTTCAATAGGGGCAGCAGGAACGGAAGTCTTCTTGAACAAGATCTCTTTACTATCCATCAGGTTTTGGACGCCTGACTTCAGTAAAGGGTAACCGGAAGGTGAATCAGCATATAAATGGTAACTTTTACTACATCCCGGAAATAAACCGGCTAGCAACAGGTTCCTCTTGACGGTCAGCAGCGAAGTAGCAACATCATCCACAGAAGCTACATACAGATCCTCCTCAACAGCATTCACTCCATGCTGGGGCATGGGAGCGGTCACAACATTTGGCCTCTCGAGCGCCTCGAACTGTATTTCCTTAGCATCAATAAGGCCATGAACCTTATTCCTTAGGGCCCAACAATCATCAGTAGAATGTCCCGGGCTATCAGGGTGATAAGCGCAACGGGCATTGGGGTTGTACTTCGGAGATGATGTGTTTACCACCTTCGGAGCTTCCTTGACAGTTACCAGGCTAGTTGACAGCAGTTGCGGTAATATCTGAGAGAGAGTCATGCTGAGCCGAGTATACTGCCTTTTGGGCCTCTCAGCTCTGGGCTGGTTGTATTGCTGAGGAGCAGCAGCAGGCTTAGAAATAACCATCGCGTTGACAGCTTGGTGGCGTTCCGGTTTGTTCTGCCTTCTGGGACCATACACAGCACTGACTTCTTTCTTGAAGGGCTTCTTTTCAGTATTTGAGGAGGCACCCTTCTGTATCTTCCCCGATTTGATACCAGCTTCGATCCTTTCACCAGTCAGGATCAGGTCAGTAAACCCAGCAGAGGAATTACCAATGAGATGATTGAAGAATGGACCAGATAGGGTCCCCAAGAACATGTCCACTAGCTCACGTCCGTCAACGGTGGCTGCACCCTGCCAGCCAGATCTCTCCATTTCTGTGCGTACTCCTTAAAACCTTCACCTGTTCCCAGCGACATACCCTGGAGTTGGATACGCGTAGGAGCGAGGTCGGAATTATACTGATACTGCTTGTAAAAAGCAGTAGCCAAATCCTCCCAGTTACGAACGTTGGTTCCATCCAGCTGATAGAACCATTCGAGATGAGTCCCTGAAAGACTCTCTTGGAAGAAATGGATCCATAAGTTCTTGTCTGCTGTGTAAGGCTGGATCTTCCTTACATAAGAACGGAGGTGCATCTTAGGACAGGAAGCCTCGTCATACTTCACAAAGGTCGGCGCTTTGAACTTGTGTGGGATCACCACCCCAGAAGATAACCCTAAGTCTCCGAAATCCAACCCAGGCACACGTTGAATCTCCATAGCATTTAACCTGTCCTCCAGCTGTTTGTACCGGTCCTCAGCAAGAGGGTAATGTTCATCATTGAAGTCTGTCTCGGTGTCAGAGACCACAGGACTAGGAACCTCTCTCCCTTGGTGACTGCCTTCCCCCATAGATGGAGTAGTCCTCTCAGCTTCATTTTGCAGTGTATTCCCGAGTCTGCGTCCAGTGTTGAACAGCACAGTCCTCTTCTTCTTCTTCTTCTTCAAGAGCAAAGCCTTCAGCTCTTGTTGTCCTTGGGCCAAGTTCATGACCATCTCCTGAAATTGGGCGTTCTGGGCCTTGATAGCTTGCTCGGTAGTTGGTTCAGGATTCATGATGACTGAGTGCTGAAATAAACAGCGAAGAAGATTAAGCAACCTGTAGGAAAAGGGTACCTGTTATGCATATGATGCATGATATGCTGTTTATGCAATGCATTCAAGGGTTCGAAAGTTCAAATTCGTGGTAGCCAAAAAAAAGAACACACTTTTTATTAGGAAATAATTTGTTCTGTACATCAGGGTCTCATGGGCAAAACATTACAAAATAATTAATCCCAAAAGACACTGCGCATCCTCTTTGGAGCAATGTAAGTGTTGAGGGTCTTTTCCTCGTGCAGTAGGCGGGTGAGCTCCAAGACCTTCTTCTCACTGGCATGTAGACTGGCTTCAAGAGAATTTCGTTCTTCCTTGAGTTGGATCCAGCTTTTCTGCATTTCTTCCCAGGATGTAGGCATGTCAGGATGTTGAATGGTGTAGGGCACCTCTCCTTCCAAAACTGGCTCTTTGATCACGGGGAGAACATGAGGATATGGCATCACCAGCTTCTGGGAGCGGGCTCGTACCCACTTGAGATAAGGCTCTAGGGGGATGGAGTTCTTGTGCCCTAGTGTCTTGTTATCTACCATGTTGGGCATCCTCCAAGCTCTGATAAATCTCTGGCGAAGACTTGTGCATCGTTGTCAAAGTCAAAAACTATGTCAGGAATCAACATATCATGAGGGCCATCCCTCCGAGCATATCCAAACTGCCTCAAAGCCAGACATGGATTGTAAGTAATACCCCCTCTAATTCCAAGAAAAGGAACATTAGGATACTCTCCGCAACGATCAATGATAGTGACATTCTCTCTGGACCGAGAACACCAATGTATATCAGCATGTGTAAGGGTCATCAATCGTTGTGACCATCTCAAACCCCGCTCGTTCTTCAAAACTGATTGTGGAAGGTGCGAAATAAACCACCTTTCCAGGAGAGGAGTGCAGCACATGAGAACACCTCTTTTTCTTATGGTTCGAGTGTAACATGAGTTAAGGATGTCCCCAAGCAACGTAGGTATAGGATTCCTGGACATAAAGATCTTGACAGCATGGATATCTATAAGCTGATCTGGATTAGGGAACAACACCAACCCATAGACAAGGAGGGCTACAACTTCTTCAAAGGCTTGTAGGTCAAGGGAGTTCCAACATTATTGGGCCTTCTCAAACAGAAACTTTGCCAAGAATCCTTTGATACCGCTTCTAACTTCCCAATGTCCCTTGATGTCAGATGGCTATAGGCATAATGCTTTAGCAACCTCTTCAAGTTTTGGCTCCTTTTATGTACCGTTGTAGGGTAGTTGACTAAGGATAGGAATCTTCAGAAGCTGGGAAAACTCTTTCAAAGTAGGCACCAATTGATAATCCGGGAAAGTAAAACAGTGGTGCAGAGGGTCGAAGAACTGGAACAACACTTTCACCATATCCTCTTCAATGTTGGTATTGACCAAGCTGATGAGTCTACCATGCCTTTCACTGAAGGAAGAGTTCTCGGGAATCCTGGATGTAAGTTCCTTAAGCTGAGGAGGGACCCTTACAAGGTTGACCTGAATTGTCTTTCTGCAGATAGTTTCCATGTCCTACAAAACAAGAACAAAGATGAAGATTCGAACCCCTGAAGTGGTTAGTGGATGCATATGATGCTGTATGATGTTATGATGCTATGATAAGGCACACCACAAGTATTCACAAAAAGCAAACATGATAGGGCACACAAGTCACACCACGGACCTTAGAGTTTAGGCCAGCATGAAGTTTGGGGTACTACCCTCTTGAAGTTGGTGGGCTCAAAAACCTGTCCTATCAAAAGTAACCGGGTTCTAAGGAGCTCAATATCATTGGGTTGTTTTCTGTGTTCATTGTTTTGATTTAGCCACTGAACTGGCGATCAAAATATTCCAAGAAAACAACCCTCAATGAGTGTAGTATCGAGTATCAACCAACTTTGGGCTGCACCAAAGTCAGTTATCTCACTACCCCTAAAGAGGCCAGGATGGTTCAATTAAGGTTCCTAAGGTCAGTTGATGCTTCACGACACCACGCGGCGGCCCCGTACTCTCCTTGACTTGACTCAAGGGTTACCAGTACTCACCAAAGTGCCACATCAACGTAGCAAACTGCTTCAACCGTGTCGGTATACCCCGTACAGTTCCCTCACAGTTTTGTTGCTACTTTCTAAGAGGTATCCCCCAGATCCGGGTTAGGATCTATGAAACTCCCAAGACAGGCCCAACAATATTAAAGCAAGCAAATCAGGCAATTGAAAACACAAGTGATCTTAGTCCTAGGGTACACCTCACTTTATAAATGTCCCCAACAGAGTCGCCAGTTCTATGATCGGTGGAAATAGAACTGACTATTTTTTAAGCTGGTTCCGCGAAATGTCGCGGTAAGCAAGAGTCGCCACCGTCTTTTATGTTCTCCAACATGGAAAGGACAAAAGCACAGCAAAATTCCTTATTCGAGATGTCTCTCGGTTCGGGAGGTAGATTTATAGAAAGGGAAGGTGTTAGCACCCTTTCTATCCGTGGTTATCCACGGGCTCTTAGGTACTTGCTCTTATGTTTTCAAAATTTGTTTGCTTTTCAAATGTGTGTGTCGGTTTTGAAAAAGTTTCGTTTGAAAAATTTCTAGGTAACTCTTGTATCTGTCCTCAAGAGTGTATGAAAAATTTGTTTGAAAACCTTTAGAAAGTGTAGGTGTGAAAAGTATTTTGTTTGTTTTTGAGAGAGCAAGTACCCATGAGAATCTACCTACTCTAAGGAATTAGGCTGTGTAAGAGTCCTTTAGATAGTGCTATCCCACCATTGAGAGGTAGGTAGCACCATCGTTGGAGTTATTCGGGTCAATTTGATTATTAGGAACAATATGGTCACCGAAGCAATAGTAGGACGCCTTAGAAGTAACCCTAATGTCCTAGATTCTTTTTTATCCGAGGCAACCATTTCGAGGCAACAGGATCTTTAGACATGAGGGCGACCTCTAAAACACCCTATACTTGACGACCACGTTCAAGGCAACCAGTGAGGCGTACCCTAGAAGTGGCATGTGCTTTGTGTGTTGTTTTTCAGTTAAGGTTATCTTGTACATGTTATTTGTGAGCTACGGATTGGTTTTATTTTTCATACATTCTTTCATGCATTTTTTAACAGTTAGGAGTGCGGAAAATAAATTGCAGAAGTGTAAATTCTACGCTATTACAAGGTGCGGGTCTATACATCGCCAAAAACAAAAACCCGTTTTGGTAAATAAGTACGAGAAATTAAATAAAGCGGTAAAAACCTATTTAACTATTACATATCTGGAGACAGTTACATAAATAATCAAAATAAATAAATGCGCGCGAGAATTAAAATTAATCGGGAATGTCCTGAGGGTTTTGACCCTTTTAAGAAAAGAAATTGATTTTTTTTTGTCTTTTTGAATTAAATGAAATTAATAACTAATAATTAAACTAATTAATTAATTTATTAAAAGAAAATATTTTTTGTGTTTTTATGTTTTTATGAAATAAAATAAAAGAATTAAAATTCCAAGTTAACCTAATTCTAAATTATTTTGGTTATTTAAAAAAAGTTAAAATTGCCTAATTAAAGCTAATTCAATTATTTAATATTTATTTACAAAATAATTACTTAAATTAATAAAGTATTTTTTTGGTTTTTTTTTTAATTTTATTGTGAAAAATTAGTTGTGAGTTAATTAAATAATAACAATTAATAAATATAATTAGTAAATAAAAAAGAAAAGAAAAGAAAAAATGCAAGAAACATGGGGGGTATTGGGCCAGATGGAGGGGTTTTTGATTGAGATTTGAGGCCCATTGAAGCTTCAGCCACGTTGACTCTTTCTGGTTGCCTACGCCCACGTTGACTCCTGAGCACCATGGTCCTCATGCTTGGCCCTTGGATCTGCACTGATGGACACTTGACTGACTCTTGGATGAGGTGTATGATGTGCTTTCTTTGGGATGCTGCATAGGAAAGCGTTAGAAAAAACAATATGGAATTATGGGGGGACCTGGGAATCGAACCCAGGTCCCAAGGGTCTATACACGTCCATCCAAGCCACTGAGCCAAGCGCGTTTGTTTGTAAACCTAATAAACAAAGAAAATTAAATATGAAAACAAGCGTTATTCTGGAAACTAACAAAAATCCGCGCGCTTATTTGAATTGGCCAATCACATGGAGGCACGTCCTTCATCTTCTTCGTTCCTGTAAAAACATAAAACACATAGTGGGGGTTTTAAACCCCCACAAAATGCAAGCATTTGAAAATAGCGATTAGGCGCTCGTTACATATAAAAAGGGCGCGAGGTGTGTTTTAGATCCGTCTTGTCACGCTGATTTCAACCATGCATGTTAGAAGGTTTAATTTTACAGCATGTGCAAAGCCCCAAATTACAAGCTCTGAAAACCCTAGGATTCGCTAATGGCAGTTTTCATTCCAGGGCATTATAATCAAATTGAATTATATGGAAAGCTTCGTATAGATCCTGTGAGTATAATGCAATCAATAAAAAATGTTAAAAATGCATAAATGGATGATTGTGATTTTGGAAAAGAATGTAAACCGTATGAGTTGTGTAACGCGATTTCTTGAGTGTGAGGACTTGTTCTTGGCTGCAAACGATTCCTGGGGATATAAGGAGTGTGTTTGGATCAAAAGGGAGGTTTGAGTTGCACTGCAAAGTGGTTTTCAGTTTCACACTTTTCCTTGGAATTTTGGAAATTTGTTTGGCCGTTTCTGAGTTTTTTAGGTCGTGTGAATGGTCTGGAAGGCTTGCATATATGTTTAGCAATGAGCATCAATCAATATAATGGACCTTAAAGCCTTGTAATGAAGTTTTGATTTTCTCCATAACCACCATTGAACAACTTGCCATTTTTGCTTCAAATTTGAATTTCATGCTTGGAATAGGTCTTACACGAAATTGGTATGTGAATTATGGTGTATCAAAGTTATTCAAACCAAAAGATATCCCTTAATTAATTTTCTTGATTTTTATTTGAATTTTAAATATTTAAAATGAATTAAATCAAATAAAATTAAATAAAAATAGAAAAATTAATTTTTAATCTTGAAATAAATCATGGGACACGTGGGAGGCATGGCAAAGCTGAACCAAGTGGAAAAAGTGGGCCCTTTTTGTCAAAAATGAAGTTTCAAGGATAGTTGACTTTGGCTATTTCACAAAAATTTCCCAACTTCTCCAATGCATATCTTGCTCAATTTTGATCATATGAACATGTTATTGGACATTTGGGAAAGGTCTTGAAGTCCTCTAACCAATGCCTTTGGTCCCATGTCATTTTGATTTACCAATCTCAAGTTATGGTCTTTGACTTAAAGTGCCTTTTTGTTGACTTTTGAAAATGACCTATAATGTTGAAATTGATAACTTTTTGTGAGAGAATTTCTTGGACTTGGAATGTGAAGATGAGTTATAGGAAATGTCTTCCCCTTCAAGATGAGCATTGGATGGGATTTTTATGATGAACCATGAAAAAGTTATGCCTTGGTCAAGTTACAGTTGACTTTTCAACTGTCCAAAAATAGAAACTTTTGACACCTTGATGATTTTTGAGCCATTCTTATGAAATCATGGTCAAGACTTGACCAAATGATGATTGTGGCTTCAAAATAAGATGTTGACCAAAAATTTTGACTTTTGACTGCCAAATGACCATTTTGCCCCTGCAGTTGACTGTGGAGCAATTAGGGTTTTTGACTGTGCAACTTGACCTTGTGAGCCTTGAAACTTGACATGTAGGTGTTTGACAATGTATATAGGCATAAGTGACTTGATTGAGCCCTTGAAAACCTCAACTTCTTTGCAAGGACCAAAACCCTAATTTTGACTGTGTTAGGAGGCAATTGGACTGTGCAACCCTTAAGTAGACTTGAGCAATTTGAGGTGATGCTTGTCAAAACTTTGAAGAATATGGGAGGGCAAATTTTGGGGTACAACAACATGTGATTTCAATTTCTGGGTTGTTTCAAGCCTCAAAACCTTTTGCCTATAAGTACATACACTATTTGCAAGCTAACACACGAGCTTGAAGCCCCTGAAACTCACTCAAACTCCCTCTTGCCAGAAATTTTCTAAAAACATCATTGTTCTGCAAGTTCTGACTTTACATACCAAACTCACATTTCTCGTGCATTTCTTGGCCTTTTAGTTTCTAAAGCTTCCCTGTATCAAGAGTAACTCATCCTTGTACCTGTTTCATTTCTGTAACACAATTTTCCCTATCTTCCATAACCAAAAATAGAGAATTACAATTGGACTTCTCCAGACCATTCCAGCCATCCTCAGCTCAAGCCAGCCATTGCATTAGCTTCCTAGATGTCCAAGGAAGCTAACCTGATCATCAGCACTGCTTGAAACAAGCTCATTTGCATTTCACGATTTCTAGTTTTGAGGTATTTTTCTTGAACTTCTATCTCATTACTTAGGCATTGTTAGGCTTGTATTTATGAAGATAAAATGTAGACCTCATTGCCAGGAAGCTGTACATACCCATAGTTTGCATTTATATGGCCTGAGCTTAAAGAGTTTTAGAGTTGAAGTTTTTGAGATTTTTAGGGTTCAAATTAGGGCCAGAGAAACTCTCATTTATCTTTGACTTTTAGCTTTAGTTATTTACATGGTTAGATTCGTGAGGAAGAATGCCATGACTTTCATTTTGTCATCTTCATTTTTGTTGAGAAATGAAGAAGTTACAGGTACACCGGCTAGAGGTTGAAGATGAAGTCATCAAGACTTGATTTGCCTTACATATTTATGGTTTTGTTTATATAAACGGATGTATATCCACCCCAATGGTAAAGCGCGCGCCTGTTCACCCCATGATCCTGGGTTCAAACCCCAACGTGACCATTTTTACACTTTCACATTTTTTGACATTTTTTTGATCTGTTTGCAGGCGCTGGGCCCTTTGGGCCTGGATTTCTTTTTTTTCTTTTTTTTTGTTTTTGCTGACTAACTCCCTGCCTACTTGTGGCACCCCCTGGCCCATTTATTTCTATTTTTTTAATTTTTTTTATTTTAAATATATTTTCTAAAATGATAAAAAATCATAAAAAATATAAAAATAATAGATTTATGTTTTGACATAACTTAAATATTTTTCTCACACAAAAAATTATTTTTATTCTCTATACTTATTTATCTTTACTAATTATCTTGTATATTAAATTAAAACTAGGTTATTATTTATTTTCTTTTATACTTATTTAAATATATTTATTTTAATATAAAAAAGACCAAAAATATTTTACAACACCATATATTATTTTTCAAGACAAAAATACAAAAATACTTTTTTCTTTAAACTTATTTCCTTTTAATCAACTAAATAAAATTAGGGTTTTATTCAAAAATATTTTCTTAATTAATTTATTTTCTTAACTAATTTAAGTTAATTTAATTTTGATTAAATTTTTTTCATCTAATTAGGTTTAGGTTAAAACCTCTTTCATATAAAAATCCAAACAAAAAAATCATTGTTTTCCATTTATATTTGTACTTTATATATTTTATTCATTTCCTTGTACATTTATTCAATTTGGTTGTAATAGATTAATTAGGTTTATATTATTGCAAACCCCATTCACAAATTGTATACCCCCTCCCACAAGTATTGTAATAGCGTAGTAACTTTAAATTCTGCAATTTATCGCTTTATATACAAATGCTAGTAATTAGGATTTGTATGGAAAGAACAAAATCAATCAAATAGAAAAACCTAATTCAAGACAAAATCAAGCATGAAAATAATACACTTACACACAAGCACCCCTAGGGTTACTCCACTTGGTTTCCTTATACAAAATGGCCATATTACGCATGTAAGGTATCTTAGCAAAAACAAGTGAATACAAGATCATAGTCCCTCGATGACGCTATCTAAGTTGCCTTACAAATGATCTTAGTCCCTCAAAAAGAATTCTAAGATACCTTGCAACATTGCTAATCATGGCTATACGATGACCCACGCCCGTCCCGTTTACATCCAAAGATAGGGTTGCTTACCAAATCAATGGTAAGACAACAATGTCAAAGGAAAAGAAAATGAACAAGAAAGACATTTGAGTAGGTAGAATGCTCCTAATTACTTTCTCAATTTCAAACAAACATCCTTGCTATTTTAAAAACAAACACCTACACATTTCAAAACATCTTACAAAACTTGAAAACATTTTCAAAAGATCAACATCTTTGTATACATTCTTACGAACGAGAATCATTACAAAGATTTCCTAAACAAAGGCCTCTTTACAAAATACTTTCAAAAAACCACACTAAGCACAATTTCAAACAAAAGCAAGTGATCTAGCAAGTAACTAAGAGCCCATGGAAAACCATGGATGAAAAGGGTGCTAATACCTTCCCTTTTCATAATCTACCCCCCGAACTCAAGAAACAATCTCAAAGGTCTTTCCTGTGCTTTTTCACCTTTCCTTTTTGGATAAAAGAAAAGTCGGTGGCGACTCTTGCTAACCGCAACATTTGCGATCAAACACAAAACCTTCAAGTAAATTCTCCCACCGTATCACACAGATTATGTTCCATTTGTCCGAGTTCCTGATGAGCCCAACTTTGAAGCCATTGCTAAGGTTCTTTATTTGATCCTTAGTGATGTGAAGGGAAAGTGGAGACAAAACAAAATCACATGTGGGCTTCCTGCTGATTTTTTGGTGGAAAAAGCTAAGGAGATGGTGGGAAAAGAGGTTTGGGATGCTTTCTATGCATTATTGGTTGCTATTATTTATGGTTTGATTCTCTTTCCTGAAATCAAAGAAATGGTGCATTTGGCTGCTCTATGCATTCTCATGAAAAAAAATCCGATACCCTCTTTGTTAGCTAACACTTACTATGCTATCCACTCGAGGCATGGTAAGAAAGGATTTGTGGTACATCGATACTCTACAAGTGGTTCATGGCACAATTGCCTGCCAACGGACCATTCATGGATACCCGGAATATTTCAAAGTCGGCACCAAGGCTGATCGAACTCACTTTATTTGACATATAGTGGTACAGACTCAGAGTTGACAGTTATGAGGTAATTGCTAATTGCAGAGGGTTATCTAATGTTCCACTCATAGGAACAAAAGGGATAATCATTTACAATTCTATCCTTGCCTTGTGCCAACTAGGCTATGCTATGAGAGGTCCACTGTAATACGGTGGGAGAATTGACTTGGTGTTTTGCGATTGATCACAATTGTTGCGGATATCAAGAGTCCACACCGACTTTTCTTTTACCCAATAAAGGAAAGATTGAAAAGAATAGGAAAGACCTTTTGATAATTTTCTTGAGTTAGGGGAGTAGGTTATGAAAAGGGAAGGTCTTAGCACCCTTTCCATCCGTAGTTATCTACGGGCTCTTGATTGCTAGCTCACTTTAAAATGCTTTTGTGAATGTGTTTATTTGAAAATATTTTGAAAAGTGTCATCGTTGGGTAAACTTTGTAATGATTCTCATCTCTATAAGAATGCATACAAAGTGTTGACTTTGAAAATATTTCAAGGAAGTTTTGGTGTGTCAAAAGTTTGTGAGCAAGCAATTACGAGAAATCTACCTACTCAAAAAGTCTTTGTTCTTTTCCTCCTCCTTTAGATAGTGCTTTTCTACCATTGATTGGTAGAGAGCCTATCATTGGATGTAAAGGACAGGTGTGGGTCACCGTACAATCATAGAAAGCAACTTGTAGGATGTTTTAGAAATTGTCGTAAGGGACTAAGATCATTTACCGAAGGCAACTTTGAAGGGTCATCGAGGGACTATGATCTTGTAATCGAGGGTCTTTTGCTAAAACATCCCACGTTCGAGGGACATGACTGTTTTTATTTGAGGCAACAAGTGTGGGTTACCATAGAGGTGCATGTTTTCAAAGTGTTTTGTTTTCAAGTATTTTATCTTTTGAATTAGGGTTTTGCTAGGTTTGATTTTAGTCTTGTCATGCAAAACCTAATTACTGCAATAATAAGGAAAGTGATAAATTACGAAATTTAAATGTCCTACGCTATTACAATACTTTTGGGGATGGGGGATACAAATTTACAAATGGGGATGACAAGTAAAATAAACCCTAATTAATATTACAAAGCTTTGATAATTACATAAATTGTAATGCAAAATAGTAGAATGCGCAAAGAAATGTAAAGAGGAAATAAATTATTTTTGGTGAGCTTTTGATGGAAAAGGTTTTAATTAACCTAATTAAACTAAATAATTTAATTACAATAAAATTTAATTGATTATTAACAAAACCTAAATCTAAGTTCATAAAATAAACTTAGTCTAATTTAATTAGAAAATGATTTTTGTTAAGGTTAATAAAGAAAATGTTCTATAATGTAAAAGAAATGATAAAAATTTAATAAAATAAAATATTCACATAAACTATTTTTGATTTAATTATTTAAGGAAATATATTTTTTATATTTTTGGGTTGAAATAAAAAATAAATAAACAAAGTATAGAAAATATAATATAAAGAATATAAAGGTTTTGGGCTGGGTGTTAAAAAGTAATTTGAGGGGTAAAAGGTAGTAAACAGGGCGCTAGGCTGAAATGTATTTTTTTGTATGAGTCAGAAAAATAAATAAAAAAAATGGAATTGGGCCAGTGGTATGAGGAAAAGGGGGGGGGGGGGGGGAGTTAGCAAAAACACAAAAATGATGAGGCCCAAATTGGAGGAACCTAACGCCTGTTTTGGATCACGTATGGCCAACCTTCTAAGGTGCATCATACACTTGCCTTGTGGTGTGTTAGATTCAATTAGACAATAATCCAATTTTGATGAGATGAGAGCACTTGATACACACGTATGGCTTGCTTGCACAGGATCTGTAACGTAAATGTTAGAAAAAAGAAAAATGCCTAACGCCTGGATCGAACCCAAGACAAGGCATAGTTATGACTTATACGTGTGCGCTCTACCACTGGGGTGGCTATACATATGGTGTTTAATACATAAACCAATAAATATATTACAAAATCAGTCCTGATTATAACTTCATCTTCTTCCTCTCGCCAGAATGTTCATCAACATTTTTGAAATCTGTAACTTCCTCATTTCTCAACCAAATTGGAAAATGTAAACATGAAAGTTGCTTGAAATTTAACCATAATTTCAACCATGTAAATAACTTAAGCTAAAAATCAAAGATGAGCATGAATTTTATCTAGTACCAAATTGTCACCTAATTTTTCTGTAACTTTAACTTCAAAACTCGCATCACTTAGGCAAGATAAATGGAAACTAAGGGCATGGTTAGCTTCAGGGCAATGATGTCTACATTTTATCTTTACAAAATAACTAGTAATAATGCTTATATGAGAAGTTCAAAGTTGAGGAAACTTACCTCAAAACTAGAAATCGTGTTTTAGGTTTGAGCACTCCTGAATGTGTTGTGATGATTTGAATAGCTTTAGTGGACTCCTAGGAAGCTAATGTGAAGCTTATTTTGGATTGAGAGTGGTTGAATCTCCCTGTAGAAGTCAATGTGCATATGGTTGTTTTTGGAAATGGAGGATGGTGATGGAGGTGTTACAGATGTGTAACAAAGTCCTAGATCACTTCTAAATGATGTATGGAAGCTTTGTGATTGATTTTGAGTGAGAAAGGACGAGTGAAATGTGAGTTTGGGATTCAAGGTAAGAAATGCCACAAAAATGGAGTTTGAGAGCAATTATGAGTTTGAGGGAGTTTTAGGGTGTTTCAAATCTTTTGAATTTGTGTTTTAGGTTACAAATAACCTCTATATTAATAGGCAAGAGGTTTGAGAGCTTGAAGTGATCAGATTCACAAGATCACATGTTATGGTTTTCTTACTTGTTTTTGAAGCAACCTTGACAAATATTGTCCCAAGGTGAAGTACAAAGCAATCTAGAGTAGTTAGAGGCTTTAAACATGCTTATTTAATCTTGTATGTTGAATGTGTTCAGAACAAACAAGTTAGAGGCTCAAGACAAGTTGACTTTGTGATTAAAGCAACTTTACAAGAATGGCAATGTTACTTTGTGCCAAAAATGGATGAGTCTCTTGGACAATGGCTCAAATGCTTGGATCATAGCTCTAACAGTTGTGAAAAAAATTAATTATGGAGTGATTTGCAAGTTAGAAGCCTGCAAACAAAGATTTATACAACATGGCTTGAGATTTGATCAAGTGTTCATCATCAAAATGACCTAAAATTCAAGAATGAATGTCCAACTTCTTCTCTTCAATTATCCTAGCTCAAGCATGATCTCTTAAAGTTCTTGATATTTTGGAAAGCTTTAAACATTGTCTAAAACCTTCATTTTGACCACTTTTGCTAAATCATCTTGGAGTTAGGTGAAAAATTTCCAAGAAGTTGGGACAAAAAATGTGCCTAACTTGCCAAAATTTTCACTAAGTGTTTTATGAAAAATGTCATGACTTCATGGGCTTATATCTTCCAATCTAAGCATTTTTTTGGAAATCAACCCTTTAATACAAAGTTTTAGAATTCATCAATATCTACAACTTTCATGTTAAAAGCTTTCCTTGAATCATCTTGCATCTGGGTGAAAAATTGTCATGAAGTATTGAAATTATCAAGGTTAAAAAATACATATAAATTTTTCTTAGTATTGAAAACTTTGACTTTTTGTGGACATTCTTGACTTTCTTGATTCTCGATGATCAATTTTCATATTTTTGAGTATCTTGATAAAATTTGATCTTTGAAATTCAATGTTGATCAAAAAGTCAAAGTTTGACTTTTTGTGTATCAGTTGACTTTGCATCAGTTGATCCAAAATTCAACTATCAATCCATTGATCTTGAGAAATTATTTGAGCCATGAAGTTAGGTCAACATGTTGTGTTTTAATCCTTGAAATCATGCTTCCATCCATTGGGTCATGTATTAGGTCAAAAGTCAATGATCAACTCATCTCAATCAAAACCCTATTTTTGACCATTTTGCGCCCTTGATGATTTGAATGATTTTCTTGAAGAATTGTGATCAACACTTGATCAATTTATGAATATGACTTTAAAATATTTATGTTGTCCAAAAATCATGAAGTTTGATTGTATATTGACCACAACTGACTTTTTACCCAATGCAGTTGTCTTTCAGTTATCTGAGCAATTTATTGAGAAAATTTGTGATGCAAGACTTGAAACTTGGTATGAGAATTCTTGGAGACCTATAATGAACCATGAAAGTAATTTGAGGCATCAAAATTTCAATTGTCCTTGAGAAAACCAAAACCCTAATTTGGAGGCTCGGTGCTTAGGAGGTGAGCTTGTCTGATCAACTCTTGAAACTTCTTGAGCATTTGAGATCTTTGGTAAGAAATGTCTTGAGAAAAGAGAGGGAAAATTTTGGGGTACAACATCTGCCCCTATTCAATCTTCTTAAACCTGAAGAGTTAGATTGGCTTGTCTGCCATTCGTGACTTGAAGGTAGAAGATGATTGAACACTTAAGTGCCCAGAAATTTGCACTTGTTTGTGCATGAAGTAAACGGTTTGTTGATTATCAGGAATGTGCTTAAAGATGCCATTTGGAAAGATGATGGAGAGTTGTCAGAGATGGACTTATAAATTCCATCCAAAGATGATTGTTGATAGAATTTAGACTAAGTCTAAGCTTGACTTCAACCGGAAGAAGCATTAGAATAAATCTTGAGTCGATTTAAACTGAACCCGGAGATGTCGGTGTTTATCTTTGACTGGAAAAGAATCAGAATAAATATGAACCAGAAAAATTATTTACTGGAAAAGAATTAGAATAAATCTTTGGGCGATTTAAATTGAACCAGCAGATGTCTTGTATTTGTCTTTAACTGTATAAGAATCAGAATAAATCTAAACCCAAAAAAGTGTCTACCGAAAAAGAATCAGAATAAATCTTTAGGCGATTTAAACTGAACCAGCAGATGTCTTGTATTTGTCTTTAACTGGATAAGAATCAGAATAAATCTGAACCAGAAAAAGTGCCCATCGGAAAAGAATCAGAATAAATCTTTAGGTGATTTAAGCTGAACCAGCATATGTCTTGTATTTGTCCTTAACTATATAAGAATTAGAAAAAGTGTCCACTGGAAAAGAATCATAATAAATCTTTAGGAGATTTAAGCTGAACCAGCAGATGTCTTGTTTTGGAATGACTCTGAGGAAATTGCTTAAATAGTCCTTTGTCAGATATAGCCTTTGGGAAGACTATTGGATTGTATAAGTAGTTGGTGACGTTTGTATATTGATTGATTTGTTCCTGAAAAGTTAAAAATTAGTTGTATGCAATGTAACGATATATAAAATTCATTGCGTACTGATGTTCTCAAAATAAATGAGATTGTGCTATATGTGTTTCGCATGCATATGTTATGACGAACGAATGTGCAATGTTGTTGAAGTGTATTTGTAAACCTGTGCAGTATCTTTGTCTGGGAAAATAAATCTGACTATTGCTGGGGAAGAAGAGTACATGTATCTTCAATCTTTCCTAGAATGCTTTCGTCGGGGATTCTTTCTTAGGGGATGTATTGATTTTTGCTCTACTGGGGAGTTTATTTCTTATATACCCTGACTGGGGATAAAAGAAATGGTTAAACTTCCGACTCGTCTGGGAGAATTAATTTTTATATACCCTGATTGGGGATAAAAGAGATGAATAATCTTCCGACTTATATGGGGAGGATAATTTTGTCAGTGATTAGCTGGGGAATTTGTAGTTTGTTGGGGAAATAAACCCTTGTTGATGGAGAAGTGCTCTGCTGAGGAAACCAACTTTCTTGGGGGAATTGAATTTGCTGAAGAGAAAAAACTCTACAGGGTCTCTTTCTTCAGTTTTGGAGGAACAAACTCAGCTGGGGGAGAGAATTTCCATGAATTATACTGATTGGGACTCCGTGGGGATATTTAATAGGGAGGATATTTTATTTATTTATTAGTTGGAGTAATCTATCGGAGTGGTTGTGGGGAATATACCCTTATTTGTAAAGACTAATCTGTGGGGATAATCTCATAGAAGTGGCTCTGGCAATTTCCCCGGGGATAATCTATGAGAGGGGCTCTATGGGGATTTATGGACAGCTTGAGTGTCATCCCAGCTCCTTGATTTTTGAGAAAATGTTTAGTCCTATTCTTATGCATATATTTGTTAAGAGTTAATCATGTTCATATGCATATGTTCATTCAATTTAGTCTTTGGACGTTTTTGCAAACAAAACAATGAAACAAAAGTTTGGACTTTGAAGTATATTTGTATTGATATTTTGCCTATAAACAAGCGAGTTTGTACAAAGAGACGGAAATCCTAGTAAGAGGAAGTCGTCATGAAATGAAAAGAATACAAAAGTAATCTCATTGGGTTCCAACTCCGATGTTGCCCCTATGCCTTCGAATATTTCATCCCTTGTCGTTGGAATACGTTGATTGAACTAATCTTGTATCATTTGAACTTTTGATCTTGGTAATAAAGCTGGTTGTAAGTGATCCAACGGGACATAGTCATACGCTTTAATCCTTAACTATTGCCAGGACCGCCTTTTCAGGCTTTCAGTCCGCCAGGATACCCTTTTTTTCCCAAGCTGCCCTTTCAGGTTTTCGACTTGCCGGGTGTACAATCTTTTGTATATATCCCTAATTTTTTCCTGAACCTCTTTGGTTCGCTGGGAGCCCTTATTTTTGCCTAGGTATGTCAACCCAGCGGGTCATTTTTATGCGTAAATTTTTTGACTATATTCGCGTTCACAGGGTGTGGGAAGTCTTCACCTTCCATGGTGGTTAGTATCATAGCACCGCCCGATAACACTTTCTTGACAACAAATGATCCCTCGTAAGTGGGAGTCCATTTTCCCCTAGGATCACCTTTGGTAGAATGATGTGCTTTATCACCAAATCACCAGTCTGATATACCCGATGCTTGATCTTCTTGTTGAAAGCTTTGATCATATGTTTCTGGTACATCTAATCGTGACAAATAGTAGCTAGCCTCTTTTCATAAATCAAATTCAACTGATCCAACCTAGTATGAATCCATTCGTCTTCGTCTAGGTCTGCTTCTTTTATAATCCTTAGAGAAGGAATATGAACTTTGATAGGCACGAAAGCTTCCATGCCATGGACTAGAGAGAATGAGATTTCCCTAGTTGATGTTTGGGCCAAAGTTCAATAGCCATGAAGAGAAAATGGTAACATCTCATGCCACTCTTTATAGGTTACCACCATCTTTTGCACAATCTTCTTTATATTCTCGTTAGTAGCTTCCACTGTGCCATTCATCTTAGGTCTGTATGGAGAAGAGTTGTGATGCTTGATCTTGAACTACTTGCAGAGTTTAGTGATCATGGTGTTGTTGAGGTTGGTACCATTGCCAATAATGGTTCTCTCAGGGATACCATACCTACAAATGAGGTTATGCTTGAAAAAATGAGCCACGATGTTCTTGGTAACTGAGGCAAATGAAGTTGCTTCAGCCCACTTGGTGAAATAGTCAATGGCGACTAGAATGAAGTGATGTCCGTTGGAGGCAGTAGGCTTGATTTCTCCGATTATATCAATGCCCCACATTACTAATGGCCAAGGAGCAGTCATGACATTCAAAGGAGTTGGAGGCACGTGAACCTTGCCAGCATAAATTTGGCACTTGTGGCAAGTCCTCGAATGGTTATGACAATCAGTTTCCATGGTCAACCAATAGTAACCAGCTCTTAGAATCTTCTTGGCCATAGTGTGTCCACTAGAATGAGTTCCAAAGATACCCTCATGCATGTCCTCCATAATTTTCTCTATTTCCTTCTTTTCCATACAACGGAGTAGAGTTGAATCATGGTTGCGCTTGTATAAGATCCCATTGCTTTGGAGGAACTTGGTTGGAACCTCCGCAAGAATTTCTTGTCATTGATTGATGCCCCTTCAGGGTATTCCTGAGCCTCAAGATATCTTTTCACTTCATGAAACCAGGGCTTCTCCTCTACTCCATCATTATCAATCTAATAGCAATGTGCAGGTTCGTCAAACCTTTCGAAAGTGATTCGGGGAGCTTCCTTGTCCTGTTTGACCTTAAACATAAATGACATGGTAGTTAAGGCATCTGCCAATTGGTTTTCTTCCCTCAGGATATGTTCAAGGTAACCTCTTCAAAGTATGGAATCAGGGCTAGCACAAGTTCTTTGTATGGGATAAGATTTGGATGTTTTGTATCCCACTCTCCTTTAACTTGACTGACCACCAAGGCTGAATCCCCATACACACTCTGGAATTTTATTCTTAAGTCGATAGAAACCTTAAGCCCCAAGATGCATGCCTCATATTCGGCCATGTTGTTAGTATAGTCGAAGCAAAGTCTGGAAATAAAAGGCATATGTAAACCTTCGGGAGAAATGATCACAGCATCAATTTTGTTGCCAAGAGCGTTGGAAGCTCCATCAAATACCATAGTCCATCAGGATCCTTGCTCAGGGTCCTTCATACGGTCCAGGTTCTTCTAAGTCTGTCACTAGCATGATACTCTCATCCAAGAACTCAAAGTTCATGGATTGGTAGTCATCAACAGCTTGATGTGCCAAATGATCTACAAGTACACTTCCTTTGATTGCTTTTTGTGTAGTGTACTGAATATCATATTCAGTCAAGATCATTTGCCATCTTGCTATTATTTCGGAGAGAGCTGGCTTCTCGAAGATGTACTTGATGGGATCCATCTTAGAGATCAATAGAGTAGTATGAGTCAACATATACTGTCTTAGTCAGCGAGCAGCCCATGCCAAAGCGTAACAAGTTTTCTCGAGCAGTGAATACAGTCGGTAAACTTTTTGCTAAGGTAGTATATTGCATGCTCTTTTTGAGCAGACTCGTCATGATGGCCCAGCATACACCCCATTGAATTCTCTAACACAGTCAAGTACATGATCAGAGGTCTTCCTTCACATGGTGGCATCAGGATTGGAGATTCTTGTAAGTACTCCTTGATCTTATCAAAATCTATTTGGCAATCGTCGTTCCATCTGACTACTTGATCTTTCTTCAACATCTTGAAGATTGGCTCACAAGTAGCAGTCAAGTGAGAGATGAATCAGGCAATGTAATTTAGTCGTCCAAGAAACCCTTTGACCCCCTTCTCAATACTGGGAGTTGGCATTTCTTGGATAGCTTTGACCTTTGTTGGATTAACCTCAATGCCTTTACCACTGACGATAAAGCCTAGGAGCTTACCACACCTTACCCCAAAGGTGTATTTGTTTGGATTCATCCTCAGCTTGTACTTCTTCAGCCTTTCAAACAACTTGTGTATATGATCAAGGTGTTCTTCCTCAATTTAGGACCTTGCTATCATGTCACCAACATAGACTTCTATCTCATGATGAATCATGTCATGAAATAAAGCCACTATAGCCCGTTGATAAGTTACGACTGCATTCTTCAGCCCAAAAGGCATAACCTTATAACAGGAGGTGCCTCACTCTATGACAAAGGTATTCTTCTCCATGTCCTTAGGCGCCATTTTGATTTGGTTGTAACCCGAGAAACCATCCATGAAAGAGAACACCTTGTGTTGAGCAGTGTTGTCAACCAAGACATCAATATGTGGTAGAGGGAAGTCGTCTTTAGGGCTTGCCCTATTTAAATACTTGTAGTATACACACATACAAACCTTACCATCTTTCTTTGGCACTGGAACAACATTTTCAACCCATTGCGGATATGATGTTACTGCAAAGAAACCTGCATTGAACTGTTTCATTACTTCAGCCTTAATTTTCTCTAACATGTCTGGGCGCATGCAACGAACATTTTGTTTGATCAGAGAACAACCCTCTTTCATTGGTAGACGATGAACTACAATGTCAGTATCTAGTCCTGGCATGTCTTCGTATGACCAAGTGAATACCTCAACATAGTCATGCAACATCTGAACCAATCTGCTCTTGACACCGTCTTCTAGGTTAGCTCCAATCTTGACTTCCTTTCTATTTTCCTCAGTACCCAAGTTTATTACTTTCACCGATTCTTCGTGCGATTGGATGGCCCTTTCCTCTTGTATCAGAAGTCTGGAAAATTCTCCAGGTATCTCACAATCTTCTTCACCTTCGTCTTCGACTTGATAGATTAGATTTTCAAAGTCATAGATGGCAATAGCAGAATTGTTGTCAATGAGATCCGAAGTGGATGTGGATCTGCAAATGTGTGTGTGTGTGTAAGAAGGTCACATGGCTATTTTGAAAATGCAATAAAGTAAAAGAAAGAGAAGGAGTGCAAAATTCGAATGCAAAATTGTCCAATGTTTTCATTAAATGAGCATATGATATATGAAATGAAAAACCCTTAACAAATGGACCATTGTGCCCTGGGAAAGGCACATGGTTTAAAGTCATTATTTTAAAGGAAATTATACATATAAATTTCTTAAAGCAATAAAAACATGAAATAGCAATTATTCCTGGCTGAAGGAGATTGAGATCAAGTCTTTGGCCCTCCAGTTGTTGAGTCCGCCTTCAGTAGTTGGGAATATCCAATCGTCCAAGTCACCATCACAATCAGTGTATCCTAGAGAATTGACTCCATGATTGCTAATATGCAGAGGTGGTTCCCCAATACGAGCACGTTGAACCTATTTTTGTGCCTTTGAATGAAACCCAAAACAAATTTGTCGGATTTGTAGGGGATGTCGGGAAGTTGTCCTCAGATAGTGCAGCCTCCATCTTCTACCACAGCCCTTGCATCTTTTGGTGAGGCCATTCTTGGTATATCCTTGACAATCTTGGGAACATCATGAGTAGCATTAGCAACAGCAATCATTGGAGGGATTACTTCAAATGCTTGGCAGGGGGTTTCAATTAATTCTCCATCCATTTCTATGTATTTAAAAGAATTCAAATGAATGACCATAAATTCTTCCTCTCCACGGGTTATGACCATCTTCCTTTTCACTGGGTATTTCAGCTTTTGATGCAATGTAGAGGTGACCACACTTGCTCCATGAATCCATGCGCGTCCTAGCAAGCAAGAATAGGCGGGGAGGATATCCATTACATAAAATGTTGAATTGAAAACTTGAGATCCCACCTTGATAGGAAGATCGACCTCCCTGTGAACCATTTTTTTCGAACCACCAAAGGCTCTTACCTTAATATCGCTGGGTTTCAACACCAGACCATCACAATCTAGCTTATCCAAAGCACCTTTAAGTAAAACATTGAGGGAGGAACCAGTATCTACTAACACATACGCCAGAGTGGTGCCTTTGCATTCAATAGAGATATGCAAAGCTTTGTTGTGATTCTTCCTCGCCGGAGTTAAATCTACATCAGAAAATCCCAAGTCGTTATCAACAATTAGGCTTGCAACACAATTCTCAAATTGATCTGTAGTGGTTTCTTGTGGAACATGGGCATTCTTCAGGAATTTCAAAAGAGCTTGGGCATGTTCTTCAGATCATAACAACAAGGACAACATGGATATCTTTGAGGGTGTTGTACCCCGAAATTTTCCCTCCCATATTTCTCAATACATGTCAAGTGAGGTCCTCAAGTTGCTCAAGGAAGTCCAAGAGTTGACCAGACAAACTCTCTCCTAAGGCAGTCTACCTTAAATTAGGGTTTCATCTTGCATCAAGATATTTGAGTCCAAAGGATCCCAAATTCTCACCATTGTCCTAATATGTTCTAAAGATCATCCATGTCAAGTTTCAAGCCTTGCATAGGAAGTTTGCTCAGTCAATTGCTCAAAGGCCTAAAAATCGATTGTGCTAGGGCAAAAGTCAACTGTAGCCCACATACAGTCAAACTTCAAGATTTTTGGTCAACATTCTCATTTTGAAGTATTATTCATCATTTGATCAAGGGTTGATCATGATTCCTCAAGGATTGCTCACAATTCATCAAAATCCAAAAGTTGCTAAATTAGGGTTTTGCAGGAAAAGTCAACTCAACTTTGACCAAGCATAACTTTCTCATGCTTTATCACAAATGACCCATCCAAATCTCATTTTGAATAAGATGCAATCCCCTACAATTCATATTCAGCTCCCAAGTTCCAAATATGCATTCACAAGAAGATATAAATTTGGACATTATAGGTCATTGTGAAAAGTCAACAAAATTACCTTTTGGGTCAAAGCTTCATACATGAACATGGAAGACCCAATTGAGATTATACCAAAAGGGTTCCTTAGAGGACATCTTAAGCTTTCTAAAAAGTTCAAGAACACCTCTCTAGGGTCAAAATTGAAGGAGTTATGCATTGGTAAAGTTGACCCTTTTTGCAAAATTGCCAAAGGTCAAATGTGGCCAAAATTGCATATTTTGTCAAATGGGCCCTACTTTTTATGCTTGCACTGAGTTTGTAATGTGACCCACGACCCATGATCTTTTCCATTTGTCATTCTTTTATTTTTGTCATTTATTTTGATTTTATTTCAATTAAATCAAAATAAAATAATGAAAATATCAAAAAAAAACTAATCAAAGCTTGAGATTTTGTGCATGTTTAGGTCTATTATACAGCTGGAGATGGAATCAAATCGTGCAAAGTTCATTTGGACACAAAAAGATTGCATTTTGGTTTGATTTGGAAATACTTTGTACAATGATCAAATCATGATTCAATAATCATAATTGGAGAGATTTGATACAAGTTTTTAACCCTAATTCCTTCTAGGGTACATGAGGGACAATTGCAGATCAGAAAAGAGGAGATTGGAGGCGTGCAAAACAGAAACAAACTTACAAAAATTCAACAAAAGTTGTGAATCAATTTCCAGGTTTTAGGCCTTCTCAAGCCATTCCAACCATCTCAATCGCTTGCTGGATATCCCTGGACCATATTGCAACCGTTAGCAAGCATTCTCGCGCCCTGAAACACACTGTAAGAGTCGTACGGTATCCATGTTTTCTTGATTTCGAATCCATTAATTCTGGCATCTTTAGCATGAATAATTGACATATTCTTAATCTTTGTGATGTTTGCAAGCTAGTGGTTATATTTAATTGCGTTTTCATTGACTATACAGCAAGCTGCCATGGCTAAGGTTTTAGTTTCGTTTTTAGGGGTTTTTGTGTACAGGAACAATTAGGCGTGGATAGTGGTACCATGATGCTCGTGAGGTTGCAATGAGTTGATTGGTACCACTGGTTATGATTTATCATGCAGGGACAATATTTTAGAGAGGATAAGGGATGTACCTACGCCCAGTGTCCGTAGGTAAAAGTATGTGATCTAAAATGATGGAGCCATGAGGACGATGATGGTGTGGCAGGTGGTGAATGGGCCATTTGAAATTCGCGCGTCTCAGAATTTGTTCCGTTATTTTTATCATATAATATTCACTTGTTATTATTTATACAAATGACCAAGCCAGCTCAGCTGGTAAGCGCGCAGGGTGATTATGCTCAAGGACCTGGGTTCGATCCCCAGGTCCCAACTTTGCTTTCTATTGTTTTTCTTTGCATAATCAGGTATGTTAGCCTCTCATGTGCCCACCATACGTCATCAATATCCCAGCCATCAGATCATCAATATGCCAGATCCAAGGCTTCTCATATGAGGGCCTACCATACGCCCAGTCAAGCAAGCAACATGGGATTGGAAAAGTCAAACAGGGCCAGAGCTTGTTGGGCTTGATATTTGCAATCAGCACCCCCTTTCTTACAAAGACACCAGGCCCATTCTTGTTTCTTTCTTTTTTCTTTTATTTAATTTCTTTTATTTATTTATTTTCTAACAAAATTAATTTCTTTTTTCACAAAAAATCATAAAATCAATTTTCATAAAATTTAGAATTAGATTTTTTTTATTAAATTAACTTAATATTCAATTTAGGGTAATTTTAACCTTTTTGTAAATAATTAAAATCAATTAGAAAAAATTAGGGTTTGCTTTTGATTTGATTTTTATTTCTTTCATAAAATAAATAAAAAATACAAAAATAGGTTAATTCAATTATATTTCTTAATTTAAATTAATTAGTAATTAGGTTTTTATTTATTCAATTAAACCTTATTTTCTCAAATAATAAAAAACAACACAAAAAATGATTTTTCTTATAATTAGGCTTAGTCGGGGTCAAAACCCTAGATCTCTCGTTCTCGATTCATCGCACGTGCTTTATTATTTTTGCAAATGTTAATGTAACTTCTTACAGTATGTAATAGCCTAATTTAGGATTTTCTTTTATTTATCGTTTTACGGTTTTTTTGACTATGTAATTAATCCCTCCCCCGAAGCCTTGTAATAGCGTAGGTTTAGGTTTTTATTTCTCACATTTTAATTCTCGCGAATATTAACTGTTATATGTATGTTAATAGGATTGTATGACAAGATTGCATGCTAATTTTAAAATGGCTAGAAAACCCTAATGTGCAAAGATAATAACTGAAAACAAATCACTCGCACATGTGCACTCCTAGGGTATACTCTCACTTAGGTTGCCTTCGGTAAACGATCATTAAGTATAGGGTGTCTTAGTGGTTACCCTTCTGTCTAAACAAAGATCAAAATGTCCCGTTCGGAAAGGTTGCCTCGGAAAGGTTGCCTCGGAAATGTTGCCTCGAATATGATCTTAAGACATTAGGTTTATTACTAAGACGTCCTAGCATTGCTTTAGTGATCGTACGTCCATTATGAATTGACCCTTTTTACAACTCCAACGACGGTGCTTCCTATTTCTCAATAGTAGGATAGCATTGTCTAAAGGAAACGAGAACATAAACGATCCTTTTTCGAGTAGGTAGATGCTAATAGGTACTTGCTCAAAATCAAACTTTTCACACTTACACTTTTTTCAAACAAAATTTTCAAAAACACTTCGTAACACTCTTGAAGACAGAAACAAGGGTTAAAACGAAGTAAAACAAAAACTTTTCAAAACAAACACACACAAGCAATTTTCAAAAGATGAGCTAGTACCTAAGAGCCCATGGAAAACCATGGATAGAAAGGGTGTTAATACCTTCCCTTTCTATAATCTACCCCCCGTACTCAGATATCTCAAAAAAGGAATTTTTCTGTGCTTTTTTCCTTTCCAGTTGGATAAAATAAAAGTCGGTGGCGACTCTTGCTTACCGCAACATTTTGCAAACACAAACGCAAAACACAAACCAGCATTTTTCAAAACAGTCGGTTCTGCCACCGTATCACAGAACTAGAGACTTTGCTGGGGAGTATAAAGAGTGGGGTATACCTTAGGATCTAGTTCACCATAAATTGCTTCTCTTGTTTGTTTTGGTAGCTTTACTTTTAAGGGTTTTGTTTGGGAGTTACTATAGATCCTAACCCAGATCCGGGGACACCTTTTAGGTAAGTAGAAATAAACTGTGAGGGAACTGTACGGTGTAGACCGATACGGTTGAAGCAGTAGCTACGTTGATGTCACGCATTGGTTGGTACTGGTATCCCTTATGGAGAAACGAGGAGAATATGGGGCCGCTATGTGTGTCGTTAAGCATCAACTGATCTTAGAACCTTTAATTGACCAACTTGGCCATTAGGAAGTAGTGAGATAGTCGGCCTCGGTGTAAAGCTGAGAATTGGTTGATACTTGATGCTACATTCATCGAGACCATACTCTCGAGATAGTTCCGGCCGCAAGAAAAGATTGCGTAAGCTGAAACCATGATTGATGGAGGATGGTCAGTGATATTGAGAACCTCTAGAACCCGATTACTTTTGCTAAGACAGGTTGAAACCAACTGAACTTCAAGAGGGTAATACCTTAGACCCCATGCAAGCCTTAAACTTAAGGGCTTTTGTGTGACTTGTTTGCCTTTGCCATGTCTGTTATCTGCTATACCTGTTGTTTGTTCTACCATGACATCATGCATCATAACATAGCATGCATACTTCATTATACTAACCATTTCAAAGACCAAGGGGATTTATCTTTGTTCTGTTTTGCAGATTATGGCTTCCGTGCGCAGAAACACCATCCGAGTTAACTTTGTGCAAATACCTGCTCAACTCAAAGAGTTAGCCTTAAGAGTTTCTGAGACTTCTTCATTCATTAAAAGACATGGTTAGCTTCTTAGCCTGGTCACCTCAAAGTTTGATGAGCAGATGATGAGTGTGCTTTTCCAGTTCTTCAATCCTGTACATCATTGTTTCACCTTTCCAGATTATCAGTTGGTTCCCACTTTGGAAGAGTTTTCTCACTTATTGGGCATATCCATCCTTGAGCAGATGCCCTTCACAGGTATGGAAGAGACTCCTAGACCAGAAGACATTGCTTCAGCTCTGCATCTAAAAATGGCTGATGTAGTATCCAATTGGGAAACACGAAGCCGGGTTGAAGGTTTCTTAGCCAAGTTTCTGATAGATCAGGCTCAGCTATTCTGGGATAATTTGGACTTCTAGGCTTTTGAAGACATCTTGGCTCTGCTTATCTATGGTTTGGTCCTCTTCCCGAATCCAGATTCCTTTATAGATGTGAATGCGGTTAAGATCTTCCTGTCTCGTAATCCTGTGCCTACTCTACTGGGTGATATCTTGCATGCCCTCTACACTCGTATTGTGCGAAGAAGAGGGACTCTTATGTTTTGTATGTCGTTGCTGTCGAGGTGGTTTATTTCGCACCTCCCTAAGTCCGTGCTAAAGAACGAAGAAGGTTTGGGTTAGTCCTACAGAATAATGTCACTTGCCCATACAGACATTCTTTAGAGTTCCAAGGCTATGGAAAACACTGTTGTCATTGATCGTTGTGGGGGATACCCTAATGTCCCATTGCTTGGAATCAGAGGGGGTATAACCTACAGTCCTTGTTTAGCTTTGCGACAATTTGGTCGTGCTCGGAGAGACGGTCCCCATGAGCTACTTCTTACAGATATTTCATTTGACTACAAGGAAGACATTGATGAGCATCACCGGAGGTTTATACGAGCTTGGGGCATGGTGAACAGATCTGACCCCTAAGAGCTGGGACCTAGGACTTCCCTTCCTATGTAGCCTTACTTACAATAGGTCCGAGCCCGTGCTCAGAAGCTTGGGATGCCATATGAAGCTGTGTTGCCAGTGATTGTAGAGCCCAGTAATGAAGAAGGCATTCCTTACACAGTTCTTTATCCTTACATGCCCACTGATCCTGGGGAATTGCAGAGGTCTTGGATTCAGCTGAAAGATGAGAGGGATACTTATCGAGAGAAGTACCATGAGCAAGAAAGGAAGATCTTGAAGCTCACCAGGAAGCTCGAGGAGGAAAGAACGATCTATGACTATGTCAGCACCAAGGGGAAGCGTCCATGGGATTTTTTATCTTTGCTTTTTTCTAGTTTAGATTTGTTTTCCATTTATTTCTTTGTAACGCCTTAAAGGCATTGTTGAACCTTTTCACAAGTTAATCTAATAAAGTTTGTTTATTTTTGGTTTGCAAATTTAAATCTCCCAAATTATTCGAAATCATTACATACGCATGCCATTATCATGCACACCATTACAAGTACCATTACAGGTTTCTCATCTTCTTCGCTATTTATTTCAGCAGAAATGTCTTCTGATCAAGCCATCAAAGATCTTCAGGCACAAAACGCCTAATTCCAAGAGATGTTCTTAAGCTTGGCTAAAGGGCAAGAGGATTTGAATACCCTGATTCTGAAAGAGAAAAAGAAGAAGAAGAAGAAGAAGAAGATGGTCGTTCTTCTGAATATGGGCAAAAGGTTTGGGGATAGGTTGAAACAGCAAGCTGATCTGACCTCTTCATCCAAGGAAGGGGAGAACCAAGAAGAAGAAAAGGGCCCCAGTCCTGCCATCTCTGATGATGATACAGATTATGATGAGGAGCAATATCCTCCTGCCGAGGATAGGTACAAGCAACTAGAAGACCGTCTGAGTTCTATGGAGATTCAGAAGATCCCTGGTTTGGATTTTGGAGAACTAGGACTGGTATCAGGAGTGGTGATCCCTCATAAGTTCAAAGCTCCGGGTTTTTCCAAGTACGATGGAGTATCCTGTCCAAAACTCCATCTCCGTTCGTATGTCAGAAAAATTCAACCCCATACTGCTGATAGAAATTTGTGGGTGCATTTCTTTCAAGATAGTCTGTCAGGGACTCAGCTTGAATGGTTTTATCAGTTGGAAGGAACCAATGTCTGAAACTGGGAAGACCTCACTGCTACTTTCTACAGGCAGTATCAGTATAATGCCGACCTTACTCCCACTCGTACTCAGCTTCAGGGTATGTCAATGGGTGCAAGTGAAGGTTTTAAGGACTATGCTCAGAAGTAGAGAGACTTGGATGGAAGAGTCCAACCCCCTTTGTCGGACAGGGAGTTGGTTGACATGTTTCTGAGGATGCTATCTGATCCATTTTTCAATCATCTGATCGGCAGTTCGTCATCTGGGTTTACTGAATTGATCTTGACTGGAGAGAGAGTAGAAGCTGGTATCCAAAGTGGTAAAATATAGAAAGATACTTCATCAAGTGCAGTAAAGAAGCCTTTCACCGGTAAGAAAGAAGCTAGTGCAGTCTACGGTCCGAGGGGCCAAAGCAGACATGAACACCGTCAAGTAGTAAATGCGGTAGTGATATCAAGATCCACAGTTTCTCCACAGTGCAACAATCAACAAAGGGTGGAAAGACCATAAAGACGGTACACTCGGCTTAATATGACCTTGTCTCAAATCCTACCACAATTATTGAAGACCAACCTGGTAACTCTGAGGGAAGCCCCGAAGAACCCCAACACCACTTCTCCCTAATATAACTCGAATGCCCGCTGCGCCTACCACTCCAAAAGTCCAGGTCATGATACAAACAATTGTTGGGCCTTGAAGAATAAGGTGCAAGATTTGATCGAAGCCAAAGAGATTGAGTTTGACGCTCCGGAGAAGCCCAACGTCATAACTGCTCCTATGCCCAAACATGGTCATGGAGTGAATCTGTAGACGATGATTTATTTGTGACTTCCGTGGAAGAAATTTCTACTCCTTTGATGACAGTTAAGAAGAATCTATTGTTGGCCGGTTTATTTCCGGGTTGTGGCAAAGGTTGCCACATGTGTTCAATTCTGCCTGCTGGTTGCCACTTATTGAAATCAGGTGTTCAACGCCTGATGGATAACAAAGAGATCCTGTTCGAAAAGACTATGATTCTGTTGGTTCCAATTGAAGATGTTGCCATCATAACCATCTCCGCCAATCCTTCCAAGGTTTCCTCGAGAAAACCTGTTAGGATTACACCCGTCCCAAGAATTGCTCCGTTAATAATTATTGTCCCTGGTCTTATCCCATACACTTCAGATAAGGTTGTCCCTTGGTACTACGGGGCTGATGTGTATTACCATGGAGTTAAACAAGACATAAGAAGTGAGGAAGCTGATGTTGATATCAGCAATGTTGTCGGGGCTAGCAAGGTCACTAGAAGTGGAAGACTCTTTTCTCCCGAGATTTCCCCTCTGACTGTTCACAAACCTGTCGTCATTCCATCTGCTGGTACATCAGCTACTATCCCGGTTCCTATTCTAGTTATCACCCTTGTCGTCGAGCCATCTGACACTCGAGGCAAAGAAGTCACAGGTGAGCCTTCCCGGATGGAGGCACCTAAGAAGATCATCGTAGAAACCTCTAAACAAGAGATAGAAGAAATTCTGAAGATTATCAAGAAGAGTGATTACAACATAGTCGAGCAGTTGGGGCTGACCCCATCAAAAATCTCCATGTTGTCCTTGTTATTGTGTTCTGAAGCCCATGCAAAGGCTTTAATCGCTTTCCTCAAAACTGTGCATGTGCCACAGGAAACTTCAGCCGATCAATTTAAAGATTGTGTAGCTAGCTTGACTGCCGATAATGGGTTGGGTTTCTCAGACGTAGATCTGACTGCTAAAGGAAGAAATCATAATGATGCTTTGCACGTCTCGATCGAGTGTAGGGGCACTACTATGGCCCATGTATTGGTGGATACCAGGTCCTCAATGAATGTTTTTCCAAAGAAAGCATTAGACCATCTGGACTGTGAAGGTTTGGTTCTAAAGCCGAGCAATATTGTGGTCAGGGCTTTCAACGGGTCAAAGAGAATGGTGCACGGGGAGGTGGACATCCCTGTTAAAGTTGGCTCTCAGACCTTTGGGTCCACTTTTTATGTTATGGATATCAGACCATCATATTCTTGCTTGTTGGGTCGTCCTTGGATTCATAAGGCTGGGGCAGTGACTTCCACGCTCCACCAAATGTTGAAATATCCGGTAAAGGGGAAGATTGTCACAGTACGAGGTGAAGAGGAGTACATGGTGAGTCATCTCAATTCCTTTCGCTATGTGGAGATGGATGGGGAGTTCATCAAAACCCCTTGTCAGAACTTTGAAGAGGTCCCTCAGACTTTGGCGTCAACTGAAGTTGCTACTGACAAACCTCCGATGAAGATGGCTTCCCTCAAGGATGTCAGGGCTGTAATTGAAAAATGTGGGTGTGCAAATTGGGGTCAGCTCCCTAATTTCACACACAAAACTGACAAATTTGGTTTGGGCTTTACTACAGGGGCTCAAAGGGCTGTTAGGCGCGCATGGATTGGAAGACCTCCTCTGCACATCAGTAATCAGGGAGTGAATTCCATTGAGGACAATGAAGAAGATCCAGACATCGACAGCTGGATCTACCCTACAACTAATGGTGGATTGAACAACTGGATGGCGAAGGATTTCATACCTGTTTCTTTTATTCCACAGTAATTGACTTTTGTTTTGAGATTTGTAATAAACAGTTTGAAACTTTACGGCCCGAGGCACCTTGGCTTTGCTTGTGAGGGCTTATTATTTGTCATTTTCATATATCATCAATAAAGCATTGGACGTTTCTTGCATTACAAATTTTGCGCTCCTTATTTTTCTTTTTCGGTCTCTCGCTTTATCAAAACAGCTATTCTCTTACACACACTCACGTATCATAATGCAGATCCACATCCACTCTGGATCCCATTGATAACAACTCTGCTACTGCCAGTTGTGACTTTGAAAATCCGATCAACCAAGTCGAGGACGAAGGTGAGGTTGATTGTGAGGTGCCTGGAGAACTTGCTAGACTGTTACTATAGGAGGAAAGGGCCATACATCCCCATGAAGAGTCGGTTGAATCAGTGAATTTGGGTACAGAGGAAGACAGGAAAGAAATCAAGATAGGTGCGAATCTGGAGCCTAGTGTCAAGCAACGGTTGATACAGATGCTACGCGACTATGTTCAGATCTTCGCTTGGTATTATGAAGATATGCCCGGTTTAGACACTGACATTTTGGTACACCGCCTGCCGACTAAAGAAGACTACCCTCCGGTAAAGCAGAAGGTTCGCCGTATGCGCCCTGAAATGTCTGAGAAAATCAAAACTGAGGTCATGAAACAGTTCGACGCGGGATTTCTAGCTGTCACTTCTTATCCACAGTGGTTGCCAACATTGTTCCGGTGCCTAAGAAGGATGGTAAGGTACGGATGTGTGTGGACTATAGAGATCTGAATAGGGCAAGCCCCAAGGATGATTTTCCACTTCCTCACATCGATGTTCTGGTCGACAACACCGCGCAGCATAAGATCTTCTCCTTCATGGATGGTTTTTCTGGTTACAATCAGATCAAGATGGCTCCCGAGGACATGGAGAAGACAACCTTCATTATGCAGTGGGGCACCTTCTGTTACAAGGTAATGCCTTTCGGGTTGTAGAATGCTGGGGCAACTTATCAGCGCGCCATGGTTGCTTTGTTCCACGACATGATTCACCATGAGATTGAGGTTTATGTTGATGACATGATCGCAAGGTCCCAGACTGAGGAAGAGCACCTTGACCATCTCCAGAAACTATTTGACAGGTTGAAGATGTACAAGCTGAGGTTAAACCCGAACAAGTGCACCTTCGAGGTAAGGTCTGGTAAGCTGCTGGGTTTCGTCGTTAGTGATAAAGGTATTCAAGTGGATCCCGCAAAGGTGAAGGCTATAGGAGATGCCCGCTCCCCGCACAGAAAAGGAAGTTAGAGGCTTTTTGGGACGTCTGAACTATATTGTCCGATTCATCTCACATCTGACTGCCACTTGTGAGCCCATCTTCAAGCTGCTGAAGAAGTATCAAGTGGTAAAATGGAATGATGAATGTCAGACCGCTTTCGAAAGGATCAAGGAATACCTCCAAGAGCCCCCTATCCTGATGCCTCCAGTTAAAGGAAGACCTTTGATCTTATATTTGACAGTACTCGACAATTCAATGGGGTGTGTGATGGGGCAGCATGACGAGTCTGGCTGAAAAGAGCATGCTATTTAATACCTTAGCAAAAGGTTTACCGACTGTGAAACCTGATACTCACTGCTCGAGAAAACTTGTTGCGCTTTGGCATGGGCTGCTCGCCGGTTGAGATAGTATATGCTGACTCACACCACCTTATTGATATCAAAGATGGATCCAATCAAGTATATCTTCGAGAAGCCCGCCTTGTCCGGAAGAATAGCAAGATGGCAGATGATCTTAACTGAGTACGACATCCAATACACAACCCAAAAAGTAATCAAGGGGAGTGTATTGGCGGATCATTTAGCGCATCAGGCTGTGGATGACTACCAATCCATGAATTTCGAGTTCCCGGATGAGAACATCATGTTGGTGACTGACTGGGAAAAACCTGGACCGGATGAAGGACCTGAGGAAGGATCCCGATGGTCTATGTATTTTGACGGAGCCTCAAACGCGTTGGGTAATGGCATTGGAGCTGTGATCATATCTCTTGAGGGTTGTCATACTCCATTCACCGCCCGATTATGTTTTAACTGCACCAACAATATGGAGGAGTATGAAGCGTGCATCATGGGTCTTCAAGCTGCTATTGACCTGAGGATTAAGTTCTTGAGTGTATTTGGAGACTCTTCTCTGGTGATCAGTCAGATTAAAGGCGAATGGGATACGAAGCACCCAAATCTTATTCCTTACAAGGAGTATGTACTGACATTGCTCCCACACTTTGAGGAGATAACCTTTGAACACTTCCCAAGAGAAGAGAATCAGTTAGCGGACGCGCTAACTACCATGTCTTCTATGTTCAAGGTCAGGTGGGACAATGAAGCTCCCCAGATTACCATCGAGAGGTTGGACGAACTCGCACATTGTTGTGACATCGAGACTGAAGAGGTAGCAGATAAACCTTGGTTCCACGAGGTAAAGAGGTATCTTGAGGCTCAAGAGTACCCTGAGGGTGCATCTGTTAATGATAAGAAGTTCTTGAGAAAGTTCACTGCGAAGTTCTTCATTAGTAATGGTATCCTTTATAAGCGTAACCATGATTCAACCCTACTGTGATGTATGGACAAAAGTGAGGCAGAAAGGATCATGGCAGTGTTACATGAAGGTACCTTCGGAACTCATTCCAGTGGACATACCATGGCAAAGAAAATCCTACGGGCAGGATATCATTGGTCCACTATGGAAGCCAATTGTTATCAGCATTCTCGGACCTGTCATAAGTGCCAAGTCTATGCTGATAAGGTGCATGTACCTCCAGTTCCTCTAAATGTCTTGACAGCTCCTTGGCCTTTTGCAATGTGGGGCATCGACATGATTGGTGAGATCAGACCTACTGTGTACAACGGGCATCGTTTCATTCTGGTAGCTATTGATTACTTTAAAAAGTGGGTTGAGGCAACTTCCTTTGCTACGGTGACCAAGAATGTCATGGCGCGATTTATCCGACACAATTTGATCTATCGATATGGTGTACCAGAGAGGATTATTATGGATAATGGTACAAATCTCAACAATACGATGATCACCGAGCTCTGCAAACAGTTCAAGATACAGCATCATAACTCTTCTCCCTACCGGCCGAAGATGAATGGGGCTGTTAAAGCGGCTAACAAGAACATCAAGAAGATTGTGTAGAAGATGATGGTGACATACAAAGACTGGCATGAGATGTTACCATTCGCTCTTCATGGGTACCGTACCTCAGCACAGAAATCGATAGGGGAAACGCCCTACTCCTTGGAGTATGGTATGGAGGAAGTCCTACCCATCAAAGTCCAGATACCCTCTCTCCGGATTATGAAGGATGCATGTTTGAGCGAAGATGACTGGATTCAGACCCAGCTTGATCAGCTGAACTTAATCGACAAAAAGAGACTTACTGCTATTTTTCATGGTCAGACGTATCAAAAGCAAATGATCAAGGCTTTTAACAAGAAAGTCAAACGTCAAGAATATCAAGTCGTGGATCTGGTGATCAAACACATCATACTACCGCAAGGTGATCCTAGGGGCAAATGGACCCCCACTTACGAAGGGCCATTTGTGATTAAGAACATCTTCTTGGGAGGAGCTATGATTCTAACCACCATGGATGGTGACGACCTTCCTCACCCTATCAATGCAGACATAGTGAAAAAATACTACGCGTAATCAAAGACTCGCTAGGTCGACTGGCCTAGGCAAAAATAAGGGCTTCCCGGCGAACCTAAAGGGTTCGGGAAAAAGTAAGGGATGAAAATGAAAAAAACTGTACACCCGGCAAGTCAAAAACCTGAAAAGGCGACTTGGGAAAAAAATGGTATCCCAATGGACTGAAAACCCGAAAGGGAGGTTCAGGCAAAAATTAGGGATTGAAGCGTAATACTATGTCTCATTGGATCATCTTGCAACCAGACCTCGGTATCAACTATCAAGCTCGGACGGTGCCAATCAATCTGGTCTACCTTCGACCAAGTAGCAAAGTGATGAGACGCTCGAAGATATAAAGGTAATAGCAGAGTTGGAACTCAATGGGACTGTTCACATAGCTGTTTTTCTTTCTTGTGCACAAATTGTATAATTTCTGTTCCTTCGGCGGCATTCTCTTACTAGGATGTCAGCCTCTTGTACAAAACGCCTATTACAGGCCAACTTCAAAATCAATACAATTAATTTTCATAAGAAATTTCAATTTGTTTTTTCTTTTTCTGTTTTGTTTTGCAAGAACGTCCAATGATTCATTTTTGATATATGCATTTGAAAATAATTGTTGCTCATAAATATTTACATGAAAAACAAAACACGATTACACGTAATTCCAAGAACAGGGGCAAACAAGAAATGTCCAAACCTTACAGTTGCTCTACCCACCAGGTACAGGGATAGAGCAAAGACAGTGGTGTTAGCTCTCCCCATCCGAGGTTTGTAATCGCGAATGAGTCAGAAAAATTCTTCCCAAGCAGAGTTTATCTATCACCAGCAACAGTAATTCATCCCCAACGGAGTGGTTTCTCCAAATCAGCAGATCGTCCAACAGAGTATCTCTTCCCCACAGAGTCATTCTCCCACAGGATTATTCTCAAACAGAGTCTCTCCCGGCGGAATGTTCTCAAGCATAACGGACGCAAGTCTCCAGCTAATCATCTTCGGTCACTATCCCCAGCCGGAGAATATCACAAGAGCATTACATATCCATACATCATGGCATGCGCATACGCATCATACAGCACAATCTCATTTATTTTGAGAACATCATTACTCAATACATTTCACACATTGTGACATTACATACGACTAACTCTTTACCTTTCAGGGAAAGATACAATCAAGTTCTCACAAGTTTTCTTTTGTTCAGTCAAATCGATACTAAGATTTCTGTTCTAGTTCAAGTTATGAAGCCCAGAAATCGACTGGATAATATCTTGATATCTCCAGAATACTACGAAGCCTGGAATCGACCAGATAGTGGTATCTCTTAAATACAAGCTATGAAGCCCGGGAATCGACCGGAAAATAGCTTAACCCTCAGCAAGTTATTGTGAAGCCTGGAAATCGACCAGATAGCAATACAAGATACCATGAAGCCTGGAATCGACCAGATAATGGTATAAGACGCTGTGAAGCCTGGATCACGACCAGATAGCAGAAAAGGATACTGAAGCCTGGGACGTGACCAGATAACAATATAAGGTACTGCGAAGCTTGGAATTCGACCAAATAGTAGTTTACCCGGCCAATTACTATGAAGCCCGGAAATCAACCGCATATTAGTAGGCCTTAAATTCAAGTGGAACCCCGGATGCGACCGGATAACCACTGTTGTACCCCAAAATTTGCCCTCCCATATTCTTCAAGGTTTGTCAAGAATCATCTTCAAATGGTTCAAGATTGCTCAAGAGATTGTACAGTCAAACCACCTCCTAAGCCAACTGAAATTAGGGTTTTGGTTCTTTCAAGGAATTTGGGGTTTTCAATGGTTCAATCAAGTCTCATAGGCCCATATACATCCTCAAGCACCTACATGCCAAGTTTCAAGACTCACAATGCCAGCTTGCACAGTCAAAAGCCTCATTTGACCTACAGTCAACTGCAAGGGCAAAATGGTCATTTTGCAGTCAAAAGTCAGAATTTTTGGTCAACATCTTATTTTGAGTCCACAATCATCATTTGATCAAGTCTTGATCATGATTCCACAAGAATGGCTCAAAAATCATCAAAGTGCAAAAAGTTACTATTTTTGGACAGTAGAAAAGTCAACTGTATCTTGACCAGGGCATAACTTTTTCATGGTTCATCAGAAAAATCCGATCCAATGCTCATTTTGAAGGGGATGCCATTTCCTACAATCCATCTTCACACTACAAGTCCAAGAAATGCTCTCATAAAAAGTTATCAATTTTGACATTATCGGTCCTTTTCAAAAGTCAACAAAAGTGCACTTTAAGTCAAAGGCCATAACTTGAGATTGGTAAATCCAAATGACATGGGACCAAAGGCATTGGTTAGAGGACTTCAAGAGCTTTCCAAAATGTCCAAGAACATGGTCATGTGATCAAAATTGAGCAAGATATGCATTGGATAAGTTGGGAAATTTTTATGAATTTGCAAAAGTCAACTTTGCTCAAAACACCTTATTTTTGCTAATGGGCCTCAAATCTCTTCTTGAAACTTCATATATGACTTATGCACGACCCATCAAGCTTAATGGAATTTATTTTCTTATTTTTATTAATTAATTGGATTTTTAATTGATATTAATTCATTTAATCAATTTAAATTGTAGGAAAATACAAGATTTGGTTTTTCAATCTTTTTGTGAAGCAAATATGGTCAATATATGCTGGCAATTTCGAGCACCAAGTCAAAGATACAAAATCTCCAAGTTTGGCAACATTTTCCAATCATGAAGAATCAAAAAGATTTGATTTCCAATCAAGGATTCAATCATCACTGCAATGGATATTGGCCCAAGTTTTTGACCTAATTCCATTCTCTTATACATAAACAAGCAAACCCTGATGGGGAGGACGGGAAAAAGCTGCAGAAACAGACCCTAGCATATTCAAGAAATTCCAAGAAAATTGAAAACTGGTTTTTGTATTCTAGGGCGATTTAAGAGTTTTTATTGATTCCAATACATTGCAGGAGATCCCATGAAGGTTTTGCAATCAAATTCAGACCTTAAAGCTCAAGAAATCGTTGAAAACAGAACCACAGTTTCCACTTATTTTCCAAAATCGTATTGTTGAATTCATGCATAATTAACATGTTTTTTGTGATTGTTTTGCATTGCTAGAGGTCATACCAAGCTTATGGAATGGTTTAATTGATTTATAACTCCCTGAATCCAAAGATGCCATGATCAATTTCTAGGGTTCTCAAGCTTTGAAATTGGGGCTTTCTAAACCCAGAAAAATTAGGACTCATAAGACCCATGGTTGGAATCGTTGTACCAAGACGAACACAAAGGACCCCTCGCGAAATATTTATGTGTACCATGGTGCTAATCGCTATTTTTCGTGCAGCTAGTTTGTGGGGGTTAAAAACCCCCGCTATCTAATATTATATTTACAGGGAAAACGGAGAAGATGACTAGGTGTTAGCCTCCCATTGGGCAGTTTGAAAACACGCGCGTTTTTTTCTTTTGTACAGCATATTTGTGTGTTTATTAATATATTGATTGTTTATTATCCTAATAACAACTAAAGCGGGTGGTTGGAGTGGTTGAGCGTATTGGCCTATGAGCTGGGGACCTGGGTTCGAACCCCAGGTCCCCCAAAACATTTATTTCTTTTCTCTTGGCATATTCACAAGCAGATTTCCAAATACAGCTCACCATACGCCTCACAAATCAGTGCGCCAAGTGGCCTCAAACTCAGATCCAATGGCCTAGATTGAAAAACTAGCATATTCCTTAGTCAACGTGCGCATAGATGATCCCAAAGGTCAATGTGGCTGGGATGTAAATGGGCCTGGAAATTGGCAAATGCACCTCCTAATTGGGCCAACACCCCCTGGGTTCATTCTTTCTTTTTTCTCTTCTTTTATATTTTCCATTTTTTTATTTTACTATTAATTATTATTATTTAATTAACCAAATTAACTTTTTTTCATAATAAAATCAGAAAAATAAAAATGTAATATTTTTTTATTATTATTTATTAAAATTAATTTCACCCTTTTTATTATTTTTGTAAATAAATATAATTAGCTAATTTAGTTTAATTAGGATAATTCTAACCTTTTTGCAATAAATAAAATCAACATAGAATTAGGGTTTCTGATGACTTTTGATCATGTTATTTTTATTTTTATTTCTTTAAAACATAAAAAACTCAAAAAAATATATTTATTTTTTATTAATTAATTAGTTTTAGGTTTAATTTAATTTACCTCATAAACATAAAAAAATCTTTTTCTTTCTCAAAAAAGGGTCAAAACCCTAAAAACTCTCCGATTCAATTTTTCTCGCGCGTATTTATTCTCGATTCATATTATGTATTTGCTCCGAGGATGTAATAGCTTTAATTAGGACCTTTTTATCGCTTTCATTAATTTCCCGCAATTTATTTTTTTCAAGGGTTTGTTTTTGGCGATGTAAATACCCGACGCCTTGTAATAGCGTAGATTTATTTTCTGCAACATTTAACTGCTAGATGTATGTTAACTAGGCTATGCATGACAAGATCTATCTGAAAATTAAAATCAATCGTAGCTCACCATAACATGTGTAAAGATAACATAAACTGAAACCTGACACACTCGCACATGCCACTCTTAGGGTACGCCTCACTTGGTTGCCTCGACGTGGTCATTGAGTATAGGGTGTTTTAGAGGTCGCCCTCCTGTCTAAAGATCAAGTTGCCTCGGAACGGTTGCCTCGATAAAAAACGATCTAAGAAATTAGGGTTACCGCTAAGGCGTCCTACTATTGCTTTAGTGACCACATGTCCCTATAATCGAATTGACCCAAATAACTCAAATGACGGTGCTACCTACTTCTCAATAGTGGGATAGTACTGTCTAAAGGACATTTACACAGCTTAATTTCTTTTGAGTAGGTAGAGGTTCTTAGATACTTTCTCTTTCAAAACAAAAAAATACTTTTCGCACTTACACTTTTTCTGACAAAAGTTTTCAAACAAACACTTCATACACTCTTGAGGACAGATACAAGAGTTAAATCGAAGTTTTCAAACAAACTTTTTCAAAACCCACAAACACAAGAAAAGCAAAACTTTTTGAAAACAGTGAGCAAGTACCTAAGAGCCCGTGGATAACCACAGATAGCAAGGGTTCTAACACCTTCCCTTTCTATAATCTACCTCCCGAACCGAGAAACATCTCGAAAAGGAATTTTGCTGTGCTTTTGTCCTTTCTTTGTTGGAGAAAATAAAAGATGGTGGCGACTCTTGCTTACCGCGACATTTTGCTAAACACAAACGCAAACCAGCATTTCAAAACAGTCAGTTCTATTTCCACCGATCACAGAACTGGCGACTATGCTGGGGACATAATAAGTGAGGTGTACCTTAGGATTAGATCATTCTATGTTTTCAACTGCATGCTTTGTATGATTTATATTTGTGGGCTTGTATTGGAGTTTTATAGATCCTAACCTGGATCTGGGGAATACCCTTTAAGTAAGTAGCAATAAACTGTGAGGGACCTGTCCGGCGTAGACCGACACGGGTGAAGCAGTAGCTACGTTGGTGTGACACCTTAGTCTGTACCGATATCCCTTGTGTTGGAACGAGGAGAATATGGGTCTTCTGAGGAGTCATTAAGCACCAACTGACCTTAGAACCTTAAATTGACCAACTTGGCCATAGAACAGTAGCAGTATGCTACACTCATTGAGGCTAAACTCTCGCGATGGTTCCGGCCGCAAGAAAAGGTTGCTAAGCTGGAGTTATAACCGATTGAGGGTAGTCAGTGATATTGAGATCCTTTAGAACCCGGTTACTATTTTTAGGACAGGTCTTAACCAACTGAAACTGAAAGAGGGTAGTACCTAAATTTCATGCTGGCCTGAACTCTAAGGGCTGTCTTGTGTGACTTGTGTGCCTTTGCCATGTTTGCCTTTTGTGAGTACTTGTGGTGTGCCTTTATCATAACATCATAACATCATAACATTGCATGCATCCTGCATAAGGACTAACCCATTTCAAAGACAAGAGGGTTTCATCTTTGCTCTGTTTTGTAGGACATCATGATGCCCATACGAAGGAATACTATCCGGCTCAACTTTGTTCAACCACCTGCTTTGCTTACATAATTGGTTGATAGGATTCCAAACACTACTTCCTTCATCAAGAGGCATGGTTCTCTTCTCGGTTTAGTCACTTCAAAGTGGGACCAACAATTGATGAGCGTCCTGGTCCAGTTTTATGATCCGTTATACCATTGCTTCACTTTTCAAGACTTCCAGCTGGTCCCTACCCTAGAAGAATTCTCTGAGTTACTTGGTATCCCTGTTCTGGAGCAGACTCCATTCACTGGTTGGGAGAAGACTCTTAGGCCTGAAGAGATTGTTGCAGCCCTTCCCTTGACCAAAGAAGAGGTAATGGCTAACTGGGAGACTAGAAGTGGAGTTAAGGGCTTTTTGGCTAAGTTTCTGGTTGGCAAAGCTAATAGTTTCTGGAATGACTTAGACTTCAGGGCGTACGAGGACATTCTGGCTCTCTTAATCTATGGTCTAGTATTGTTTCCAAATCCTGATACCTTTATTAATGTCAACGCCATAAGGATCTTCATCTCTCGGAACCCTGTACCCACTCTCTTGGGTGATATCCTGCAACAGCTCTATGCTCGTACTGCCCGAAGACGGGGAACTTTGTGGTGTTGTGCTCCTTTATTGGTGAGGTGGTTTATTTTGCACCTCCCTAAGTTCGTACTGAAGAACAAAGAAGGAAGGGGTTGGGCTCATATGATAATGTCTCTCACTGATAATGACATCATTTGGACTCTCAGAGGTTTAGATGAAGTAGCCGTTATTGATCGTTGCGGAGAGTATCCTAATGTTCCTTTGATCGGAACCCAGGGAGGAATCTCTTATAACCCGTGTTTAGCTCTCCGTCAGTTTGGAAGAGCCAGAAGAGAGGGGCCTCATGAGATGTTGATACCTCACATCAGTTTTGAGTTTCAGGTAGATAGTGACGAGCTGCGTCGTAGATTCATCAGGGCTTGGGACAGAATTCACAAAGTTGACCCACATGAGTTGGGACCAAAAACTTCTCTGCCTATGGAGTCATATTTTAGATGGGTCCGCATCCGTGCTCAGAAGTTAGGTATGCCCTACGAAGCTGTCAGGCCTATCACTCTTGAAATTGCTGATAAAGACGGGGTTCCTCCAACTGTTCTCCGTCCTCATATGCCCACTGATGTTGACACGCTAAAGAGGTCTTGGGCGCAACTGCAGGAAGAACGGGATTCTTATCGGGAAAGGTTCAATGAATAGGAACAAAAGATCCAGAAGTTGACTAAGCAACTGGAGAACGAACGGATCCTGAATGACTATATCCGTACTGAGAAGAAGAGGCCATGGGAGCATTGATGGGCCTTGGATGCTTCATTTACAGCTTTTATTTACTTTTCAGTATCTTCATTCTTGTAACGTCTAAGGGCAATTTGTTGAACAATTTAAATTCTAAAGTTGAATCTAATAAAGTGTGTTTCCTTTTTGTCTACAAAGTTGAATCCCGATTGTCGTTGAAAACATAAATCATACACATTTCATTTCATCATGTGTGTTGTACCCCAAAATTTGCCCTCCCATATTTCTCAAAACATTTCAAGAAAAATTCACAAGTCCAACCCGGCGGGTCATATTCAGGTGTTCTTTTGCCAAGATATCTTTGATAACGTATTCTCAAATTCAGGTTCGGCTCAAGAGTCAATTCTTTAAAGAAGGTATCCGAATGTGTGAGTTTTCTCGAAGAAATATGGTGAAAAAGTGTGCTGAAAGTGCAGTTTTTACGCGCTAAAAAATTCATAACTTGAAGATCGTGGCTCGTTTTGAACCCGTTCCGGTGGCCTAAATTCCGTCTTGACATTATCTACGTTTTCATCTCTCACGGCTGGAAGCCAATTTCGATCAGAAGGTCTTCAAAAATGTGGATTTATCAAGTATTTTCATACAGAAAATTTTTGACAAAAGTTTATTTGCGTCATGTTCAGAAAATCATAACTTGGTCGATTTTCATCGTATCGAGCTGTTTCTGGCGCCAAAATTTCACAAATTGAGTTGGCTACATTTTCACAGAAGGTATTGAGTTCAAACGGTATTCAAAAGGCCTTCGTTTTTTGCTCAGAGTGCGTGACATGCTGAAAATCCTGAATGCTGAATATTATTTCATCTGGGCCGAAACTTCGAAAATTCATAACTCGGTCAATTTTTATCGGATTGGGCTCATATTTTTACACAAATTCACTGACTCATAGATCTACAACTTTGCTTCAAAAGTCGAGACCGGATTATGCTCCGATCAATACCAGTTTTTTATTGAAGAACGTGTCAGAGTCGACACTGGAGCCCAAAATAAGTTTGTCTGAGCTGAAACTTCAAAAATTCATAACTAATTCACCATTTATCCGATTGAGCCGATTTTTGGACAGGAGTTAGTTCTCTATATCGGATACATTTTGTTTTCACATTTCAACTTCAAAAATTGCACTTAAGTCCCTGCGATTTAGCCTGGAAAGTGACGAACTCAAGTGAACATTGGAGGCCCAATTCCACATTCAAAGCCCATTTTCTTTACCCTAATTTCCATTATATAATCACATTCTTTTCACACAAACAAGGAGAGAAAAAAAAAACCTTGCCACAACACTGTCAGAATATCAAATTCTTTCAAGAATCCTAAAACCTTGAAATCCTTATTACAAATCCCTCTCTCACTACAAACAAGCCATCCCAGTTACAAATCAACATCTCACTACAAACAAGTCATCTCAGTTACAAACCAACATCTCACTACTTCTTCAGTAAGGGTAAGGCTGGCTTGATCTCCATGATCAAAAGGGCATAAAAGCATTCATGTCACTACTTTTCCAGTAAGGGTAAGGTTGATTTGATCTCCATGATCAAAAGGGTATAATCATTCATACATGTTATATTGACCTAAACATTAAATTTCTTCATATATTGGCTTTATTTGTATTTTATGATATATAGTAATTTATTTAATGTGTTCATGAGATTCAACACTGCAGATTTAGACAAGATCCCATGCAGGTTCATTAAGGAACGTTGAGGCCAAAACACAAATGGCCAAAAGCCAAAAGCCAAATGGCCAAAACAGAACAATTTACACATGACACCAATACATGGCGAGACAGACATCATGAGAAGGTTAAGGAACGTTGAAGCCAAAACACAAATGGACAAAAGCCAAAACACAAATGGCCAAAACGAAACAGTTTACACATGACGCCAACATCTGTTTCACCCTTCCAATCAGGCCCGTATACTCCTAAACTCTCTCTCTATTTTTATTATGTTCCTTTAATTAATTAATCGTTATTCTTTTTATTAATCACTAACCAATTAACATTTTTCCTAATAAAATCAAAAACACAAAAAATATTTTATTTATTAAAATTAACTTCATCACTTTTATTTTTGTAAATAAATTAATTTAATCAATTTAGCTTTAATTAGATTTAACTTTTAATATTTTTTGCAATATTTAAAATCAATTTAGAATATTAGGTTTTTATTAGCATTAATTCAATTTATTTTATTTCTTTAAAAACTCAAAAATCCAAAAATATTTTTATTATTTAATTTAATTGTTCATTTAATTTAATTCCATTTAATTCAAAAATAAACAAAAATCCTTTCTTTAATAAAAAAGGGTCAAAACCCAAAAAACTCGCATCCGATTTAATTTCCCGCGCGCGATCCATTTTATCATATTATTGTATCTGTTTCCCGGAATGTAATAGCTTTTAATTAGGACTTTAATTATTTATCGCTTTATTTACCTTTTCGCATTTACTTCTCAAGGGTTTGTTTTTGGCGATGTAAATACTCGACGCCTTGTAATAGTTTAGTTTTATTTTCCGCAACTATTAATTGTTAGATGTATGTTAACTAGGCTATGCATGACAAGATCTCTCTGAAATTAAAATCAATCGTAGTTCACCATAACATGTACAAAGATAACATAACTGAAACCTGACATACGTGCACATGCCACTCCTAGGGTACGCCTCACTTGGTTGCCTCGACGTGGTCATTGAGTATAGGGTGTTTTAGAGGTCGCCCTCCTGTCTAAAGATCCTAGTTGCCTCGAAACGGTTGCCTCGGATAAAAAGGATCTAGGACATTAGGGTTACCGCTAAGGCGTCCTATTATTGCTTTAGTGACTACATGTCCCATTAATCGAATTGACCCGAAACTCCAACGACGGTGCTACCTACTCCTCAATAGTGGGATAGCACTGTCTAAAGGGACATTTACACAGCTTAATTTCTTTTGAGTAGGTAGAGGTTCTAAGGTACTTGCTCTTTCAAAACAAAAAAAAAATACTTTTAATCGAAGTTTTCAAACAAACTTTTTTCAAAACCCACAAACACAAGAAAAACAAAACATTTTTGAAAACATAGTGAGGAAGTACCTAAGAGCCCGTGGATAACCACAGATAGAAAGGGTGCTAACACCTTCCCTTTCTATAATCTACCTCCTGAACCGAGAAACATCTCAAAAAGGAATTTTGCTGTGCTTTTGTCCTTTCCTTGTTGGAGAAAATAAAAGACGGTGGCGACTCTTGCTTACCGCGACATTTCGCGAACCAGCATTCCAAAACAGTCAGTTCTAGTTCCACCGATCACAGAACTGGCGACTCTGCTGGGGAGACTTTATAAGTGAGGTGTACCTTAGGATTAGACCACTCTTATGTTTTCAATTGTATGCCTTGATTGCTTTTATATTTGTGGGCTTGCATCGGAGTTTCATAGATCCTAACCCAGATCTGGGGAATACCCTTTAGGTAGCATAAGATGTGAGGGACCTGTCCGGCGTAGACTGACACGGGTGAAGCAGTGGCTACGTTGATGTGACACCTTCGTCTGTACCGATATCCCTTGTGTTGGAACGAGGAGAATATGGGTCTTCTGAGGAGTCTTTAAGCACCAACCGACCTTAGAATCCTAAATTGACCTAACTTGGCCATAGAACAGTAGCAGTATGCTACACTCATTGAGGCTAAACTCTCGCGATGGTTCTGGCCGCAAGAAAAGATTGCGACGCTGGAGTTATGACCGATTGAGGGTAGTCAGTGATATTGAGATCCGCTAGAACCCGGTTACTATTTTCTAGGACAGGTCTTAACCAACGAAACTAAAAGAGGGTAGTACCTAAACTTCATGCTGGCCTAAACTCTAAGGGCTGTCTTGTGTGACTTGTGTGCCTTACCATGTCTGCCTTTGTGAATACTTGTGGCGTGCTTTATCATAACATCATACCATAGCATTTCCTTAACCATTTCAAGGATCTCAAGGGTTTGTGATGCAGGTCAGGATGAACCAACTGTCTAGAAAGGGGCAAAGGGGATTTATTTTCCTCTAGCCAAGGTTGTTTGGAGATCAAAGCATGATAACTTGAGTCAGGGGCTATGACCCACTCGATATGGTGAGCCTTACTCTTGAAGAAGGACTCCCAACAACATGAAGTTCCTTCAATCAAGCTGCAAAATTCAAAATTCTAACAAGTTTCTTTGTTTACCCCGCGAGATCCTTGAAAACATCGCATACATATATCATATATATCATTGCATTACAGGTACCTTTTACATGTCACTTATCTTCTTCGTTGTTTATTTCAGCAATCATCATGTCTACTGAACCTTCCGCTGAACAAGCTATCAAGGCCCTCCAGGCCCAGAATGCCCAGTTCCAAGAGTTGGTTATGAGCCTAGCCCAAGGTCAACAGGACTTGAAGACTCTGATTCTGAAAGAGAGGAAGAAGAAGAAGAAGAAGAGGACCGTCCTGTTCAACACTGGACGCAGATTTGGGAATAGACTGCATAATGAGGTTGATCTGGCTACTTCATCTGTAGGGAAAGACAACCCACAAGAGAGAAGGGTTCCTAGCCCCGTGGTCTCCGACAACGAGACGGATTATGATGAGGAACAGTATCCTCCTGCTGAGGATAGGTATAAACAGTTGGAGGACCGCTTAAGTGCTATGGAGATACAGAATGTGCCCGGGTTGGACTTTGGAGACCTAGGTCTATCCTCTGGGGTGGTGATTCCCCATAAGTTCAAAGCACCTGCTTTTGCCAAATACGACGGAGCCTCCTGCCCAAAGCTGCACCTCCGGTCGTATGTAAGGAAGATCCAACCTTACACTGCTGACAAGAATTTGTGGATCCATTTCTTCCAGGATAGTCTTTCAGGGACTCAACTCGAATGGTTCTATCAGCTGGATGGAGCCAGTATTCGTAACTGGGAGGATTTGGCTACTGCGTTCTATAAGCAGTATTAGTATAATTCCGACCTCGCTCCTACGCGTACCCAACTCCAGGGTATGTCACTAGGGACGGGTGAAGGATTTAAAGAATATGCTCAAAAGTGGAGAGACCTGGCTGGAAGGGTGCAGCCACCTTTGACTGACCGTGAGCTTGTTGATATGTTCTTGGGGACCCTGTCTGGTCCGTTCTTCAACCATTTGATTGGGAATTCTTCAGCCGGGTTTACAGAACTTATCTTGACTGGGGAAAGAATTGAAGTTGGCATCAAAAGCGGGAAGATCCAAGAAGCTATGCCTTCTGATAATCAGAAAAAGCCCTACAATGGGAAGAAAAAGTCTAATGCTGTGTCTGGTAAGAAGAGTCGTCATGATCAACATGTAGGGGCAACCCAGATCTCCGATCCCATGCCCGTTCAACAAAGACAGAACAATAGGCGTAGGGTAAGATATCAAGATAGGAAGTATACTGACATCAACATGCCTTTGTCTCAAGCGTTACAACAATTGTTGAAGGTGAAACTGATCACACTAAAGGATCCTCCTCAAAATCCTGATACTTCCTCTTCCAAGTATAACCCGAGCGTGAGATGTGCCTACCATTCTGACAGTCCTGGACATGACACCGACGATTGTTAGAGTTTTAAGAACAAGATCCAAGACTTGATTGATGCCAAGGAGATCAAGTTTGATCACTGATCCTACACCAAATCATTGAGAATGTCTTTTGTTCATTAGAATTTTCAATTTGTAATTTTCTTTTGATTGTTCAAACATTTATTCATGTCAAACTTTGTTACTTTATCAATGCATTGCATATGTCTGTTTTGAATCAATCCATTTGTATTCACTATATTCAAATTGCTTTCATTTCTTGTGATGTTCGACTCTCGGTTAAAAAAAATTCTAAGCCTTTTGAGGGAGGATGACGAAAATTATACCAAAAAATCTACAGTATGCTTTTGAACAGACCCTGCTGACGATGTACATGCATTGTTTCAAATCCTAAACAGTGGAGTTATAAGGAAGATAATCCCTAGTCAACCCTTTTGAGCCAAAGAAGTTGGAGTTTTTCTTTTCACAAATTAAAACCCTTAATCACAACCTGGGGCAGGGTAGTTTCTCAGTTAATTCAGGTGCACAATGAATGGCTTTGAAGACGGCTTTTCAAAATAAAAGACAGTGATGGTTCCCTATAATCGTCAAGACAGGCAGTCATTATCTCTCGAAATAAAAAGCCCAATAAGTCAAAACCTACGAAGGAGACTTACAAAAAACTGGGGCATCCCGCTGACTGTAATCACAAAAGAAACAGTTCAGGCAAAAAAAAACAGGGATAATAAAATCAAAAAAGAAAGAGGTCCTACAGACTCTCAACAAAATGACTGCCTGGTCAAAATAAACTATCAGTATCCGAACCATCACTGGAATATCAGAGAAAAGACACAAACAAGGTCTAACACACGATTAGCTGAGTTTAGGATCGAAGAACATCACGAAGAGTGGGCGGGTACAAATAAATTTTGAGCCTTTATCCTTTATTTCTTAAACCGTGAACCAGGCCACGTTATAACCCTTAAAAGTCCTAGCTGAAGCGTGGGTTAGTTCGAAAGCATATTGTTACCAAAGGTATCCTGACTCCTGTAGGGCTTGCTGTAAAATCCTGAGTTGACATCACATTTTACAAAAATTCATTTGTTTTATTGAAAACTGCATTTTCAAAAACTTCAAGACAGACATAAGCTTTGCATTCTTAAAATAACATTGTTTGCATATGACTATTTGTTCAAACAGCAGAGAAATTCGCACGACGAATATCTAGTGAACAAAAACACTTCCAACCAAGGGGCAGACGTGATCATTGTCCATCATCTGGGGCAGTCCAGTCAAGATTCAAGGAATCTCTCAAAAATGCCAAATAGCCAGGGGCAGATCTCCATCTGAATCAACTGGGGCATTGGGCATGAATTCCAGCGACAAATCTGGTACGATCAAACATCTTCTGGTAGTATGGCAACACTACACTACTGATAGTGACAACTCCTTACATCCTAAGAACGTGGACATAGTCAAAAAATACTACACACAATCAAAGACCCGCTAGGTTGACACACCTAGGCAAAAATAAGGGCTTCCCGGCGAACCAAAAGGGTTCGGGCAAAAATTAGGGATAAAAATGGAAAAAATCTGTACACCCGGCAAGTCGAAAACCTGAAAAGGCGGCTTGAGAAAAAATGGGTATCCCGGTGGACTGAAAACCCGAAAGGGCATTCCAGGCAAAAACTAGGGATTAAAGCGTACGACTATGTCCCGTCATCTCGTCACTCGCCTACCAGAAGAAGATTTGTCAATCGGCAGTTATCAAGCACCTCCACATGTACCTTCTCCCGCAGAAGCTGGGGCAATAAGAATTGTCCGAACTGTATAGCTGCTCTTCTCACCAAGGTACCAAGGTAAGTTCAGCTGTAGAATATGACCAAAATACCTTCACTCCTCGTAGAGTAAGACAAGAATCATCAATACTCTCCCCAAGCAGAGTCGGTCTATCATCAGCCTTAAAAAGGCTTGGTATCCCCAGAAGGTCTTAATATTCCCCAACGGAATATAAGAATATTCTCCAGCAAGTATAAAAGTATCCCCGACAGTCTTAAAATTACTTCACGGAGTATGAGAATGTTCCCCGACGGAATACAAGATACCCCTAGTGGAGCCATTTCCCAGTGCAGTCAAAAAGCTTCCCCGCCAGAGTTGAATCATCTTCCCTAGTAGATTCTGGAAGCTTGTCCCCTGCAGAGTACAAATGCATCTCCTCAGCCAAATTTAGAGGTTATCCCCACAAGAGCCTAACTGGGTTATCCTCAGCAAGTTGCAATGGAAAGATCATCCTCAACGAAGTTCTTTCTATCCTCAGTGAAGTTATTTCTATCCTCACCGAAGTTCTTTCTATCCCCAGCGGAGTTCATCAAAATCCCCAACAGAGCTTATCAACGGAATCCCCAACGGAGTTATCGTTAAAATCTCAGCGAAGTATCTCTTCCCACAGAGTGATTCCCTGCAGAGTAATCTCTTCACCAGGTTTATTCCCCAACGGAGTCATCTTCTTCTACCGGTTTATTCTTGCAATCATCTTCGTTCATCATCCCCAGCGGAAACGAAGAATTCAACATCATGCTCCAGCAGCTATCCGGGACTTATTTTCCCAACTAAAACATCACATTTTCATACATCATGATACATGCACATACGCATCATATCATAAATCTCATTTACTTTGTGAACATCATTACACAATGCATACATCATGACATTGCACACAACTAACTCTTTACCTTTTCAGGAAAGAACGATCAACAGATAAAAGTCATTACCTTTTGGAGTAGAAGTCATCAAGATTCCTTCATCGTCCCATTGAGGTAGAAGTCGTCAAGATTCCTTCATGATTCCGTTGAGGTAGAAGTCGTCAAGATTCCTTCATCGTCCCGTTGAGGTAGAAGTCGTCAAGATTCCTTCATCATTCCGTTGAGGTAGAAGTCGTCAAGATTCCTTCATCATCCCGTTGAGGTAGAAGTCATCAAGATTCCTTCATCATCCCGTTGAGGTAGAAGTCATCAAGATTCCTTCATCATTCTGCTGAGGTAGTAATCGTCCGAGATTCCTTCATCATCCTGCTAAGGTAGTAATCGTCCCAGATTCCTTCATCATTCTGTTGAGGTAGTAATCGTTCGAGATTCCTTCATCATCCTGCTGAGGTAGTAATCGTCCCAGATTCCTTCATCATCCTGCTGAGGTAGTAATCGTCCTAGATTCCTTTATCATCCTGCTGAGGTAGTAACCGTCCCAGATTCCTTCATCATCCTGCTGAGGTAGTAATCGTCCCAGATTCCTTCATCATCCCGTTGAGGTAGAAGTCATCCAGATTCCTTCATCATCCTGCTGAGGTAGTAATCGTCCCAGATTCCTTCATCATCCTGCTGAGGTAGTAATCGTCCCAGATTCCTTCATCATCCTGCTGAGGTAGTAATCGTCCCAGATTCCTTCATCATCCTGCTGAGGTAGTAATTGTCCCAGATTCCTTCATCATCCCGTTGAGGTAGTAATCGTCCAAGATTACTTCATCATCCTGCTGAGGTAGTAATCGTTCTAGACTCCTTCATCACCCTGCTGAGGTAGTAATCGTTCTAGACTCCTTCATCACCCTGCTGAGGTAGTAATCGTCCAAGATTCCTTCATCATCCTGCTGAGGTAGTAATCGTCCCCGATTCCTTCAACATCTATTTGGAGTAGCAATCGTCTCAGATTCCTTCATCACATCATTATCAAAAAAACCTTTCTTAAGTTCTGGATCAACACCTGTATCCAGCCAGGAAAGCTATCTCGACCAACCTTTTTGAGTTCCAGATTGACACCTGTATCTAGCCAGGAATTATCTATGGACGATTGATTGTAGATTCGATACCTGTATCTAGCCAGGAAAGTTATCTATATGAGGAGACTGAAGATCAATACCTGTATCTAGCCAGGAAATCATCTTTCTTTCTCAGGTCAGAGATCTACACCTGTATCCAGCCAGGAAAGCTATCTTGACCAACTTCTCTTAAGTTCCAGATCAACACCTGTAACTAGCCAGGAAATATCTGTGGACGACTGATTGTAGATTAATACTTGAAACCAGACATGACAACTATCTACTCGACCATCATGAAGCAACCCTACATCGGTTCCTTCTCTTCCAAGATGCAGTTTTACACTGACTCATCATCAAGCAACTCTACACAGGTTCCTTCTTTCAACCTACCAAGTCACAATTCAACAAACATTTCCAGATGGCATCTATAAGCCCATCCCCTACAAGATTCTGTCACATCTCCAGATGGCATCTATAAGCCCATCCTCCTACCCATCATATCTCCAAATGGCATCTGTAAGCCCATTCCCGACATCACATTGCTGATACTACACCATGCGAGTGCAAATTTCTGGGCACTTTAGTGTTCAATCATCTTCCACCTTCGGATCACGAAAGGCACACAAGCCAATCTACATCCTCAGGTTTAAGAAGATTGAACAGGGGCAACTGTTGTACCCCAAAATTTGTCCTCCCATATTTCTCAAAACATTTCAAGAAAAATTCACAAGTCTAACCCGGCGCGTCATATTCAGGTATTCTTTTGCCAAGATATCTCTGATAATGTATTCTCAAATTCAGGTTTGGCTCAAGAGTCAATTCTTTAAAGAAGGTATCCGAATGTGTGAGTTTTCTCGAAGAAATATGGTGAAAAAGTGTGCTGAAAGTGTAGTTTTTACGCGCTAAAAAATTCATAACTTGAAGATCGTGGCTCGTTTTGAACCCGTTCCGGTGGCCAAAATTCCATCTTGACATTATCTACGTTTTCATCTCTCACGGCTGGAAGCCAATTTCGATCAGAAGGGTCTTCAAAAATGTGGATTTATCAAGTATTTTCATACAGAAAATTTGTGACAAAAGTTTATTTGCGTCATGTTCAGAAAATCATAACTTGGTCGATTTTCATCATATCGAGCTGATTCCGGCGCCAAAATTTTACAAATTGAGTTGGCTACATTTTCACAGAAGGTATTGAATTCAAACAGTATTCAAAAGGCCTTCGTTTTTTGCTCAGAGTGCGTGACACGCTGAAAATCCTGAATGCTGAATATTATTTCATCTGGGCCGAAACTTCGAAAATTCATAACTCGGTCAATTTTTATCGGATTGGGCTCATATTTTTACACAAGGTCACTGACTCATAGATCTACAACTTTGCTTCAAATTTCGAGACTGGATTATACTCCGATCAATAACAGTTTTTTATTGAAGAACGTGTCAGAGTTGACACTGGAGCCCAAAATAAGTTTGTCTGAGCTGAAACTTCAGAAATTCATAACTAATTCACCGTTTATCCGATTGAGCCGATTTTTGGACAGGAGTTAGTTCTCGATATCGGCTACATTTTGTTTTCACATTTCAACTTCAAAAATTGCACTTAAGTCCCTGCGATTTATCCTGGAAAGTGACGAACTCAAGTGAACATTGGAGGCCCAATTGCACATTCAAAGCCCATTTTCTTTACCCTAATTTCCATTATATAATCACATTCTTTTCACACAAACAAGGAGAGAAAAAAAAAACCTTGCCACAACACTGTCAGAATATCAAATTCTTTCAAGAACCCTAAAACCTTGAAATCCTTATTACAAATCCCTCTCTCACTACAAACAAGCCATCCCAGTTATAAACCAACATCTCACTACAAACAAGTCATCTCAGTTACAAACCAACATCTCACTACTTCTTCAGTAAGGGTAAGGCTGGCTTGATCTCCATGATCAAAAGGGCATAAAAGCATTCATGTCACTACTTTTTCAGTAAGGGTAAGGTTGATTTGATCTCCATGATTAAAAGGGTATAATCATTCATACATGCCATATTGACCTAAACATTAAATTTCTTCATATATTGGCTTTATTTGTATTTTATGATATATAGTAATTTATTTAATGTGTTCATGAGATTCAACACTGCAGATTTAGACAAGATCCCATGCAGGTTCATTAAGGAACGTTGAGGCCAAAACACAAATGGCCAAAACAGAACAATTTATACATGACACCAATACATGGCGAGACATACATCCTGAGAAGGTTAAGGAACGTTGAAGCCAAAACACAAATGGCCAAAAGCCAAAACACAAATGGCCAAAACGAAACAGTTTACACATGACGCCAACATCTGTTTCACCCCTCCAATCAGTCCCGTATACTCCTAAACTCTCTCTCTATTTTTATTATGTTCCTTTAATTAATTAATCGTTATTCTTTTTATTAATCACTAACCAATTAACATTTTTCCTAATAAAATCAAAAACACAAAAAATATTGTATTTATTAAAATTAACTTCGTCACTTTTATTTTTGTAAATAAATTAATTTAATCAATTTAGCTTTAATTAGATTTAACTTTTAATATTTTTTGCAATATTTAAAATCAATTTAGAATATTAGGTTTTTATTAGCATTAATTCAATTTATTTTATTTCTTTAAAAACTCAAAAATCCAAAAATATTTTCATTATTTAATTTAATTTAATTGTTCATTTAATTTGATTCCATTTAATTCAAAAATAAACAAAAATCCTTTCTTTAATAAAAAAGGGTCAAAACCCAAAAAACTCGCATCCGGTTTAATTTCCGGCGCGCGATCCATTTTATCATATTATTGTATCTGTTTCCCGGAATGTAATAGCTTTTAATTAGGACTTTAATTATTTATCGCTTTATTTACCTTTTCGCATTTACTTTTCAAGGGTTTATTTTTGGCGATGTAAATACGCGACGCCTTGTAATAGTTTAGTTTTATTTTCCGCAACTATTAATTGTTAGATGTATGTTAACTAGGCTATGCATGACAAGATCTCTCTGAAATTAAAATCAATCGTAGTTCACCATAACATGTACAAAGATAACATAACTGAAACCTGACACACGTGCACATCTTACTCCTAGGGTACGCCTCACTTGGTTGCCTCGACGTGGTCATTGAGTATAGGGTGTTTTAGAGGTCGCCCTCCTGTCTAAAGATCCTAGTTGCCTCGAAACGGTTGCCTCGGATAAAAAGGATCTAGGACATTAGGGTTACCGCTAAGGCGTCCTACTATTGCTTTAGTGACTACATGTCCCATTAATCGAATTGACCCGAAACTCCAACGACGGTGCTACCTACTCCTCAATAGTGGGATAGCACTGTCTAAAGGGACATTTACACAGATTAATTTCTTTTGAGTAGGTAGAGGTTCTAAGGTACTTGCTCTTTCAAAACAAAAAAATACTTTTAATCGAAGTTTTCAAACAAACTTTTTTCAAAACCCACAAACACAAGAAAAGCAAAACATTTTTGAAAACATAGTGAGCAAGTACTTAAGAGCCCGTGGATAACCACGGATAGAAAGGGTGCTAACACCTTCCCTTTCTATAATCTACCTCCCGAACTGAGAAACATCTCGAAAAGGAATTTTGCTGTGCTTTTGTCCTTTCCTTGTTGGAGAAAATAAAAGACGGTGGCGACTCTTGCTTACCGCGACATTTCGCGAACCAGCATTCCAAAACAGTCAGTTCTATTTCCACCGATCACAATGTGCATAACAGGTACCCTTTTTACAGGTCACTTATCTTCTTCGCTGTTTATTTCAGCAATCATCATGTCTGCTGAACCTTCCACTGAGCAAGCTATCAAGGCCCTCCAGGCCCAGAATGCCCAGTTCCAAGAGTTGGTTATGAGCCTAGCCCAGGGTCAACAGAATTTGAAGACTCTGATTCTGAAAGAGAGGAAGAAGAAGAAGAAGAGGATTGTCTTGTTCAATATTGGACGTGGGTTTGGGAATGGACTACAGAATGAGGTTAATCTGACTACCTCATTTGTAGGGAAAGACAACCCACAAGAGAGAAGGGTTCCTAGTCCCGTGGTCTCCGACAACGAGACGGACTATGATGATGAACAGTATCCTCCTGCTGAGGATAGGTATAAATAGCTGGAAGACCGCTTAAGTGCTATGGAGATACAGAATGTGCCTGGGTTGGACTTTGGAGACCTAGGCTTATCCTCTGGGGTGGTGATTCCCCATAAGTTCAAGGCACCTGCTTTTGCCAAATATGACGGAGCTTCCTGTCCTAAGCTGCACCTTCGGTCGTATGTAAGGAAGATCCAACTTTACACTGCTGACAAGAATTTAGGGATCCATTTCTTCCAGGATAGTCTTTCAGGGACTCAACTCGAATGGTTCTATCAGCTGGATGGAGCCAGTATTCGTAACTAGGAGGATTTGGCTATTGCGTTCTATAAGCAGTATCAGTATAATTCCGACCTCGCTCCTACGCGTACCCAACTCCAGGGTATGTCACTAGGGACGGGTGAAGGATTTAAAGAATATGCCCAAAAGTGGAGAGACCTTGCTGGAAGGGTGCAGCCACCTCTAACTGACCGTGAACTTGTGGATATGTTCTTGGGGACCCTGTCTGGTCCGTTCTTCAACCATTTGATTGGAAATTCTTCTGCCGGGTTTACAGATCTTATCTTGACTGGTGAGAGAATTGAAGTTGGTATCAAGTCTGGAAAGATACAGAAGGGTGCCTCCTCGAGCACTGAGAAGAAACCATTCAAGAAGGAATCTAGTGTTGTCTATGGTTCAAGGAGACAGAATAGACCAGAACGCCGCCAAGCTGTCAACGCGGTGGTTATTTCAAAACCTGTTGTTGCTCCTCAGCATCATAACCAACAAAGGGGTGAGAGACCCCGAAGGCAGTTCACTCGCCTCAGCATGACCTTGTCCCAGATATTGCCGCAGTTACTGACAACCAATCTGGTGACTATAAAAGAAGCTTCGAAGGTTGTAAACACAACATCCCCAAAGTACAATCCTAACGCCCGCTGCGCTTATCACTCCGAAAGCCCGGGGCATACTACGGATGATTGTTGGGCTCTGAAGAATAAGGTTCAGGACCTAATTGACGCTAAAGAGATAGAGTTCGAGGCACCCGAAAGGCCCAATGTTGTGACTGCTCCCATGCCCAAGCATGGAGTGAATGTTGTAGAGGAAGACCTGTTTGTAGCCTCTGTGAATGATATTGTTACTCCGCTGTTGACTGTCAAGAGGAACCTGTTGCTAGCCGGTTTATTTCCGGGATGTAGTGAAGGTTGTCATCTGTGTTCCGTTTCACCTACTGGTTGCCCATCTTTGAAGTCAGGTATCCAAAACCTGATGGATAATAAAGAAATCCTGTTTGAAAAGATTGCTGTTCCTGCTACCCCTACTGAAGAAGTGTCCATTGTCACCATTTTCAACAATTCTACCAAGGCTCCCCCGAGGAAGCCTGTCAAAATTACGCCTGTTCAGAAGATTGCACCCATAATCATCACTGTTCCGGGGCCCATCCCCTATGCATCTGACAAAGTTGTCCCATGGCACTATGGGGCAGATGTTTATGTGCTCGGAGTTAAACAAGAGTTTGATACTAGTACTGGCGTCAGCAACATCACCGGGCCTGCCAAAGTCACCCGCAGTGGTAGACTTTTCTCACCAGATATTGCGCCACCAACAATCCAGAGACCTATTGTCATCACACCTGCAAGTGTGCCTACTTCCCTTCCTGATCAAGTTCCTATTTCTACCCCTGCTGCCGAGTCATCTGACGCTCGGGGCAAGGGGATCGCCACTGATATGCCTGCCCAGACGGAGGCGCCAAAGACCACCACTGTTGAAGCTTTCAAACAGGAGATGGAAGAGATCCTTAAGATTATCAAGAAGAGTGATTTTAACGTAGTTGAGCAACTGGGGCACACCCCATCTAAAATTTCTATGCTATCACTGTTGTTGTGTTCAGAGCCCCATGCCAAGGCTCTGATTACCTTCCTGAAGACGGCCCACGTGCCACAAGAGACGTTAGCTGATCAGTTTACCGATTGTGTGGCCAACCTAACTGCTGATAATGGTTTGGGTTTCTCCTACGCCGATCTGACTGCTAAAGGGAAGAACCATAACAATGCCCTACATGTCTCCATTGAATGTAGGGGCACTACTCTTTCCCATGTACTGGTTGACACTGGTTCCTCGTTGAACGTATTACCCAAGAAAGCTCTAGACAGGTTAGATTGCGAGGGTTTGGAGCTAAAGCCAAGTAACATTATTGTCCGGGCCTTTGACGGGTCTAAAAGGATGGTGCATGATGAGGTCGACATTCCAATCAGGGTTGGTTCTCAGGTATTCGATTCTACATTCTACGTGATGGACATCTGTGATCGGTGGATCTGGAACTGACTGTTTAACGCTGGTTCGCGAAATGTCGCGGAAGCAAGAGTCGCCACCGTCTTTTATTTTCTCCAAATGGAAAGGACAAAAGCACAGAAAAATTCCTTAAAGAGATTGCTCTCGGTTCGGGAGGTAGGTTATAGAAAGGGAAGGTGTTAGCACCCTTTCTATCCATGGTTATCCATGGGCTCTTAGATACTTGCTCAATGTGTTTTCAAATTGTTTTGCATGCTTTTTAATGTGGGTTTAAAAGTTTCTTTTGAAAAATTTCAGATCGACTCATACGTCAGAGTGTTTGAAAAGTTTGCTTTGAAAGCTTTTGAAAAGTGTCAGTGTGAAAAGTCTTTTGAGTTTGTTTTGAGATTAGAGCAAGTATCCTTGAGAACCTACCTACCCTAAGGAATTCGTCTGTGTAAATGTCCTTTAAAGTAGTGCCATCCCATCATTGAGAGGTAGGTAGCACCACCGTTGGAGGTGTTCGGGTCAATTCGATGTTCGGGACATGGTGGTCACCAGAGTAATGGGAAGACACCTTAGAAGCTACCCTCATGCCAGGTTCCCGGATCATGAGGACTTACTAAGACATTCTCTACTCGACAACCACCTTTCGAAAGGCAACAGTGAGGCGTACCCTAGGGGTGGTGTGTGCGAATCGTGTGTCATGTTTCAGTTATTTGTCTTGTCATGTTTGTCGTGTTCTACGCTTGATTTTAATTTGTCCATTCATTCTTGCATGCATATTTAACAGTTATAAATTGCGAGGAAATAAAGCTAGACTATTACAAATGGCGCGGGTCCACATCGCCAAAATTAAACCGGACCCGATTTAGCGGAAAAATAAATAATGCGAAGAAATAAAGTGCGAAAGGTAAATTACATGCTTCGGGGCAATTACATAATTATAATAAGCGATAATAAAATAAATGCGCAATTAAATGATTAATGACGGGCGTTGGACCCTTTTGCAAAATATTTAAAGTTAATGAGAATTAAAATTAAAAATTAAATGTTTTTGGTATTTTGTGTTTTTTAGATTTAAAAGAAAAAGGAAATTAATTGAGATTAAATTAAACGGCAAACTCTAATTCTAATATTTTTTATTTATTGTGAAAGAATTAAAATATGACCTAAATTAAACTAATTCATTTATATACAATTTAAATAGGAAAATAAATAAATAAATAATAATTATTGTAATTCTGAAAAAGGGGAAAAATATTAAAAGGAATAAAAAAAATTAATTAACCTAATTCTATTTTGTTGGATTTTTATTATGGAAAAAATATAAATTAAACCTAATTTGAAATTAATTTATTTACATGCTAATAAAATAATTATAATAAAATAAATATTATTTTTGGTCTTTCTCTGATTTTTATAATGTTTTTATATTTTATAGAAAAAATAAATTAATTAACTAAAGCAATAAAAATAATATAATACAATAATTTAAACAACAAAAAGAAAAGAAAAATCAAACCAGGGTGGGGTGTTGCCCCAAATAAGGAGGTGTTTTTGTGAAAAGCCTGGCCCAATAAGCTGGACGTTGGTTGACTTCCTGGATCATGTGCAACGCGTTGACTGGTGCTTATGACGTTCTTTGAATCTTAGCCTTTAATCTGATCATGTGGGACGCGTGGCTAATGGATGAGAGTGGAACATGGTACGTATGTGCTCCTGAAACTGCATGGGATTTATAATGGAAAAATAATATAGGATTTGGCCAGACCTGGGACTTGAACCCAGGTCTTGAAGGTCATAAGTGTTAGTCCCTGCCAGCTGAGCTAAGCGAATTCATTTAATATATAATATATCATAAATAATATAAAAGAAAAATAACGCTAACTGATGAAACACGCGCGAATTTCAAAAGGACCTATCACATGGTGACACGGGGTCATCTTCTTCGCTTTCCTGAAACAAGAAACTCATGGGCAACGGTTTTCTAATTGTGGCTTTAGGGTCTCTACAAAAAAATAGCGAATAGCCATATATGAAACATAAATTGGGCGCGATGACATGTTCTTCTTCGTCTCTAAGCCCTGAATTCAACCATGGTATCCAGAAGTCCTGATTTTTCCTGTATAGAAAATCCCTAATTCGAGTTCCTGAAAACCCTAACTTTTGGCAATGGCATCATCGTATATAGTCAATGAAAATACAATTAAATACCACAGTTAGTTTTAGAATTTCACAAAGAATAAGAATCAACAAGCAAAATTCATGAAAGATGCTCAGAATATGATATGCGTTCAAGAATTTTATGCTATACAGTCCAAAGCCTTGTTACCAATTCTTGAGGTTTTTGCTGTTGTTAATGATTGGAATACGTTCAGAATGGTCCAAGGAAGCTATTGAGACACGAATGGAGCTTTGAATCAGTCTCTAGGGTGGATTTCAGAATTGAATTTTTCAAGCAATTTTCCAAGTTTGAGTATTGGTTTGCTGCGCAGTTTTCAGTCCTGAGGCATTAGGGTTCTCATTCTGATCATATATGGAGTGATTAGGTTAAGAAAAGTTGGACAAAATCTTATGCATTGATGAATTTTGGATATTTGATTTCATGGATCTTTTACAATCTTTTTCATGGTGTTTTTGTACCAAATCTGATCAATTATCATCAAATCCTTCCCTATTAGCATGTGCACGAGTTATAGAGGTCAAATCATGCATAAAAAGATTTTTCCATGTTAGGTTTATATTTTTCATGAATTAAAATCATTTAAATGAATATAAATTAATATTAATTCAAATAAATAATTAAAAAATATGAAAATACTTCCCTTTGGGCCTAATGGTCGTGCATAGGCTTGGCATGAAGAAATTTGGAAGAAAATTGGGCCCATTTGCATTTTTAGGCCTTTTGCATCCTTGTTGACTTTCAAAAATTTCCAAAAATTTCCCAACTTCCACAAGGCATAACTTGGTCAATTTTTAAGCTTTTCACATGTTCTTGGACATTTTGGAAAGGTCTTTGAGTCCTTTAACCAATGCCTTTGGTCCCATGTCATTTTGGTTCACCAATCTCAAGTTATGGCCTTTGACTTAAAGTCACTTTTTGTTGACTTTTGAAAATGACCTATAATGTTGAAATTGATAACTTTTTGTGAGAGCATTTCTTGGACTTGGAACATGAAGATGAATTGTAGGAAATGTCTTTCTCTTCAAAATGAGCTTTGGATGGGATTTTTCTGATAATCCATGTGAAAGTTATGCCCTGGTCAATTTCAGTTGACTTTTTCAGCTGTCTAAATATAGCAACTTCTGCATCTTGATGATTTTCTGAGCCAAATTTTGAGAATCATGATCAAGCATTGATCAAATGATGTTTGTGGCTTCAAAATGATATATTGACCAAAAATTTGAACTTTTGACTGTCAAATGACCATTTTGCCCCTACAGTTGACTGTAGTGCAATCTAGGGTTTTGACTGTGCAATTTTGAGCTGAATGCCTTGAAACCTGACATGAAGACACTTGACCATCTTTTTAAGCATATGAGACTTGATTGGGCCTTTGAAAAGTTCATTTGCTTGACCAGAACTCAAACCCTAGTTTTGACTGTCTAGGAGACAGTTGAGCTGCACAAACCTTGGGGCATTTTGTGACCTTGATTTTGACAATTCTTGATGAATATGGGAGGGCAAATTTTGGGGTACAACAGTTGCCCCTGTTCAATCTTCTTAGACCTGAGGATGCAGATTGGCTGACATGCCTTTCGTAATCCGAGGGTAAAAGATGATTGGACACTAGAGTGCCCAGAAATTTGCGCTCACATAGTAGCAATGATGATGAGGGAATGGGCTTATAGATGCCATTTGGAGATTGCTGGATGGGATGATGGGCTTATAGATGCCATCTGGACGTTGATTCGCGTAAGAGATTCCTTAGCGAGAACCTGCATACCTGCAAAAGAGAGAAATGGGTACCTGACACGTCGCAGGAGCTGATTTTAGATGCTTGATATAGATATGTCCTGACTGGTTACAGGAGCTGGGTCTGGAGCTTCAAACGCTGATGAATGAACCAGGGATGGTTACTGCCTTAGCATGAAGGGTAAGAGAATCTGAATGATCTCAACAACGCTCGTTGAGAAAATCTTGGTGAGAATTACCATCTTCGTAGTGTCAGGAAGAGAACCCAAGGACATTACAATCTCAAAGGGAGTTACCTCACTCACGTTGGAGAGGGAACTATAGGAAATTATAATCTGAAAGGAGATATCACCTCACGCTCATGCCGGAGAGGGAAACATCTGAAGAAGGAATTACCACCTCACGCGCCGTTGGAGAGGGGACCACAAAAGACTATCACCTCACGCTCATCGTCGGAGAGGAAAACATCTTGAAAAAGGAATTACCACCTCACGCTCACCGTCGGAGAGGGGACCATAAAAGACTATCACCTCACGCTCACCGTCGGAGAGGAAAACATCTTGAAAAAGGAATTACCACCTCACGCTCACCGTCGGAGAGGGGACCATAAAAGACTATCACCTCACGCTCATCGTCGGAGAGGAAAACATCTTGAAAAAGGAATTACCACCTCACGCTCACCGTCGGAGAGGGGACCATAAAAGACTATCACCTCACGCTCATCGTCGGAGAGGAAAACATCTTGAAAAAGGAATTACCACCTCACGCTCACCGTCGGAGAGGGGACCATAAAAGACTATCACCTCACGCTCACCGTCGGAGAGGAAAACATCTTGAAAAAGGAATTACCACCTCACGCTCACCGTCGGAGAGGGGACCACAAAAGACTATCACCTCACGCTCACCGTCGGAGAGGGAAACATCTTGAAAAAGGAATTACCACCTCACGCTCGCCGTCGGAGAGGGGACCACAAAAGACTACTTTAACTTCAACAACGCTTGTTGAGGAAAAATCTTGGTGACCTCAACAATGCTCGTTAAGGAAATCTTGGGTGACTTTATCTTCAACAACGCTCGTTGAGAAAAATCTTGGGTGTCTTCTACTGGGATAAGAACTAGGGAAATCTTAGGGTCGATTTGACTGGACCGGTCTAGGTCTTGAAATGTGATTGAGAATTTAAACTGCATCTTTCCTGAAAGGTAAAAGTCAGTCATATGCAATGCATGATATGCAATGACGTTCTTGATGTAAATGAGACTTGTATGATATGATGTGTCTATGCATGCTATAATGATGTATGTGACGTTTTATGAATGTATATTTTTTGTCTAGGAAAGTAAATCCTTGACAGGCGCTAGGAAGTCGTATCCTGGGCTGATGTTGAGGTATTGATTTCCCTTTCGCTGGGGATGGTAGTTGCAAGAATACTGGTAGGAGAAGATAACTCTGTTGAGGAATAAACTTGGCAACTGGAAGATCCTGCGGGGAGAAAAGATACTCTGAAGACCATGCTAGGAAGCGGTACTCTGTGGGGAGAGAAATGCTTTGCTGAATTATTGAGAACGACTTGCTGAGGAAACCTTTATTGTATAGGAAGCGTTGATAGACTTCGCTGGGATAGGAAGGCTTTGTCGACGACGCTCTTCCCGTGGCTTCTGGCTGAGGATAACCCAGTTATATCCTGTTAAGGAAATAACTCTTTAAGTAAAGCCGGGCGATGCGTTCGTGCTCTGCGAGGAGATAAGCTTCCAGAATCTACTGGGGATCAGCTTATTGCTTGGGGATATGAGTCCCAACTTCCTGGGGAAACTGGATTGGACTCCTGGGGAAGTTTTGTTATGCAGGGGAAGTGACTGAGATACCGCCGGGGAACAATCTTGAGGCCAAGACTGCCGGGGATGCTTGTATTGAATATGTGCTGCTGCTGGGGAGGTTGAGGTCTACGGGAGGATACTCAATTTCCTTGACATTCTGATAATAGCTTGGAGAAGAAGGTATTGTTTTTACTGAACCACTCTCTGGGGGTTTAAGAGGTACCGGTTATGTACCGGTTATGTTCTTTAGCTGAACCTATCTTGGCACCTTGGGGGATAGAACCATTAGATTGCTCTTAGGTGACTCCTTATTGCCCCTGTTTCTGAGGTGGGAGAGAAAGACCTATGAGGTGCTGATAGTTATTGACGGACAAACCTTCTTCTGGTAGGCAAGTGATGTGAATGACAGGACATAGTCGTACGCTTTGATCCCTAACTTTTGCCTGGACCGCCCTTTCGGGTTTTCAGTCCACCGGGATACCCATTTTTGCCCAAGCCGCCTTTTCAGGTTTTCGACTTGCCGGGTGTACAGATTTTTTTCATTTCATCCCTTCATTTTGCCCGAACCCCTTTGGTTCGCCGGGAAGCCCTTATTTTTGCCTAGGTATGTCAACCTAGCGGGTCTTTGATTATGCGCAGTATTTTTTCGACTATGTCCGTGTCCTCAGGATGTAGGGAATTGCCCCTGTCAGAAGTGTTTTGTCATGCCATCAAAGGGTGTTTGATCAGGCAAGATTTGTTGCTGGAATGCCCCCAAGTGACTCAGGCGGAGATTTGCCCCAGGCTTTTTGGCCTTTTGAGAGATTCTCTGGATCTTGACTTAACTGCCCCAGACGATGGACGATAGTCATACCATGCCCCTTGATTGGAGATACTCTCGTTCATTAGACTTTCATTATGCGAATTTCCCTGCTGTTCAAACAAAAAGTCATATGCAAACAAAGTTATGTTAAAAATGCAAAGCTTATGTCTGTCTTGAAGATTTTGAAATTACATCTTTTCATAAAACAAGTGAATGTTTGTAAAACGTGATGTCAACTCCGTATTTACCGTAGGCCTTCAGGAGTCAGGATACCTTTCGTGACAGTATGCTTTCGAATTAACCCATGCTTCAGCTAGGACTTTTGAGGGTTATAACGTGGCCTGGTTCACGGTTTAAGAAACAAAGGATAAAGGCTCAAATTATTTGTACCCACCCGCTCTTCGTGATGTTCTCCAAACCTAAACTCAGTTGATCGTGCGTTAGACCTTGTTTTGAGTCTTTGTTCTGATTTTCCGGTGATGATTCGGATGTTGATAACTTATTTTGAATAGGTAGTCATTCCTTTTTTGTTGAGGGTTTGTAGGACCTCTTTCTTTTTGATTTCGTTATCCCTGTTTTTTGCCTGAGCTGTTTCCTTTTTTGGAATTACAGTCAGCGGGATGCCCCAGTTTTAAAAGTCCCTTTTTATAGGTTTTGACTTCTTGGGCTTTTCGTTTATGATTTTTTTTTGATAATGACTGCCTGTCCTTTATGATTGTTCTGAACCATTACTTTTTTTGTTTAAGGATCTCTTTGGTGCCATTCGCTATGCACTTGGATCAACCGAGAGAACTACCCTGCCCCAGGTTATGATTAAGGGTTTCAATTTCGAAAATAAAACTCCTACTTCTTTGGCTCTGATGGGTTGACGAGGGATTATCATCCTTATAACTCCAGTGTTTAGGAATTGAAACAATGCCTATACCTCATCAGCGGGGTTTTTTCAAAAGCATACTGTAAATTGTGGTATCGTTTTCGTCATCCTCCCTCAAGAGGCTTAGAATTATTAATTGAGAGTTGACATCAGAAAAAATATGAAAACAGTTTGCATATAGTGAATGCGAATATATTGATTCAGAAATAGACATAAGCGATGCATTAATGGAATAACAATGTTTTAACATGAATAAATGTTTAAACGGTCAAAAGAAAGAAACACAGCTTGAACATTCGAATGAACAAAAAGTTTCCTAGTCTCGGAGTTTGTCACTTCAACTGATGAGCCTTGGAGGAATGGTAGAAAAATTCAACCTGTCCATCTTGTGTGAACTCCACTGTCCCTTCATCGATCAGGTTCTGGATTTTGTTCCTCAGCTCCCAACATTCATTGGTGTCATGTCCTGGGCTAGCAGAGTGGTAGGCACACCTCTTATTGGGGTCATAGGCAGGAGATGCTGTGTTGGGGTTCCGGGGATGAGCCTTTAATGTGATCAGATTCAACCTCAATAGGCGTTGCAAAGCTTGAAACAGCGACATGTTGAGCTGGGTGAATTGCCTCCTGGGCTTGTCTGGCTGAACTCGGCGAGGTTGGTGTTGAATTTGTGGCACTGGAGTCATTTGAGGAGCTTTCCCCTTATCCTCTTGTCTCGAGGATGATTGGATGATAAATGGCTTTTTACCCTCAGATGTTTGCCCCAGTAGGTTACCCTGAAGCAGTTGGTTGAAGAGAAACCAGAGTTCCTCTTGTCTTTGAACTAGGCGGTGAATGATATTCCTCTGTCCCAGCATCTGGGCTTTCATAGCATCCATCTCAGCTTGTAGGTGTTCCAACTTTCCATCCTCAGCATTGCCCCTGGCGGAGGGCTCTGTGAGAAGTATCCTTAGCTCCTCCTCCCCCTTGGATAGATTCAGGAGGATTTCCCCGAACCGAGTCTCTTGAGCAAGAAAGTCCTGGTTGTCTTGTGGGCAAGCCATTGCTGAAATAAACAGCGAGAAGGGTGAGTGACCTGCAGAAGGGATACCTGTAATGCAATGACGTGTATGATATGCATGCAATGTTTTCAAGGACCTCGCAGGGTAAACAAGAAACTTGTTAGCATTGGAAACCGGTGACTTGACTGAAAGCACTTCATATTGTTGGGAGTCCTTCTTCAAGGGTCAAAGGCTCACCATATCCAGTGGGTCATAGCCCCTGACTTTAATCATCATGTCCGGTTTTGATTTCCAAACAACCTTGGTCAAGGGAACCTTCTTCAGGAGTCAGAGCTCACCATATCAAGTGGGTCATAGCCTCTGACGACCTTAGCTGGAGGAAAATAAATCCTCTTTGCCCCTTGCTGGGCAGTTGGTTCATCATGACCTGCATCACAAGCCCTTGAGATCCTTGAAATGGGTTAGGATGTATGCAATGGTATGATGTCATGATGCACGGGGTAATGTAGGTAACCCTGTTATGAGTCCCAATTAAGGACTGCGAACCCAAAACCTGCAAGAAACTTGATAAACTTGTTATGAGTCCTGGTTAAGGACTAAAACAAACCCTGCAAGAAATTTGGTTAACCCTGTCATGAGTCCTAGTTAAGGACTATAAACAAGACCTGCAAGAAATTAGTTCACCCTGTTATAAGTCCCAATTAAGGACTATGAACAGAACCTGCAAGACATTCGGTAAACCTTGTTATGAGTCCTAATTAAGGACTATAAACCAAACCTGCAAGAACTCAAGGGTTAGACAACAAGCATGCGAATAGTCAAGTATGAAGGCACACAAGTCACACAAAGAGCCCTTAGAGTTTAGGCCAGCATGGGGTCTAGGTATTACCCTTTTGAAGTTGGTGGGTTCATACCTGTCCTAATCAAAGTAACCGGGTTCTAAGGTTCCCAATATCACGGGATTGCTTTCATTGTTCATCGTTTCGATTTAGCCACTGAACTGGCGACCGAAATATTCCAGGAAAGCAACCCTCAATTGAGTGTAGTATCGAGTATCAACCAACCTCGAACTGCACCAAAGTCAGTTATCTCACTACCCTAAAGAGGCCAAGATAGTTCAATTAAGGTTCCTAAGGTCTGTTGATGCTTCACGACACCACGCGGAGGCCCCGTACTCTCCTTGACTGAACTCAAGGGTTACCGGTACACACCAAAGTGCCACATCAACGTAGCAGACTGTTTCAACCATGTCGGTATACCCCGCACAGTTCCCTCACAGCCTTGTTGCTACTTTCTAAGAAAGGTATCCCCAGATCCGGGTGTAGGATCTATAGAACTCCCAAGCAACCCACAATTTAAAGCACACAAGGAAAACAATTGAAAACATAGTTATAAGCTAGCCCTAAGGTACACCTCATTTTAAGTTTAGTGATCCCCAGCAGAGTCGCCAGTTCTGTGATCGGTGGATCTGGAACTGACTGTTTAACGCTGGTTCGCGAAATGTCGCGGAAGCAAGAGTCGCCACCGTCTTTTATTTTCTCCAAATGGAAAGGACAAAAGCACAGAAAAATTCCTTAAAGAGATTGCTCTCGGTTCGGGAGGTAGGTTATAGAAAGGGAAGGTGTTAGCACCCTTTCTATCCATGGTTATCCATGGGCTCTTAGATACTTGCTCAATGTGTTTTCAAATTGTTTTGCATGCTTTTTAATGTGGGTTTAAAAGTTTCTTTTGAAAAATTTCAGATCGACTCATACGTCAGAGTGTTTGAAAAGTTTGCTTTGAAAGCTTTTGAAAAGTGTCAGTGTGAAAAGTCTTTTGAGTTTGTTTTGAGATTAGAGCAAGTATCCTTGAGAACCTACCTACCCTAAGGAATTCGTCTGTGTAAATGTCCTTTAAAGTAGTGCCATCCCATCATTGAGAGGTAGGTAGCACCACCGTTGGAGGTGTTCGGGTCAATTCGATGTTCGGGACATGGTGGTCACCAGAGTAATGGGAAGACACCTTAGAAGCTACCCTCATGCCAGGTTCCCGGATCATGAGGACTTACTAAGACATTCTCTACTCGACAACCACCTTTCGAAAGGCAACAGTGAGGCGTACCCTAGGGGTGGTGTGTGCGAATCGTGTGTCATGTTTCAGTTATTTGTCTTGTCATGTTTGTCGTGTTCTACGCTTGATTTTAATTTGTCCATTCATTCTTGCATGCATATTTAACAGTTATAAATTGCGAGGAAATAAAGCTAGACTATTACAAATGGCGCGGGTCCACATCGCCAAAATTAAACCGGACCCGATTTAGCGGAAAAATAAATAATGCGAAGAAATAAAGTGCGAAAGATAAATTACATGCTTCGGGGCAATTACATAATTATAATAAGCGATAATAAAATAAATGCGCAATTAAATGATTAATGACGGGCGTTGGACCCTTTTGCAAAATATTTAAAGTTAATGAGAATTAAAATTAAAAATTAAATGTTTTTGGTATTTTGTGTTTTTTAGATTTAAAAGAAAAAGGAAATTAATTGAGATTAAATTAAACGGCAAACCCTAATTCTAATATTTTTTATTTATTGTGAAAGAATTAAAATATGACCTAAATTAAACTAATTCATTTATATACAATTTAAATAGGAAAATAAATAAATAAATAATAATTATTGTAATTCTGAAAAAGGGGAAAAATATTAAAAGGAATAAAAAAAATTAATTAACCTAATTCTATTTTGTTGGATTTTTATTATGGAAAAAATATAAATTAAACCTAATTTGAAATTAATTTATTTACATGCTAATAAAATAATTATAATAAAATAAATATTATTTTTGGTCTTTCTCTGATTTTTATAATGTTTTTATATTTTATAGAAAAAATAAATTAATTAACTAAAGCAATAAAAATAATATAATACAATAATTTAAACAACAAAAAGAAAAGAAAAATCAAACCAGGGTGGGGTGTTGCCCCAAATAAGGAGGTGTTTTTGTGAAAAGCCTGGCCCAATAAGCTGGACGTTGGTTGACTTCCTGGATCATGTGCAACGCGTTGACTGGTGCTTATGACGTTCTTTGAATCTTAGCCTTTAATCTGATCATGTGGGACGCGTGGCTAATGGATGAGAGTGGAACATGGTACGTATGTGCTCCTGAAACTGCATGGGATTTATAATGGAAAAATAATATAGGATTTGGCCAGACCTGGGACTTGAACCCAGGTCTTGAAGGTCATAAGTGTTAGTCCCTGCCAGCTGAGCTAAGCGAATTCATTTAATATATAATATATCATAAATAATATAAAAGAAAAATAACGCTAACTGATGAAACACGCGCGAATTTCAAAAGGACCTATCACATGGTGACACGGGGTCATCTTCTTCGCTTTCCTGAAACAAGAAACTCATGGGCAACGGTTTTCTAATTGTGGCTTTAGGGTCTCTACAAAAAAATAGCGAATAGCCATATATGAAACATAAATTGGGCGCGATGACATGTTCTTCTTCGTCTCTAAGCCCTGAATTCAACCATGGTATCCAGAAGTCCTGATTTTTCCTGTATAGAAAATCCCTAATTCGAGTTCCTGAAAACCCTAACTTTTGGCAATGGCATCATCGTATATAGTCAATGAAAATACAATTAAATACCACAGTTAGTTTTAGAATTTCACAAAGAATAAGAATCAACAAGCAAAATTCATGAAAGATGCTCAGAATATGATATGCGTTCAAGAATTTTATGCTATACAGTCCAAAGCCTCGTTACCAATTCTTGAGGTTTTTGCTGTTGTTAATGATTGGAATACGTTCAGAATGGTCCAAGGAAGCTATTGAGACACGAATGGAGCTTTGAATCAGTCTCTAGGGTGGATTTCAGAATTGAATTTTTCAAGCAATTTTCCAAGTTTGAGTATTGGTTTGCTGCGCAGTTTTCAGTCCTGAGGCATTAGGGTTCTCATTCTGATCATATATGGAGTGATTAGGTTAAGAAAAGTTGGACAAAATCTTATGCATTGATGAATTTTGGATATTTGATTTCATGGATCTTTTACAATCTTTTTCATGGTGTTTTTGTACCAAATCTGATCAATTATCATCAAATCCTTCCCTATTAGCATGTGCACGAGTTATAGAGGTCAAATCATGCATAAAAAGATTTTTCCATGTTAGGTTTATATTTTTCATGAATTAAAATCATTTAAATGAATATAAATTAATATTAATTCAAATAAATAATTAAAAAATATGAAAATACTTCCCTTTGGGCCTAATGGTCGTGCATAGGCTTGGCATGAAGAAATTTGGAAGAAAATTGGGCCCATTTGCATTTTTAGGCCTTTTGCATCCTTGTTGACTTTCAAAAATTTCCAAAAATTTCCCAACTTCCACAAGGCATAACTTGGTCAATTTTTAAGCTTTTCACATGTTCTTGGACATTTTGGAAAGGTCTTTGAGTCCTTTAACCAATGCCTTTGGTCCCATGTCATTTTGGTTCACCAATCTCAAGTTATGGCCTTTGACTTAAAGTCACTTTTTGTTGACTTTTGAAAATGACCTATAATGTTGAAATTGATAACTTTTTGTGAGAGCATTTCTTGGACTTGGAACATGAAGATGAATTGTAGGAAATGTCTTTCTCTTCAAAATGAGCTTTGGATGGGATTTTTCTGATAATCCATGTGAAAGTTATGCCCTGGTCAATTTCAGTTGACTTTTTCAGCTGTCTAAATATAGCAACTTCTGCATCTTGATGATTTTCTGAGCCAAATTTTGAGAATCATGATCAAGCATTGATCAAATGATGTTTGTGGCTTCAAAATGATATATTGACCAAAAATTTGAACTTTTGACTGTCAAATGACCATTTTGCCCCTACAGTTGACTGTAGTGCAATCTAGGGTTTTGACTGTGCAATTTTGAGCTGAATGCCTTGAAACCTGACATGAAGACACTTGACCATCTTTTTAAGCATATGAGACTTGATTGGGCCTTTGAAAAGTTCATTTGCTTGACCAGAACTCAAACCCTAGTTTTGACTGTCTAGGAGACAGTTGAGCTGCACAAACCTTGGGGCATTTTGTGACCTTGATTTTGACAATTCTTGATGAATATGGGAGGGCAAATTTTGGGGTACAACAACATCCAACCATCCTATTCTTGTTTGTTGGGTCGTCCATGGATCCATAAGGCTGGAGCTGTGACCTCCACACTACATCAAAAGCTGAAATACCCGGTCAGAGGGAAGATTGTGATAGTTCAGGGGGAGGAAGAATACATGGTCAGCCACCTCAACTCGTTCCGGTACATAGAGATGGATGGGGAGTTCATTGAGACCCCATTTCAACACTTTGAAGAGGTTCCTCAGACACTGGTGTGATCGGTGGATTTAGAACTGACTGTTTAACGCTGGTTCGCGAAATATCGCAGAAGCAAGAGTCGCCACTGTCTTTTATTTTCTCCAACATGGACAGGACAAAAGCACAGCAAAATTCCTTATGAGATAGTTTCTCGGTTCGGGAGGTAGATTTATAGAAAGGGAAGGTGTTAACACCCTTTCTATCCAAGGTTATCCATGGGCTCTTAGATACTTGCTCATTGTGTTTTCAAAAGGTTTGCTTTTCGATCGTGAGTGGGTTTGAAAAAGTTTCGTTTAAAGATTTCAGAATGACTCTTGTATCAGTCCTCAAGAGTGTTTGAAAAATTGTTTTGAAAGCTTTTTGAAAGTGTCGGTGTGAAAAGAGTTTTGATTTGTTTTTGAATAGAGCAAGTATCTATGAGTCATCTACCTACCCTAAGTAATTAGGCTGTGTAAATGTCCTTAAGGTAGTGCCATCCCACCATTGAGAGGTAGGTAGCACCACCGCCGGAGGTGTTCAGGTCAATTCGAGTTTAGGGACAGTGTGGTCACCAGAGCAACAGTAGGACACCTTAGAAGCTACCCTTATGTCCTTGATCCTTTTTATTCCGAGGCAACTGTTTCGAGGCAACTGGATCATGGACATAAGGACTTACTAAAATGTCCTATACTCGACGACCACGTTTCAAAGGCAACAGGTGAGGCGTACCCTAAGAAGTGGTGTGTGAATTGGTGTGTTGTTTTCAGTTTAATATTTATCTTTGATCAGGGCATCATTGTGAGCTACGCTTGTTTTTAATTTAGCCATACATTCTTTCATGCGAAGTTTAGAATTCAAAAGTGCGGAAATTTAAATGCGGAAAGATAAAAGCTACGCTATTACAAGGCGCGGGTCTATACATCGCCAAAATACAAAGACCCGTTTGATAAAAATGCGGAAAGTAAAAAGACCTAATTACTATTACAAGCCTTGAGCAGTTACATAATATTTGAAAAGAAAAAAGAATAACGTGCGAAAGAATAAAAGTTAGGACGTCCGAGGGTTTTGACCCTTTTGAAATTAAATTGAATTAAAATCTAATTATTATTTAATTAAAGAAAAAGAAATTGTTTTTTATGTTTTTTGGCATTTATGAAAATAAAGAAAATTGAAAATCAAGAGAAACCCTAATTCTAAGTTATTTTTAATTATTAATAAAAAAATATTAAAGTTGACCTAATTTATGCTAATTAATTATTTACATATTTATTTACAAAAATATTTAGTAATTAGTAATAATAATAATAATAATGAGAGAAAATTATTTATAAAAAAAGATGAAAAGGTCAAAAACCCTAATTCTACTTATTTTATTTATTAAGAAAAGATTAAAGTTTAAAACCTAATTTACTAAATTAATGGTTAGAGTTTATTTACAAAAAATATTTTAATAGTGAAATTAATAAGAATTAAATATTAAATATTTTTTGGTTTCTGATTTTTATTATGGAAAAACATTTTGGGTGAATTAAATAAAATAATTAAAACAATTTAAAAAAAATTGAAAAGAAAAGAGAAGAAAATTTAAAAAAAAATAGAATACAAACATAGGGGGTATCTGGCCCATTTTGGAGGTTTTTGTGAAGTAATTTGGCCCATTGAATCAAAGCCTTGTTTGACTTTTTGGTGTCACGTGTGGGATGGTTGACTGAGGTACATGATAGACCTCACGTTCTGGCCTTCAGATTGTTCCTTGAAGCCACTTGGCAGGCTAGCGTATGAGCGTGCATGGTGGGCCTTTTGATGGACACTGCATGGAAACATGTTAAGAGAAAAATTATGAAATATGTGGGGGGACCTGGGAATCGAACCCAGGTCCCAGCGTTTACCAAGCGAATGCCTTGCCACTTGAGCTATTTGCGCGCGTTTGTATATGCAATGGACAACAAATAATGTATGAAAAAAGGCCATTATGCTGGCACGTTGAAAAACCGCGCCAAGGTTTGAATTGTCCAACCATTCAATGACACGCTAGCTTCGTCTTCGTTCTTCCTGCAAATAAAAAAACAAATAGCGGGGGTTTTAAACCCCCACAAACTGCCACTCATGAAAATAGCGATTACGCCTATGGATCAAATAAATTGGGCGCGAGGTATTGGTTCAATTCGTATGAAGCTCCTGAATTCAATGGCATAGGTATCAAGGTCCAATTTTTCCTCTACATGAAAGCCCTATTTGAAGCTTTGGAAAACCTAATTTTCGTCCATGGCAGATCTGGCTACAAGCATCGTTAGTCCAATTAAACACTACCAATCGCTTCAGAACATCATTATTAGTGTAAATCAACAAATAAAACACATGAATAGTGCATGGAAATTAGAAAACGATTATGGAAAAGTTTGTGATAAACGTGATGCTATTCTACCAATTCTTGGAGTATGGAGACTGGAAAGTGGTTGCAACATGTTCAAAGAAGTCTCAGCAAGGGTTTGGAATAGGTTTGAGGCTTTGAATGATCCTGCAAATACAAAATCAGTTTTCAAAATTTCTATGAAAAATTGCAACTTTGTTCTCTCTTTCTGAGCAGCTTTTCGTGTATCTTTTAATTAGGTTTCACTATGCCTTTGTATGTGAAGCTTTCTAGGTCAAAAACAAGCCCAAAGATCCATTGAATTAATGATTTCAATATTTGATTTTTTTCATATCTTTTTCAATCTTTTTTCCATGCAAATCTTGCCAAATATGGATGATCTTGTCCCCTTGAGATGATGCACGAAATCTCTTGCATATAATGAACATATTTGCTGCACAAAAAAGATTTAAAACCATTATTTGATATTCTTCTCATATTTAATTTTAATTAAATGAATTAATATGAATAAAAATTCAATTAATTAATTAAAAATAAGAAAATAGATCATTTTTAGCTCAATGGGTCGTGCATATGCTTTGGGTAATGATTCAAGGAAGAATTTGAGGCCCATTAGCATTTTTGAAGTGTTTTAGGCAAAGTTGACTTTTCAAAATTCCCAAAAATTTCCCAACTTCTCCAAGGCATATCTTGCTCAATTTTTAAGCTATGATCATGTTCATGGACATTTTGGAAAGGTCTTGAAGTCCTCTAACCAATGTCTTTTGTCCCATGTCATTTTGATTTAACAATCTCAAGTTATGGTCTTTGACTTAAAGTGCCTTTTTGTTGACTTTTGAAAATGACCTATAATGTTGAAATTGATAACTTTTTGTGAGAGCATTTCTTGGACTTGGAATGTGAAGATGAATTGTAGGAAATGTCCTCCCCTTCAATATTAGCATTGGATGGGATTTTTATGATGAACCATGAAAAAGTTATGCCTTGGTCAAGTTACAGTTGACTTTTCAACTGTCCAAAAATAGAAACCTTTGACACCTTGATGATTTTTGAGCCATTCTTGTGAAATCATGATCAAGACTTGATCAAATGATGATTGTGGCTTCAAAATAAGATGTTGACCAAAAATTTTGACTTTTGACTGCCAAATGACCATTTTGCCCCTACAGTTGACTGTTGAGCAAATGGGACTTTTGACTGTGCAACTTGACCTTGTGAGCCTTGAAACTTGACATGTAGGTGCTTGACAATGTATATGGGCACATGTGACTTGATTGATCCCCTTGAAAACCTCAACTTCCTTGCAAGAACCAAAACCCTAGTTTGACTGGCTTAGGAGGATGGTTGACTGTGTAGCCCTTGAGTAGACCTTGAACCATTTGAGGTGATGCTTGGCAAAACTTTGAAGAATATGGGAGGGCAAATTTTGGGGTACAACAACTGGCATCAGCTGAAACTGTGGTTGAAGATTCTCCTTTGAAGATGGCTTCCTTAAAGGATGCCCGGGCTGTTATTGAGAAGGGTGAGTATGCAAACTGGGGCCGACTTCCTGATTTCACTCAAAAGACTGACAAGTTTGGTTTGGGTTTCACTGCAGAAGCTTAGAGGGTTGTTCGTCGTGAAAGGATTGGAAGACCTCTTGTGTTCATCAGCAACTCGGGAGTAAATGCCATTGAAGACGACGTGGAGGAATCTGAATTCAACAGCTGGATCTACCCTACAACCAACGGTGGACCAAATAACTGGACAGCGAAAGACTTCGTCCCTATTACTTTTGTGACTCAGTAATGAACTCCTTTGTTTTGAATTTGTAACAAACAATATTGTGAAACTTTATGCCCCGGTGTCTTACCCGGGGCACCGTGGCTTCATTTGTGAGGGCTTTTGTGTGTCATTTTCATATATCATTAATAAAAGCATTGGACGTTTTTTGCATTTCAAATCTTGCGCTCCTTGTCTTTCTTTATTATATATTGCAAAATAGCTATTTACACACACTCACATATACAGGTCCCAATCCACTCTGGATCTCACTGGTAACGACTCTGCTACTGCCAGTTATGACTTCGAAAATCCGATCAACTTAGCCGAAGATGAAGGTGAAGATGATTGCGAAGTGCCTGGTGAGCTTGCAAGACTGCTACTCCAGGAAGAGAGGGCCATTCAGCCACATGAAGAGCTAGTGGAAACGGTAAATTTGGGTACTGAGACAGACAGAAAGGAAGTCAAGATTGGTGCCAATCTGGAGTCTAGTGTGAAACAACGGTTGATTCAGATGCTGCATGACTACATGGAAATATTTGCCTGGTCTTACGAAGATATGCCTGGGTTGGATACCGACATTGTGGTTCATCACCTGCCTACCAAGGAAGACTGTCCTCCGGTAAAACAGAAGGTTCGCCGTATGCGTCCAGAGATGTCCGAGAAAATCAAAGCTGAGGTTATGAAGCAATTTGACGCCGGTTTTCTAAAAGTAACTTCTTACCCTCAATGGGTTGCCAATGTGGTTCCGGTACCGAAGAAAGATGGTAAGGTCCGAATGTGCATTGACTACAGGGATTTGAACAGGGCGAGCCCTAAGGATGACTTCCCTCTGCCTCACATCGACGTCCTGGTTGACAACACTACTCAGCATAAGGTATTCTCCTTCATGGATGGGTTCTCCGGTTATAATTAGATCAAGATGGCTCCTGAAGACATGGAGAAGACCACTTATGTTACTCAGTGGGGCACCTTTTGTTACAAGGTCATGCCTTTTAGGTTGAAAAATGCTGGGGAAACATATCAGCGTGCCATGGTTGCTCTGTTTCATGATATGATCCATCACGAGATTGAAGTATATGTCGATGATATGATTGCAAGGTCCCAAACTGAGGAGGAACACCTTGACCATCTACAGAAGTTATTTGACCGGTTGAAGTTGTACAAGCTGAGATTAAACCCGAACAAATGCACCTTTGGGGTGAGATCTGGAAAACTACTAGGTTTCATCGTGAGCGACAAAGGTATTCAAGTGGACCCTGCCAAAGTGAAATCCATACAAGAGATGCCAGTTCCCAAGACAGAGAAAGAAGTCAGAGGCTTTCAAGGACGGCTGAACTACATTGCCCGATTCATCTCGCACCTGACTGCTACTTGTGAGCCAATCTTCAAGCTACTGAAGAAAGATCAAGTAGTACGTTGGAACGATGAATGTCAGGCCGCTTTCGAAAGAATCAAGGAGTATCTCCAAGAGCCACCCATTCTTATGCCACCGGTTGAAGGGAGACCTCTAATCTTATACTTGATAGTACTTGACAACTCAATGGGATGTGTGTTGGGGCAGCATAATGAGTCTGGCCGAAAAGAGCATGCTATTTATTACCTTAGCAAAAAGTTTACCGACTGTGAGACCCGATACTCACTGCTCAAGAAAACTTGTTGTGCTTTGGTATGGGCTGCTTGCCGGCTGAGACAGTATATGTTGACTCACACCACTCTGTTGATTTCAAAGATGGATCCAATCAAGTATATCTTCAAAAAGCCTGCCTTGTCCGGAAGAATAGCAAGATGGCAGATGATCTTGACTGAATATGACATCCAGTACATGACTCAAAAAGCAATCAAGGGAAGTGTATTGGCCGACCATTTGGCACATCAGGCAGTGGACGATTACCAGTCTATGAACTTTGAATTTCCAGACGAGAATATCATGGTAGTGACTGATTGTGAAGTACCTGGACCGAATGAAGGACCTGAGGAAGGATCCCGATGGTCTATGCACTTTGACGGAGCCTCGAACGCTTTGGGTAACGGTATTGGCGTTGTGATCATATCTCCAAAAGGCTCTCATACTCCGCTCACCGCCCGACTATGTTTCAACTGAACCAACAACATGGCGGAGTATGAAGCATGCATCATGGGTCTTCGAGCTGCAATTGACCTAAGGATCAAGTTTCTGAGTGTCTTCGGAGATTCCGCTCTCGTGATCAGTCAGATCAAAGGCGAGTGGGATACGAAACACCCAAATCTTATTCCTTACAAGGAGTATATATTGACGTTGATTCCCCATTTCGAGGAGATAACCTTTGAACACTTCCCAAGAGAAGAGAATCAGTTGGCGGACGCGTTAGCTCCGATGTCTTCTATGTTTAAAGTCAAATGGGATAACGAGACTCCCCGGATCATTATTTGGAAATTGGATGAACCTGCACATTGTTGTGATCTTGAGACCGAAGAGGTAACAGAAAAGCCTTGGTATCATGAAGTAAAGAGGTACCTTGAAGCTCAAGAATACCCCGAAGGTGCATCCATTAATGACAAGAAGTTTCTGAGAAGGTTCGCGGCAAAGTTCTTCCTCAGCAATGACATTCTCTATAAACAAAACCATGATTCAACCTTACTGCGTTGTGTGGATAAGACTGAAGCAGAAAGGATCATGGAAGAGCTGCATGAAGGTACCTTCAGAATGCATTCCAGTGGACATACCATGGCAAAGAAAATCCTTCAGGCAGGATACTACTGGTCCACAATGGAAGCCGACTGTTATCAGCATTCTCGGACATGTCACAAGTGCCAAGTCTATGCTGATAAAGTGCACATTCCTCCAGTTCCTTTGAACGTCTTGACAGCACCTTGGCCTTTTGGAATGTGGGGCATCGATATGATCGACGAGATCAGACCTACGGCATCCAACGGGCATCGCTTCATCCTGGTAGCAATTGATTACTTTACGAAGTGGGTTGAAGCAGCTTCCTTTGCCACCGTAACCAAGAACATCGTGGCACGATTCATTCGGCATAATCTGATCTGTCGATACGGTGTACCGGAGAGAATCATTACGGATAATGGTACCAATCTTAACAACAAGATGATCACTGAGCTCTGCGAGCAATTCAAGATACAGCACCATAACTCTTCTCCTTACCGGCCAAAGATGAATGGGGCTGTAGAAGCAGCTAATAAGAACATCAAGAAGATTGTGCAGAAGATGACAGTGACCTACAAAGATTGGCACGAGATGTTACCATTTACTCTTCATGGGTACCGTACCTCAGCACGGACGTCAACAGGGGCAACACCCTTTTCCTTGGTCTATGGCATGGAGGCAGTCTTGCCCATCGAAGTTCAGATACCTTCTCTCCGGATCATGAAGGATGCAGGTTTAAGAGAAGATGACTGGATCCAGACTCGGCTTGATCAATTGAACCTAATCGACGAAAAGAGACTCACTGCTATTTGTCATGGTCAGACGTACCAAAAGCGGATGATCAAGGCATTTAACAAGAAAGTCAGACGACAAGAGTATCAAGTCGGGGACCTGGTAATCAAGCGCATCATTCTACCTCAAGGTGATCCTAGGGGAAAATGGACCCCTACATACGAAGGGCCATTTGTGGTTAAGAACATCTTCTCAGGAGGAGCGATGATTCTAACCACCATGGATGGTGACGACCTTCCTCACCCCGCCAATGCAGACATAGTAAAAAAATACTACGCATGATTAAAGACCCGCTAGGTCGACTGGCCTAGGCAAAAATAAGGGATTCCCGGCGAACCAAAAGGGTTCGGGCAAAAATAAGGGATGAAAATAAAAAATCTATACATCCGGCAAGTTGAAAACCTGAAAAGGCGGCTTGGGCAAAAATGGGTATCCCGGTGGACTGAAAACCCGAAAGGGCGGTCCAGGAAAAAGTTAGGGATAAGCGTAATACTATGTCTCATTGGATCACCCTGAATCCAGGCTTCGATATCGACCATCAGGCTCGGACGGCACCGATCAATCAGATTCCTCTTCAATTAAGCAGCAAAGTGATGAGACGCTTGAAGACATAAAGGCGATAGCAGAGTTGGAACCCAGTGGGATTTTTCACATAGCTGTTTTGTTTCCTTTTCACAAACTGTATAAACTCTATTTTGTTCGGCGGCGTTCTCTTACTAGGACGTCAGCCTCTTGTACAAAAACGCCTATTTACAGGCAAATTTCAAAATCAATACAAGCTCATTTTTTCAGACAAAATTGCAAATTATTTTTCCTTTATCTGTTTTGTTTTGCAAAGAACGTCCAATGTTCATTTTTTGATATATGCATTTGACATTAATTATTGTTCATAAATATTTGCATGCGAAACAAAGGACTAATTACGGGTGACATCGGAAGTAGGGGCAATAAGAATTGTCTAAGCGATCTAGTTGCTCTGTCCACCGAGGTACCAAGGTAAGTTCAACCGAAGAATATGACCAAGATACCTTCACTCCCCGCAGAGTAAGACAAGATTCAACAATACTCTCCCCAAGCAGAGTTGGCCTCCCATCAGCCCTAAAAAGGGCACAGTATCCCCAGCAAGTCAGTAGTACTCTCCCAAAGCAGAGTGGTCTACCATCAGTCTTGAAAAGGTCGGGTATCCCCAGAAGATCTTAATATTCCCCATCGGAGTGGCGTTCTTAATATTCCCCGACAGAAATATAAGATTGTTCCCCGGCGGAATACAAGATACCCCCAGTGGAGCCATTTCCCAGCGCAGTCTAAAAAGCTTCCCCGCTGGAATTGAATCATCTCCCCAGTAGATTCTGGAAGCTTGTCCCCTGCAGAGTACAAAGGCATCTCCCCAGCGGTATTCAGAAGGTTATCCCCACCTGAGTCTAACTGGGTTATCCTCAGCAAATTGCAACAGAAGATCGTCCTCAGCGAAGTTCTTCCTATCCCCAGCAGAGTTCATCATCAAAATCCCCAACAGAGTTTATCAACGGAATCCCCAGCGGAGTTACCGTTAAGATCTCATCAAAGCATCTCTTCCCACAGAGTAATTCCCCGCAGAGTAATCTCTTCACCAGGTTTATTCCCCAACGGAGTCATCTTCTCCTACCGGTTTATTCTTGCAATCATCTTCGTTCATCATCCCCAGCGGAAACGAAGAACTCTACTCTTCAACATCAGCCCAGGATTTAACAAACTCCCCGGCACTTGTCAAGGATTTATTTTCCCAGACGAAAATACATTCATAAAACATTTCACATTTCATGCATGACAAAGTGCATACGACACGATCTCATTTTGAGAACATCATGACATCATGCATTTCATACATCATGACATTGCATACAGCTAACGTTTACCTTTTCAGGAGAAGGTCAATCAAAAGATGGCTACCATCAACCTTTTTAAGTTCCAGATCAACACCTGTAACTAGCCAGGAAATATCTGTGGAAGACTGATTGTAGATTCGATACCTGTAACTAGCCAGGAAAGTATCTACATGAAGAGATTGAAGATCAATACCTGTAGCAAGCCAGGAAGACTATCTTTCTTTCTCAAATCAGAGATTAACACCTGAAACCAGCCAGGAAAATTATCTCACCTGTGATCGGTGGATCTGGAACTGACTGTTTAACGCTGGTTCGCGAAATGTCGCGGAAGCAAGAGTCGCCACTGTCTTTTATTTTCTCCAATATGGAAAGGACAAAAGCACGGAAAAATTCCTTATTGAGATTAGCTCTCGGTTTGGGAGGTAGATTTATAGAAAGGGAAGGTGTTAGCACCCTTTCTATCCATGGTTATCCATGGGCTCTTAGATACTTGCTCATTGTGTTTTCAAAATGTTTGTTTTCTTTTCAAGTGTGAGTGGGTTTGAAAAAGTTTCTTTGAAAGTTTCAGATCGACTCTTGTATCAGTCCTCAAGAGTGTTTGAAAAATTGTTTTGAAAGCTTTTGAAAAGTGTCGGTGTGAAAAGAAGTTTTTGATTTGTTTTGAATTAGAGCAAGTATCTACGATTCATCTACCTACCCTAAGGAATTAGTCTGTGTAAGTGTCCTTAAGGTAGTGCCATCCCACCATTGAGAGGTAGGTAGCACCACCGTTGGAAGTGTTCGGGTCAATTCGAGGGTTAGGGACAGTGTGGTCACCGAGAAATAGTAAGATACCTTAGAAGCTACCCTTATGCCATTGATCTTTTTATTCCGAGGCAACCGTTTCGAGGCAACTTGTTTCGAGGCAACTAGATCAATGGAACATAAGGACTCACTAAGACGTCCTGTACTTGACGACCACGTTTCGAGGGGCAAGGCAACAGTGTGATCACCAGAGCAACATTAGGATACCTTAGAAGCTACCCTTATGCCATGTTCATGGACATAAGGACTTACTAAGACGTCCTATACTTGATGACCACCTTTCGAGGGGCAAGGCAACAGTGAGGCGTACCCTAGGAGTGGTGTGTGAATTGTGTGTCATTTTCAGTTATTATTTGTCTTGTCATGCATTGGTGACGTACGTTTTGATTTTATTTTTGGGCATTCATTCTTTCATGTGATTGTTAACAGTTAAAAGGTGCGAGAATTTAAAGTGCGGAAAAGATAAAGGTCCTACGCTATTACAAAGGCGCGGGTCTACATCGCCAAATTAATCCAGACCCGATTTAAAATAAAACGCGGGAAGTAAATGCCTAATTAACTATTACAGGGCTTTGGAGCAAGTACATTATATCCACAAAAGAAATAAAAAATAAATACGCGACTGGAAATAAGAATCGAGTGCGAGGGCGTTGGACCCTTTAAAGGAATTAAAATGAAATTATTAAATTAATTAAATTAAATAAAGGAAAGGGCTTATTATTTTTTTATGTTTTTGTATTTATGACATTAAAGAAAATTAAATTGGAATTAAATAACTCTAGTTCTAATGGTTTTTTTTAATTTATTAAAGAAAAATTGTTTAAGTTAAACCTAATTTAAACCTAATTGATTAATTACAAGTATTTACAAAATTAATTAATGATTAATAATAATTATAATAAGAAAATATAAATATTTATTTAAAAAGGATAAAAACGTGCTAAAGACTTATTTTTTATATTTTTTAGTTATTGAGAAGAAAAACATTAAAGTTAACAACTTAAAATTAAAACTAAATTAATGATTGAATTTATTTACAAAAAATGTTGATGAATTAAATTAAAATAAAACATATTTTTATTTTTTATGATTTTCTGATTTTTTTGTTTTTTATGAAAATTGTTTTAATGAATTAATTAGAAATAAAACAAATAAAAAAATGAAAAGAAAAGGAAACAAAATGCAAACTGTGGGGGGTGTTGACCCCAATTTTGGAGGTGATTTGATGAATGCTGGCCCAACAGGAGGAGGCCCTTTGCTGACTTTTTGAATCATGTGGAGAACGTTTGACTGATGCCTATGGTGGATGGCAGGTAGCAGCCACTGGATTGACCATTTGAGACACATGGCAAGCGCCAACGCTAGGGTGTATGATGGCTCGCTGGATAGTGTACTGCACAGGAACGGGTTAAACAAAATAATAGAAGTAATGTGAGGGGACCTGGGATTCGAACCCAGGTCCCAGTGTTTACCAATGAAAGCCTTTACCAAGTGAGCTATCAACGCGTTTTGTACATAGGATAAAAGACAAATAATATAAAACAAAATGGACATTAGTGTTATGAAATAAAAAAAGGGCGCTGGATTTCAAACCAACCACTCACGCCATGCCACGCAATCGTCTTCTCCGAATGGACCTGTAAAAAAGGGATAGCGGGGGTTTTGAACCCCCCCAAAACACAAGCTTTTTGAAAATAGCGAATAGGCCGTGTTCAATCATAAATTGGGCGCGACCAGTGATTTGGAATCCTCATGTTGCCACGATCCTATTCCTACTGGTTTTAGAGTCCAATTTTACCATATACCTAAAGCCCCAATTTAAAGTTTCAGGAACCCTAGTTTTTGTTCATGGTAGATTCGGATTCAGATGCCTATAACTCAATTGGACGGCACCAAAAGCTTCAGAGAACCCTTATTAGTACAAATCAAGCAAGAAAAATCAATGAAAATGGATGAATCGTGCTATGCATTTCTGAAAAAAAGAACAAACCGTGTAGCTTCGTGGGACTGGTTCTTTGCACGTTTGAGCGTGGTTTTGATTGCTAGAGTTTCCTTGGGACCTCAGGAAGGTGTTTGGATCAGAATGGGGGCTCAACAAATGCTCTAAGGCAGTTTTCAGTTTTGCAAATTTTATGTGAAAATGTAAAGTTTGCTCTGGGTTTTTTGTGCAGTTATGGTCGTGTCTCCCTTTGTGATCCCTTGCATATGTGTTATGTAACATGTTTTGATAAGAGTTATGGCCTCATAATGCCTTGCCTTCATGTTCAAGATTTTGACATAACTCCATTAACAAACTATCCTCTTTTGATCCAATTTTGAATTCTTGCTCCATTTGGCCTTGAAACGAAATTGGGATGTTGCATAATGATGTTTCAAAGCTAGTTAAGACCAAATATCCCCCTTAATTAAACTTCTTGATTTTTATTTGATTTTAAAGGATTTAAAATGAATTAAATCCAATAAAATCAAATAAAAAATGAAAAAATTAAATTTAAAATTTAAAATAAAAGGTGGGACACGTGGGAAGCATGGCCAAGTTAATTCAAGTGGAAAAAGTGGGGCCCTTTTGTCAAAAATGAAGTTTCAAGGATAAATGATTTTGGCCATTTCACAAAAATTTCCCAACTTCTCCAATGCATATCTTGCTCAATTATTAAGCTTTGATCATGTTCTTGGACATTTTAGAAAGGTATTGAAGTCCTCTAACCAATGTCTTTGGTCCCATGTCATTTTGATTTACCAATCTCAAGTTATGGTCTTTGACTTAAAGTCCCTTTTTGTTGACTTTTGAAAATGACCTATAATGTTGAAATTGATAACATTTTGTGAGAGCATTTCTTGGACTTGGAGTGTGAAGATGAGTTGTAGGAAATTTCTTCCCCTTCAAGATGAGCATTTGATGGAATTTTTCTGATGAACCATGAAAAAGTTATGCCTTGGTCAAGTTACAGTTGACTTTTCAGCTGTCCAAAAATAGAAACTTTTGCATCTTGAGACTTTTTGAGCCATACTTTTGAGAATCATGATCAAGCATTGATCAAATGATGTTTGTGGCTTCAAAATAAGATGTTGACCAAAAAATTTTACTTTTGACTGCCAAATGACCATTTTGCCCCTACAGTTGACTGTTGAGCAATTAGGGTTTTTGACTGTGCAACTTGACCTTGTGAGCCTTGAAACTTGACATGTAGGTGCTTGACAATGTGTATGAGCATATGGGACTTGATTGAGCCCTTGGAAACCTCAACTTCCTTGCAAGAACCAAAACCCTAATTTGACTGGCCTTAGGAGAGTGGTTGACTGAGTAGCCCTTGAGTAGACTTTGAATCATTTGAGGTGATGCTTGTCAAAACTTTGAAGATTATGGGAGGGAAAATTTTGGGGTACAACATCACCCATCAACTTTTCTTAAGTTCCAGATCAACACCTGTAACTAGCCAGGAAATATTTGTGGACGACTGATTGTAGATCTATACCTGTAACAAGCCAGGAAAGTTATCTACATGAAGAGACTGAAGATCAATACCTGTAACAAGCCAGGAAAACTATCTTTCTTTCTCAGGTCAGAGATTAATACCTGAAACCAGACATGACAACTACCTACTTGACCATCATGAAGCAACCCTACACCGGTTCCTTCTCTTTCAGATGCAGTTTTATACGAACTCATCATCAGGCAACCCTACAGGTTCCTTCTTTCAACCTACCAAGTTACAATTCAACTATCCATTACATTCCCAGATGGCATCTTTAATCCCATCTTCACAACTATCCATTACATTTCCAAATGGCATCTGTAATCCCATTCCCGACATCACATTGCTGATACTACACCATGCGAGTGCAAATTTCTGGGCACTTTAGTGTTCAATCATCTTCCACCTTCGGATCACGAAAGGCATGCAAGCCAATCTACCTCCTCAGGTTTATAAAGATTGAACAGAGGCAACTGTTGTACCCCAAAATTTGCCCTCCCATATTCTTCAAGGTTTGTCAAGAATCATCTTCAAATGGTTCAAGATTGCTCAAGAGATTGTACAGTCAAACCACCTCCTAAGCCAGCTGAAATTAGGGTTTTGGTTCTTTCAAGGAATTTTGGGTTTTCAATGGTTCAATCAAGTCTCATAGGCCCATATACATCCTCAAGCACCTATATGCCAAGTTTCAAGACTCACAGTGCCAGCTTGCACAGTCAAAAGCCTCATTTGACCTACAGTCAACTACAAGGGCAAAATGGTCATTTTGCAGTCAAAAGTCAGAATTTTTGGTCAACATCTTATTTTGAGTCCATAATCATCATTTGATCAAGTCTTGATCATGATTCCACAAGAATGGCTCAAAAATCATCAAAGTGCAAAAAGTTACTATTTTTGGACAGTAGAAAAGTCAAATGTATATTGACCAGGGCATAACTTTTTCATGGTTCATCAGAAAAATCCCATACAATGCTCATTTTGAATGGGATGCCATTTCCTACAATCCATCTTCACACTCCAAGTCCAAGAAATGCTCTCATAAAAAGTTATCAATTTTGACATTATAGGTCCTTTTCAAAAGTCAACAAAAGTTCACTTTAAGTCAAAGGCCATAACTTGAGATTGGTAAATCCAAATGACATGGGACCAAAGGCATTGGTTAGAGGACTTCAAGAGCTTTCCAAAATGTCCAAGAACATGGTCATGTGATCAAAATTGAGCAAGATATGCATTGGATAAGTTGGGAAATTTTTATGAATTTGCAAAAGTCAACTTTGCTCAAAACACCTTATTTTTGCTAATGGGCCTCAAATCTCTTCTTGAAACTTCATCTATGACTTATGCACGACCCATCAAGCTTAATGGAATTTATTTTCTTATTTTTATTAATTAATTGGATTTTTAATTGATATTAATTCATTTAATCAATTTAAATTGTAGGAAAATACAAGATTTGGTTTTTCAATCTTTTTGTGAAGCAAATATGGTCAATATATGCTGGCAATTTTGAGCACCAAGTCAAAGATACAAAATCTCCAAGTTTGGCAACATTTTCCAATCATGAAGAATCAAAAAGATTTGATTTCCAATCAAGGATTCAATCATCACTGCAATGGATATTGGCCCAAGTTTTTGACCTAATTCCATTCTCTTATACATAAGCAAGAAAACCCTGATGGGAAGGACGGGAAAAGCTGCAGAAACAGACCCTATCATATTCAAGAAATTCCAAGAAAATTGAAAACTGGTTTTTGTATTCTAGGGCGATTTAAGAGTTTTTATTGATTCCAATACATTGCAGGATATCCCAGGAAGGTTTTGCAATCAAATTCAGACCTTAAAGCTCAAGAAATCATTGAAAACAGAACCACGGTTTGCACTTATTTTCCAAAATCGTATTGTTGAATTCATGCATAATTAACATGGTTTTTGTGATTGTTTTGCATTGCTAGAGGTCATACCAAGCTTATGGAATGGTTTAATTGATTTATAACTCCCTGAATCCAAAGATGCCATGATCAATTTCTAGGGTTCTCAAGCTTTGAAATTGGGGCTTTCTAAACCCAGAAAAATTAGGACTCATAAGACCCATGGTTGGAATCGTTGAACCAAGACGAACACAAAGGACCCCTCGCGAAATATTTATGTGTACCATGGTGCTAATCGCTATTTTTCGTGCAGCTAGTTTGTGGGGGTTAAAAACCCCCGCTATCTAATATTATATTTACAGGGCAAACAGAGAAGATGACTAGGTGTTAGCCTCTCATTGGGCAGTTTGAAAACACGCGCGTTTTTTTCTTTTGTACAACATATTTGTGTGTTTATTAATATATTGATTGTTTATTATCCTAATAACAACTAAAGCAGGTGGTTGGAGTGGTTGCGCGTATTGGCCTATGAGCGCTGGGACCTGGGTTCGAACCCCAGGTCCCCCAAAACATTTATTTCTTTTCTCTTGGCATATTCACATGCAGATTTCCAAATGCAGCTCACCATACGCCTCACAAATCAGTGCGCCAAGTGGCCTCAAACTCAGATCCAATGGCCTAGATTGAAAGACTAGCATATTCCTTAGTCAACATGCGCATAGATGATCCCAAAGGTCAACGTGGCTGAGATGTAAATGGGCCTGGAAATTGGCAAATGCACCTCCTAATTGGGCCAACACCCCATGGGTTCATTCTTTCTTTTTTTTCTTCTTTTATATTTTCCATTTATTTATTTTACTATTAATTATTATTATTTAATTAACCAAATTAACTTTTTTTCATAATAAAATCAGAAAACTAAAAATGTAATATTTTTTTATTATTATTTATTAAAATTAATTTCACCCTTTTTATTATTTTTGTAAATAAATATAATTAGCTAATTTAGTTTAATTAGGATAATTCTAACCTTTTTGCAATAAATAAAATCAACATAGAATTAGGGTTTCTGATGACTTTTGATCATGTTATTTTTATTTTTATTTCTTTAAAACATAAAAAACTCAAAAAAATATATTTCTTTTTTATTAATTAATTAGTTTTAGGTTTAATTTAATTTAACTCATAAACATAAAAAAAATCTCTTTCTTTCTCAAAAAAGGGTCAAAATCCTAAAAACTCTCCGATTCAATTTTTCTCGCGCGTATTTATTCTCGATTCATATTTTGATTCATATTATGTATTTGCTCCGAGGATGTAATAGCTTTAATTAGGACCTTTTTATCGCTTTCATTAATTTCCCGCAATTTATTTTTTTCAAGGGTTTGTTTTTGGCGATGTAAATACCTGACGCCTTGTAATAGCGTAGATTTATTTTCCGCAACATTTAACTGCTAGATGTATGTTAACTAGGCTATGAATGACAAGATCTATCTGAAAATTAAAATCAATCGTAGCTCACCATAACATGTGTAAAGATAACATAAACTGAAACCTGACACACTCGCACATGCCACTCTTAGGGTACGCCTCACTTGGTTGCCTCGACGTGGTCATTGAGTATAGGGTGTTTTAGCGGTCGCCCTCCTGTCTAAAGATCAAGTTGCCTCGGAACGGTTGCCTCGATAAAAAATGATCTAAGACATTAGGGTTACCGCTAAGGCGTCCTACTATTGCTTTAGTGACCACATGTCCCTATAATCGAATTGACCCAAATAACTCCAATGACGGTGCTACCTACTTCTCAATAGTGGGATAGTACTGTCTAAAGGACATTTACACAGCTTAATTTATTTTGAGTAGGTAGAGGTTCTTAGATACTTGCTCTTTCAAAATAAAAAAATACTTTTCGCACTTACACTTTTTCTGACAAAAGTTTTCAAACAAACACTTCATACACTCTTGAGGACAGATACAAGAGTTAAATCGAAGTTTTCAAACAAACTTTTTCAAAACCCACAAACACAAGAAAAGCAAAACTTTTTGAAAACATAGTGAGCAAGTACCTAAGAGCCCGTGGATAACCACGGATAGCAAGGGTGCTAACACCTTCCCTTTCTATAATCTACCTCCCGAACCGAGAAACATCTCGAAAAGGAATTTTGTTGTGCTTTTGTCCTTTCCTTGTTGGAGAAAATAAAAGACGGTGGCGACTCATGTTTACCGCGACATTTTTCTAAACGCAAACACGAACCAGCATTTCAAAACAGTCAGTTCTATTTCCACCGATCACAACCACTTAATTCATTCTGAAGCCTGGAGCACGACCAGATAAGAATTGAGAAATTGCGAAGCCTGGAGAACAACCAGATAGGAATTTTAATCGCATCTCCCCAGTAAGTCACTGTGAAGCCTGGAGCACGACCAGATAGCAGTCGGTCTTATTTTCCTCAGCAAATCACTGTGAAGCCTGGAGCACGAACATATAGCAGTTCATTTTCACCTCCTCGACTAAGAGATGATTCTCCAGTAGAATAACGGACAACTGAAGCTCCTAAAATTCTACTTTTCCCAAGACAGAGACCAACATTCCCCAGCGAAGTCCTCCTCAATAATAGGTATACGGGCTCTCGCAAAGGAATCTCTTATGCGATCGACACTTCTTCTGATGGCATCTTTAAGCCCATCTTCCGACATCAACCTCCAAAAGGCATCTATAAGCCCATTCCCGATACCGCAAGACAAGTACCACTTCATACGAGTGCAAATTTCTGGGCACTCTAGTGTCCAATCATCTTCCACCTTCGGATCACGAAAGGCAGACAAGCCAATCTACATCCCCAGGTTTAAGAAGATTGAACAGGGGAAGCTGTTGTACCCCAAAATTTTCCCTCCCATATTTCTCAATACATGTCAAGTGAGGTCCTTAAGTTGCTCAAGGAAGTCCAAGAGTTGACCAGACAAACTCTCTCCTAAGGCAGTCTACCTCAAATTAGGGTTTCATCTTGCATCAAGATATTTGAGTCCAAAGGATCCCAAATTCTCACCATTGTCCTAATATGTTCTCAAGATCATCCATGTCAAGTTTCAATTCTTGCAGAGGAAGTTTGCTCAGTTAATTGCTCAAAGTCCTAAAAATCGATTATGCTAGGGTAAAAGTCAACTGTAGCCCACATACTGTCAAACTTCAAGATTTTTGGTCAACATTCTCATTTTGAAGTATTATTCATCATTTGATCAAGGTTTGATCATGATTCCTCAAGGATTGCTCACAATTCATCAAAATCCAAAAGTTGCTAAATTAGGGTTTTGCAGGAAAAGTCAACTCAACTTTGACCAATCATAACTTTCTAATACTTTATCAAAAATGACCCATCCAAAGCTCATTATGAATAGGATGCAATCCCCTACAATTCATCTTCTGCTCCCAAGTTCCAAATATGCATTCACAAGAAGATATAAATTTGGACATTATAGGTCATTGTGAAAAGTCAACAAAAACACCTTTTGGGTCAAAGCTTCATACATGAACATGGAAGACCCAATTGAGATGAGACGAAAAAAGGTTGCTTAGAGCACATCTTAAGCTTTCTAAAAAGTCCAAGAACACCTCTCTAGGGTCAAAATTGAAGGAGTTATACATTGGTAAAGTTGACCCTTTTTGCAAAATTGCCAAAAGTCAAATGTGGCCAAAATTGTATATTTTGTCAAATGGGACCAACTTTTTATGCTTGCACTGAGTTTGTAATGTGACCCACGACCCATGATATTTTCCATTTGTCATTATTTTATTTTTGTCATTTATTTTGATTTTATTTCAATTAAATCAAATAAAATCAAAATAAAATGATGAAAATATAAAAAAAACTAATCAAAGCTTGAGATTTTGTGCATGTTTAGGTCTATTATACAGCTGGAAATGGAATCAAATCGTGCAAGGTTCATTTGGACACAAAAAGATTACATTTTGTCTTGATTTGGAAAGACTTTGTACAATGATCAAATCATGATTCAATAATCATAATTGGAGAGATTTGATACAAGTTTTTAACCCTAATTCCTTCTAGGATACATAAGGGACAATTGTAGATCAGAAAAGAGGAGATTGGAGGCGTGCAAAACAGAAAGCAAACTTACAAAAACTCAACAAAATTTGTGAATCAATTTCCAGGTTTTAGGCCTTCTCAAGCCATTCCAACCATCTCAATCGCTTGCTGGATATCCCTGGACCATATTGCAACCGTTAGCAAGAATTCTCGCGCCCTAAAACACTATAAGAGTCGCACGGTATCCATGTTTTCTTGATTTCGAATCCATTAATTCTGGCATCTTTAGCATGACTAATTGACATATTCTTAATCTTTGTGATGTTTGCAAGCTAGTGGTTATATTTAATTGCGTTTTCATTGACTATACAGCAAGCTGCCATGGCTAAGGTTTTAGTTTCGTTTTTAGGGGTTTTGTGTGCAGGAACAATTAGGCATGGATAGTGGTACCATGATGCTCGTGAGGTTGCAACGAGTTGATTGGTACCATTGGTTATGATTTATCATGCAGGGACAAGATTTTGGAGAGGACAAGGGTTGTACCTACACTCAGTGTCCGTAGGTAAAAGTATGTGATCTAAAAGGATGGAGCCATGAGGACGATGATGGCGTGGCAGGTGGTGAATGAGCCATTTGAAATTTGCGCGTCTCAGAATTTGTTCCGTTATTTTTATCATATAATATTTACTTGTTATTATTTATACAAATGACCAAGCCAGCTCAGCCGGTAAGCGCGTAGGGTGATTATGCTCAAGGACCTGGGTTCGATCCCCAGGTCCCAACTTTGCTTTCTATTGTTTTTCTTTGCATAATCAAGTACGTTAGCCTCCCATGTGCCCACCATACGTCATCAATATCCCAGCCATCAGATCATCAATATGCCAGATCCAAGGCTTCTCATATGAGGGCCTACCATACGCCCAGTCAAGCAAGCAGCATGGGATTGGAAAAGTCAAACAGGGCCAGAGCTTGTTGGGCTTGATATTTGCAATCAGCACCCCCTTTCTTACAAACACACCAGTCCCATTCTTGTTTCTTTCTTTTTTCTTTTATTTAATTTCTTTTATTTATTTATTTTCTAACAAAATTAATTTCTTTTTTCACAAAAAATCATAAAATCAATTTTCATAAAATTTAGAATTATATTTTTTTTATTAAATTAACTTAATATTCAATTTAGGGTAATTTTAACCTTTTTGTAAATAATCAAAATCAATTAGAAAAAATTAGGGTTTGCTTTTGATTTGATTTTTATTTCTTTCATAAAATAAATAAAAAATACAAAAATAGGTTAATTTAATTATTTTTCTTAATTTAAATTAATTAGTAATTAGGTTTTTATTTATTCAATTAAACCTTATTTTCTCAAATAATCAAAAATAACACAAAAAATGATTTTTTTTTTTTAATTAGGCTTAGTCGGGGTCAAAACCCTAGATCTCTCGTTCTCGATTCATCGCGCGCGCTTTATTATTTTTGCAAATATTAATGTAACTGCTTACAGTATGTAATAGCCTAATTTAGGATTTTCTTTTATTTATCGTATTACGGTTTTTTGGCTATGTAATTAATCCCTCCCCCGAAGCCTTGTAATAGCGTAGGTTTTTATTTCTCGCATTTTAATTCTCGCGAATATTAATTGTTAGATGTATGTTAATAGGATTGTATGACAAGATTGCATGTTAATTTTAAAATGGCTAGAAAACCCTAATGTGCAAAGATAATAACTGAAAACAAATCACTCGCACATGCGCACTCCTAGGGTATACTCTCACTTCAGTTGCCTTCGGTAAATGATCATTAAGTATAGGGTGTCTTAGTGGTTACCCTCCTGTCTAAACAAAGATCAAAATGTCCCGTTCGGAAAGGTTACCTCGAAAAGGTTGCCTCGGAAAGGTTGCCTCAGAAATGTTGCCTCGTAAATGTTGCCTCGAATATGATCTTAAGACATTAGGTTTATTACTAGGATGTCCTAACATTGCTTTAGTGATCGTACGTCCCTTACGAATTGACCCTTTTTACAACTCCAACAACGGTGCTTCCTATTTCTCAATAGTAGGATAGCATTGTCTAAAGGAGACGAGAATAGAAACGATCCTTTTTCGAGTAGGTAGATGCTAATAGGTACTTGCTCAAAATAAAAATTTTCACACTTACACTTTTTTCAAACAAAGTTTTCAAAAACACTTCGTAACACTCATGAAGACAGAAACAAGGGTTAAAACGAAGTAAAACAAAAACTTTTCAAAACAAACACACACAGGCAATTTTCAAAAGATGAGCTAGTACCTAAGAGCCCATGGAAAACCATGGATAGAAAGGGTGTTAATACCTTCCCTTTCTATAATCTACCCCCCGTACTCAGAATATCTCAAAAAAGGAATTTTTATGTGCTTTTTTCATTTCCAGTTGGATAAAATAAAAGTCGGTGGCGACTCTTGCTTACCGCGACATTTTGCGAACACAAACGCAAAACGCAAACTAGCATTTTTCAAAACAGCCAGTTCTGCCAGCGTATCACAGAGGACGTCTGCCCTAGTTGCTCCACTATTTTGTAATCACTCTTTCGGATGATCTTCAGAATCTCTTCCATCTCTTGTTTAGATGGGTCTTTAATTGTAACCTCTTTTAGGGGTGCATCCGCCAGGGCAGGCTCGGTAACTTTCTCTTTTCCTTGGGTATTGACAGTTGGCCCAGCAGTAGGAATACGAACATGTGTTATAGTAGTTGTTGGAGGAGAGATCTCCAGGGAGAAGACCCTTCTTGTCCTTGTTACTTTACTAGTTCCAACAATGTTTGTAATTTCAAGTCCTTCACTTCCAGCAATCCATGGCTCTTGCTTGACACCATGATAATAAACTTCTACTCCATAGTTCCTGGGCACAACTTTGTCAGATGTATAGGGGACTGGCCCCGGTGTAGTAATGATCAAGGGAGCTATTGTTGGCTCTGCAGAAATCCTTATAGGGCCTTTAGAGGTGATCCTAATAGGAGTATTTGAAATGGTGATTATGGAAACATCTTCAAGTGTACTTTCAGGAAAAAAAGTTATGGACGGAGTTTTATCAAACAAAATTTCATTCCTATCAATCAGGCATTGAATACCTTTCTTCAGCGACATACAACCATTAATTTAAGAAGCACAATGGTAACAGTTTTCAAGGCAGCCAGGAAATAAACCGACACTCAGCAGATTCTTCTTAACGGTCAATAATGGGGTAGCCAAATCATCGATGGAGGAGACAAAGGAGACAACGTCAATGGCATTAACACTTTTACCATGATTGGGCACGGGAGGAGTAATGACATTAGGGGTTTGTGGAGGGTCAAACTCAATCACCTTGTTATCAATCAAATCTTGTATCTTGTTCTTCAATGCCCAACAATTGTTGGTATCATGTCCAGAACTATTTTAATGATAGGCGCATTTCATATTAAGGTTATATTTGGGAGAGGCAGTATTGGGGTTTGGAGGAGGATCTCGCAGCGTTACCAAATCTTCCTTCAACAGATGTTGTAAAGCTTGAGATAGTGGCATGTTGATTATAGTGAATTGCCTCCTCGGGGCATCAGGCCTTTGTTGATTATTTGATTGTTATGGTCGTTGAACTGGGGTTAGGTTTGAAATCAACACAGCTCCTACCGACAGACGGAAATCATTCTCGACACGACTCCTTTGTCCGCAAACAACATTAGTCTCTTTGTTACCAACAAATGGTTTTTTCACAGCACTAGTGGTTGAGGCCATAGGATCTTTCCGCTTTTAATTCCGCTTTAACTCGCTCGCCAGTCAAAATCAACTCAGTAAACCCTGACGAAGAACTCCCAATCAGCAAATTAAAGAATGGACCAGTCAAGGTGCCCATGAACATGTCCACTAATTCTCTGTCAGTCAATCGGGGGTGCACCCTTCCAGCTAGGTCCCTCCACTTTTGAGCATACTCTTTAAAACCTTCATTTGAACCCATAGTCATATTTTGTAATTGCATGCGAGTTGGTGCAAGATCAGCATTGTATTGGTATCGTTTGTAGAAGGCAGCAGCTAGATCCTCCCAAGGGTGGATATTAGTCCTCTCAAGTTGATAGAGCCATTCCAACTGTATCCAAGATAAGCTTTCTTGGAAGAAGTGCACCCATAACTTCCTATCGGTGGTGTGCGGTTAAATCTTACGGACATAAGACCTCAGATGCATCTTGGGACAAGAGACCCCATCGTATTTGGTGAAGAAAGGAATTTTGAATTTGTGGGGAATGACCACCCCAGGGACCAAACCCAAGTCTCCAAAGTCTAAACCAGACACTACTTGGATCTCCACAACCTTAAGTCGGTCTTTTAGCTGTTTGTATTTCTCATCCTCCGATGGATACTGCTCTTCAGAATAGTCTTCATCCTCAGTAACTTGGTTATTTCCACCCCCATCTATAGTACTTCTAGCTTCCTCTTCTTGATTGTCTTCTTCCTCAAAAGAAGTGTCTTCTATTTGAGCTAGTCAGGCAGGTCCCTTAAACCTTCTTCCCATGTTAAGAATAACATCTTGTTTCTTGGTGTTCTTCTTGGTGACAAGGAGTGTCATCATTCTTACTGACCTTTAGCTAAGTTGAGGAGGTTCTCTTGGAACTGTACTTGTTGATTTTGCAAATCTTTGACGGTTTTCTCTAGAGCCATCTTATACTGAAATAAACAGTAAAAAGGTGAGGAAACTTGTATCGGAAAACCTGCTTATGATATGATGTATGCTATGCGGATGAAATGTTTTCAAGGAATTTAAGGAATTTAAATTTTATAGCCAAAAAGGAAACAAACACAACAATTATATTAATAAGTTCAAAGATTACAACTGCCCCTTGGGCTTACAATGAAAAAGCAAAAAGGTCTCAAAGAGACGACAAAAACTCATAAGACAGAAGACTCGGTAAGCGCATCATGGGGACCATCTCTTCGAGCATACCCAAATTGTCGTAACGCAAGAGAAGGATTATAAGTAATACCTCCCCTAATGCCCAAGAGTGGAACATTAGAGAACTCTCCACAATGGTCAATGATAGTAGCATCCTCAGAGACCAGGAACACCAATAAATATCTTAATGAGAGAGCGACATCACCCTTCGAGATCATATCAAGCCTTGTTAATTCTTCAATACTGATCAAGGAAGGTGCGAAATAAACCACCTAGACAGCAACAGAATGCAACATATAAGAGTCCCTCTCTTCCTCACGGTGTGAGTGTGAAGACAATGTAGAACATATCCAATCAAAGTAGGCACGAGGTTACGAGAAAGAAAAACCTTGACAGCATTCACGTCTATGAGTTGGTTCAGATTAGGGAATAAAACCAAACCGTAGATTAGAAGATCCAAGACATCTTCAAAAGCTTAAAAATCCATATCTTCCCAAAACAATCGAGCCTTCTCTAACAAAAACATGGCTAGAAAACCCGCGACTCCACTCCTTGTTTCCCAATTAGCTACAATATCAGATTTCTTCAAATGTAAGGCCTTGGCAATAACTTCAAGATTTGGAGTTTCCTCAAAACCGGTGAATGGTATTTGATCAAGCACAGGCACTCCTAATAGTTGAGAGAATTCTTCCAATGTGGTCACCAATTGGTAATCAGGAAAGGTGAGGCAATGATGCATATGATCAAAGAACTGAAAGAGCACACACATCATTTCTTCTTGAAAGCTTGAGGTAGCCAAACTGAGAAGTAGATTATATCTTTTGGTGAAGGGAGAATCTTCAGGAACCCTTGATGCTAACTCTTTGAGTTGAGGAGGCACTTTTACAAAGCTGACTCGGGTGGTATTTCTACGAGCGGAAGCCATATCCTACAAAACAGAACAAAAATAAATTCCTAGATCCTTGAAATGGTTAGTGAGAATGCTATGGCATGATGTCATGATGTTTATGATGTCATGAATAATTAATCATAAACAAAGAACACAATGACCTTAGGTTTAGGCTTGCATGAGGTTTATAAGTAAGTACCCTCTTGAAGTTTAGTTGGTTCAACATGTCCTAAAAGAAGTAACCAAGTTCTAAGGAATCTCAATATCATTGATCTTTCTTCGTCGGGCATTGTTTCAGCACAATCAATCTTTTCTTGCAGCCTGTGATCGGTGGATCTGGAACTGACTGTTTAACGCTGGTTCGCGAAATGTCGCGAAAGCAAGAGTCGCCACCGTCTTTTATTTTCTCCAATATGGAAAGGACAAAAGCACGGAAAAATTCCTTATTGAGATTAGTTCTCGGTTCGGGAGGTAGATTTATAGAAAGGGAAGGTGTTAGCACCCTTTCTATCCATGGTTATCCATGGGCTCTTAGATACTTGCTCATTTGTGTTTTCAAAATGTTTGTTTGCTTTTCAAAGTGAGTGGGTTTGAAAAAGTTTCGTTTAAAATTTCAGTTCGACTCTTGTATCAGTCCTCAAGAGTGTTTGAAAAGTTGTTTTTGAAAGCTTTTTGAAAAGTGTCGGTGTGAAAAGAAGTTTTTTGGTTTGTTTTGAATTTAGAGCAAGTATCTACGAGTCATCTACCTACCCTAAGGAATTAGTCTGTGTAAATATCCTTAAGGTAGTGTCATCCCACCATTGAGAGGTAGGTAGCACCACCGTTGGAGGTGTTCGGGTCAATTCGAGGGTTCGGGACAGTGTGGTCACCAGAGCAATAGGAGGATACCTTAGAAGCTACCCCCATTCCATGTTCATGGACATGAGGACTTACTAAAATGTCCTTTACTCGACGACCACATTTCGAGGGGCAAGGCAACAGTGAGGCGTACCCTAAGAGTGGTGTGTGATTTGTGTGTCATTTTCCGTTATATTTGTCTTGATCATGCATTGAGTGTTCTACGCTTTGATTTTTATTTGGGCATACATTCTTTCATGTGATTATTAACAGTTAAAAGGTGCGGGAATTTAAAATGCGGAAAAAGTAAAGGTCTTACGCTATTACAAAGGCGCGGGTCTACATCGCCAAATTAAACCAAGACCCGATTTGAATAAAAGTGCTGAAAGTAAATAAGTCTCTAATTATTATTACAAGGCCTTGGGGCAATTACATAAATTAAAAATGAAGAATATAAACAAACGCGTGAAAAGAAACTAGAAACGAAAATGCGAGGGCGTTGGACCCTTTAAAGATTAAATTAAAATTACAAATTAATTAATTGCCTTAATAAGAAAAGAAGTTATTTTTTTTTTGATGTTTTCGTATTTATGAAAGAAAAAAAAAGAAGATTAATTGAAATTAGAAATTTAAATAAAAACCCTAATTCTAGTTTGTTTTTTTTTTAATTATCAGAAAATGCTCAAGTTTCGCCCTAATTTAACCCTAATTAATTAAATGTCACATTTATTTACAAGATAATTAATAATTAATAATAATAAGAAGAAATTTTAATTATTGAAAAAAAAGAGTAAAAATGCTAGAAACCCTAATTTTTATGTTTTTATTAGTTATTAAGAAAAATATTAAAATTAAGCCTAAAATTAAACTAATTTAGCTATTAAAACTTATTTACAAAATTAATAGAAATTAATATTAACAAAACATATTTTTTATTGTTTTATGATTTTTCTGATTTTTATGTTATAAAGGATTATTTTTGTGAATTTAAAACAAATTAAAAAGAATTAAAATTAAAGAGGAAAATTAGAAAGAAAATAAATATACAAACAGGGGGGGTTTTCTGGCCCAATTGGAGGTATACTGGAAGCATTTTTGGCCCACTGATCCTTGGCCTTTTTGACTTTTCAATGCTGCATGTGGAGGTGTTGACTGATGCGTATGGTAGTCCTCCCATTATGGCCCTTGGATTGGCGTTACTGGACATGTGGCAGACAAGCTGGCGAAGGCATATGGTGAACCTTTGAGAGTGATGACCACCTGAACATGTTACAAAGAAAAATATAGGGAAATATGGGTGACCTGGGAATCGAACCCAGGTACCAATGCTTGAAGGACAACGCATCAACCAACCAGCCAAGCGCGTTTGTTTGTTCATTTAGTGGGTAATGAATAATAAGAGAGAGAATGCAAGGGTTAGTGGAACAAAATAAAAAGGCGCCAGTTATTTGAATCAGCCAACCATAGTCCAACACCTCACCTTCTTCTCCCTGGCTTCGTTTTCACCTGAAAAAATATGGAATGGATAGCGGGGGTTTTAAACCCCCACTAAGTGAAGAACACAAAAATAGCGATTAGGCCCTGGGCTCATATAAATTGAGCGCGAGGTGTGGTTTTGAATCGTGGGAATGTCACGAATGCATTGGTGTTGGTCTTATGGCTCAATTTTTCCATATGCAAAAGTCCCCAATTTCAAGCTTATAAAAACCTAGAAAATTTCCATGGCAGATTCTCGTACAGGGCACGTTAGTTCAATTAGAAGATACCAACAGCTTTAGAATGCTCATGTTAGTGCAAAACAACAGTTAAAAGACATTAATCATGCATATAAAATGGAATACGATTATCAAATTTTTTAAGAAAAGTGGAACACGGTTATACCAATTCTTGAGGTTAGAGGACGTGATTTTGATTCAGAAAGCTTCCTGGATCTGTAAGCAAGCTGTTGGAATCCTTTTTAGGCCTTGCAACACACTGAAACTATGAAATCAGTTTTGAAGTTTTTTTATGAAAAATGCAAAGTGTTCTTTTTGTTCTGAGCGCAGCTAGCCTTGTCCTTGTGATTAGGGTTAGGTTTCTGTATGTATATGGAATGATTTAGGTCAAAAATCCAAGCCCAACAACCATGTATTCGATGCTTTTGAGATTTGATTTCAATGGTATCTTTTTCAATCTTTTTCATGTCCTTTTGATGCCAATCATTGCCAATCACCTTGATTCTTTCCTTATTGAATAGTGCATGAAATCTTGAGTGAATTCTATGCACAAAAAGATTTGAAAAGCATGGATTAGTATTTTTCTTATAATTAATTTTAATTAAATGAATTAAATAGATTAAATATTCAATTAATTAATTAAAAATAGGAAAATAACTCCCCTTTGGGTCAATGGGTCGTGCATAGCTTTTGGGTGATGATTCTTGGAAGAAATTGAGGCCCATTAGCAATTTTGAGGTATTTGAAGTAAAGTTGACTTTTCAAAATTCCCAAAAATTTCCCAACTTCCACAAGGCATATCTTGCTCAATTTTTAAGCTTTGATCATGTTCTTAGACATTTTGGAAAGGTCTTGAAGTCCTCTAACCAATGCCTTTGGTCCCATGTCATTTTGATTTACCAATCTCAAGTTATGGTCTTTGACTTGAAGTGCCTTTTTGTTGACTTTTGAAAATGACCTATAATGTTGAGATTGATAACTTTTTGTGAGAGCATTTCTTGGACTTGAAGTGTGAAGATGAGTTGTGGGAAATGTCATTCTCTTCAAAATGAGCTTTGGATGGAATTTTTCTGATAAACCATGTGGAAGTTATGCCTTGGTCAAGTTACAGTTGACTTTTTCACCTGTCCAAATATGGAAACTTTTGCATCTTGAGACTTTTTGAGCCATGCCTTGAGAATCATGATCAAGAATTGATCAAATGATGTTTGTGGCTTCAAAATAAGATGTTGACCAAAAATTTGGACTTTTGACTGTCAAATGACCATTTTGCCCCTACAGTTGACTGTTGAGCAATTAGGGTTTCTGACTGTGCAATTTTGTGCTGTGAGTCTTGAAACTTAGCATATGGATGCTTGACCATGTTTGTAGGCATATAGGACTTGTTTGGACCCTTGGAAACTTCAATTTCACTGCCAGAACCAAAACCCTAGTTTTTGACTGTTTAGGAGGCAATTGGACTGTGCAACCCTTGGGAGATTTTGAAGCATGCTCTTTGCAAATCTTGAAGAATATGGGAGGGAAAATTTTGGGGTACAATAGTTTCCCCTGTTCAATCTTCTTAGACCTGAGGATGTAGATTGGCTGACGTGCCTTTCGCAATCCGAAGGTGGAAGATGATTGAACACTAGAGTGCCCAGAAATTTGCGCTCACATGTTGGCAGTGTGATGGTGGGAATGGGCTTATAGATGCCATTTGGAGAGATGGTTAGGAAGATGGGCTTACAGATGCCATGTTGAAAAGTGATGGATAGGTGGATGGGCTTATAGATGCCATCTGGGTGTCGATCGCGTAAGAGATTCCTTAGCGAGAACTTGCGTACCTGAAAAAAGAAAGATGATTACCTGACCTGTTACAGGAGTTGGTCTTCAAATTCTTTATATAGACGCTCCCTGGTTGGTTACAGGAATCGAATCTTCAACCTTTTCTGACGTGCCCCTGGCGAGATACCGGAGTCGAGTCTGGAGTTTCAAACGGTGATGAATGAATCAGGGATGGTTACTACCTCAACGGGACGGTGAGAGAACCTTGGGCGATTACTACCTCAACAGTAACAATGAGAGAACCTGGGGCGATTTCTACCTCAACAGTAACGATGAGAGAATCCGGGGCGATTACTACCTCAATAGTAATGATGAGAGAATCTGGGGCGATTACTACCTCAACAGGAACGCTGAGAGAATCTTGGATGTCTTCTACTGGGATAAGAATCAGGAAAATCTTAGGGTCGATTTAACTGAACCGGAGAAGGCCTTTGACTGGATAAGAATCAGGAAAATCTTAGGGTCGATTTAACTGAACCGGGCAAGGTCTTGGAATATCTTCAACTGGATAAGAATCAGGGAGATCTTAGGGTCGATCTGACTGAACTAGAGAAGGCCTTTGACTGGATAAGAATCAGGAAAATCTTAGGGTCGATTTAACTGAACCGGGCAAGGTCTTGGAATATCTTCAACTGGATAAGAATCAGGGAGATCTTAGGGTCGATCTGACTGAACCAGAGAAGGCCTTTGACTGGATAAGAATCAGGAAAATCTTAGGGTCGATTTAACTGAACCGGGCAAGGTCTTGGAATATCTTCAACTGGATAAGAATCAGGGAGATCTTAGGGTCGATCTGACTGAACCAGAGAAGGCCTTTGACTGGATAAGAATCAGGAAAATCTTAGGGTCGATTTAACTGAACCAGGCTAAAGTCTTGGACATAGCTGAGAACTTAACTGGATCTTTCCTGAAAGGTAAAGGTCAGTCATATGCAATGCATGATATGGATCAAGCAATGATGTTCTCAACATAAATGAGATTGTAAGATATGATGCATATATGCATGCTATAATGTATGAAAATGCGATGTTTATGAATGTATGTTTGTCGTCTAGGAAAGTAAATCCTTGACGGGTGCCGGGAAGTCACATCCTGGGCTGATGTTGGAGAATAGTGCTTTGTTATTTCCGCTGGGGATGATAGTTGCAAGAATACCGGTGGGAGAAGATAACTCCGTTGGGGGATAAACTTGGCGAATGGATTACTCTGCGGGGAGAAAATTATTCTAGCGATCTTGCTGGGGGAACAGTACTCTGTGGGGAGAGAGGTACTTTGCTGGGATGTTGATGGTAACTCCGCTGGGGATACCATTGTTATGTTGGAAGTGTTTAATAGACTTCGTTGGGGATAGGAAGACTTCGTCGGGGACGATCTTTCCGTGGTTATTGGCTGAGGATAACCCAGTTATATCCTGGTAGGGAAATAACCTTTGAATAGAACCGGGAGACGCATTCGTGCTTTGTAGGGGAGAAGCTTCCAGAATCTACTGGGGATAAGCTTCCTGCTGGGGAGATGATTCAAACTTTCCTGGGGAAATCTTAATTGGACTCTCCTGGGGAATTTTGAGATATACCGGGGAAGTGGCTCCACTGAATGTCTGATATACCGCCGGGGAACAATCTTGGATCAAGACTGCCGAGGATGCTCATTTAGAATATTCGTATATTGTGCTGGGGAATGTTGAGATTTGCTGAGGATACCCAACTTCCTTAAGGTTGATTGTAACTTTTCTTGGGGAGAGTGTTGACTTGCTGGGTCACTCTCTGGGGAGTTAAGATATACTGGTTACGTTCTTCAGCCGAACTTACCTTGGTCCCTTGGTGGACAGAACAATTAGATCGTTTAGACCACTCATTATTGCCCCTGTTTCTAATGCTACCTGTAATTAATCCTTTGTTTCGTATGCAAATATTTATGAGTTAGCAAACATTGTCAAATGCATATATCACAATTTGAACCTTGGACGTTCTTCGCAAAACAAAACAGAAAAAAGAAAAAAAACAAAGGCAATTTGTAGCTGAAAAGTGTATTTATATTGATTTTTGAATTTGCCTGTAAATAGGCGTTTATGTACAAGAGGCTGACGTCCTAGTAAGAGAACGCCGCCGAATAAGAGTATATACAAATTTGTACAAAGGGAAAGCAAAACAGCTGTGTGAAAGGAAATAATCCCACTGGGTTCTAACTCTGCTATCGCCTTTATATCTTCGAGCGTCTCATCACTTGATGACCTAGCTGAAGATGAAGCTGATTGATCGATGCCGTCTGATCTTGGTGTTGATACTGGATTCTGGATGCAAGGTGATCCAATGAGACATAGTATTACGCTTTATCCCTAACTTTTGCCTGGACCGCCCTTTCGGGTTTTCGGTCCACCGGGATACCCATTTTTGTCCATGCCGCCTTTTCAGGTTTTCGACTTGCCGGATGTACAGATTTTTTTTCATTTCATCCCTTCATTTTGCCCGAACCCTTTTGGTTCGCCGGGAAGCCCTAATTTTTGCCTAGGTATGTCAACCTAGCGGGTCTTTTTTCATGCGTAGTATCTTTTTACTATGTCTGCATTGGCGGGGTGAGGAAGGTCGTCACCATCCATGTTGGTTAGAATCATGGCTCCTCCAGAGAACACATGTTTAACCACAAATGGCCCTTCGTACGTAGGGGTCCATTTGCCCCTTGGATCACTCTGAGGAAGGATGATACGCTTGATTACCAAATCCCCAACTTGATATTCTTGTGGTCTGACCTTTTTGTTAAATGCCCTGATCATCCGTTTTTGGTACGTCTGACCATGACAAATAGCAGCAAGTCTTTTTTCGTCAATCAGGTTTAATTGATCAAGTCGTGTCTGGATCCAATCATCTTCATTCAGGTCTGCATCCTTCATTATCCGGAGAGAGGGTATCTGCACTTCGATCGGTAAGACTGCCTCCATACCGTAGACCAAGAAGAAAGGAGTTGCCCCGGTTGACGTCCTGGCTGAGGTACGGTACCCATGTAGAGCGAACGGTAACATCTCGTGCCAATCTTTATAAGTCACTGTCATCTTCTGCACAATTTTCTTAATGTTCTTATTTGCTGCTTCTACAGCCCCATTCATCTTCGGCCGGTAAGGAGAAGAGTTGTGGTGTTGTATCTTAAATTGCTCGCAGAGCTCAGTGATCATCTTGTTATTGAGATTGGTACCGTTGTCTGTAATGATTCTTTCAGGGATGTCGTAACGACAGATCAAGTTATGTCGAATGAACCGTGCCACAACGTTCTTGGTTACTGTAGCATAGGAAGCTGCCTCAACCCACTTCGTGAAGTAATCAATCGCTACCAGGATGAAGCGATGCCCATTGGATGCTGTAGGTTTAATCTCGCTGATCATATCTATGCCCCACATTGCAAAAGGCCAAGGTGTTGTCAAGACATTCAGAGGGACTGGAGGAACATGCACCTTGTCTGCATATATCTGGCATTTATGGCACGTCCGAGAATGTTGGTAACAGTCGGCTTCCATTGTGGACCAGAAATACCCTGCCCGAAGGATCTTCTTTGCCATAGTGTGCCCACTGGAATGTGTTCTGAAGGTACCTTCATGCAGCTCTGCCATGATCCTTTCTGCTTCAGTCTTATCCACACAACGCAGTAAGGTCGAATCATGGTTTCGCTTGTACAGAATGCCGTTGCTAAGGAAGAACTTCGCTGCGAACCTTCTCAGAAACTTCTTATCGTTGACAGATGCACCTTCAGGGTATTCCTGAGCTTCCAAATATCTCTTCACCTCATGGTACCAAGGCTTCTCAGTCACCAATTCAGTCTCGAGATCACAACAGTATGCCGGTTCGTCCAGTTTCCAGATGATGATCCGGGGAGCCTCATTGTCCCATTTGACCTTGAACATAGAAGACATCGTAGCTAACGCGTCCGCCAGCTGATTCTCCTCTCTCAGAAAGTGTTCAAAGGTTATCTCTGTGAAATGGGGGATCATTGTCAACACACATTCTTTGTAAGGAATAAGGTTCGGATGTTTCGTATCCCATTCTCCTTTGATCTGATTGATCACGAGAGCGGAATCTCCGAAGACACTCAGAAACTTGATCCTTAAGTCAATCGCCGCTTGAAGACCCATTATGCATGCCTCATACTCCGCCATGTTGTTGGTGCAGTTGAAACATAGTCGGGCAGTGAGTGGAGTATGAGTGCCTTGAGGAGATATGATCACAGCGCCGATACCGTTGCCCAAAGCGTTGGAGGCTCCGTCAAAGTGCATAGACCATCGGGATCCTTCCTCAGGTCCTTCATCCGGTCCAGGTACTTCACAATCAGTCACTATTATGATGCTCTCGTCGGGGAATTCAAAGTTCATTGACTGATAGTCGTCTACTGCCTGATGTGCCAAGTGGTCTGCCAATACACTTCCTTTGATAGCTTTCTGGGTCGTGTACTGGATGTCGTATTCCGTCAAGATCATTTGCCATCTTGCTATTCTCCCAGACAGAGCAGGCTTTTCAAATATGTACTTTATAGGATCCATCTTTGAGATCAACAAGGTAGTGTGAGTCAACATATATTGTCTCAGTCGGCGAGCAGCCCATACCAAAGCGCAGCAAGTTTTCTCAAGCAGTGAGTATCGGGTCTCACAGTCGGTAAACTTTTTGCTAAGGTAATAAATGGCATGCTCTTTTCGGCCAGACTCGTCATGCTGCCCCAGCACACACCCCATTGAGTTGTCAAGTACTGTCAGGTATAATATCAGAGGTCTCCCTTCAACCAGTGGCATAAGAATGGGTGGTTCTTGAAGATACTCTTTGATTCTGTCAAAAGCGGCCTGACATTCATCATTCCAACGTACTACCTGATCTTTCTTCAGCAGCTTGAAGATTGGTTCACAGGTAGCGGTTAGATGGGAGATGAATCGAGCAATGTAATTCAGGCGTCCTAAAAAGCCTCTGACCTCCTTCTCTGTCTTAGGAACTGGCATCTCTTGAATGGCTTTGACCTTGGCAGGGTCCACTTGAATACCTTTATCACTTACGACGAAGCCTAGTAACTTTCCAGATTTACCCCGAAGGTGCACTTGTTCGGGTTCAATCTCAGCTTGTACAGTTTCAGACGGTCAAACAACTTCTGCAGATGGTCAAGGTGTTCCTCCTCAGTTTGGGACCTTGCAATCATGTCATCGACATACACTTCTATCTCATGATGGATCATGTCATGAAATAAAGCAACCATGGCACGTTGGTAGGTTGCCCCAGTGTTTTTCAACCCAAAAGGCATGACCTTGTAGCAGAAGGTGCCCCACTGAGTAACAAAAGTAGTCTTTTCCATGTCTTCAGGAGCCATCTTGATCTGATTATACCCTGAAAAACCATCCATGAAAGAGAACACTTTATGCTGAGCAGTATTATCAACCAGGACGTCAATGTGAGGTAGGGGGAAGTCATCCTTGGGGCTGGCCCTGTTCAGATCCCTGTAGTCTACACACATTCTGACCTTACCATCCTTCTTTGGTACCGGCACCACATTAGCAACCCACTGGGGGTAAGAAGTCACTGCAAGAAACCCGACATCAAACTGTTTCATAACCTCGGCTTTGATCTTTTCAGACATCTCTGGACGCATACGGCGGACCTTTTGCTTAACCGGAGGGCAGTCTTCCTTGGTAGGCAAATGATGGACCACAATGTCGGTATCCAAGCCAGGCATGTCTTCGTAGGACCAGGCAAAGATCTCCACATAATCATGTAACATCTAAGTCAACCGTTGCTTCACGCTGGGCTCTAGGTTGGCACCAATCTTAACCTCCTTTTTGTCCGTCTCAGTACCCAAATTTATCGTATCCACTGGCTCTTCATGTGGTTGAATTGCCCTCTCTTCCTGGAGTAACAGTCTTGCAAGCTCGCCAGGCACTTCACAATCATCTTCACCTTCGTCTTCGACTAAGTTGATCGGATTTTTGAAGTCATAACTGGAAGTAGCAGAGTCGTTACCAGTGAGATCCAGAGTGGATTGAAACCTGTATGAGTGAGTGTGTGTAAATACAGTTGTTTTGCAATATATATAAAGAAAGGAAAGAAAGAAAAGGAGCATAAGATTTGAAATGCGAGAAAACTTCCAAGGTTTTTATTCATGATATATGAAATGACAATTAATATGCCCTCACAAATGAAGCCACGGTGCCCCGGGTAAGACACCGGGCCATAGAGTTTTAATTCATTGTTTATTACAAATAACAAAAACAAAGGAATTCATTACTCCGCAACAAAAGTAACAGGTAGGTTGTCTTCTGCAATCCAATTGCTAGGTCCACTGTCGGCCGTCGGATAAATCCAGTTGTCGAACTCAGCTTCATCCACTTCATCATCCTCCCTGATAGCATTCACTTTGTGGTTGGGCATGGGAGCTGTCACTACATTGGGCTTCTCAGGTGCCTCAAATTGTACCTCCTTTGCATCAATAAGGTCTTGCACCTTATTCCTCAGGGCCCAGCAGTCATCAGTAGAATGCCCTGGGCTATCGGAGTGATAAGCACAGCGGGCATTTGGATTGTACTTCGGAGAGGCAGTATTCACAACCTTTGGGGCCTCCCTGACAGTCACCAAATTGGTGGATAGCAACTGCGGCAAGATTTGCGACAAGGTCATACTCAGCCGGGTAAACTCTCTTCTGGGTCTTTCAGCCCTGGGTGGATTGGTTTGCCGAGGAGCGGCAGCAAACTTAGCAATCACCACCGCGTTGACATATTGGCGGCGCTCTGGTTTATCTTGTCTTCTAGGCCCATATACAGCACTGGCCTCCTTCTTAAAGGGTTTCTTCTCAGAACTTGAAGATGTACCCTTCTGAATTTTACCGGACTTCATTCCAGCCTCTATCCTCTCCCCAGTCAGAATAAGGTCAGTGAACCCTGCAGATGAATTACCGATGAGATGATTGAAGAACGGCCCGGAGAGGGTCCCCAAGAACATATCTACCAGCTCCCGATCAGTTAACGGAGGCTGCACCCTGCCAGCCAGATCCCTCCACTTCTGTGCATACTCTTTAAAACCTTCGCTTGACCCTAGCGACATACCCTGGAGTTGGGTACGTGTATGAGCAAGGTCGGCATTATATTGATACTGCTTGTAAAAAGCAGTAGCCAACTCCTCCCAGTTACGAACTTTGGTCCCATCCAGCTGATAGAACCATTCGAGATGAGTCCCTGAAAGACTCTCCTGGAAGAAGTGGATCCACAAGTTCTTGTCCACTGTGTACGGTTGAATCTTCCGCACATAAGATCTGAGGTGTAGCTTGGGGCAAGACGCCCCGTCATACTTGGTGAAAGATGGTGCCTTAAACTTGTGAGGAATAATCACACCAGTAGATAAGCCCAAGTCTCCGAAATCCAGCCCAGGCACTTGTTGGATCTCCATTACATTCAGTCTGTCTTCCAGCTGCTTGTACCGGTCTTCAGCAGGAGGATACTGTTCCTCATTAAAGTCAGTCTCGTTGTCAGAGACTACTGGACTTGAAGCCTTTCCCCCGTGGGGACTGTCTTTGCCTACAAAAGAACCAGCCTCCTCATTCTGCAGAGTGTTACCAAACCTCCGGCCCGAGTTGAAAAGAACAGTTCTCTTCTTCTTCTTCTCCTTCTTTAGGAGTAAAGCCTTCAGCTCTTCTTGGCCTTGAGCCAAACCCATGATCAGCTCCTGAAATTGCGCGTTCTGCGCCTGAAGGGCCTTGATAGACATCTCGGTTGATGATGAGTCAGGGTTCATGATGCTGAAATAAACAGCGAAGAACAGTAAGCAACCTGAAAAGAAGAATACCTGCTATGCACATGATGAATGGAATGCGTTTATGCAATGCATTCAAGGGTTCGAAAGTTCAAATTTGTTGTAGACAAAAAAGGAACACATATTATCATTAAAGAAATAATTGTTCAGTACATCAAAGCCTCATGGGCACATATTACAAAGCAAATCAATCCCAAAAGACACTACACATCCTCTTTGGAGCTATGTAGGTGTTGAGATTCCTCTCCTCGTGCAATAGGCGGGTGAGCTCCAAGACCTTCTTTTCACTAGCATGCAGACTGGTCTCAAGAGAATTTCGTTCTTCCTTAAGCTGGATCCAGCTCTTCTGCATCTCTTCCCAGGACGTGGGCATGTCAGGATGTTGAATGGTGTAGGACACCTCTCCCTCCAAGACTGGCTCTTTGATCACAGGGAGCACATGAGGATAAGGCATTACTAACTTCTGGGAGCGGGCTCGTACCCACTTGAGATAAGGTTCCAATGGGATGGAATTCTTGTGCCCCAGGGTCTTGCTGTCTATCCTACTTGGCATTCTCCAAGCTCTGATAAATCTCTGGCGAAGTCCTTGTGCATCGTTGTCGAAGTCAAAAACTATGTCGGGAATTAACATGTCATGAGGGCCATCCCTCCGAGCATAACCAAACTGTCTCCAAGCCAGGCATGGGTTGTAAGTAATACCTCCTCTGATTCCAAGTAAAGGAACATTAAGGTACTCACCGCAACGATCAATGATAGTGACATCCTCTCTGGACCGAGGGCACCAATGTATATCTGCATGTGTAAGAGTCATCAATCGTTGTGACCATCTCAAACCCCGCTCGTTCTTCAAAATTGATTGTGGAAGGTGCGAAATAAACCACCTTCCCAGGAGAGGAGTGTAGCACATAAGGACACCTCTCTTTCTCATGGTTCGAGTGTAACATGAGTGAAGGATGTCCCCCAACAACGTAGGTATAGGGTTCCTAGACATGAAGATCTGGACAACACTGATGTCTATAAGCTGATCTGGATTAGGAAACAACACCAAACCATAGACAAGGAGGGTCACAACTTCTTCAAAAGCTTGTAGGTCAAGGGAGTTCCAACATTCTTGGGCCTTTTCAAACAGAAACCTGGCTAAGAACCCTTTGATGCCACTTCTAACTTCCCAATGTCCCTTGAGGTCAGATGATTGTAGGTGTAAAGCTTTAGCAATATCTTAAAGCTTGGGTTCCTTTTCCGTACCGTTGTAGGGTAGTTGATCAAGGATAGGGATCTTCAGAAGCCGGGATAACTCTTCCAATGTAGGTACCAGTTGATAATCCAGGAAAGTGAAACAGTGATGCAGAGGGTCAAAGAACTGGAACAGGACCTTTATCATATCTTCCTCAATGTTGGTGTTGACCAAGCTGATGAGTCTTCCATGTCTTTCACTGAATGAAGAGCTCTCGGGAATCCTGGATATAAGCTCCTTAAGCTGAGGAGGGATCCTTACAAGGCTGATCTGAATTATCTTTCTGCGACCAGTTTCCATGTCCTACAAAACAAGAACAAAGGTGAAGATTCGAACCCCTGAAATGGTTAGTCAATGCATATGATGTTGTATGATGTCATGATGCTATGATTAAACACACCACAAATATTTACAAAGCAAACATGATAAGGCACACAAGTCACACAAGACAAGCCCTTAGAGTTTAGGCCAGCATGGGGTCTGGGTATTACCCTCTTGAAGTTGGTGGGCTCAACCTGTCCTATTAGAAGTAACCGAGTTCTAAGGGTCTCAATATCACTGGATTGCTTTCATTGTTCATCGTTTCGATTTAGCCACTGAACTGGCGACCGAAATATTCCAGGAAAGCAACCCTCAATTGAGTGTAGTATCGAGTATCAACCAACCTCGGACTGCACCAAAGTCAGTTATCTCACTACCCTAAAGAGGCCAAGATGGTTCAATTAAGGTTCCTAAGGTCAGTTGATGCTTCACGACACCACATGGAGGCCCCGTACTCTCCTTGACTGAATTCAAGGGTTACCGGTACACACCAAAGTGCCACATCAACGTAGCAGACTGTTTCAACCATGTCGGTATACCCCGCACAGTTCCCTCACAACCTTGTTGCTACTTTCTAAGAAGGTATCCCCAAATCCGGGTTAGGATCTATAGAACTCCCAAGACAGTCCCACAATTTAAAGCAAACAAGTCAAAGCAATTGAAAACACAGTTATGAACTATCCTAAGGTACACCTCACTTTTAAGTTATCCCCAGCAGAGTCGCCAGTTCTGTGATCGGTGGATCTGGAACTGACTGTTTAACGCTGGTTCGCGAAATGTCACGGAAGCAAGAGTCGCCACCGTCTTTTATTTTCTCCAATATGGAAAGGACAAAAGCACAGAAAAATTCCTTATTGAGATTAGTTCTCGGTTCGGGAGGTAGATTTATAGAAAGGGAAGGTGTTAGCACCCTTTCTATCCATGGTTATCCATGGGCTCTTAGATACTTGCTCATTTGTGTTTTCAAAATGTTTGTTTTCTTTTCAAAGTGAGTGGGTTTGAAAAAGTTTCGTTTAAAATTTCAGTTCGACTCTTGTATCAGTCCTCAAGAGTGTTTGAAAAGTTGTTTTTGAAAGCTTTTTGAAAAGTGTCGGTGTGAAAAGAAGTTTTTTGGTTTGTTTTGAATTTAGAGCAAGTATCTACAAGTCATCTACCTACCCTAAGGAATTAGTCTGTGTAAATATCCTTAAGGTAGTGCCATCCCACCATTGAGAGGTAGGTAGCACCACCGTTGGAGGTGTTCGGGTCAATTCGAGGGTTCGGGACAGTGTGGTCACCAGAGCAATATGAGGATACCTTAGAAGCTACCCCTATGCCATGTTCATGGACATGAGGACTTACTAAAACGTCCTCTACTCGACGACCACATTTCGAGGGGCAAGGCAACAGTGAGGCGTACCCTAAGAGTGGTGTGTGATTTGTGTGTCATTTTCCGTTATATTTGTCTTGATCATGCATTGAGTGTTCTACGCTTTGATTTTTATTTGGGCATACATTCTTTCATGTGATTATTAACAGTTAAAAGGTGCGGGAATTTAAAATGCGGAAAAAGTAAAGGTCTTACGCTATTACAAAGGCGCGGGTCTACATCGCCAAATTAAGCCAAGACCCGATTTGAATAAAAGTGCTGAAAGTAAATAAGTCTCTAATTATTATTACAAGGCCTTGGGGCAATTACATAAATTAAAAATGAAGAATATAAACAAACGCGTGAAAAGAAACTAGAAACGAAAATGCGAGGGCGTTGGACCCTTTAAAGATTAAATTAAAATTACAAATTAATTAATTGCCTTAATAAGAAAAGAAGTTATTTTTTTTGATGTTTTCGTATTTATGAAAGAAAAAAAAAGAAGATTAATTGAAATTAGAAATTTAAATAAAAACCCTAATTCTAGTTTGTTTGTTTTTTAATTATCAGAAAATGCTCAAGTTTCGCCCTAATTTAACCCTAATTAATTAAATGTCACATTTATTTACAAGATAATTAATAATTAATAATAATAAGAAGAAATTTTAATTATTGAAAAAAAAGAGTAAAAATGCTAGAAACCCTAATTTTTATGTTTTTATTAGTTATTAAGAAAAATATTAAAATTAAGCCTAAAATTAAACTAATTTAGCTATTAAAACTTATTTACAAAATTAATAGAAATTAATATTAACAAAACATATTTTTTATTGTTTTCTGATTTTTCTGATTTTTATGTTATAAAGGATTATTTTTGTGAATTTAAAACAAATTAAAAAGAATTAAAATTAAAGAGGAAAATTAGAAAGAAAATAAATATACAAACAGGGGGGGTTTTCTGGCCCAATTGCAGGTATACTGGAAGCATTTTTGGCCCACTGATCCTTGGCCTTTTTGACTTTTCAATGCTGCATGTGGAGGTGTTGACTGATGCGTATGGTAGTCCTCCCATTATGGCCCTTGGATTGGCGTTACTGGACATGTGGCAGACAAGCTGGCGAAGGCATATGGTGAACCTTTGAGAGTGATGACCACCTGAACATGTTACAAAGAAAAATATAGGGAAATATGGGGGACCTGGGAATCGAACCCAGGTCCCAATGCTTGAAGGATAATGCATCAACCAACCAGCCAAGCGCGTTTGTTTGTTCATTTAATGGGTAATGAATAATAAGAGAGAGAAAGCAAGGGTTAGTGGAACAAAATAAAAAGGCGCCAGTTATTTGAATCAGCCAACCATAGTCCAACACCTCACCTTCTTCTCCCTGGCTTCGTTTTCACCTGAAAAAATATGGAATGGATAGCGGGGGTTTTAAACCCCCACTAAGTGAAGAACACAAAAATAGCGATTAGGCCCTGGGCTCATATAAATTGAGCGCGAGGTGTGGTTTTGAATCGTGGGAATGTCACGAATGCATTGGTGTTGTCTTATGGCTCAATTTTTCCATATGCAAAAGTCCCCAATTTCAAGCTTATAAAAACCTAGAAAATTTCCATGGCAGATTCTCGTACAGGGCATGTTAGTTCAATTAGAAGATACCAACAGCTTTAGAATGCTCATGTTAGTGCAAAACAACAGTTAAAAGACATTAATCATGCATATAAAATGGAATACGATTATCAATTTTTTTAAGAAAAGTGGAACACGGTTATACCAATTCTTGAGGTTAGAGGACGTGATTTTGATTCAGAAAGCTTCCTGGATCTGTAAGCAAGCTGTTGGAATCCTTTTTAGGCCTTGCAACACACTGAAACTATGAAATCAGTTTTGAAGTTTTTTTATGAAAAATGCAAAGTGTTCTTTTTGTTCTGAGCGCAGCTAGCCTTGTCCTTGTGATTAGGGTTAGGTTTCTGTATGTATATGGAATGATTTAGGTCAAAAATCCAAGCCCAACAACCATGTATTCAATGCTTTTGAGATTTGATTTCAATGGTATCTTTTTCAATCTTTTTCATGTCCTTTTGATGCCAATCATTGCCAATCACCTTGATTCTTTCCTTATTGAATAGTGCACGAAATCTTGAGTGAATTCTATGCACAAAAAGATTTGAAAAGCATGGATTAGTATTTTTCTTATAATTAATTTTAATTAAATTAATTAAATAGATTAAATATTCAATTAATTAATTAAAAATAGGAAAATAACTCCCCTTTGGGTCAATGGGTCGTGCATAGCTTTTGGGTGATGATTCTTGGAAGAAATTGAGGCCCATTAGCAATTTTGAGGTATTTGAAGTAAAGTTGACTTTTCAAAATTCCCAAAAATTTCCCAACTTCCACAAGGCATATCTTGCTCAATTTTTAAGCTTTGATCATGTTCTTGGACATTTTGGAAAGTTCTTGAAGTCCTATAACCAATGCCTTTGGTCCCATGTCATTTTGATTTACCAATCTCAAGTTATGGTCTTTGACTTGAAGTGCCTTTTTGTTGACTTTTGAAAATGACCTATAATGTTGAGATTGATAACTTTTTGTGAGAGCATTTCTTGGACTTGAAGTGTGAAGATGAGTTGTGGGAAATGTCATTCTCTTCAAAATGAGCTTTGGATGGAATTTTTCTGATAAACCATGTGGAAGTTATGCCTTGGTCAAGTTACAGTTGACTTTTTCACTTGTCCAAATATGGAAACTTTTGCATCTTGAGACTTTTTGAGCCATGCCTTGAGAATCATGATCAAGAATTGATCAAATGATGTTTGTGGCTTCAAAATAAGATGTTGACCAAAAATTTGGACTTTTGACTGTCAAATGACCATTTTGCCCCTGCAGTTGATTGTTGAGCAATTAGGGTTTCTGACTGTGCAATTTTGTGCTGTGAGTCTTGAAACTTAGCATATGGATGCTTGACCATGTTTGTAGGCATATAGGACTTGTTTGGACCCTTGGAAACTTCAATTTCTCTGCCAGAACCAAAACCCTAGTTTTTGACTGTTTAGGAGGCAATTGGACTGTGCAACCCTTGGGAGATTTTGAAGCATGCTCTTTGCAAATCTTGAAGAATATGGGAGGGAAAATTTTGGGGTACAACACAGCCAAAATATCCCGAAAGTCCGATCTCAATGAGTGTAGTATCGAGTATCTACCATCTCTTTGAGCATACCTAAATTATCGTTGCCCAAGAGTGGAACATTAGGGAACTCTCCACAACGGTCAATGATAGTAACATCCTCCAGAGACCGGGAACACCAATAAATATCTTAATGAGAGAGCGACATCACCCTTCGAGACCATATCAAGCCTTGTTCATTCTTCAATACTGCTCGAGGAAGGTGCCAAATAAACCACCTAGACAGCAATAGAATGCAACATATAAGAGTCCCTCTCTTCCTCACAGTGCGAGTGTGAAGACAATATAGAACGTCTCCAAGCAAAATAGGCACGGGGTTACGAGAAAGAAAAACCTTGACAGCATTCACGTCTATGAGTTGGTTCAGATTAGGGAATAAAACCAAACTATAGATTAGAAGAGCCAAGACATCTTCAAAAGCTTGAAAATCCATATCTTCCCAAAATAATCGAGCCTTCTCTAATAGAAACTTGGCTAGAAAACCCGCGACTCCACTCCTTGTTTCCCAATTAGCTACAATTTCGGATCTCTTCAAATGTAAGGCCTTGGAAATAACTTCAAGCTTTGGAGTTTCCTCTAAACCGGTGAATGGTATTTGATCAAGCACAGACACTCCTAATAGTTGAGATAATTTTTCCAATGTGGGCACCAATTGGTAATCAGGAAAGGTGAAGCAATGATGCATATGATCAAAGAACTGAAAGAGCACACACATCATTTCTTCTTGAAAGCTTGAGGTACCCAAACTGAGAAGTTGATCATATCTTTTGGTGAAGGGAGAATCTTCAGGAACCCTTGATGTTAACTCTTTGAGTTGAGGAGGCACTTTTACGAAGCTGACTCGGATGGTATTTCTACGAGCGGAAGCCATATCCTACAAAACAGAATAAAAATAAATTCCTACATCCTTGAAATGGTTAGTGAGAATGCTATGGCATGATGTCATGATGTTTATGATGTCATGAATAATTAATCATAAACAAAGCACACAATGACCTTAGGTTTAAGCTTGCATGGGGTTTATAGGTAAGTACCCTCTTGAAGTTTAGTTGGTTCAACCTGTCCTAAAAGAAGTAATCGGGTTCTAAGGAATCTCAATATCATTTATCTTTCTTCGTCGGGAATTTTTTCATCACAATCAATCTTTTCTTGCATCCAAAATATCCTGAAAGTATGATCTCAATGAGTGTAGTATCGAGTATCTACCAATCTTCAGTTTTCCACCAAAGTCGACTATCTCACTACTTTCTAATGGCCAAGTTGTTCAACTAAGATTCTACAATCAGTTAGCGCTTCATGACACCATTCAGCGCCCCTGTATTCTCCTTGATTCAACTCAAAGGACACTTGTACCCACATATGTGTCGTATTAACATAGCCATCGCTCTAACCATATCGCTCTATGTTGTACAGTTTCCACGATCTATTGCTACTTACCTAATATGCCCCAGATCCGGGTATAGGATCTTTACAAGTAATAAACCCAAGCATAACCCACAAATGTAAAGTAAATAAATCAAGCAAGTAAAGAAATAAAGGTGATCTAGCTATTAAGGTAACCCCACTTTTAGTTTTAGATTATCCCCAGCAGAGTCGCCAGTTCTGTAATACGGTGGGAGAAATGACTTGGTGTTTTGTGTTTGATTGCAATTGTTGCGGATAGCAAGAGTCGCCACTAACTTTTCTTTTATTCAATAAAGGAAAGGGTGAAAAGAACAGAAAAGACATTTTGATAATTTTCTTGAGTTCGGGGGGTAGGTTATGAAAAGGGAAGGTGTTAGCACCCTTTATATCTGTAGTTATCTACGGGATCTTGATTGCTAGCTCACTTTGAAATGCTTTTGTGAATGTGTTTGTTTGAAAATATTTTGAAAAGTGTCGTCGTTGGACAAACTTTATAATGATTCTCGTCTCTATAAGAATGCATATAAAGTGTTGACTTTGAAAAAATTTCAAGGAACTGTTGGTGTGTTGAAAGTTTGTGAGCAAGCAATTACAAGCAATCTACCTACTCAAAAAGTCTTTGTTCTTTTCCTCCTTCTTTAGATAGTTCTTGTATATGATTGATTGGTAGAGAGCCTTATTATTTGATGTATAGGACAGGCGTGGGTCACAGTACAGTCCTAAAAGACAACTTGTAGGATGTTTTAGCAATTTTCGTAAGGGACTAAGATCATTTACCGAAGGCAACTTTGAAGGGTCATTGAGGGACTACGATCTTGTAATCGAGGGTCTTTTTCCAAAACATTCCACGTACAAGGTACATGACTATTTTTATCCGAGGCAACAAGTGTGGGTTACCCTAGAGGTGCACGTAGGCAAAGTGTTTTTGTTTTCAAGTTTTGAATTAGGGTTTTGCTAGGTTTGAATTTAGTCTTGTCATGCAACCCCTAATTACTAGAAATAATAAGGAAAGCGATAAATTGTGGAATTTAAATATCTTACGCTATTATAATACTTTTGGGGATGGGGGATACAAATTTACAAATGGGGATGACAAGTAAAATAAACCCTAATTACTATTACAAGGCTTTGACAATTACATAAATTGTAATGCGAAATAGTAGAATGCGCAAAGAAATGTAAAGAGGAAAGAAATTATTTTTGGTGATGAGATGAGAGCACTTGATACATGTGCATGGCTTGCTTGCACAATATTTGTAATGTAAATGTTAGAAAAAAGAAAAATGCCTCACGCCTGGATCGAACCCAAGACAAGGCATAGTATGACTTATACGCGCGCGCTCTACCTTTGGGGTGGCTATACATCCGGTGTTTAATACAAAAACCAATAAATATATTACAAACTCATTCCTGATTATAACTTCATCTTCTTCCTCGCGCCAGAATGTTCATCAACATTTTTGAAATCTGTAACTTCCTCATTTCTCAACCAAATTGGAAAATGTAAACATGAAAGTTGCTTGAAATTTAACCATGATTTCAACCATGTAAATAACTTAAGCTAAAAAATCAAAGATGAGCGTGAATTTTATCTATTACCAAATTCTCACCTAATTTTTCTGTAACTTCAACTTCAAAATTCGCATCACTCAGGCAAGATAAATGGGAACTAAGGGCATGATTAGCTTCAGGGTAATGATGTCTATATTTTATCTTTATAAAATAACTAGTAATGATGCTTGTATGAGAAGTTCAAAGTTGATGAAACTTACCTCAAAACTGGAAATCATATTTTGAGTTTGAGCACTCATGGATGTGTTGTGATGATCTGAATAGCTTCAGTGGACTCTTAGGAAGCTAATGTGAAACTTACTTTGGATTGAGAGTGGCTGAATCTCCCTGTAGAAGTCAATGTGCAGATGACTGTTTTTGGAAATGGAGAATGGTGATGGAGGTGTTACATATGTGTAACAGAGTCCTGGGTCACTTCTAAATGATGTATGAAAGCTTTGTGATTGATTTTGAGTGAGAACGCATGAGTGAAATGTGAGTTTGGGATTCAAGGAAAGAAATGCCACAAAAATGGAGTTTGAGAGCAATTTTGAGTTTGAGGGAGTTTGAGGGTGTTTCAAGGCTTGTGAATTCGTGTGTTAGGTTGCAAATAACCTCTCTATTTATAGGCAAGAGGTTTGAGAGCTTGAAGTGATCAGATTCACAAGATCACATGTTATGATTTTTTGACTTGTTTTTTAAGCAACCTTGACAAACATTGTCCCAAGGTGAAGTACAAAGCAATCTAGATTAGTTAGAGTCTTTAAACATGCTTATCTGATCTTGTATGTTGAGTGTGTTTAGAACAAACAAGTTAGAGGCTCAAGACAAGTTGACTTTGTGATTAAAGCAACTTTACAAGAATGGCAATGTTACTTTGTGCCAAAAATGGATGAATCTCTTAGACAATGGCTCAAATGCTTGGATCATAGCTCTAACATTTTTGTAAACAATTAATTATGAAGTGATTTTCCACTTAGAAGCCTGCAAAGCAAGATTTATACAGCATGGCTTGAGATTTGATCAAATGTTCATCATCAAAATGACCTAAAATTCAAGAATGGATGTCCAACTTCTTCTCTTCGATTCTCCTAGCTCAAGCATGATCTCTTCAAGTTCTTGAACATTTTGGAAATCTTGAAATATTGTCTACAACCTTCATGTTGACCACTTTGGCTAAATAATCTTGGAGCTAGGTGAAAAATTGCTAAGAAGTTGGGACAAACAATCTGCCTAACTTGCCAAAATTTTCATTATGTGTTTAATGAAAAATGTCATGACTTCATGGGCTTATATCTTCAAATCTAAGCATTTTTTGGACATCAACCCTCTAATACAAAGTTGTAGAATTCATCAAGATCTATAACTTTCATGTTGAAAGCTTTCGTTGAATAATCTTGCATCTTGGTGAAAAATTGTCATGAAGTATTGAAATTATCAAGGTTAAAAAATACTTGAAAATTTTCTAAGTATTGAAAACTTTTACTTTTTGTGGACTTTCTTGATTCTTGATGATCAAGCTTTATATTCTTGATGATCATAGCTGATGCGTTAACTAGGAACTCCTTGCATATGTTGGTACTTAAGGTTCAGGAATTGGAGTTAATCGATCAATTTAGAGATATGACTTTGGTGTGTGAAAATACTCATAACAGTGTGAAGTTAGGTATGTTAAAGCTGACTAGTGGCATCCCTGAAGAAATTAGAGAAGGTTAGAAATCGAATTTGGGGTTGATTGACCTCCTAACATTAATCAATCAAGGTAACAGAGGTGATTTCAAAATTGACGAGAATGATGGTATGAGATTCTAAGATAAAGTTTATATACTAGATGTGCCAGAACTTAAGAAGAGTATTCTTGATGAAGTTAAAAGAAGTAGTTTGAGTATTCATCTTGGTGCTACTAAAATATACCAAGACTTGAAGAAAATGTTTTAATGACCAAGAATGAAGAAAAACATCGTCGAGTTTGTTTATGCGTGTTTAACTTGCCAGAAGTTAAAGATTGACCATCAGAAGTTGTCAGGTTGATGCAACTATTGATTATTCCTGAATGGAAGTGGGATAGTATTTCTATGAATTTTGTGAAGAGTTTGTGTGATACGGTGGGAAAGAACTGACTGTTTTTGGAATGCTGGTTCGCGTTTTGCGTTTGTTTTTGCAAAATGTCGCGGTAAGGAAGAGTCGCCACCGTCTTTTATTTTATCCAACAAGGAAAGGAAAAAAAGCACAGAAAAATTCCTTTTTTTGAGATGTTTCTCGGGTCCGAGGGGTAGATTATAAAAAGGGAAGGTGTTAGCACCCTTTCTATCCGTGGTTATCCACGGGCTCTTAGGTACTTGCTCAAAGTGTTTTCAAAATTTTCTTTTCTTTGTGTTTGTGGGTTTGAAAAGAGTTTTTTGTTTGAAAGGTGTAAGTGCGAAAAGTTTTGTTTTGTTTTGAAAAGAGCAAGTACTTAGGAACCATCTTCCTACTCGAAAAAGGAATTAATCTGTACAAATATCCTTTAGACAATGCTATCCCACTATTGATGAGTAGGTAGCATCGTCGTTGGAGTTTAAGGGTCAATTCGATTAAGGGACGTGTGGTCACTAAAGCAATGTTAGGACGCCTTAGCGGTAACCCTAATGTCTTAGATCATTTTTCTGAGGCAACCGTTTCGAGGCAACTATGATCTTTGGACAAGAGGGCGACCTCTAAAACTTCCTATACTCAATGACCACGTTCGAAGGCAACCAAGTGAGGTATACCCTAAGAGTGCGCATGTGCGAGTGTGTTATTTCGGTTAATTTTATCTTTGTACATGTCAATGGTTATCCATGTTGATTTTAGGTTTTGAACGATTAATCTTGTCATGCATTCCCTATTATCAAACATCTAACAGTTTATAAGTTGCGGAAATTAAATTACGGAAATTTAAATCTAACTATTACAAGGCGTCGGGTATTTACATCGCCAAAAGCAACCCTTGAATTTAAAATGCGGAAAATAAATAAAGCGATAAAAAATAGTAAAGGTCCTATTAAACTATTACATTCCGAGAAACAATTACATCAATATGGTAAAATGGATTGCGTGCGGGAAATTAAATCGGATGCGAATTTTTTTTAGGGTTTTGACCCTTTTTTGAAAGAAAGCATTTTTTGGTTATTTTTTGAATTAAGAGAAATTAAATCTAAGTTAATTATTAAACTAATAAACTAATTAATTAATAAAAATATTTTTGGAGTTTTTGATATTTAAGGAATTAAAAAAAATGAAAATAAATTTGGTCAAAGTTAATAAAAACCTAATCATCTAAATTAATTTTAATTATTGCAAAAATATTAAAGTTATTTCCTAATTAAACTAAATTAATTGAATTAATATTTATTTACAAAGATAAACTGTTGAATTTAATTTTAATAAATAAAATATATTTTTTGGTTTTTGATTTTATGAGGAAAAAGTTTTAATTGGTTAGTTTAAATAAAAATAATAACAATTAATTAATTAAAAATAATAATAAAAACATAGAGAAAGTTTAGGAGTATATGGGCCTGATTGGAGGGGTCTGGATAGCAATTTGTGGCCCAACAATCCATTGGCCTGGTTGACTATTCTGTTTCCACGCATGCATATTGACTTTGGCATATGATAGGCATCCCATCTGGGCCATCAGATTTGGCCTGAGGGCCATCTGTCCACTGATTGCATGAGGGTGCATGGTAAACCACACGCTTGGCTTTGCATGGAATAACCTGAAGAAAAACAATAATAATGCAATATGGGGACCTGGGACTCGAACCCAGGTCCTGTTGGACTATGCACTAACACCTTCGCCACTCAACCACTGCACTTCATTTGTTAGTATATTGGATAACAATTATTATATGGAAAAACAATTAATATTCCAGAATTAAAACAAAAAAACGCGCGAAGTATGAATTGTCCAATGGGGAGGAGGCACGTATTTATCTTCTTCGTTAAACCTGGTTTTTTTACCCGCGGATTTGCATCCGCAGCTAAATTTGTAGCTGCATCCTAAAACCTATCCTAGGCCATAGAAATTAATTCCAAGACCATAGTCGTGCTCGTCTAGGTCTCCTGAGCACGTCTATACCCATCAACGGCTCCAATTTTACCTGTAACAAAAATACCCAAAAACAAGAACCAAGAACCCTAGATTCGGCTAGGGGGTTACAAGCTATATAAATGCAATCAAATAATGCTGAAAGTTTCTAAATTGAACAAGGATCAAGAATATGTCAATGATTTGTCAAGAAAATGCAGGAATATAGAGTTACGAATTCAACTGAAAGGCGGTAAAACGCGAAGCTTACAGTGCGATTGAGAGGGTATGAGAGCTTGTTAGGGATTGGAGGAGATTCAGTGGACACCCAACAACGGATTAGTGATGAGATTTGGCTTTGAAAACACCTTTATGCCCGATTTCAGTTTCAAGTTTTTTCCAAGTTTTTTCAAGTTTGGTTTTGATGTTTATGCAGCTTCTAACCTCTAAAACTCGTGCCTCTCACTTGTATATGTATAAAGCAATGCATTAGGTCAAGTTTTGTGGACTGAATCTTTGTGCATTATGGCTTGGAGATTTGATTTGATCCTCCATTAAAAAGCTTCCAATTTTGTCCAAAATCTATCTTCTTGTTCATGATATAGTGAGATACGAATTTGATCAACTTTATGATGATGATTGGGTCCTGAAATAGCCAAAAGGAGATCCAATAATCAATGTTTGGATTTTATATGATTTAAATTGATTTAAAATGCAATAATTCATTAAAAAATCAAATTAAATAATAAAATTGATAAATGGTCATGAGGATGAAGCTAGGACACGTGTGTAATGTGACAAGATCAAATCAAGTGGAAAAGAATGGGCCCATTTGACAAAATTTGAAGTTTTGGGGATAGTTGACTTTTGGCAATTTTGCAAAAATGCCCAACTTCAACAATGCATAACTTCTTCAATTTTGAACTTTTGGAGGTGTTCTTGGACTTTTTAGAAAGCTTGAGATGTCCTCTAACCAACCATTTTTGTCTCATATCATTTAGATATTCCATGCTCAAGTTATAAGCTTTGGCAAAAAAGGTGTTTTTGTTGACTTTCAAAAATGACCTATAATGTCCAAATTTGTAAATTTTTGTGAGTGCATTTCTTGATCTTGGGGTGTGAGGATGGATTGTATGATGTTGAATCCTATTCAAAATGAGATTTGGATGGGTCATTTCTCATAAAGTATGAGAAAGTTATGATTGGTCAAAGTTGAGTTGACTTTTCCTACAAAACCCTAATTTAGCAACTTTTGAGTCTTGATGAATTTTGAGCAATACTTGATGAATCATGATCAACCCTTGATCAAATGATGAAATATCCTTCAAAATGAGAATGTTGACAAAAAAAATCTTGAAGTTTGACTGTTTATAGGTCACAGTTGACTTTTGCCCTAGCACGGTCGATTTTTGGACCCTTTGAGCAATTGACTGATCAAACTTCCTCTGCAAGGCTTGAAATTTTACATGGATGAACTTGAGAACATATTAGGACATTGGGGATCACTTTAGGTCATTTGGATGTAAGGACCTTGATGCAACACAAAACCCTAATTTGAGGTTGACTGCCTTAGGAGATGATTTGACAGTCCAATTCTTGAGCAATCTTGAGCCACTTGGAGATTATTCTTGAAATGTTTTGAGAAATATGGGAGGGAAAATTTTTGGGTACAACAGCTTGCCTAATAGTTCTAAGGGAAATTATTTGATTTGGGTTGTAGTCGATAGACTGACTAAATCAAATCATTTTATTTTGATAAAGATCAGTTATTCGTTGTAAAAGTTAACTGAAGTGTATATTGAGATGATTGTTAGCTTGCATGGTATTCCTTCGAATATTGTTTTTGATAGAGATATGAGATTCACATCGAGGTTTTGGGAGAGTATGCAGAAGCCATGGGTACTAAACTGAAGTTGAGTTTTGCTTATCATTCACAGGCGGATGGTCAGACAAAGAGGATTATCTAGTCTTTGGAGGATTTGTTGAGAGCTTGTACTTTGGAACAGGGAGGTAATTGGGACAATTACTTACCGTTGATTGAATTCACCTACAACAATAGTCTCCATTCTATTATTGAGATGGCACCATTTAAGGCTTTGTATGGTAGAAGGTGTATGACACCTTTGGGTTGGTATCATTCTGGTGAGAGTGCAGTGCTTGGACCTGAGATCATTCAACAGACTATTAAGAAGATCAAAATCATTCAAGAGAAGAAGAAAGCTTCGCAAACTATCCAGAAGAGTTACCATGATAAGAGGTGGAAAGCACTTGAGTTCCAAGAATGAGATGATGTGCTCCTGAGAGTGACTTCGGTGGAAGGTGTTGGTCGTGCTTTAAAATCTCGAAAGATCACACTGTGTTTCATTAGTTCTTATTAAATTTTGAAGCGAGTAGGAGAAGTGGCCTATAAAGTTGCTTTACCACCATCTCGAATCTTCATTGTGTGTTTCATGTGTCTCAACTTCAAAAGTATGTTTTGGATTCGTCTCATGTGGTTCAAATGGATGATGTGCATGTAAGAAATAACTTGACTTTGGAGGCATCACCATTGTGAACTGATGATCAAAGAAGTGAAACACTTGAGAGTTAAAGTGACCGTATTTGTGAAGGTTGTTTAGGGAGGACCTGCTGGTGGAAGCATGATGTGGGAACTAGAGAGTTAGATGAGAGAGGGTAAAAATTCTAGAGTTGTTTCGTTCAGGTAATTTTAGAGGATAAAAATTCTATAAGTGGCGGAGTATTTTAAAACCTTGAATTCAATTAATTAATTTATTTAATTATTAAATTATTTATATGTTTTACTTTAATTATTCGGTGAATATGTGTGTTTTAGCGAGTGTTGGTGGGAGCTAGAAAGAATGATATAAATTAATTAGAATTTTAATTAATTTTTAATTGAGCAAAAATATTAAAAATAAGAGAATTTAGTGGGAAATAGAGTTTGTAGAATTATTAGAAAAATAAGAAATTTTGGTGAATAATTAGATTTATTATAAAAATAAATATAAAATAGAGTTGGGTAATGTGGTGATTATAGAGATAAGTGAGGGTGGAATAGGAATATCCTGATTTGGGAGATTAAATTTTATTTTAAAAGGGAGAAGTGTGAGAGGTTGGGACTTTTTATTGATACATAGAAAACTTTTTGGAGAAAGGAGGCAATGGGCATTAGGAAGAACCAAGTGTTGAAACGAGACTTAGTTATGCATCTAATCTCTAGTTTTGATGATAACAATGCATATATTTTATATGTAAAAGTTTTATGTTCTAATAGTTTCTTTAAGTGTGTAGAAATAATATTCTATTTGGTTCTGAATAAGATCATTAGAATCATTGTTGGCACCATCAAAAGAGATATTATATTCACTTCTCAAGAAATATCAGCAGTTCTGAAGAATGTTGAATGTTCGTTGGAAGAGAATATACGTGTTTACTCCATATCAGAAATAAAGATGCGGTTCTTAGAGAAGCTTTTGCTTTCAGCTCAGAAGTCAAGATGTGTTTCTATGGAAAGAATTTATGTGTAAGCTTTTGCTTCAAGCTCATAAACCAAAGATGTGCTTCATCAAATAAGTTTTTGCTTTGAGCTTAGTTATTAAGATTTGTACTTGTATACTCACCATCATACGCGACCCCTTTAGTCTTGATCTCCGTCTTCTATGTCTTCATAGGCTTCTGATATAATTGTTGATGAAGCATTTTGTAGAAGGACAAGAATTAGTATCTTCCAGAACCTAAGTCATTAGAACCTTTCAGGGCTTGTTCATAGAACTCTTGTCTTTTCAGTTCTTTAACACTTGGTTGTTAGAAGAATGTCTTGAGATCTTCATAACTTTGTTCAGCAGAACCTTTATCTTCAACATCTTCTGAACTTGGAATAAACGAATTAAAGATTTAGAATTTTGCCCGAACCCTTTTGGTTCACCGGGATGCCCTTATTTTTTCCTAGGCCAGTAAAATTAGTTAGTCTCTTTTATGCGTTGTATTTTTTAACTATGTCCGCGTTCACAGGGTGTGGAATATCTTCACTGTCCATGGTGGTAAGTATCATAGTGCCGCCAAAAAATATCTTCTTAATAAAAAATGGCCCTTCGTATGTGGGAGTCCATTTGCCCCTGGGATCACCTTATGGTAAGATGATGCACTTTATTACAAAATTGTCGGCCTGGTACACCTGAGGTTTGACTTTCTTGTGGAAGGCCTTAATCATGCACTTTTGATACATCTGACCATGACAAACAGTCGCAAGTCTTTTCTCATCAATCAAATTTATTTGGTCCAGCCTGGTTTGAATCCATTCGTCTTCATCTAAGCCTGCATCTTTCATAATCCTTAAAGAAGGAATCTGGACCTCGGCAGGTAAGACAACCTTCATACCGTATACTAGAGAGAACGGGGTTGCCTCAGTTGATGTACGTGCTGAAGTGAGATAACCATGAAGAGAAAACGGTAACATCTCGTGCCAATCTTTGTACGTCACCCTCATCTTCTGCAAAATCTTCTTAATATTCTTATTGGAAGCTTCCACTACGCCATTCATCTATGGTTAATACGAAGAAGAATTATGGTGTTTAATCTTGAACTGCATGCAGAGTTCTATGGTCATAGTATTGTTGAGATTGGTACCATTATTTGTGATGATCTGCTCGGGTATGCCATACCGACAGATGAGATTATGCTTAATGAACCGGGCCACAACATTCTTGGTAACGGAGGCAAACGAGACTGCTTCAACCCACTTAGTGAAATAATCAATAGCAACCAGGATGAAACGATGCCCATTAGACGTTGTAGGCTTAATTTTTCCAATCATATCAATGCCCCACATTGCAAATGGCCAAGGAGCAGTCAAGACATTCAGAGTAATCAGAAGCACATGTACTTTGTCAGCATAAATCAGGCATTTGTGGCAAATTTTGGAATGACGATGGCAATCAGTTTCCATGGTCGACCAATAATAACCCGCTCTCAGAATTTTCTTAGCTATTGTATGCCTGCTGGAATGAGTACCAAAGACCCCTTCATGCATATATTCCATAATCTTCTCAGCTTCATTCTTATCTACACAGCGAAGCAAGCTGAATCATGATTGCGCTTGTACAAAATTTCATTACTCAAAGAATTTATCCGAGAACCTCCATAAGAATTTCTTATCATTAATAGATGCCCCTTTAGGATACTCTTGAGTCTCGAGGTATCTTTTTACTTCGTAGTACCAATGCTTTCCCTCCACCCCATCAGTATCAACTTCGTAGCAATATGCAGGTTCGTCTAATCTCTCAAGAGTAATTCGAGGAGCTTCATAATCCCATCTGACTTTGAACATGGACGAAATGGTAGCCAATGCGTCCGCCAATTGATTCTCTTCTCGTGGAATATGTTCAAAAGTGATTTATTCTTAGTATGGAATTAATGTCAACACATGCTCTCGATAAGGGATGAGATTCGGGTGCTTCGTATCCCATTCTCCCTTAATTTGATTGATTACCAGGGCTGAATCCCCATATACATCTAATAACTTGATTCTCATATCAATGGCAACTTTGATACCCATGATGCACGCTTCGTATTCTGCCTTGTTGTTGGTATAGTCAAAACATAATCTGATGGTGAAGGGCGTATGACAACCCTTGGGAGAGACAATCATATCATCAATTCCATTACCAAGCGCGTTAGAAGTTCCATCGAAAACCATAGTCCATCGGGATCCCGGCTCGGGTTCTTCATATGGTCTAGGTTTTTCATAGTCAGTAATCAACATAACATTCTCATCTGGGAACTCAAAATTAATAGTCTGGTAGTTGTCTACATCCTGATGAGCCAAATGATCTTCTAGTACACTTCCTTTGATTGCTTTCTGAGTTGTGTACTAAATGTCATATTCTGTCAAGACTATTTTCCATCTTGATATTCTTCCGGATAGAGCGGGTTTCTCGAATATGTATTTTATAGGATCCATCTTAGAAATCAGCAAAGTGGTATGAGTCAACATACAATGTCTTAGTCAGCGAGCAACCCATGCCAAAGTGCAACAAGTTTTCTCGAGCAGTGAGCATCATGTTTCACAGTCGGTAAACTTTTTGCTAAGGTAGTATGTTGCATGCTCTTTTCGACTAGACTCGTCATACTTCCCCAATACACACCCCATTGAGTTCTCTAACACTGTTAAGTACATGATCAGGGGTCTTCCTTCAACAGGTGGCATCAGAATCGGAGGTTCTAGAACATATTCCTTGATTTTGTTAAAGGCTATTTGACAATCATCGTTCCATCTTACTACTTGATCCTTCTTTAGTAACTTGAAGATTGGTTCACAAGTAGCAGTCAAATGGGAAATAGATCTGGCAATATAGTTCAATCGTCCCAAGAAACCTCTGACTTCCTTCTCAGTACAGGGAGTTGGAATTTCTTGAATAACTTTAACCTTGGCGGGATCAACTTTAATACCTTTACCACTGACGACGAAACCTAAGAGCTTATTGGATCTTACCCCAAAGGTGCATTTGTTTGGATTCAACCTCAGCTTATATTTCTTCAATCTTTCAAAGAGCTTGTACAAGTGGTCAAGACGTTCTTCTTCAGTCTGGGATCTGGCTATCATGTCATAAACATAAACTTCTATCTCGTGATGGATCATATCATGGAACAAAGCTATCATAGTGCGCTGATATGTCTCACATGCGTTCTTCAAATCGAAAGGCATGACTTTGTAACAGAAAGTTCCCCACTGTGTGACAAAAGTAGTCTTCTCCATATCTTCAGGTGCCATCTTGATTTGATTATAACCGGGAAACCATCCATGAAGGAGAATACTTTATGCAGAGCGGTGTTGTCCACTAGAACATCAATATGTGGAAGCAGAAATTCATCTTTAGGGCTCGCCTTGTTCAGATCCATGTAATCTACACACATACGCACCTTACCATCTTTCTTGGGTACTGGTACTACATTTTCAACACATTAAGGATGGGATGTAATAGCTAAGAACCCTGCATTGAATTGCTTCATAACCTCGGCCTTGATTTTTTCTGACATCTCAGGACGCATAAGATAAACTTTCTGCTTTATAGGGAGAAAACCTTCCTTCATCGGTAGATGGTGAACCACAATATCAGTATCAAGCCCTGGCATGTCTTCGTAGGACCAAGCAAAGATCTCAACATAATCATGTAACATCTGAATTAACCTGTTTTTGATACTGTCTTCTAGGCTGGCACCTATCTTGACTTCTTTCTTGTCTTATTCAGTACCTAAGTTCACAATCTCGACCAGCTCTTCATGTGGCGGTATGGCTCTTTCCTCTTGGCTTGATATTTCAGATATTTCACAATCTTCCTCACCTTCATCCTCGACTTGATAGATCAGATTTTCGAAGTCATAATTGGCAATAACAGAACTGTTATTAATGGGATCTAGGGTGGATGTGGATCTACAATTTGTTGTGTGGGTGTGTGTAAGAATACATAGCTATTTTTGAAAACAATGAAGTAAAAGAAAGATAAAGAGCGTAAAATTTAATTGCAAACATCCAATGATTTATTAAATAAAAATATGCTTATGAATATGACAACCCTAACAAACGGACCGTTGTACGCCGGGTAAGGCACAAGGCTTAAAGTCATTGTTTAAATTACATAACCAAAACTTAAAAGCCAGAAAAAACAAAAAATAACATTTACTCCTGATTGAAGGAGATTGGTATAAAGTCTTTAGCCTTCCAATTGTTGACCCCATTGTCGGTAGTAGGGAAGATCCAACTCTCTATATCGTAGTCACTATCAGCGCCTTCCACAACATTAATATGATTGTTCTAAACTCAATTATTGTTGATGCAAAATGGTGGCCTCCCAGAATTGGCACGAGCATGATGGATAGCCCTCTGAACCTGAGAAGTGAAACCCAAGCCAAACATGTCGAATTTGTAAGTAATGTCAGGAAGCTGACCCCAAATAGTGCAACCACCTTCTTTAACCACAACCCTAGCGTCTTTCAGCGAAGCCATTTTTGATGGAGTTTTAGAAACAACATGTTGTACCCCAAAATTTTCCCTCTCATTTCTCAAAGGATCATCCTGGACCCTCAGGTTTGCTTCTATCAAGTTTCAAGTCTTGGATTGCAATTTTCCAAGAAAGTCATTCACAAGGGCAGTGAAAAGGAATCATAATTACTGCAGTAACAAAATTGATAAAACAATGTCAAAAAGCGCCAAAAACTTGCTGCCTATAGACAGACAAAATTTGCTTTGTACAGACCTGTTAAACAAGTCCAAAGTTTGCATGAAAATAATAAAAAACCAAGCCTGATTCAAGAAAGCACAAAGTAGTGAACCCTTTTTGTTTAAACCTCACCAACTTTTCTCACCAAAATCTTAGTTTAGCTCATTATAACACAGACAAAAAAACACATATAGCAAAGGAGGGAATACTATTCAGAGAGACTGTTGACGAAGGCTGCAGAGGCAAACACAAACCCTAAAAACTGTGTTCATCATCTTCCTCGTTACCAAAACCCCTTCGAAAAATTGTAAAGAGAATATTGTTCATACCTAACCGCAAACTGAAGAAAATCCTAAAAAGCCTATTCATCATCTTCCTAAATCACAAATCCCTTCAGAAATCAAGAGAGACACGAGCATAAGGTTGAAAGAGAAAGAGAGACTAACCGTTGATGTTACAAAGTCAAAGAGAAAGTGGAAAAGAACTCACTGACCACATCTGAAGAACCCAAAAATCGCTCCCAAACATCAATTGTCCCAATCCAAAAGGTTTATCTTTCATCTCAGATTGCAAATCCGCCCTTGAATCTCCCTATTTCCGTTGATTCTTGTTCATTTTGAGTTTGGGTTTTGAAAACCCCTTTCAAGATCTAGGCCAGATCTTTCATCCCCTGCAAAACCAAGTTTCAGATTAGTAACCAGAAGAGAAAGACGACTCAAAATATGTATGAAAATTGGGGATCAGAGATAGTTTGTGGCGGCGCCTCCGCGAAGCTCTTAGGCACCGCCATCGGTCGTCGTTGATCTCCATCATCTCTACCGTGGAGATTCATCCTCGCCTCCACCCAGCTTCACGGTGACCACTGCCCCAGATCTTCTTTCCTCTTTTTATTTTATGTTTTGTGTGTTTAAGGTTGAATAACATAGAGAGAGGGAACGAGAGAACTAACACTGAGAGAGAGAGAGAGAGAGAGAGAGAGGTTTGCTTATGAAAATGATTAAGTCTTTCTTAATTTTTGTTTTATTTCGTTAAATGATATTGATTAAGGCCTAATACGCTGGTGACATTTGTCACCGCCTATTCAATTGATTTTTAAGATTTTATGCAGCATCCTCATCATAACAACCATACACGTCCCTTTATCATCCTTTGATCTCTTCATCATCATCATCCAACGCTCAGATGCTGCTTCCCCATGGTGAACTTCCTAGAGCAACAACACAAGATTCTCCAGACACCCTTCCAGCACCTGGGCTTGTGTTATTCGCTCTAGCGAATTTCAGATTTACACCTCCTTGTTTTACTTATTTCAGGCCCATTTCTATTTCTCTCTTTTTTCTTTTATTTAATTATTTTGCCTTCATATTATTGAAAATACAAAATGCATTTTGTTTTAAATAATTAATTAAATTGAGAAATATTATTTAATATTATTAATTACTTTATTAATTAATGTTATTAAATAAGATTATTTAATTAGTTATTTAAATTAATTTTTATTAGGTTGTTTTGTTTTTTATTTAGACTTTTAATCGTATTATAGATTTTATACATCCCCACTCATAAACTTGTACCCTCATTCTCATATGGTTTGTAATAGCTTAGAGTTTTATTTCTTTGTTATTCCTTTATATGTTTTAATTATTGTCATTATGCATATATCATTCAATTAGAACACATGGCCTCCTCTTGGATCCCTCATCAACAAACAGGTATACACTTACAAACGCACACTCGCACACATTCATAGCTTGGTATTGGGATTTCTTACAGTGACAAATACTCGATCGTTTGTCCCAATAGGTTGTTTAGGATACTAGCATCACGCTAGCCCCATATTCTAGGAGCATGCATATACCCACCTCGTATGGGCCTGCTTGATTGTTTATCTTGAATAAAGTTTTTGTCTCCTTACCTTGATAATCGAACTCTTCTCTTCTCTTGGTCCATATACCAAGCCTTTTTCTAAAGGGTCTCATAGTTGAGTTTGGGCCTGGCCATTCTCACTAGATTAATCAAGTTTAGCCCTTGGTTAATCATAACTCGAATCAACCACTTTGGTCCATATACCAAGTGTTCCATGCAAAAGGGTCTCATGGTTGAGTGTAGAATCACCTATTCTCACGAGATTAATCAAGTATAGCCCTTGGTTAATCATAACCCAATTTAATTCCCTTGATTTATGCACCAAGCATTCCAATTATTCCTTTCATGATATTAATCATTTTGTTGTTACTTTTGCCATGATTTTACGATCGATTGTTGACGCGACCCTTGTGCGCTTGAGTATTAATTTGGTTGATCATAGGCCAAGTTCCCACAAATATTTGAGCTTATTGTACGTATTTGAAGAGGCAGCGGACCTTCTCCGTTTGGTATCATCATAACTCTCTTTGTTTCTCATTCATGCGCCGCTTTTCAATTAATCTTGATCATTACCTTACTTGTCTCACACTTTTGCACCATGATCCCTAAGCCTCTATTACATTACCTTTGCACATCATTTGACACTTCACTCCTCACTATGCATGATCGCTCTTCACAAACACACTGCCTCTTATTGCTTGATGCTTACTTTCTTTTTCTTATTTGAATAACATGCTCTCTTAGGATGTTAGTTTCATCTTCTTTAAGATGTGAATTAATTAGACAATAGGTTCTTATCCATGCATGCTAACTTAGATAGAAGTTTCCCTTTCAAACCTAACCTTAGGGCCATCATTGTACGATAATAGTAGGGCTAGAACTAGGTTAGTCTCCCTTAGAATTTTTCTTTTGCATTGCATATTTCCTAATCTAAAACAAAAACTTATTTTCTTAATAAAAAATCCAAAAACATTTAATCATTATTCAAAATCATTCCACACTTGACAAAACACTCTACAAATCAAAGATTTATTCAAAAGGGCATGTTATCTCCGTTCTACTGTGATACAGGCCGTGCCTATTGCTAGAATGTGTCTGTTAACATCGGCCACTAAAAAACACCAATAAACCAACATTTTTTAGAAGAACTACGATGTTCTGATTCCTTCCCGGGATACGTAGGCAAAGGGTTGCGAGACCCTCACGAACGCACTAATAAAAACCATTTCATTTCCCTTAGCAAGTATAGTTTTAGATAGGCGCGCCCTTAAAGACAAACAATCAAAATGGATCCTATTGAGTACAACAGATGTGAGGTGTGCTAGTACCTTCCCCTCGCATAATCGACTTTCGTACCCTATCTTTTAGTTGCAAGACCATCTTATCCATCCTCTTGGGGTTTTTTTCGATAATTCCCCTTCCTTTGGGATAAATAAAGTTCGGTGGAAGCTCTGTTTTTTGTCGATCGCTTCAGCTGGAAACTCTACTGGGGACCCTATGCGAGTCTATCCTAGTTTGGTTTGTTTTCTTCTTTGGGTTTTTATTTATTTACTTTATTTTGCTTTACCACTTTATTTATTTATGGCTTTATTGCTTTCTTTTGTATTTATTGCATTGTACTTTTACTACTCACCTATTTTGGATATGTTGTATCTTCTATGATGTTGGGGGTGGGTGATTTCTTTTGATAAGTCCTATACCTAGACCTGGGGTTACACTTAGAATTAGGACGGGCGGTATAGTTATGTTAACTTTGAAGGAGTAATCCTGAAGAAGGAGACATGATATCCCCCACTCAGTGGAGGTCCCCTTGAATGTAGCATTGTTTACCAAGTAATTGGGAAGACATGCTGCTTTCGACCTAGGAGCCTGAGAAGCTGAGAGTTGTAGAACCCTTAGCCCATCCTGGCCTTTTTAGGTGTAGTGTGAAGACTATGACGGAGTAATTCGGAAGTAGTTGTCACACGATGCTGCACTCGAACAAGTTTTTCTTGCAAATATTACTAATTAACGAGTAATTAGGATGTTGGTAATATCCAAAGAAAGAGCGTAGAATATGAGATTTCCCTAGAACCTTGTTCGACAGGTGATAAACCCTTAGTACATACCTTACGGGTGGTTACCTTGACTCCATGCTTGTGAAGTCGGACCTTTGATCTTGTTACTTTCAGTTTATGCAAAGGACTATACAGTGGTTATCCAGAATATGTGGAGTTGAGATCCCATGCCATAGCATACCATAGCATCATACCATCATGTATATGCATCTCATATCTAAGGAATTCCAAAGACAAGTCTTGTTGGTTGAGCTCTTCAAAAATAAATAAAAAATTGTTAAAAGATATTTATGGATAGACGAGTCTTTGGATTTCCTCGGAAATGAAGATGAAATAGGCATTCATATTATCATGCATTCATTATTCACAACAAAAACTTATTTGGGTCCCTTTTCAATCAGAATACTTCAGTGAATAATAAGAAGCAACCGGAAAAGATTTATTGATCTCTTGGAACAGAATCAGAATGCTCTCCGTCAGGACATGGACATTGTGGGTGAAAGATGAATCAACTTCTCAATACTCTCCATGTTATTATTCAAGGACAAGAGGAACTCAGGCAGAATGTTACTAAGCTTTCTATTGCCACTGCTCCCTCATCTTATACTAATGGAGGGTCTAAAAAGAGGGAGGAACCTCGACGCGAACAAGAATTGTTGAAAGCAGAATTCAACTAGATGAAGACTCAAATGGGGCTGATGACGGAAGTCCTACAAGCACTGTTGAAGAAGGAAAGCTATCAGGCACCAATGGTTGCAATAGAAATGATCAATCCTTCCTATCAACCAAGTATCACTTCATATCGGGAGTTACCTCGTGTCTATCCTGTGCAACCTTAGGTTCCAGAACATCCCTTCCCGCAGCCATTGCCTATACCTCATCCAGGTCAGAGGAATCAAGTGCCAAGACATAATCAGTTTTTGAATCAGCGTCAATGACAAAATTACTCTCAGCAAAAAGAACAGAAACAAAGGAAGCCAGAAAGAAAGTTGTATGCAATTCTTATGCCTTACAGTTATCTACTTCCTCTCTTGTTTCCTTATCAATTGGTTAAGATAAGAGAGTTCATGCCTCCCCTTGATTCTCTCCCTCGGGGTTATGATGCCAATGCTCATTGTGAATTCCATTTAGGTACCCCAGGTCACACAATCGAGAATTGTAGGGCATTGAAATACAACGTCCGGGACCTCCTTGATGTAAATGCAATCACATTCACTCCCAGTGGTTTGTGCATAAATTAAAGTCCCTTACTCAGACAGATTCCAAGACTGCAAAGAGCACCTTCTGAAGTAATCACTCCATACGGAGTCAAGCCTCCTCAAAATTAGTCATCTTTAGTTTCTTTTATGCATGCTCTATTGTAATCTTTTTTGTTTTGTTCAGTACTCATTGTGTTCAAAACTGGTTTGTTTTTTAATTTTAATCACAATGCATTAAGTATGTTTGTCTTAAAGCAATCCATTCGTTTCACTCTTATTGTTTTCTTTTCCTTTTGATACTTTACTCTTTTTAATTAAAGGCAAATAACTCTTGCGGGAGGATGATAAACATATGACACCTAGAATCTCAAATGGTATGCTTTTGAATAAAACCATGTTGATGATGTAAGGCATTGTTTCAAATCCCCAAACACTGAAGATATAAGGGAGATAGACCCTTGTCAACCCTTTCGAGCTTTAAAGTAGGAGTTTCTTTTTATGCAGAAAAACCCTCAATTTTAACCTGGGGTAGGGTAGTCTTCAGTTAATTCGATCGAGCGTTCAAATTTCAAAAAGGAGTGAATATATAAGGATGACCACACCTTATCCCTCACACATTAGGAGGCCGAAAGACGTGAAACCACAATGGATATCTCTCTTCCATAAAGGGACGAGAAATTCACAACACTTCTATCAAGTAGAAGGACTCAAGGTCACACGATTAGTTCAAATCAAAAGGAAAAAAAGAAAGAAAGCTCGCTGAGTTAACAACTTGAAAGCAAGTGACTTAGGAAAAAATTAGGGCATCCCGCTGGACTGCAGCTTTAAAATCAAAAACTGTCCAGGCAAAAAGAAAGGATTACAAAATAAAAATCCTCAGCAAAGAACAAAGTCGTGTGATCAGACACCAAGAATCAAAAGTTAGTGACTGTCGTGTCCAAGAAACCCATGTGGTTTCTCAACCATCGCAAACTCCCTTCTCGAGAGATGAGTGCTTGTATCAAGTTAACTGAATGTAGGAATGGAGAACATCATGGAGAATGGGTGGGCATAAAATAATTTTGAGCCTTAAATCCTTTTTTCCAAAACCATGAACTAGGTCACGTTACAACCCTTAAAAGTCCTAACTGAAACATGGGGTAATTCGAAGCAATATTGTAACGAGAGTACGATAACCTGACTCCTAGGAGGCTTGCTAAAACTTTTGAGTTGGTATCACTCCACTTCTTACTGTATTTAGTACAACAAAATTCTTTCGATGTTTCAACATCTTTTCAATAAAAGTTTTCTAACTTTAAGACAACCATATGAAATGCATTAGAATTATCATTCTTAGACAAACATTCTTTGCATATGAATGAGTGCTTGAATATCAAGTAAGCTTGCATGATGAGCATCAAATGAAAATCTGATTATCCCAAAGGACAAATTGCTGCAGAAATATGTTGAAAAGCAAATCATCTTAAAGAATGATCTTATTTTGAGGCATTCCCTCAAAGTTGTCAAATCTATCATGTTGATAAATCTCTTCGGGATATACCCAATCAAAAGCTATCACGTCGATAAATCTCAAGTTTCCATCAATCAGAGGCTATCACATCGATGAATCTCTTCAAACTTCAATATGGGGCAATCAAGCCGAGTAACCTATTTAGAATTCGTTCAACCTGGGGCAGTTACGTTGAGATTCGACAAACCTCTCCAAGAATCCATGATCAGAGGTAGTCTATTTTGTGGCCTAAGATATTGGGGCATACCACCTTGTATCGTATTATGACACGAATCTTCCAGCCTTCCACTCAAAGAATATCCTTTTAGGGATCATTACAAACAAGGGCATTCCTCATCCCTACTTGTGAAGTTGCTCAAGAAAATTCCTATCACCCGTACAAATGTAATTAGGCTAAAAGCATCATGACAGTCACTTTGACTCAGTTAACGTCCTCAAAATCATCATCATTCCTTGCAGATGTTTAAGTACGTAACTCCTCAGCAATTAAGTAAACTCGGGGCGTCTGAAGATACCCATGTCCATTTCCTAGTCCCCAAGTAGTTCGTGGTGTAAGGAAAGTCAGACCGAGCCATTTCCTCCTTAACAATAGAGAAAACTTGGGGGAATTTGAAGATATCCATTTCTCTACCTAGCCGTCCACGAGAAGTCTAAGATGTAGGGAAAATCATATCAATCTAATCCTCCCCAGCAAGGCTGCAATTCAATCCCCAACAAGGCTATAACTCAATTCTTGAGTTTTCAAGCACCAATCCATATTGGTATCTCAAAGACAACGGGAAACGGACCCCAATAAGCCTAATATTTGGCACTCTGCATATAATAATCATCACTCCATATTTCATTGCATCCTAAAACGCGTAGCATATCCATTGAAATGGATCATGACGCCACACACTTCAAAATGTATACAAAGCATAAGCCAGATTTGGTACCTAACACAAAAGCCCAAATTGATCCTCAAAACAATAATACATCCCCACAGAGAATGCCATCCTCACAATTCCTAGTTGACATCCATCATTACACTACAAACTAAAATAGCCACGGTGCCAGTATATTGTACTCCCAACTCTTAATACCCTTTGTGAATCTTTTCTTGGGTCGCAGACCATCCATAGATATTACCCTCATGTTATCTTTTCTTGGACCGCGGATCATCCACAGATCATACCCTCATGTTATCTTTTCTTGGGTCGCGAATCGTCCTAAGATCCTACCCTCTCTTGTCATCTTGCGTGGGCCACGGGTTGTCTTGATACCTCCCCTCTTCATGTTCTTCCATGGGTCGCGAATCGTCCTGAGATCCTACCCTCTCCTGTTATCTAGTGTGGGTCGCGAGTTGTCTTGATACCTCCCCTCTTGATGTCCTTCCATGGGTCACGGATTGTTCTGAGACCCTACCCTCTCATGTCATCTTGTGTGGGTCACAGGTTGTCTTGATACCTCCTCTCTTGATATTCTTCCATGGGTCGCAGATCATCTTGAGATCCTACCCTCTCCTGTCATCTTGCGTGGGTCGCGGGTTGTCCTGATACCTCCCCTCTCGATGTCCGTCCTTGGGTCATGAATCCTACATGATAGATTCTCCGCTGTCGTCGATTTTACTCTTCGTCTTTACCTTTCTTTTTGGGGCGTGAATCCTACACGATAGATTCTCCATTGTCGTCAATTTACCCGTTGTCTTTACCTTTCTTTTTGGGTCGTGAATCATACACGATAGATTCTCTACTATCGTCAGTTTTACCTATTGTCTTGAATCCTACATGATAGATTATCAATTGTCGTTGATTTTACTCGTTGTCTTTACCTTTCTTTTTGGGTCGTGAATCCTACACAATAGATTCTCAGTTATCGTCGATTTTACCCGTTGCCTTTACCTTTCTTTTTGGGTCGTGAATCCTACATGATAGATTCTACGCTATCGTCGATTTTAACCGTTGTCTTTACCTTTCTTTTAGGGTCGTTAATCCTACATGATAGATTCTCTGTTGTCATTGATTTTACCCGTTGTCTTTACCTTTCTTTTTGGGTCGTGAATCCTACATGAAAGATTCTCCGTTGTCATCGATTTTACCCGTTGTCTTTACCTTTCTTTTTGGGTCGCGAATCCTACACGACAGATTCTCCTATGTCATTGATTTTACCCATTGTCTTTAAGTTATCATGATGTCATTGATCCTACTTTTAGTCACCACGTCATCATCAACCACATATTTTCAATCACTATAACACCCACTTCCCTGAGAACCTTGTATTGACATCGTTACCCCGTTACAAGCTATCACTACTCAACCACATTTATCCATCATAACCAGTTCACCAAAAAACAAATTTTTTATCCCCAACTGACATCACAAATAAATAACACTTACACCGTCTCTCTAGGACAAATTTCAGGTCTTGGTATTTAATCTTCTTCTACCTTAAATGATCGAAAGGCTGATGCCAATCTCACTTTAAGGTTTAAGACGATTAAATAGGGGCAGTTGTCATACCCCAAATTTGTCCTACCTTTTTTACTTTTATCTAGTTTAGGCCTCGCATTTCATTTGCATCATTTTCATTAGGCCATTCACATATCATCCCTTCATTTAATAAGGTGGTAATTCAAGGCATCGATGGTTGTGCCAATCAGGGTTTAATATTATTTTAAGGCTTCTTTATCCAATAAGGTTGATTTCTATGGTTCTTCCTGGAGCATTGGATAGTGTGAATTAGGTTTCTTGGTTCAGGGTTATTATGGATTTCTTCCCATCAAGATACAAGGGCTATTCTTTATTCACATTCATCAAGGTCAAAAGACTAGGGTTTCTGGCTGAGTTTGCTTGCATTACGAAGTCATGTCATCATCACTTCTTGGATTTATTTTCAAAGGCTTGAATTCAAGGATGAAGTTTTCCTTTATGGTTCGTGAATCAAGATACATCTCATCAAATTGGTTTAGGGTTTTGATGTCAAGGCGCATCTTAAGGGAAATTAGGGTTTTGGCCCCTTTCAAGTTGTGAGCTTCATTTTCATCAAGACTGGGTTTCTATGATCAAGCGATTTTTGGATTACTTGTTATGTCATCTTTTTAAGGATTAATATTTAAGTCTATTATGTAGGAGTTGTTGAAGATCTTCGGGCTTTTAGAGTGCATCATTTTTGGGCATTTAAGAGTTCAAGTTTTCAAGTATTGATATTCATTCTCTTTCAAAAGTTCTATATAGAGACAAATTGTTGTTATTTCTTTTTATTTTCAAGTTTGTTTCATCATTGAATCTTTAAAGAACTATAAGGCATCATGATGATTCAAAATTTTATTTTCATTCAATCTTCACTCAAGAAGCTTCAAATAGAATTTAATTTCATAATTTGGCAAGTTGTGGTTCCAAGATTTGTTTTCAAGATACAAGTATAATTCTAATCTCTATGGCCTAGATTCCAAGTTTTGTCATGGAAAGTGCAAGAAGGCCCAAGTTTCTCATTTTTTCAAGACATCACTTCGTTAATTTTTCCAAACAAGATAGAACTTTTGGATTTTCTTTCAACATCATGGTTACCAATTTAACATTCAAGAGGTTTCAAGTTACAAAGTAGAATTGAAGTTCTAAAGGCCAAGTACTTCACTAATTTACAAGAAATTCTCAATATTATTTTGTTTAGTTTACAAGAAGAATGCAAGTTTCATAGCATGAAGTTCTAAGTCTTCAAGTCTTACAAGTTTAATTACAAATTTTAAACACAAGCTACAAGTTTCTTATTTGTTCTAAAGATACAAATAAAAGAGAAGTCTTCTTCAATCTTCTTGCTCCATCTTTAAGCGTTTTGTTCTCACATGTTGCTATAACTTCTTCTTCTTCTTCTTCAAGTTCTCCTCTACGCTCTTACAAGTTCATCCATCAACATCACATGAAAACAAACAAGGAAATGGTTAGTACAAGTTCAATCAATGAATCATGAATAGGGAAGCTTCCAAGCAAGTATTTCACAATTCATCATTAGGGATTTTATGAAGGAATCAGAACATAGGGAGTTTAAATTCAACCATATGCCAAAGCCCAACAAAAGCCTCATATTGCATATGTTTCACAACAAAATTCAGAATATTGCAAATCACAAAATCTCATTTTGGTTCACAAATAGAGGACTCAAAAATCAATTTACTGCACAAGTACAACTCAACGAAAAGGCATCATAGTTACTGCAGTAACAAAATCGATAAAACAATGTCAAAACAAGCCAAAAACCTGCTGCCCATAGACAGACGAAATTAGCTTTGTACAGACTTGTTAAACAAGTCCAAAGTTTACACGAAAACAATAAGAAACCAAACCTGTTTCAAGAAAGCACAAAGCAGTGAACCATTTTTTTAAACCTCGCCAACTTTTCCCACCAAAAGCTTAGTTTAGCTCACTATAACACAGACAAAAAAAACATATAGTAGAGGAGGGAATATTGTTCAGAGAGACTATTGACGGAGGCTGCAAAGGCAAACATAAACCCAAAAAAATGTGTTCATCATCTTCCTCATTACCAAAACCCCTTCGGAAAATTGTAAAGAGAATATTGTTCATACACATCCGCAAACAGAAGAAACACCTTAAAAAGCCTATTCATCATCTTCCTAAATCACAAATCCCTTTAGAAATCAAGAGAGATACGGTCATAAGGCTGAAAGAGAAATAGAGACTAACCATTGTCGTTACAAAGTCAAAGAGAAAGAGGAAAAGAAGTCACATACTGCCGCTGAAGAACCCAAAAATCTCTCCCAAACTTCAATTGTCCCGGTCCAAAAGGTTTATCTTTCATCTCAGATTGCGAATCCACCCTTGAATCTCCTTATTCCCGTTGATTTTTGTTAGTTTTGAGTTAGGGTTTTGAAAACCCCTTTCAAGATCTAGGCCAGATATTTCATCGCCTGTAAAACCAAATTTCAGATTAGTAACCATAAGAGAAAGATGATTCAGAATATGTAAGAAAATTAGGGATCATAGATAGTTCGCGACGGCGTCTCTGCGAAGCTCTTGGGCACCGCCGTCGGCCACCGTTGATCTTCATCGTCTCATCCGTGGAGATTCATCCTCGCCACCACCCAGCTTCATGGTGACCACTGCCCCAGATCTTCTTTCCTCTTTTTATTTTATGTTTTGTGTGTTTGAGGTTGAATAACATATAGAGAGAGAATGGGAGAACTAAGGCTGAGAGAAAGGGTTGCTTATGAAAATGATTAGGAAAAATACCCTTTTTAGTCCTTTAAGTTTACCCCAAGGTCCATTTTGGTCCTTTATCTAAAAAAAGTGTCAAACCGGTCCTATAATTCTTTCAAAAGGACCACGTTTGTCCTTTCCATCCACTCCGTTAGTCATGTTTAATGGCAGCACTTATGTGGCATTACACGTGTGTTTAGAAAAATTGCATGTGGCAATTCCACTTACAAGTCAGTTTGACACTCTTATGTGGCATTACCACTCATCCATTGCATGTTTCCTTGAAGGTGAAACCAGACTTCTCATCAGAGGTAAGTTTCTGCAAGAATTCTATTTTCATAGTTAGGGTTTCCTTGAAATTCGTCTCCCTTCTCTGAAATTCATCTCTCTATTTAGGGCATTGTGTGTAATGGAGGAAATTCTTAATATTATGATACACCACAGTGGTCAATTTGTTAGTGAGGACTTGAGTGTGTACGAAGGAGGTGAGATTGCTGATTTGAGAGTAGATGCTGATATGTGGGGTTATTTTGAGTTATTGGGTGCTATTAAGGAACTAGGTTACCCAGCCATAGAGAAGATATACTATAGGGATCCAACTGCTGGAATGAATCTGTTGTTTGATGACAAAGGGGCCTTAGAGATTGCTGATCTATATAGGGTTCATTTAAGTGTTGAAGTCTTTATTCAACACCCATTGTCACAGCCTGAGTATGTTGATGAGAGTGAAGTTATTTTAGATGAGACACCCCTGAATGTAATGGAAGAGGATGCAGTTAGACAAAATGAGGTAAGTGAGGATGCAGTTAGACAGAATGAGGTAAGTGAGGATGCAGTTAGACAAAATGAGGTAAGTGAGGATGCAGTTAGGCAAAATGAGGTAAGTGAGGATGTTGTTGGACAAAAGGAGGCAAGTGAAGATGTTGTTATACAGAAGGAGGCAATTGAAGATGCTGTTAGACAGAAGGAGGCAAGTGAAGATGTTGTTATACAGAATGAGGCAAGTGAAGATGATGTTGGACAGAAGGAGGCAAGTGAAAATGCTGTTGGACAGAATGATGATGATAGTTCTGATGATGATAGCTCTGATGATAGTAGCTTTTTGTATGATAGTGCAAAGGAGGTTGTATTTGATGATGAAACTGATGAGTGTGATACTGACTTGGAAGAGGGAGAAGGTAAGGATGATGTAACTGATCTCTATGAAACTGAAGCAAATAAAGAAGATAGTAAAGGAAGTGATAATGAAAGTGAGGATCTTGTAAGTGAATGTGATAGTGAAGATAGCAATACTACTGTTGCACCCCAAAATTTGCCCTCCCATATTCTTCAAGAAATTGCCAAGCCAAGTCACAAAATTCCCCAAGGGTTGCACAGTGCAAGGTCTCCTATACAGTCAAAATTAGGGTTTGTGTTCTGATCAAAGAATTGAAGTTTTCAAAGGCCCAATCAAATCTCATATGCCTACAAATGTGGTCAAGCATCCTCATGTCAAGTTTCAAGACATTCAGCTCAAAATTGCACAGTCAAAACCCTAAATTGCACTACAGTCAACTGTAGGGGCAAAATGGTCATTTGACAGTCAAAAGTTCAAATTTTTGGTCAACATATCATTTTGAAGCCACAAACATCATTTGATCAATGCTTGATCATGATTCTCAAAATTTGGCTCAGAAAATCATCAAGATGCAAAAGTTTCCTTATTTGGACAGCTGAAAAAGTCAACTGAAATTGACCAGGGCATAACTTTCACATGGATTATCAGAAAAATTCCATCCAAAGCTCATTTTGAAGAGAAAGACATTTCCTACAACTCATCTTCATACTTCAAGTCCAAGAAATGCTCTCACAAAAAGTTATCAATTTCAACATTATAGGTCATTTTCAAAAGTCAACAAAAAGGGACTTTAAGTCAAAGGCCATAACTTGAGATTGGAAAATCAAAATGACATGGGACCAAAGGCATTGGTTAAAGGACTCAAAGACCTTTCCAAAATGTCCAAGAACATGAGAAAAGCTTAAAAATTGAGCAAGTTATGCCTTGTAGAAGTTGGGAAATTTTTGTGAAATGGCAAAAGTCAACTATCCTTGAAACTTCAATTTTTGACAAAAGGGCCCACTTTCTTCCACTTGATTCAGCCTTGTCATGCCACACACGTGTCCCATGATTAATTTCAAGATCAAACATTGATTTTTCTATTTTATTTAATTTTTATTAATCTAATTCATTTTAAATCTTTAATAATTCAAATAAAATTTAAAAATCAATGGAATAGTGTCATTTGAATTTGGATAGCTTCCATATATCATGTGCCAGCTCACAAACTCATGCTAGGGTTAGGTTGTACACCAAGTCTTGGTTTTGCTTAAAAAAAGGGAAAGTTTGTTAATGGTGAAAGACCTAAGACTAATTCTCTCATGGGCATGGATCAAGGCCAGCTAATGACCTAATTCCCTTCCCTCATAAGTGCTGAGTCAAAACCTAATGCCCACACACTCTAAGCTGCGCAGGAGACACCATTGCCAACTTGAAAAAATAGCCATAAAACTCAAAAACTGAAATCAGTGTTCTAGGTTGATTCAAGTCTTAATATTGATTCCAAAAGCTTCCTTGTGGTCTCCTAAACACATTCCAATCCCAAACATCCATCAACACGCCAAGAACTGGTAGATTGAACCTCAACTGTGTCCAAAAATTTCTGGGATCGTGCATCATAATTTATGCATACTTTGCCATTTTAATTCATTGATTCATGTTTGTTATGAGTTTCTGATGCTAACCATACAGTTTGATTGCGTTTTCGTGCTATATACGTGATGTTGCCATGAATACAGTCTAGGGTTTCTTGAGCTCACAATTGGGGATTCTCTTATCCTGTAAAATTGAGACACAATAGTACCAGGACCACAATCAGGAGGCTTGGACGAAATGATTGCAATGGTCGCGCCAAATTTCTGAACCAAGGCGTGCTAATCGCTATTTTGAAAACAAGCGTGTATTGAGGGGGTTCAAAACCCCCGTTAAATATTTGTTGTTTTTTTCAGGAAAGCAAAGCAACGAAGAAGAAGACTTCGTGGCAGTCAGTGAGTGGCTCATTCAAATTTTTGCGCGCAAATTCCATTCACCGGTGTTTTTGTATTATATTATTTGTTTATCTCTATACATTCAAAACACGCAAAGTGGTTCAGTGGCACGCAGATAGGCAGGTAATCAAAAGGACCTGGGTTCGATCCCAGGTCCCCCACCCCTTTCAATATCATTTTTCTAATAATGCTTGTGTGTATTCCCAGCGTCAGGATGTACCATACGTCCACATTATTGTGCCATCCACGCGTCCATCAGAAGCAATCCAAGGGCTGAGATTAAAGAACACCATGAGGATGAGTCAACGCGCGCATACGTGGCCTGGAAAGGTCCACAAATCTCATGCTTAACTGGGCCAGATTGCTAAGGCCTGTACCTCCACTTTAGGGCCTGAACCCCCCCCCCCCCCTGGTTTGCCTTCTTCATATTTTTCTTATTTTATTTTTAATTGCTATTATATTTTCTTTTTTTTGCTTTAATTGATTGTTTTTTTACCAAATACAAAAAATACCTTAAAAAACTCAGAAAAGGATAAAAAAATATAATGATTATTTATTTTGATATTTTCTTGTAAATAAATTAACATGTAATAAATATTAGTTTAATTAGGTTTATCTTAATTCTTTTCATAATAAAACATAAAAAATATAGAATTTAGGCTTAATTTTTATCCTTTTTAATTTTTCCTTTTATCATAATATTATTTATTTATTTATTTTTATAATTAAATTGTACATAAAAATTAGGGTTTCATTTAGTTAAAAATTTCAACATTTTCTTAATAACTAAAATCCAAAAATATAGCATTAGGTTTAATGACTTTTTATTCCTTTTAATTTTCCTCTTTTTTTGCCATAATATTAGTGATTTATTTATTTTCATAATTAAACTTGTAAACTAATTAGGGTTGCATTTAGGTTAAATTTTAATACTTTCATAATAAACTTAAAAATAATTAGAACTAGGTTTAACATTTCATTTTGGTTTTTAATTAATTCTTTTTTATTAAATCTCAAAAAACACAAAAATACTAAAAAACATTTTCTTTTAATTCTTAATTTTAATTCCTTATTAATAATATTTTGCAAAAGGGTCCAACGCCCTCGTTCGTAATTTATTTTATTCGCACATTTGTTTTATTTCGCTTAATTCATTATGTATCTCTCCCGAAGCATTGTAACTTAAACTTCTCGCACTTTTATTTCTTTTGCTTTATTTACTTTCCGTCAAATCGGGTCCGGTTTAATTTTGGCGATGTGGACCCGCGCCATTTGTAATAGTCTTAGATTTACTTTTCCCGCAACTTTTAACTGTTAACAAAAGCATGAAAGAATGTATGGACTTAAAATAAAATCAAGCGTAGAACACCAATGAACATGACAAGACAGATATCAATGAAAACGATACACGAATCGCACACACCACCCTTAGGGTACGCCTCACTGTTGCCTTGCCTTTCGAAAGGTGATCGTCGAGTAGAGGATGTCTTAGTAAGTCCTCATGATCCGGGAAACTGGCATGAGGGTAGCTTCTAAGGTGTCTTCCCATTGCTCTGGTGATCACCATGTCCCTACAAACTCGAATTGACCCGAACACCTCCAACGGTGGTGCTACCTACCTCTCAATGGTGGGATGGCACTACTTTAAAGGACTTTTACACAGACGAATTCCTTAGGGTAGGTAGGTTCTCAAGGATACTTGCTCTAATTTCAAACAAATCAAAATACTTTTCACACCGACACTTTTCAAAAGCTTTCAAAGCAAACTTTTCAAACACTCTGACGTACGAGTCGAACTGAAATTTTTCAAAGAAACTTTTTTTAAACCCACATTGAAAAGCAAGCAAACATTTTTGAAAACACATTGAGCAAGTATCTAAGAGCCCATGGATAACCATGGATAGAAAAGGTGCTAACACCTTCCCTTTCTATAATCTACCTCCCGAACCGAGAGCAATCTCTTTAAGGAATTTTTCTGTGCTTTTGTCCTTTCCATTTGGAGAAAATAAAAGACGGTGGCGACTCTTGCTTCCGCGACATTTCGCGAACCAGCGTTAAACAGTCAGTTCCAGATCCACCGATCACAGAACTGGCGACTCTGCTGGGGACTAAACTTAAAGTGAGGTGTACCTTAGGGCTAGTTCATAATTGTGTTTTCAATTGTTTTCCTTGTGTGCTTTAAATTGTGGGTTGCTTGGGAGTTCTATAGATCCTAACCCGGATCTGGGGGATACCTTCTTAGAAAGTAGCAACAAGGCTGTGAGGGAACTGTGCGGGGTATACCGACATGGTTGAAACAGTCTGCTACGTTGATGTGGCACTTTGGTGTGTACCGGTAACCCTTGAGTTCAGTCAAGGAGAGTACGGGGCCTCCGCGTGGTGTCGTGAAGCATCAACAGACCTTAGGAACCTTAATTGAACTATCTTGGCCTCTTTAGGGTAGTGAGATAACTGACTTTGGTGCAGTCCGAGGTTGGTTGATACTCGATACTACACTCAATTGAGGGTTGCTTTCCTGGAATATTTCGGTCGCCAGTTCAGTGGCTAAATCGAAACGATGAACAATGAAAGCAATCCAGTGATATTGGGACCCTTAGAACCCGGTTACTTTGATTAGGACAGGTTGAACCCACCAACTTCAAGAGGGTAATACCTAGACCCCATGCTGGCTTAAACCCTAAGGGTTTCTCTTGTGTGACTTGTGTGCCTTTGTACTTGCCTACTTGCATGCTTGTTAGCTGACACATGAACTACTTGCAGGTTTTGTTTATAGTCCTTAACTAGGAATCATGACAAGGTTTACCGAGTTTCTTGCAGGTTTCGTTTATAGTCCTTAATAGGGACTCATAACAGGGTTACTAAGTCTTGCAGGTTTTGTTTATAGTCCTTATCTAGGACTCATGACAAGGTTTACCAAATTTCTTGCAGGTTTTGTTTATAGTCCTTAATTGGGACTCATAACAAAGTATACTGAATTTCTTGCAGGGTCTGTTTATAGTCCTTAATTGGGACTCATAACAGGGTTTACCTACATCACCCCATGCATAGCATGACATCATACCATTGCATACATCCTAATCCATTTCAAGGATCTCAAGGGTTTGTGATGCAGGTCATGATGAACCAACTGTCCAGCAAGGGGCAAAGAGGGTTTATTTTCCTCTAACCAAGGTTGTCAGGGGCTATGACCCACTGGATATGGTGAGCCTTTGACCCTTGAAGAAGGATTCTCAACAACATGAAGTCCCTTCAATCAAGCTACCGGTTTCCAATTCTAACAAACTGTCTTGTTTATCCCTCGAGGTCCTTGAAAACATTGCATGCATATCATACATCTCATTGCATTGCAGGTATCCCTTTGACGAGTTGCTTACCCTTCTTCGCTGTTTATGTCAGCCGATCGTCATGAATCCTGAATCATCAACCGAGGCATCTATCAAGGCTCTTCAGGCGCAGAACGCCCAATTTCAGGCGCAGAACGCTCAATTTCAGGAGCTGATCAAGGGCTTGGCTCAGGGTCAACAAGAGTTGAGGACCATGCTTCTGAAGAAGACTAAGAAGAAGAAGAGGACTGTTTTGTTCAGCCCTAGACGCAAATCTGGGAATACACTGCAAACTGAAACTGAGAGGACAACTCCATCTGTGGGGAAAGGCAGTCATCAAGAGGAAAGGGTTCTCAGTCCAGTGGTCTCTGACAATGAGACAGATTTCAACGACGAACAGTACCCTCCAGCTGAGGACAAGTACAAACAGTTGGAGGATAGGCTGAATGCTATGGAGATCCAACAGGTACCTGGGCTGGATTTTGGAGATCTGGGTTTGTCAACCGGTGTGATTATTCCTTGGAAGTTCAAAGCACCATCCTTTACCAAGTATGACGGGGCGTCTTGTCCCAAACTACATCTCAGGTCCTATGTTCGGAAGATTCAACCATATACGGTGGACAAGAATTTATGGATCCATTTCTTCCAGGAGAGTCTTTCAGGGACTCATCTCGAATGGTTCTATCAGCTAGATAGGACCAAAGTTCGTAACTGGGAGGAGTTGGCTACTGCTTTCTACAAGCAGTATCAATATAATGCCGACCTTGCCCCTACGCGTACCCAACTCCAGGGTATGTCGTTAGGATCAAGTGAAGGTTTTAAAGAATATGCGCAGAAATGGAGGGATCTTGCTGGAAGAGTACAACCACCTCTGACTGATCGGGAACTTGTCGATATGTTCTTGGGGACCCTGTCTGGTCCATTCTACAGCCACCTAATTGGGAATTCGTCTGCTGGATTCACAGATCTTATCTTGACTGGAGAGCGAATAGAAGCTGGTATCCGGTCTGGGAAGATTCAAGAGGCTGCACCTTCTGATAAAAAGCCTCATCAGGGAAAGAAAGAATCCAATGCTGTGCACGGTAAAAAGAGCCGTCATGAGGTAGGGGCAATCCAGATCTCCAATCCTGGACCTGCTCAACAAGGACAGGGGCAACAGCGAAAGGAGAAACGACAGTATACCAAACTCAACATGTCGCTGGATCAAGCACTGCAGCAAATGTTGAAGGCAGGGCTGATCACCTTAAGGGCTCCTCTCCGGAATCCGAACACTTCTGCTCCCAACTATCATCCCAATGATAGGTGCGCGTATCATTCCGATAGCCCGGGGCATACTACAGACAACTGCTGGCCTCTCAAGAACAAGATCCAAGATATGATTGACGCCGGAGAGATTCAGTTTGAAGTGCCAGAGACTCCGAACATAATCACTGCTCCGTTACCCAATCGTTGAAGCCTTTGTTTATTTGAATTTTTGAGTTGTATTTTTCTTTGCTTATACAAACAATTACTGTCATAGCAAACTCTTTTATTCTATTAATGCATCGCATACGTCTGTTTTGGGAATTAATACAATTGTTTTCATTATATTCAAAATTCTTTTCATATTTTTTTCTGATGATCAACTCTTGGTTAATAATTCTGAGCCTCTTGAGGGAGGATGACGAAAACGATACCACGATCGCTACAGTATGCTTTTGAACAGACCCCGCTGGTGAGGTACAAGCATTGTTTCAATCCCTAAACACTGGAGTTATAAGGATGATAATCCCTCGTCAACCCCTCTGAGCCAAAGAAGTAGGAGTTTTTATTTTCGAAAATCAAAACCCTCAATCATAACCTGGGGCAGGGTAGTCTCTCAGTTGATCCGAGTGCATAACGAATGGCACCAAAAAGAGATCCTTACAAAACGAAGAAAGACAGTGATGGCTCCGAACAATCATAAGGACAGGCAGTCATTATCAAAAAAAAAATCATAAATGAAAAGCCCATTAAGTCAAAACCCATGAAGGAGACTTACAAAACTGGGGCATCCCGCTGACTGTAATTCCAAAAAAGGAAACAGTTCAGGCAAAAGAGAAAGGGATAACAAAAATCAAAAGAAAGAGGTCCCACAAACCCTCGACAAAAAATGATGACTGCCTATTCAGAATAAATCATCAATATCCGAACCATCACCGGAAAATCAGAGCAAAAAAAAACTCAAACAAAGTCTAACGTATGATCAACTGAGTTTAGGTTTGGAGAACATCATGAAGAGCGGGTGGGTACAAATAAAATTTGAGCCTTTATCCTTTGTTTCTTAAACCGTGAACCAGGCCATGATATAACCCTTAAAAGTCCTAGCTGAAGCATGGGTTAGTCCGAAAGCATACTGTTACGAAAGGTATCCTGACTCCTTAAGGCTTACGGTAAATACGGAGTTGACATCACATTTTACAAACATTCACTTGTTTTATGAAAAAGAATGCATTTTTTATAAAAAAAATCCTCAAGACAGACATAAGCTTTGCATTTTTAACATAACTTTGTTTGCATATGACTTTTTGTTTGAACAGCAGGGAAATTCGCACGATGAATACCTAGTGAACAAAAGCAATTCCAATCAAGGGGCAGACGTGATTATTGTCCATCATCTGGGGCAATTCAGTCAAGATTCGGAGAATCTCTCAAAGGCCAAATAGCCTGAGGCAAATCTCCGCCTAAGTCACTTGGGGCATTGGACAGGAATTCCAGCAACAAATCTTGCACGATCAGACATCTTCTGGTAATATGGCTACACAATGCTACTGACAGGGGCACCTCCCTACATTCTGAAAGCACGGACATAGTCGAAAAAATACTACGCAAAATCAAAGACCCGCTAGGTTGACACACCTAGGCAAAAATAAGGGCTTCCCGGCGAACCAAAAGGGCTCGGGCAAAATGAAGGGATGAAATGAAAAAATCTGTACACCCGGCAAGTCGAAAACCTGAAAAGGCGGCCTGAGCAAAAATGGGTATCCCGGTGGACTGAAAACCCGAAAGGGCGGTCCAGGCAAAAATTAGGGATCAAAGCGTACGACTATGTCCTGTCATCTTGTCACCTGCCTACCAGAAGAAGGTTTGCTCATCAACAACTATCAAGCACCTCCACAGGGTATCAAGGTAGGTTCCGTTGAAGAACATAACCAACACAGTTCAATACTTCCCCAGGAGAGTCCAATCTAGTCTCCCCAGGAAAGCTGGAATTCATATCCCCAAGCAGCAAGCTTATCCCCAGTAGATTCTGGAAGCTTATCCTCTCGCAGAGCACGAACGCGTCGTCCGGCTTGGTTTAAAGAGTTATTTCCTCAACAGGATATAACTGGGTTATCCTCAGCCAAAAGCCAAGGAAAGGTCGTCGTCAACGTAGTTCTTTCCTATCCCCAACGAAGTCCATCAATACTTCCAACATAACAACGGTATCCTCAGCAAGTTATCAACAACGCAGCAAGGCATCCCTCTTCCCACAGAGTATTGCTTCTCAGCATGGTCACTAGAGTATCTTTTCTCCCCGCAGAATCCGTCATTTGCCAAGTTCATTCCCCAACGGAGTTATCTTCTCCTACCGGTATACTTGCAACTATCATCCCCAGCGGAAGCAAAATCTATTCCTCAACATCAGCCCAGGATACGACTTCCCGGCACCCGTCAAGGATTTATTTTCTTAGACAAATATACATTCATAAACATCACAGCTTCATACATTATAGCATACATATACTACACGAATCTCATTAATTTTGAAGACATACAGTTCATGCATCATGATTTTGCATACAATTATGTTTTGTCTTTTCAGGAAAAAGATCAATACAAAAATGATTACTATCAACTATCGCAATTCTTTCTCGATATAGTTTCAGATGTAAACCAGAGATGGTGACGTTCTGATACTGCTTCCAGATATTCCTTCTCGATATAGTTTCGGATATGATCCAGAGATGGTGACGTTCTGATGCTGCTTCCAGATTTCCTTCTAGATATAGTTTCGGATATGATCCAGAGATGGTGACGTTCTGATGCTGCTTCCAGATTTCCTTCTAGATATAGTTTCAGATATGACCCAGAGATGGTGACGTTCTGATACTGCTTCCAGATTTCCTTCTAGATATAGTTTCAGATATGACCCAGAGATGGTGACGTTCTGATACTGCTTCCAGATTTCCTTCTAGATATAGTTTCAGATATGACCCAGATATGGTGACGTTCTGATGCTGCTTCCAGATCTCCTTCCAGATATAGTCCAGATGTAAACCAGATATGGCAACGTTCTGACACTTATTCCAGTTGAAGATGTTTCAAGACCTTGTCCGGTTCAGTTAAATCGACCCTAAGATTTTCCTGATGCTTATCCAGTCAAAGGCCTTCTCTGGTTCAGTCAGATCGACCCTAAGATCTCCCTGATGCTTATCCAGTTGAAGATGTTTCAAGACCTTGTCCGGTTCAGTTAAATCGACCCTAAGATTTTCCTGATTCTTATCCAGTCAAAGGCCTTCTCTGGTTCAGTCAGATCGACCCTAAGATCTCCCTGATGCTTATCCAGTTGAAGATGTTTCAAGACCTTGTCCGGTTCAGTTAAATCGACCCTAAGATTTTCCTGATTCTTATCCAGTCAAAGGCCTTCTCTGGTTCAGTCAGATCGACCCTAAGATCTCCCTGATGCTTATCCAGTTGAAGATGTTTCAAGACCTTGTCCGGTTCAGTTAAATCGACCCTAAGATTTTCCTAATGCTTATCCAGTCAAAGGCCTTCTCTGGTTCAGTCAGATCGACCCTAAGATCTCCCTGATGCTTATCCAGTTGAAGATGTTTCAAGACCTTGTCCGGTTCAGTTAAATCGACCCTAAGATTTTCCTGATTCTTATCCAGTCAAAGGCCTTCTCTGGTTCAGTCAGATCGACCCTAAGATCTCCCTGATGCTTATCCAGTTGAAGATGTTTCAAGACCTTGTCCGGTTCAGTTAAATCGACCCTAAGATTTTCCTGATTCTTATCCAGTCAAAGGCCTTCTCTGGTTCAGTCAGATCGATCCCAAGATCTCCCTGATGCTTATCCAGTTGAAGATGTTTCAAGACCTTGTCCAGTTCAGTTAAATCGACCCTAAGATTTTCCTGATTCTTATCCAGTCAAAGGCCTTCTCTGGTTCAGTCAGATCGACCCTAAGATCTCCCTGATGCTTATCCAGTTGAAGATGTTTCAAGACCTTGTCCGGTTCAGTTAAATCGACCCTAAGATTTTCCTGATTCTTATCCAGTCAAAGGCCTTCTCTTGGTTCAGTCAGATCGACCCTAAGATCTCCCTGATGCTTATCCAGTTGAAGATGTTTCAAGACCTTGTCCGGTTCAGTTAAATCGACCCTAAGATTTTCCTGATTCTTATCCAGTCAAAGGCCTTCTCTGGTTCAGTCAGATCGACCCTAAGATCTCCCTGATGCTTATCCAGTTGAAGATGTTTCAAGACCTTGTCCGGTTCAGTTAAATCGACCCTAAGATTTTCCTGATGCTTATCCAGTCAAAGGCCTTCTCTGGTTCAGTCAGATCGACCCTAAGATCTCCCTGATGCTTATCCAGTTGAAGATGTTTCAAGACCTTGTCCGGTTCAGTTAAATCGACCCTAAGATTTTCCTGATTCTTATCCAGTCAAAGGCCTTCTCTGGTTCAGTCAGATCGACCCTAAGATCTCCCTGATGCTTATCCAGTTGAAGATGTTTCAAGACCTTGTCCGGTTCAGTTAAATCGACCCTAAGATTTTCCTGATTCTTATCCAGTCAAAGGCCTTCTCTGGTTCAGTCAGATCGACCCTAAGATCTCCCTGATGCTTATCCAGTTGAAGATGTTTCAAGACCTTGTCCGGTTCAGTTAAATCGACCCTAAGATTTTCCTGATTCTTATCCAGTCAAAGGCCTTCTCTGGTTCAGTCAGATCGACCCTAAGATCTCCCTGATGCTTATCCAGTTGAAGATGTTTCAAGACCTTGTCCGGTTCAGTTAAATCGACCCTAAGATTTTCCTGATTCTTATCCAGTCAAAGGCCTTCTCTTGGTTCAGTCAGATCGACCCTAAGATCTCCCTGATGCTTATCCAGTTGAAGATATTTCAAGACCTTGTCCGGTTCAATTAAATCGACCCTAAGATTTTCCTGATGCTTATCCAGTCAAAGGCCTTCTCTTGGTTCAGTCAGATCGACCCTAAGATCTCCCTGATGCTTATCCAGTTGAAGATATTCCAAGACCTTGTCCGGTTCAGTTAAATCGACCCTAAGATTTTCCTGATGCTTATCCAGTCAAAGGCCTTCTCTGGTTCAGTCAGATCAACCCTAAGATCTCCCTGATGCTTATCCAGTTGAAGATATTTCAAGACCTTGTCCGGTTCATTTAAATCGACCCTAAGATTTTCCTGATGCTTATCCAGTCAAAGGCCTTCCCTTGGTTCAGTCAGATCGACCCTAAGATCTCCCTGATGCTTATCCAGTTGAAGATATTTCAAGACCTTGTCCGGTTCAGTTAAATCGACCCTAAGATTTTCCTGATTCTTACCCAGTCAAAGGCCTCTCTAGTTCAGTCAGATCGACCCTAAGATCTCCCTGATTCTTATTCCAGTAGAAGACACCCCAGATTTTTCTCAACGAGCGTTGTTGAAGTTAAAGTCACCCGAGATTTTTTCTCAACGAGCGTTGTTGAAGTTAAAGTCGCCCAAAGTTCTCTTACCATTCATGCTAAGGTAGTAACCATCCCTGGTTCTTTCATCGCCGTTTGAAGCTCCAGACTCAGCTCCTGTAACCAGTCAGGACACATCTATACCAGGCATCTAAAAATCAGCTCCTGCAACGTGTCAGGTACTCATTTTTTTTCCTTTGCAGGTATGCAGGTTCTCACTAAGGAATCTCCTACGCAATCAACATCCAGATGGCATCTATAAGCCCATCATCCTACCCAACAATCTCTAAATGGCATCTATAAGCCCATTCCTCCATCACACTGCTAACATGTGAGCGCAAATTTCTGGGCACTCTAGTGTCCAATCATCTTCTACCCTCGGATTACGAAAGGCACGTCAGCCAATCTGCATCCTCAGGTCTAAGAAGATTGAACAGGGGCAACTGTTGCACCCCAAAATTTGCCCTCCCATATTCTTCAAGAAATTGCCAAGCCAAGTCACAAAATTCCCCAAGGGTTGCACAGTGCAAGGTCTCCTATACAGTCAAAATTAGGGTTTGTGTTCTGATCAAAGAATTGAAGTTTTCAAAGGCCCAATCAAATCTCATATGCCTACAAATGTGGTCAAGCATCCTCATGTCAAGTTTCAAGACATTCAGCTCAAAATTGCACAGTCAAAACCCTAAATTGCACTACAGTCAACTGTAGGGGCAAAATGGTCATTTGACAGTCAAAAGTTCAAATTTTTGGTCAACATATCATTTTGAAGCCACAAACATCATTTGATCAATGCTTGATCATGATTCTCAAAATTTGGCTCAGAAAATCATCAAGATGCAAAAGTTTCCTTATTTGGACAGCTGAAAAAGTCAACTGAAATTGACCAGGGCATAACTTTCACATGGATTATCAGAAAAATTCCATCCAAAGCTCATTTTGAAGAGAAAGACATTTCCTACAACTCATCTTCATACTTCAAGTCCAAGAAATGCTCTCACAAAAAGTTATCAATTTCAACATTATAGGTCATTTTCAAAAGTCAACAAAAAGGGACTTTAAGTCAAAGGCCATAACTTGAGATTGGAAAATCAAAATGACATGGGACCAAAGGCATTGGTTAAAGGACTCAAAGACCTTTCCAAAATGTCCAAGAACATGAGAAAAGCTTAAAAATTGAGCAAGTTATGCCTTGTAGAAGTTGGGAAATTTTTGTGAAATGGCAAAAGTCAACTATCCTTGAAACTTCAATTTTTGACAAAAGGGCCCACTTTCTTCCACTTGATTCAGCCTTGTCATGCCACACACGTGTCCCATGATTAATTTCAAGATCAAACATTGATTTTTCTATTTTATTTAATTTTTATTAATCTAATTCATTTTAAATCTTTAATAATTCAAATAAAATTTAAAAATCAATGGAATAGTGTCATTTGAATTTGGATAGCTTCCATATATCATGTGCCAGCTCACAAACTCATGCTAGGGTTAGGTTGTACACCAAGTCTTGGTTTTGCTTAAAAAAAGGGAAAGTTTGTTAATGGTGAAAGACCTAAGACTAATTCTCTCATGGGCATGGATCAAGGCCAGCTAATGACCTAATTCCCTTCCCTCATAAGTGCTGAGTCAAAACCTAATGCCCACACACTCTAAGCTGCGCAGGAGACACCATTGCCAACTTGAAAAAATAGCCATAAAACTCAAAAACTGAAATCAGTGTTCTAGGTTGATTCAAGTCTTAATATTGATTCCAAAAGCTTCCTTGTGGTCTCCTAAACACATTCCAATCCCAAACATCCATCAACACGCCAAGAACTGGTAGATTGAACCTCAACTGTGTCCAAAAATTTCTGGGATCGTGCATCATAATTTATGCATACTTTGCCATTTTAATTCATTGATTCATGTTTGTTATGAGTTTCTGATGCTAACCATACAGTTTGATTGCGTTTTCGTGCTATATACGTGATGTTGCCATGAATACAGTCTAGGGTTTCTTGAGCTCACAATTGGGGATTCTCTTATCCTGTAAAATTGAGACACAATAGTACCAGGACCACAATCAGGAGGCTTGGACGAAATGATTGCAATGGTCGCGCCAAATTTCTGAACCAAGGCGTGCTAATCGCTATTTTGAAAACAAGCGTGTATTGAGGGGGTTCAAAACCCCCGTTAAATATTTGTTGTTTTTTTCAGGAAAGTAAAGCAACGAAGAAGAAGACTTCGTGGCAGTCAGTGAGTGGCTCATTCAAATTTTTGCGCGCAAATTCCATTCACCGGTGTTTTTGTATTATATTATTTGTTTATCTCTATACATTCAAAACACGCAAAGTGGTTCAGTGGCACGCAGATAGGCAGGTAATCAAAAGGACCTGGGTTCGATCCCAGGTCCCCCACCCCTTTCAATATCATTTTTCTAATAATGCTTGTGTGTATTCCCAGCGTCAGGATGTACCATACGTCCACATTATTGTGCCATCCACGCGTCCATCAGAAGCAATCCAAGGGCTGAGATTAAAGAACACCATGAGGATGAGTCAACGCGCGCATACGTGGCCTGGAAAGGTCCACAAATCTCATGCTTAACTGGGCCAGATTGCTAAGGCCTGTACCTCCACTTTAGGGCCTGAACCCCCCCCCCCCCCCCCCTGGTTTGCCTTCTTCATATTTTTCTTATTTTATTTTTAATTGCTATTATATTTTCTTTTTTTTGCTTTAATTGATTGTTTTTTTACCAAATACAAAAAATACCTTAAAAAACTCAGAAAAGGATAAAAAAATATAATGATTATTTATTTTGATATTTTCTTGTAAATAAATTAACATGTAATAAATATTAGTTTAATTAGGTTTATCTTAATTCTTTTCATAATAAAACATAAAAAATATAGAATTTAGGCTTAATTTTTATCCTTTTTAATTTTTCCTTTTATCATAATATTATTTATTTATTTATTTTTATAATTAAATTGTACATAAAAATTAGGGTTTCATTTAGTTAAAAATTTCAACATTTTCTTAATAACTAAAATCCAAAAATATAGCATTAGGTTTAATGACTTTTTATTCCTTTTAATTTTCCTCTTTTTTTGCCATAATATTAGTGATTTATTTATTTTCATAATTAAACTTGTAAACTAATTAGGGTTGCATTTAGGTTAAATTTTAATACTTTCATAATAAACTTAAAAATAATTAGAACTAGGTTTAACATTTCATTTTGGTTTTTAATTAATTCTTTTTTATTAAATCTCAAAAAACACAAAAATACTAAAAAACATTTTCTTTTAATTCTTAATTTTAATTCCTTATTAATAATATTTTGCAAAAGGGTCCAACGCCCTCGTTCGTAATTTATTTTATTCGCACATTTGTTTTATTTCGCTTAATTCATTATGTATCTCTCCCGAAGCATTGTAACTTAAACTTCTCGCACTTTTATTTCTTTTGCTTTATTTACTTTCCGTCAAATCGGGTCCGGTTTAATTTTGGCGATGTGGACCCGCGCCATTTGTAATAGTCTTAGATTTACTTTTCCCGCAACTTTTAACTGTTAACAAAAGCATGAAAGAATGTATGGACTTAAAATAAAATCAAGCGTAGAACACCAATGAACATGACAAGACAGATATCAATGAAAACGATACACGAATCGCACACACCACCCTTAGGGTACGCCTCACTGTTGCCTTGCCTTTCGAAAGGTGATCGTCGAGTAGAGGATGTCTTAGTAAGTCCTCATGATTCGGGAACCTGGCATGAGGGTAGCTTCTAAGGTGTCTTCCCATTGCTCTGGTGATCACCATGTCCCTACAAACTCGAATTGACCCGAACACCTCCAACGGTGGTGCTACCTACCTCTCAATGGTGGGATGGCACTACTTTAAAGGACTTTTACACAGACGAATTCCTTAGGGTAGGTAGGTTCTCAAGGATACTTGCTCTAATTTCAAACAAATCAAAATACTTTTCACACCGACACTTTTCAAAAGCTTTCAAAGCAAACTTTTCAAACACTCTGACGTACGAGTCGAACTGAAATTTTTCAAAGAAACTTTTTTTAAACCCACATTGAAAAGCAAGCAAACATTTTTGAAAACACATTGAGCAAGTATCTAAGAGCCCATGGATAACCATGGATAGAAAGGGTGCTAACACCTTCCCTTTCTATAATCTACCTCCCGAACCGAGAGCAATCTCTTTAAGGAATTTTTCTGTGCTTTTGTCCTTTCCATTTGGAGAAAATAAAAGACGGTGGCGACTCTTGCTTCCGCGACATTTCGCGAACCAGCGTTAAACAGTCAGTTCCAGATCCACCGATCACAACTACCAAGAGAAAGAAGTATCCCATTTTCAAGCTTCTAAAGGATATGTCCAATTACAAATGGGAAGTGGGTACATATTTTAGTACAAAAGAAGATATCAAGGAAGCAGTTACCTCTTATGCAGTCCAATCTGGCAGAAATTTAAAGTACATCAAAAATGACAAGATAAGGGTTAGGGTTAGGTGTAAGGATGGATGTGAATGGGAAGGTTATTGGGCTAAGTTGGATGTTGAGGATACTTGGCAACTAAGAAAGGTGGTAGACACCCATAGTTGCAGTAGAGAATATAATGTGAAGTTGTTGAAGACTAAATGGCTTAGCAAGAGGTTGTAGAATGCACTTAAAACCAACCCTAGAATGAAGCCTAAGGACATTAAGGAAAAGGTGCAGAAGAAGTGGAATGTGGGGGTCAACAAAACCAAGGCTATAAGGGCTAGGTTTGCAGCAAGAGACATGGTTGATGGGTCATTCTTAGGGGATTATACAAGGATTTATGACTATGCACATGAGTTGTTAAGATCTAACCCAGGGTCAACTGTGAAAGTACATGTCCAACCAGCTCAAGAAGGTAGTGGTGTTCAGAAATTACACTTCAAAAGGATTTACATATGCTTGGCAGCTTGTAAGGAAAGCTTCAGGTTAAGTAGACATTTCATAGGGCTTGATGGATGTTTTTTGAAAGGGCTTTGTGGAGGTCAAATCCTATCAGCCATAGGCAGAGATCCCAATGATCAAATGCTACCAATAGCATATGCAGTAGTGGAGAGTGAAAACAAGGAAAGTTGGACATGGTTCTTGGATCTGCTTATTGGTGATCTAGGTGGAAGAGAAGAGTGTCTCACATACACTTTTATTTCTGATCAACAAAAGGTATGACTCTATTGTTAATTCTCAATTGATTAGTATTTTTAATAATTAAGTTCTCATGTTTATCCTGGTATTCTCATGTTTAATAATTAAATTCTATACATATCATGACCCAGGGATTATTGCCTGCAATGGAGGAACTGCTGCCTACAGTTGAACAAAGATTCTGTGTTAGGCATCTCTACAACAACTTTAGGAAGAGATTTCCAGGAAAAAAACTAAAGGAAATTATATGGAAGGCATCCAAATCAACTTACTACCAAGCTTGGGAAAGAGAGATGAAAGTTATGAAACATATCAATGGAGAAGCATACAAGCACATGATGTCTACCCCTCCAAGGTTTTGGAGCAGATCATACTTCAAGACTCATAATAAATGCGATGCAGTTCTCAATAATATGTCAGAATCCTTTAATAGTGTTATTTTGGAGTCAAGGGCCAAGCCATTAATAACCATGGTGGAAGAAATTAGGATATACATGATGGAGAGATGGGCTACAAACAGGATGAGGTTTCAGAAATTGACAGATGTAGAAGTGTTGCCAAACATTATGAAAAAGGTTGAGAAAACAAGTTCATTCACAAACATGTGGCTTCCCAGGTAAAATTATTAAAACAAGCATTTTTTGTGTTAGAATGTCTGACTTTGGAATGTCCATTTTTCTGTGTTAGGATGTCTGATGAGCATATGTTTGAAGTGAGGCATCTGAAAAATTCACTGTAAACTTAAAGGAAAAAATCTGTTCATGCAGAAGATGGGAGCTAACAGGCCTACCATGTGTTCATTCACTTGCAGCAATCAAGAATAGGAACCATAGGATTGATGAATACATTCCTGATTATTACAGGAAATCTAGATATTTACAAGTGTACAAACCTGTCATATTCCCTGTTAATGGCTCAAACCTATGGGTTACAACTGAGTACCCTGATGTTATGCCACCCAAATTCAGGAAAATGCCTGGAAGGCCAAAGAAAAGGAGGAATTTAGAGCAAGGTGAGCTAGATGGTACTGATAAAAAGATGAGAAGAACGGGATTCATTATAAAGTGTAGCAGGTGTAAGCAGGTAGGTCACAACAAGCTTACTTGTAAGGTGCCTTCTACTAGTCAGACAACTACTACACAAGTACCACATGCAGCTCAACCATCTGTACCACAAGCACCATCTGTACCACAAGTACCAGTGCCTTCTCAACCATCTCAAGCATCTGTACCAGTGGCATCTGTACCAGTGGCATCTGTACCAGTGGCATCTGTACCAGTGGCATCTGTACCAGTGGCATTTGTACCAGTGGCATCTCAAGCATCTAAGTCAGTTCCTGGTCAAGCTTCTCAGCCATCTCAATCTAAATCATCCAAAAAGTTGTCAGTTAGAAGGCCAAATGCACCATTTGTCCCACCAGGTCCAACAACGAGGTTAAAGGCATCAATAACTGTTGTAGGTCCAACAACAAGAAGGACAACACCAACTAAAAGAGCAGCACCAAAGTGGAAACTTTAGTTTACTTTTATGTCTGTTTTGGATTAGGATTGGACCTATAGTTGTTATGTTGTTTTGTTAACTTGTAATATTAGAATTGGTTATGTTAAGTTGTTTTGATCATGTAATATCAAGCTGTTTTGTTTTTTTTTTGACCTGTAATATCAGGCTGTTTTGATTGGACCTGTAATATCAAGTTCTTTTGTATGCAACTTAGTGGTATCCACCACCTTATAATTATATGTTGTTACCTATCTTCAATTGTTACAGTAAGTTACATTGATCAAAATGCTACTAGTTACAGTATGTTACATTATGTTTTACATTGATACAAAAATGCTACTAGTTTTACAGTATGTTACATTGATCAAAATGCTACATTGATACAAAAATTGCTACAGTATGTTTTACAGTATGTTACATTGATCAAAATGCTACTAGTTCAAAAATTCAAGTTGATACAAAAATTCAAATTCATAATGATACCATGTTCAAATTGTGACTGTGTTACATATGATACTCTATTACATATAATCTCAATTCAACAGTTTATTACAACATCATCCAAATTACTACAACTAACATAATAAAGAAGAATCTTTTCCATTTTTTCTGAGAATTCATCATCTTCTTCATTTCAATTTGTAACTCCATTATCTTATGTTTCAGCCCATCCTTCCTTTCCTTTAGATGATGTATCTCCATCTTTGCTCCATCAAGCTCATTTTGCAGCTTCTCCAACCTATTATTCTGCTTCTTTATAAACTGATCCTTCTCATCCACCACATCATCAAAGAACCATTGAAAGTATCCACACCCAGATTCAGATGAACCCTGTAATGGTGACATCCAGATTCATCTCAGCTATTGCAGGAACTATCATAACAAGAATATATGAAAACCCATTTTAATTTCATGCTTACCTTGTAATGACGACAACTCCGGAATTGCTTCCCAAAGTTTGTGACAGTGGTAGCCCTTCGAAGAACCGCAGATTCTCCACAACCACATATAGGTCTCCATCGCAACTTTCCATCTAAGCTTCCATCTCTATTGCAATCGTACGAAGACCGGATCTCTGATGATGCTTCCTTCATCATATTGAGGGAATTTCAAATTCAAAATGGGAAAATTGAGATGCAATGTGTGAACCCTAGAATTTGAGGATTTCTGGAAGCAGCTTGAAGATGGTGTACATAACATTTCATGTCACCTGCCACGCATGCAAACCAAACGTCCGTTTGTGCCTTTTGGACGGAAAGGACTCCTATGGTCCTTTTGAAAGAATTATAGGACCAGTTTGACACTTTTTTTAGATAAATGACCAAAATGGACCTTGGGGTAAACTTAAAGGACCAAAAAGGGTATTTTGCCAAATGATTAAGTCTTTCTTAATTTTTGTTTTATTTCGTTAAATGATATTGATTAAGGCCTAATACAGTGGTGACATTTGTCACCACCTGTTCAATTGATTTTTAAGATTCTATGCAGCATCCTCATCATAGCAACCATGCACGTCCCTTCATCATCATTTGATCTCTTCATCATCATCATCTAACGCTCAGAAGCTGCTTCCCCATGGTGAACTTCTTTGAGAAGCCACACAGAATTCCGCAGACACCCTTCCAACACCTGGGCTTGTATTATTGGGTCTAGCGAAATTTAGATTTACACCTCTCTGTTTTACTTATTTCAGGCCCATTTCTATTTCTCTCTTTTTTTTATTTAATTATTTTGCCTTCATATTATTGAAAATACAAAATACATTTTGTTTTAAATAATTAATTAAATTGTGAAATATTATTTAATATTATTAATTACTTTATTAATTAATGTTATTAAATAAGATTATTTAATTTAATTAGTTATTTAAATTAATTTCGACTGGGTTGCATTGTTTGTTATTTAGACTTTTAATCGTATTATCGATTCATTACATCCCCATTTGTAAACTTGTACCCTCATTCCCATATGATTTGTAATAGCTTAGAGTTTTATTTCTTTGTTATTGCTTTATATGTTTTAATTATTGTCATTATGCATATATCATTCAATTAGAACACATGACCTCCTCTTGGATCCATCATCAACGGACATGTATACACTTACAAACGCACACTCGCACACATTCATAGCTTGGTCATGGGCTTTCTTACAGTGACAACTACTCGATCGTTTGTCCCAATCGGTCATTTAGGATACTAGCATCATGCTAGCCCCGCCTTCTAGGAGCATGCATATAGCCACCTTGTATGTGCTTGCTTGTTTGTTTATCTTAAATAAAGATTTTGTCTTCTTACCTTGATAATCGAACTCTTCTCTTCTCTTAGTCCATATACCAAGCCTTTTTCTAAAGGGTCTCATAGTTGAGTTTGGGCCTGGCGATTCTCACGAGATTAATCAAGTTTAGCCCTTTGTTAATCATAACCCGAATCAACCACTTTGGTCCATATACCAAGTGTTCCATGCAAAAGGGTCTCATGGTTGAGAGTAGAATCACCTATTCTTACGAGATTAATCAAGTATAGCCCTTAGTTAATCATAAGCCAATTAAATTCCTTTGATTCGTGCACTAAGCATTCCAATCATTCTTTTCATGATATTAATCATTTTGTTGTTACTTTTGCCACAAATTTGAGATCGATTATTGCCGCGACCCTTGTGTGCTTGAGTATTAATTTGGTTGATCATCGGCCAAGTTCCCACAAATTTTTGAGCTTATTGTACGCATTTGAAGAGGCAGTGGACCTTCTCCGTTTGGTATCATCATAACTCTCTTTATTTCTCATTCTTGTGTCGCTTTTCAATTAATCTTGATCATTACCTTACTTGTCTTACACTTTTGCACCATGAGCCCCAAGCCTCTATTACATGACCTTTGCACATCATTTGACACTTTACTCCTCACTATGCATGATCACTCTTCACAAACACATTGTCTCTTATTGCTTGATGCTTACTTTATTTTTCTTCTTTGAATAACATGCTCTCTTAGGATGTTAGTTTAATCTTCTTTAAGATGTGAATTAATTAGACAATAGGTTCTTATCCATGCATGCTAACTTAGATAGAAGTTTCCCTTTCAAACCTAACCTTAAGGCCATCATTGTACGATAATAGTAGGGCTAGAACTAGGTTAGTCTCCCTTAGACTTTTTCTTTTGCATTGCATATTTCCTAATCTAAAACAAAAACTTCTTTTCTTAATAAAAAAATCCAAAAAAATTTAATCATTATTCAAAATCATTCCACACTTGACAAAACACTCTACAAAGATTTCTTCAAAAGGGCATGTTATCTCCATTCTACCGTGATATAGGCCGTGCCTATTGCTATAATGCGTCGGTTAACATTGGCCACTAAAAAACACCAACAAACCAACATTTTCTAGAAGAACTACGGTGTTCTGATTCCTTTCCGGAATACGAAGGCAAAGGGTTGCGAGACCCTCACGAACGCACTAATAAAAACCATTTCATTTCCCTTAGCAAGTATAGTTTTAGATAGGCGCACTCTTAAAGACAAACAATCAAAATGGATCTCGTTGAGTATAACAGATGTGAGGGATGCTAATACCTTCCCCTCGTACAATCGACTTCTGTACCCTATCTTTTGGTCGCAAGACCATCTTATCCATCCTCTTGGGGTTTTCTCGATATTTCCTCTTTCTTTGGGATAAATAAAGTTAGGTGGTAGCTCTGTGTTTTTTACCAGTCGCTTCACCGACCCACAATAATGACGGATCAGTGACAATGTCGATCAAGTAGACACCCTCGTCGGCCCCACTTATTTCTTCTACCTTGACCTGCTCGGGTGTCTCGATTGGTTCGGTCATTTCACATTTAAAGCAGAGGAAACCAGTGAATTCGACAACTAAATCAAATCCACCCTTCCACCGCAACACAAGTGAAAGGGGGTTGCTATGACCAAACCAGGTCGACGACCCTTATTCAGTAAAAACAAACAAACTCGTGAACGCCACGAGGAGAGTATAGATCTCTAGAGCAACTTCATGAACGCCACGACGAGAATGTGAATCTCTCGAGCAATCTCGTGAAGGTGATGAGGATAAGATGAATCTCTTGAGAAATCCCATGAACACTGCGAGGAGGGAATGAATTTCCCGAGCAGTTTCATGATTTTTGCAGGGAGCAGATGAATTTCACGAGCCATTTCGTGAGTGTCACGAAGAGAGGTATGAATATCTTGAGTAAAAATCCCCCGGGTAGTGAAATTCATAAGGAAACCCATGAGATTTGTAAAAAAAAGCCAACTATAAACGAGAATAATCACTGGGAAACACTTACTTGATTAAGGTTGGTAGAGATTCTGCGGCGGAAGTTACAGCCGCGCTTACGGTTGGAGAAGGAAATTGCGGGCGGTAGAAAACTGAGGATTCTAGGGAGAAAGGAGAGAGTGAGAGTTGGAAATGTTACAAATGAGCCATTGGGCGCTATTTAAAAGGCTAACGCGGAAGATGAAGCATCGCGTTGAACAACGTATCAACTATCCGTCTCTCCGCTGCCCACGCACTCAGGATCATAATGATCCCTACTCCCTAGACCATCATTATATCCCAAAAGCTACACCACGTGGCTTACGGAGTAAATATCCTGGAACTTTCGACTCCCCGCGAGTCGAGGAGTAGATAAAATTTCTCTGTGAGCAAACTCCAATCTTCGCTCGAGTAGTCACAACCAAAAACTACACCACGTGACTTACGAAGTAAATATCCTGCGAACAACCTGTCTCTCCGCGAGTCGAGGAGAAGATAAATTTTCTCTGTGAACACGCTCCAATCTCCGCTCGAGTAGTCGTGTATAAAAACGAATTCGTCCCTCGACGTGATAGGGGATCCCGACGAAACTATGCTCACCATACCAGGAAGTTGGTCTTAAGTCATAACTCATTTCTTCATGAGCAACGACTTGGGGGCTCTTGTTCTAGACTGGGCCTACACTTGGCCCAAACATCATATGAGGCCCAATCCAACTATGCTGCAGGAGAAAACCAGCAGGAAAGAGTTTGCCCTTGACAATGTCGGGCAGTGATTCCACTCCTCTCGTCGATCAGGATATGTCCTCCGGAGACAACCTCATGACTGACGAGGAGGACCAACAACACTCAAAAGATCCTCGTGAGCACTCTCCACTTCTCTCGTCGACATCTTTAATTTCTAAAAACAAATTGTAGGATACTTTGGAGAGTCAAATATCCAAATTATAATAAATTTAGAACAAAACAAAAATAACCTACACATACTTAACAAGAGAAGACAAAGTAATAAAGACTCATGCTAACTTGTATTCTATGTACATTTTTTTGACAGAAAAAAATCGAGATTTATATTTCAAAAATAATATTTTTTTTAAACGGATGAATCACTAAATACAATTTTGAAGAGAATATTGTTTGTATCTGACTTTTGGAGTTAGCAATATTTTAATACTACACGCGCATTAGAAAATTGTTACCGACACTCTCGCTTTGTTTCCAGGAAAGCGCTATTTAAGCTAAATTAAAGTTTGGGGTCAAATTTTATTTTATTGTCAAATCCTTTGTAGCTAATTTGGGGTTAAAATTCTTAAAAGCTGGCAAATCCAGTATTTAATTAAGACAGTAAGAACCACGATTTGTATCTAAGCTTTGTCCTTAAATTAAAATAATTTAGTTTGGATTAAGAAAATTAAAATAATTAGTCAAGTTGTGTTGGTTCCTTCTTCCATTGCTTTGCGTGAGAAAAAGGAGTGTTGGCCCTCTCTATTGTTGCTTAGTCAAGTTCTTCAATATCAACATATCATTCTCTCAGTTTCACTTTCAGTTTCAATTGCTGTTTCAGATCTAAAACCTCAATCCAACATTCCATGTTTTTCACTTTCATATATGTCATAACACCATACTCCAACCAAACACAAACAACCTTATTCTTGTCCGAACAAATAAAAAACCAGTCTTTCTCCTAATTCAAGAGACGATGTTCCATGAAAACGGGAATGGGGAAATGGGTTTATCTGGAATTCCCTTGGGAACAAAGAACAGGTACTTGAGGATGAATTCCCAGGTTCCTGATGATAACGATGATGCTTTGCACCAACAACAACAATTGGAAGATAAGAGGAACACTACTAGGAAATATGTTATCGCATGTGCCATCTTTGCTTCTCTCAACAATGTTCTTCTAGGTTACGGTATGATTGATCTATTTGAAAACTCTTTGACTTTCTAAATTTTTTCGTTGACTATCATCTGCATCCATTCTGTTTCATATCTACCTTCCTAGCATCTAAGATCTAAGATTTTTATTTTGATTTCTAACTCCATTGCAGATGTAGGTGTGATGAGTGGTGCAGTTATATTTATAAAAGAAGATCTAAAGATAACTGAGGTACAGGTGGAATTTTTGATTGGTATTCTTAGCTTTGTTTCTCTATTGGGTAGTTTGGGTGGTGGAAGAACATCAGATATTATTGGTAGAAAATGGACAATGGCTTTGGCTGCGGTTGTCTTCCAAATAGGTGGAATTACAATGACTTTAGCTCCTTCCTATCAAGTACTCATGATTGGAAGATTATTTGCTGGAATTGGAATTGGCTTTGGAGTTATGATCTCACCTATATATATTGCTGAGATATCGCCAAATCTCACTAGAGGCTCTCTTACTGCTTTTCCAGAGATTTTTATTAATGTAGGAATTATGCTTGGTTATGTATCCAATTATGCGTTTTCTGGTCTTTCCGTACATATAAGTTGGAGAGTAATGCTCGCGGTTGGAATTTTGCCTTCGGTGTTTATTGGCTTTGCTCTTTTCATTATTCCCGAGTCACCGAGGTGGTTGGTAATGCAGAACCGAATTGAAGAAGCAAGATCGGTGTTGTTGAAAACGAACGAAGACGAGAAAGAAGTGGAAGAGAGGCTAGCAGAGATACAACAGGCTGCTGGTTTTGCCAATTCTGGTAAATATGAGAACAAACCTGTTTGGCGTGAATTGATGTTTCCTCCTCCCGCGCTTCGCTGGATGCTGATTACAGGTCTTGGAATTCAGTGTTTTCAACAGATATCAGGAATTGATGCAACTGTCTATTACAGTCCAGAAATTTTCCAAGCAACTGGGATTGAAGATAAAAAAAAACTTCTAGCTGCTACGGTTGCTGTAGGTATATCAAAGACTGTTTTTATTTTGGTGGCCATTGTTCTGATTGATAAAGTTGGTAGAAAACCTCTTCTCATTACAAGCACAATTGGGATGACAGTTTGTTTGTTCTGTATGGGAGCTACTCTTTCATTTTTTGAAAAAGGGCCGTTAGTGATTGGATTGGGTATTCTTTTTGTTTGCGGAAATGTTGCATTCTTTTCAATTGGACTTGGCCCTGTGTGCTGGGTTTTGACATCTGAAATCTTCCCTTTACGTGTGCGTGCTCAAGCATCCGCACTTGGAGCTGTGGCTAATAGGGTCTGCAGTGGACTTGTTGCCATGTCTTTCCTATCTGTATCTGGAAAAATTTCTTTTGCTGGAACGTTCTTTCTGTTTTCCGCTATTTCTTCCCTTGCCATTGTTTTTGTTTTCACAATAGTACCTGAAACCAAAGGGAAGTCTTTGGAACAGATAGAGATGATGTTTCAAAATGAACACGAGAGTCAAGTAAAAGAAATGGAGCTAGGTGATGTTGAACAACTTGTGCAGAACAAAACTGGTTTAACAAATTAGTTAATTAGCCTACACATATTTCACTTGTTATGTCCAAGGCTTTATGACCTCCACTCATGATTCTGCGACATGAGAATTTGATATCTGATACGGGGCATGAGAAAAAATGAAGGCAAATTGCATTTTTATTGTATACTCAAACTTTTACTAGTTGTACAATTATTCTGTTTCTTTTAGTTTCATTTAAGTTCATAGTAGGATTATGTAAGCATGGAGATTTTTGTTGGAAATGATCCTGTCTCCACCTTATATTTGGAAACAACTTATAGTACCATCATTTGTAATTTTACCAGTACTCCATGATGGATGTAATTCATATGAAAATTCTTTAATAAATCATATTCTTTTCAATTTTTGCATCTAAATTGTCGTCTATAGATAGACCTAGAAGCATATATGATTAGTGTCATATTATTATCAACATTAACCTCTCGTTGTTCTTATAAAAGACTAATATTTAGCATCTTCAGATTTCAATAGGAATAGTCTTTGGCTTCAACCAAAAACAATTTAGATTACAATAATTAGTTGGGGTTCCTTCTGTAAGTTACAATAAAAAATGTTTAGTCAAAGCATATCCAAAGTTTGTATATATTTCTGTAAAATTAGAGGTTGACTTCAGCAGAAATTGGTTTGGTATTGCTGGTAACTCCTAAAATTGTATACTTGAAAGTCATATTTTGTCAGCATTCTCATGAATATTAAAAGAGTCCTAAGTTTTCAGGTTCTTCCCAAGGATGCCAGATGAACTTCTGAACTAGGGAGATTTTTACAGGCAGGCAATAAGATCAAACTTCCTTCTGATATGGAAAGCTCTAGTTATAAGAGAATGAAAATAATAGTTAACGGGTTTAACAGTGTTTTAGTAATAAAAATAAAAAGGTCATAACTCTGTCATGGGGTTGATGTTCTGATATGGAGAATTTCTTTATGGTCTGTTTGATATTTTATTGCATGAGATATTTTTAGTGAAGAGAGAAAAAGAGAGAATAAGAAAATAATAATTGTTATTATTGAATGATAAAAATTGATTTATAATATGTCTATTTATATACAACTAACTTGTATATTAAGTGACTAACAAACCCTAATTAGCTTGGACTTGGGCTTGGATGACTTAACTTGAATTATATCACAACATACCCCTTATAGTCCATGTTGTCGAACATACACTAATCATAGTAGGTCTGAACTATTTCTAATTTCTTTCTCAAATTCAAGAATTTGTCGATCTTCAATCGTTTGGTGAAAATACCGGCCAACTGTGCTTCACTTGAGCAATGTCTTACTTCAAGTTCATCTCGATTTAGCTTTTCCCTTAAGAAGTGAAATCTAGTTTCGATGTGCTTACTCCTTCCACGCATAACTGGATTCTTTGCAAGATTAATGGTTGACTTGTTGTCGATCTGCAACACTAGAGGTTTCTTCACTTCGACCTCAATCTCTTTCAGCACAGCTCTGATTCAAATTGCTTGACACGCAACATAGGATGCTGTTATATATTCATCCTCACACGATGACAATGACACCACAAGTTGCTTTCTCGAGCACCATGAGATTGGGACACCAAAGACCGGAGAGAAACAACTAGTTGTGCTTTTTCGATATTTCTTATCTCCACCCCAATCAACATCTAAATAGCAAGTAACGGTAGCTTCTTTGATTTCAGAGTCTCGACAAAATAGAATTCCACAATTTATTGATCATTTTAAATATTTTAGGATTCTTCTTGCAGCCTTAATGTGTGACACCCTTGGTTCACCCATGTATCTGCTCACTAATCCGACTGCGAAACCTATATCAGGTCAACTGTTGCACACATATCTTAGAGATTCCACAATTTGTTTGAACAAAGGAACATCGATCTTGTCCTGCTTTCCATGTTTCTCCAGTTTCAAGTTTGGTTTGACGGATGATGATGCAGGTTTCGACTCATCCATTATGAATCTCTTGAGTATATCTTTGACATACTTCCTTTGATGTAGCGTCATATCATGCTTCGACATTTGAAATACCTCGCCTAGGAAATAAGATAAGTTTCCCAAATCCGACGTTTCTAATTCTCTCATCATCAGCTCTTTGAATTTTGATAACTTTCCAAGCTATCCATAGTTACCAACAAATCATCAACATATAAGAAGATCATTGTTATATCTTGTGCCATAACCTGAACATAGACACCATACTCAGATTGCATTTGACAAACCAAAATTTGACTAAGTATGAGTCAATCTTCTTGTTCCATGTCCTAGGTGCATGTTTGAGGCCATAGAGCGTTCTGTGCAACTTATACACCTTATTCACTTCTTCTTAAATCATAAAGTCATGAGGTTGTCTGACATACACCTCTTCCTCTTAGTGAAATGTCGACCATCCTTGCTTGCATGCCAAGGCTACCACTAGTCGAACAGTCTCCAATCTTGTGATATGTGTAAATACTTTAGATTAATTGAGTCCTGATCTTTGAAGAAATCCTCGAGCTACTAATCTCACTTTATGTCTTGCTATCAACCCATCAGCATTATGCTTCAACTTGAACACCCACTTCACTTCGATAGCTTTTGTATGTGTTGACAATTCGACTAACTCACATGTGTTGTTTCTTTTGATTTCTTGTAACTCTTCGACCATAACAAACTTCTATTTTTATTCTTTGAAGCCTCGTAATAGTTGATTGGTTCAACACCTGCAAGTAAGAAAAATGAACTAATTCTCCATAGGCGTAACTTCATCATCACCAGTCACTTCATAGTCTTAAAGTCTTGCAAGACGAATTCTAGTTCTTTGACTTGTGCTAGCCACACTCTCTTCGACTTCGACAATGTCGAGAATGTCAGCAGCTGCTTCGACTTCGATTAGAATATCAGTAATTTATTTAAATTCTACTTCATTAGTTTCTTCGTCGAAGCCATATCTCATCAAAGGCTCATTAATTTCATCACCAGAATTCCAATCCCAAGCAGAATTTTCACCAATCACAATATCTCAACTCATCACGATCTTCTCATTATTTAGATCGAACAATATGTATGATCTAGTTTTATGATATCCTAGCAGAATCATAGGTTCACTCTTGTCACCGAGCTTCTTTCTTCTAGCATCAGGGACATGCTTGTAACAAATAGAGCCAAACATCTTCAGATGACTCAGTGATGGTCGTTTGTCACTCTACACTTCTTCAGGAACCTTGTTCTTCAACTTCTTGGTAGGAGACCCGTTTAGAATATAAACAACTGTTGTTTCTGCTTCACCCTATAAGGATTTTGGCAGATTCTTCTGCTTCAGCATGCATCTTTTCATATCTAATATGGTCATGTTTATTCTTTCTGCTTTCCATCATGTTGAGGCATTTAAGGAGCAGTTACCTCATGACCGATACCATGTTCTGCACAAAAGTCTTCAAATATCTTGGATACACCATTTCCATATGTTCACAAAACTTTGATCGTCTTCTCACTGATTTTCGACAAGCATCTTGAATCTCTTAAAGATTTTTCAAATACTTTTTCCTTTCGCTTGATCATATAGATTCAGAGCTTTCGAATATACTCATCGACAAATGACACAAAATATCCATTTCCACCAATAGTATGCTTCTCAAAAGGGCCACATACATCTGAATGTACAACTTTGATTACACATGAGTATGACATTGGCATAGTCCAAAGGAAAGAATTTATGGATTGCTTCCCTACTAAGCATTATTCATAGAGTTTGTCGGGCATTACAAGATTTGATAGACATGTTACCATATCTTGAGTGATCAGTTGATTGAGCAACCTAAAGTTCAGATGGACAAACCTCAAATGCCATAACCAACTATTCTTGTGGTCGACAACCATTTTTAGATATCCTCAGTCAAACTGATTGTTGCGACAAGAAAAATATTCAAGCGTTCACACGCTCAAAGATTACAATGAAGTCGCCACTGATCTTTATTTATTCTAAGAGGAAAGGAAAAATATCGAATAAAAACCACAAAAGAAAAGGAAAAGACTGTCATTGCAACCAAATTAGAGTTTAGAAGTCGGTTATGCAAGGAGAAGGTACTAACACCCTTCACATCCATTGTTTTAAATGGTACTCATTTAGTTAGTCTTGTGATTGAATGTTAGTGTAATATTTACTTGCTTCTTGTTAGGTCTGTGATTTTATGATTGACAATAATTTTGGTAAAAACATGTTTCATGTTGAAAACATGTTTCATGTTGAAAACATGTATCACATACTGATGTTGAGTAAGGTGTCATGACATATTGACCAACTGGTACAACAAAGTTTGTTGTTATTATTTTTGACAGATGTTGTGATATGTTATACCAGAACATCATAACAGTACAACTGTTTAAATCCTTGAATATTTGATTTTAAATTATGATATTCTGGATGATTCTAGTTCTCTACAAGCACAACTAAGCAAAGATATTTTAGAAACATTGCAGATTTGATTTGGTTTCATAAAAAGGAACTTGGAGACTTTTTAGGAAACTTTGAAGATTTGTTCCTATTTTTGGGAAAAATATTTTGTCGGTGATTTACAATTGGATGATTGGATTTGATTGAAGAGTCCAAGCCCATTCTACAAGAGTCTATATAAAGAGACTTACTAAACCTATAAACTTAAGCATTATCATTGAAAAAAATTATGTGTGGTTGAAATAAGGGTTTAGGGTGTTGAGAGTACTTTATGTGCTTTGTTTGTTTTTTGTATGTCACTCATGTATCTTCTAATACATTGAGGTAGACTAAATTTTCATTTTTACATGGCAATCACTCACGAGCTTTTAAGTAAAGAGTTGACTGTGTATCAAATTATTATTCTCACTCATGAGCTTTTAAGCAAAGAGTTGAGTATTGTTTATTGGAAGTGTAATCTTTTGTTTTGGTTCTTGTCACTAGTTTGTGACTAGTTTATGAGGTGATTGTGAGAAGTGAGAGGGGGTTTTTATATCTAGGAGGTTCCTAGGTAGAAACTCCACGGGATAGTGATTAGGTGATAAGTTGTAAACTGAAATTGTTTAGGCTTTGAACTAATACTATTATAGTAGATTTCCTTCATGGCTTGGTAGCCCCCATGTTGCACCCCAAAATTTTCTATCTCATTTCTCAAAGAATCACCTTGGATCCTCAAGTTTGCTTCTATCCAATTCCAAGCCTTGAACTACAAATTTTCCAAGAAAATTACTCACAAGGGCAAAGTGGTCATTTACACACTGAAAAGTCAAACTTTAACTTTTGGATCAAAATCAAATTTCAAGAATCATATTTCATCAAAACATGTTGAAATATAAAGTTTGTTTCATCAAGAAATTCAAAAGTCAAAACTACTTTGGAGAAATCAAAATTCTAAATACTTAGAATTTTTTCTAAGTGTTTAAAAAAAATATGACAAGCTCAGAACTACTGGCCAGATTTTCACCATGATGCAATCTGATTCTGAAAGAACTTCTGATTCAATAGTTATAGATTTCAATGAGATCTAAAAGATTGCAGAACAGAACTTCTCCTAGAAATGCTGGGATTTCAAGTTATAACTTCTCAAAGACACGTCCTTGAAACTGAAACACTCAGCAAATTCTGGACACTTTCAAGACAGAGTTTGGTCAGAACTTCTGGGCAAGTTTTCACAAAGGTTCAGTCAGAGTTTTCCAGGGTAATTCAAAGAAGGTTAAGAAGCGTGTTGCAAGCTTCCTAGAGAGTCTGAGAGCTCCTTCAGAACATGCTGGAGCAGGGAGATCTCGGAAGTTGGTTGTTCATTCTAAATCATGTTGAAACAGAACCTCTGATCCAGAATTAAGCAATGATGCAGAATCTCACGTTGCAGGATTTCTGGTTTGATCAATCTCATCATCATTTAATGCTCACAACAACTTTTGAGTCTTTATCCAAGGGATGTCCCCCACGTGTACCTCTATTGTCTTGGGATAGCAAACTTTGTTGCAAAAGTGTGCTAGGCCCATGTGTTGCTTTTGCTTTTCCTTAAATCCTGCTGACAAATCCAGCTTAAGAATGGCTAAAAGATGCTAACCACCATGCTTGCTTCAATAACAAGGCAACGCTTTGGCATATGAAGGCTATATTCAATGCTTTGGTCAGAACTTGACCAAATCCCAAAACCTTGTTTATACAACCCGCTGCAGACCTATAACCAACAGCTAATTCAGCCTACGCCTGCATCCCATAATTGCACCAAACTAGCATACGGAGACTATGATCAAAAGGCAAGGGAACAAGATGCCAAAAAGGTTCAAATCCCATTTGTTTTTCCCCCGAAAAATCACAATAAATCCATCTATAAATAAGTTGCTCCATCACACTTTCAAGGGGGCTGGCTGGCTTTTGGAGAGAGATTGGCCAAAAGAGAGAAAAGGAAGTTTGTGAAACCTTCATAAAAATCCAGATTTCCAAAACAGAAAACCAAACCTTTGTTCTTCCTTTTGGATCAAAGAATATAACCACTGTTCTGTTACTCTCGCTGACACCAGAACATCTGAAGGAAGCAGCCCAAAGCTCCAAGCATACACTCCAGATTCAAGGTAAGTCTTTCTGACTTTACATCTTTTCATTCAGAACACTGTCAAATATGTAAGTATCATAGTATTGATGTTGTCCATATCATTGCATAAGTAGAAAAACTATGGATCAAAACTTCTTGATTAAGGCTAGACTCAGATTTAGGATTAGAACTTCTATAAATTGTTGTGCTATTATCCTTCTGATTTGCTCTTTATTAAGAACTGAATAAATTTCCGATGTGCTAATTAAGAGTTGAAATATGGCATAGAACTTCTGATGTTCACTCACAGCTTTAGCACAACACAGAACTTCTGATATTCACTCACTGTTTTAACACTTAGAACTTCTGATTTTCATGCGCTGATAACACGCTGAACTGCTGATTGTTTGTTCACTGTCTTAGCACCACACAAAACTTATGAGTTCTTCCTACTGTTTTGACATGCACAGAGCTTCTAAGATTTTCTCACTGTTCTAACATTCAGAAGTTCAACACATGGCAATCCAGAACTTCTGTGTTTTCCCTCTAACGTGTCTTGCAGGACCTCAGAGTGTACTAATCCAGAACTTTTGATTCCACTGACGTTCCTTTCTGAGTCATCACGTGCCTGACTTTAGAACTTCTGATCCTTGTTGTTTTTTCTTGCAGCAACACGTTGTTTCTATCTTTCATTTATTTTCCTTTTCATCATTTTTAATATTAACATAAAAGACATAAAAATATTTTTCTTTTATTAATTTATTTCTTTTTTATTAAGATAAAAAATCATTTTCTAAACAAGTCCTTTTTATTTCTTATATTGTACATTTCAATATGGTTGTAATAGTAACTTAGGATTTAATTTTATTTGCAGCCCCCATTCATAAATTTGTACCCCCATCCCTAAAATATTGTAATAGCGCAGGACTTTACATTTCTGCAATTTATCGCTTTCGAATGTAAATGCTAGTAATTAGGGTGTGTATAGCAAGACATGAAATTGACAAATAGATCACCCTAATCAAGACTAAATGCATGTAAATCAAACACACTTTGCACACTAACACCCCTAGGGTAATCTCACTTGTTGGCTATCAGAAAAATAGTCATGTCCCTCGAACATGGGCATTTTAGTAAAGACTCTCGATAAAAGATCGTAGTCCCTCGATGATCCTCAATGTTGCCTTCGATAAACGATCTAGTCCCTAAAAAAACATTGCTAAAACGTCCCATGGGTTACCTTCTATGACTATAAAAATGTCCCAACGTCCGTCCCTTCACATCCAACGATGGGGCTTCTTACCAAAACAATGGTAAGATAGCAACATCTAAAGGAGGAGGAAAATAACATCTAAGACCTTTTGAGTAGGTAGATTCGCTTCTAGTTTCTCGCTTGCTCACAACAAAACATTTTTACACCAACACTCTCATTTGAAAATTTTTCGAAAGACTACACTTTGTACGCGTTCTTATAGAGACGAGAGCCATTACAAAGAAAACCCTTTTCAAAACGACTTTCAAAAAACACGTCCCACAAACACCTCTTTGAACTATTTTCAAAACAACACTTTGTACGCATTCTTATAGAGACGAGAATCATTACAAAGTCACATTTTTCAAAATACTTTCAAAACCCACATCACAAGCACACATTCAAACAAAAGCAAGTGATCTAGCAAGCAACTAAGAGCCCATGAAAAACCATGGATGAAAAGGGTGCTAATACCTTTCCTTTTCATAATCTATCCCCCGAACTCAAGAAAACATCTCTAAAGGTCTTTCCTGTGGTTTTTCACCTTTCCTTATCGGATAAAAGAAAAGTCGGTGGCGACTCTTGCTAACTGCGACATTTGTAAACACAAACACAAAACACCCAAGTCAGTTGTCCCACCGTATCACAGAACTGGCGACTCTGCTGAGGATGTCTCTAAAAGTGGGGTTACCTTAGGGTTAGATCACATTTACTTGCTTACATTGTTTGATTTATTTGCTTTATATTATGGGTCCTTGTTTGGGTTACTGTCAAAAATCCTACACCCAGATTTGGGAACACCTTTTAGGTAAGTAGCAATAAACTGTAAGGGAACTGTGCGGGGTATATTGACACGGTTGAAGCAGTAGCTACGTTGACGTGGCACTTTGGTTGGTACCGGTAACCCTTGAGTCAATCAAGGAGAGTAGGGGCCGCCGCGTGGTGTCATAAAGCATCAGCTGACCTTAGAACCTTTAGATTGCACAACTTGGCCAGTAGAACGTAGCGAGGTGGCCGGTCTTGGTGTATTTCCAAGGTCGACAGATACTCGATGCTACACTCATTGAGGTTGGACTCTTGAGCTTTGTTTGGTTGTGAGTTAATCGCCTATTGAACGAAGCTGGGAGAAAGATCAGTGATATTGAGATCCCTTAGAACCCGATTACTATTAACTAGGATAGGTTGAGCCAACTAAACTTCAAGAGGGTACTTACCTACAAAACTCCATGCAAGCCTAAACCTAAGGACTTGTCTACTTTGTGTGAATATGATTATTTGTATATAAACTTGCTTACCTCGCATATTTGCACATAACATCATAACATCATACCATAGCATTTTCAATAGCCGTTTCAAGGATCTCAAGGGCCTATGATGCAGGGTCACGTTGAACCAGACATCTACCAAGGGGCAAGAGGATTTATTTTCCTCTAACCAAACACCGTCAAAAATCAAGTACAACAAACCGGAGTCAAAGGCTACAACCCACTTGACACGGTGAGCTTAATTCCCGTGGAAGGAAATCCACCGATACAAAGTTCTCCAATCCGAAACTGTAAGTGACTACTAACCCCGCGAGATCCTTGAAAACATGTGTGATCGGTGGAAATAGAACTGACTGTTTTTAAGTTGGTTTCGCGAAATGTCGCGGTAAGCAAGAGTCGCCACCGTCTTTTATGTTCTCCAACATGGAAAGGACAAAAGCACAACAAAATTCCTTCTTTGAGAATGTTTCTCGGTTCGGGAGGTAGATTTATAGAAAGGGAAGGTGTTATCACCCTTTCTATCTGTGGTTATCCACGGGCTCTTAGGTACTTGCTCTTATGTTTTCAAAATTTGTTTGCTTTTCAAGTGTGTGTGGGTTTTGAAAAAGTTTCGTTTAAAAAATTTCTAAGTAACTCTTGTATCCGTCCTCAAGAGTGTATGAAAAATTTGTTTGAAAACTTTTAGAAAGTGTCAGTGTGAAAAGTTGTTTTGTTTATTTTTGAAAAGAGCAAGTACCCATGAGATCTACCTACTCTAAGGAATTAGGCTGTGTAAGAGTCTTTTAGATAGTGCTATCCCACCATTGAGAGGTAGGTAGCACCATCGTTGGAGTTATTCGGGTCAATTCGATGATTAGGGACAGTGTGGTCACCGAAGCAATAGTAGGACACCTTAGAAGTAACCCTAATGTCCTATATCCTTTTTATCCAAGGCAACCGTTTCGAGGCAACTGGATCTTAGACAGGAGGGTGACCTCTAAGACACCCTATACTTGACGACCACGTTCGAGGCAACCAGTGAGGCGTATCCTAGGAGTGGCATGTGCATGTGTGTTGTTTTCATGTTATGTTTATCTTGTACATGTATCATGGTGATCTACGGATTAATTTTATTTGGCATACAGTCTTGCAGGCATATTAACAGTTAAGAGTGCGGAAAATAAAATGTGGAAAGGTAAATCTACGCTATTACAAGGCGCGGGTCTATACATCGCCAAAAACATAACCCGTTTTGGAAAATAAATGAAAAGTAAAGAAAACGGTAAAACCCTAATTAACTATTACATCCTTTGAGCAGATACATAAATAATCAAAATAAGAATAATGCGCGAAAAGAAATAGAATCGGGACGTCCTTAGGGCTTTGACCCTTTTTGAGAAATTAAGGAAGTAGTTTGTCCCTTTTTGCAATTTTAATTTAAATATTAACCCTAGTACTAATTAATCATTTAATTAAAAGGAAAAGTGTTTTTTTAGGTTTTTTTTTAGGTTTTAATGAAAATAAAAAATAAAAGAAATTAAGAGTCAAGAAAAACCCTAGTTCTAAGTTGTTTTTATTTATTGTAAAAAGTTAAAGTTAACCTAATTTAACTAATTTAATTAATTTACATTTTATTTACAAAAATAATAATTAATAAATTATAATAATAATTAAAGTATTTACATTTTTTATTCTCTGAATTTTATTTAAAATATTAATTTATTAGTTAATAATATTAATAATTAGTAATTAAAAGAAAACAAAATAAAAATAAGAAGAAAAGAAGTAATTAACCAGGGGGTTTGATGGCCCAAAGGGAGGTTTACTTTGCAGATTTTAGGCCCAATAACACAAAGCCCTTGTTGACTTTCTGGATTGGCTATGCACGCTTTGACTGGAGAACATGGTGGTCAACCATCCCTGGCCTTTGGATTGAGCTTCATGGCCACTTGGCAAGCTTGGAGGTGAGATACATGGTGAAACGCACTGGGCATCCTGCATAGAATCATGTTATGAAAATAGAAATAAATATTGGGGTGGACCTGGGAATCGAACCCAGGTCCCAACAATTGCCAGACACGTCCCTTTCCACTGAGCCAGTTGAGCGCTTTTGTTATTATAGTGGCAATTAAATATGTTATATAGAAACAACGTCCATGCTGGAAATCAACAAAAAACGCGCGCTATGTTTGAATTATCCAGTCACATGTTGCCAGCACGTCATCTTCTTCGTTGGCCTGTAAGAAAAACAAACAAATAGCGGGGGTTTTAAACCCCCACAAAATGCAACCACAGAAAATAGCGATTAGGCGTACAGTACATATAAAAAGGGCGCGATGGTTGCAATGTCTTCGTCTCATTCAGACGGTTTCAACCATGTGCGTTTTGAGGTCTAATTTTACTATATGTTGAAATCCCTAATCTGAGAGCTCTGAAACCCTAGATTTCATTAATGGTGTTTTGCAATTCTGGACATTATAATGCAATTATTATGTACCAAAAGCTTCGTATGAGTCCTATAAACACAACACAATCAATAAAAGATGTTAAAAATGCATGAATCGATGATTATGATTTTGAAAAAAAGTGGTAAACCGTATGACTATGTAGAACGATTCTTTGAGTGTTAGAGCTCGTTCTTGATTGCAATAGGTTCCTAAGTGTCCCAGCAATGTGTTTGAATCAAGAAAAGGCTTCTAATTATGCTGGAAGGTTGATTTCAGTTTTCAACTTTTTCTTGATTTTTTGGATTTTGGTTATGGTGTTTAACAGCAGCTTGCACGTCCACAACACTAGGGTTGGCTTCAGTATTTATGTTGGAAGGGAATTAGGGTACAAACTAGGTCAAAGATCCATGGAATTATGTTTTCAATCTTTGATTTCCAATCAAATCTTTTTTGCATATTTTTGATTGATAAAGCTTTCCAAACATGGAGTTTTTTGCCTCTTTGCATGAAATTGCCAGCTTGCCCTGATCTTATTTGCTTCACAAAAGATTTAAAAATCATATCTTTTGAATTTTCCTACAATTAAATCAATTAAATGAATTATTAATCAATTAAAAATCCAAATAATTAATAAAAATAAGAAAATAATTCAATTTAATCTTAATGGGTCGTGCATAGGCCTTGGACAATTTTTCAAGAAAGAATTTGAGGCCCATTAGCAAAAATGAAGTGTTTTGGGCAAAGTTGACTTTTGCAAATTCCCAAAAATTTCCCAACTTCTCCAATGCATATCTTGCTCAATTTTGATCATATGAACATGTTCTTGGACATTTTGGCAAGGTCTTGAAGTCCTCTAACCAATGCCTTTGGTACCATGTCATTTTGATTTACCAATCTCAAGTTAGGGTCTTTGACTTAAAGTGCCTTTTTGTTGACTTTTGAAAATGACCTATAATGTAGAAATTGATAACTTTTTGTGAGAGCATTTCTTGGACTTGGAATGTGAAGATGTGTTGTAGGAAATGTCATCCCCTTCAAAATGAGCATTGGATGGGATTTTTATGATGAATCATGAAAAAGTTATGCCCTGGTCAATTTACAGTTGAATTTTCAAATGTCAAAAATAGAAACTTTTGGCATCTTGATGATTTTTGAGCCATGCTTGTGGAATCATGATCAAGACTTGATCAAATGATGATTGTGGCTTCAAAATAAGATGTTGACCAAAATTTTTGACTGTTGACTGCCAAATGACCATTTTACCCCTACAGTTGATTGTGAACCAAATGAAGCTTTTGACTGTACAACTTGATGCTGTGAGCTATGACACTTGACATGTAGATGCTTGAGGATATGTGTAGGCCTATGGGACTTGATTGGACCATTGAAAACCTCAAATTCACTGAGGGAATCAAAACCCTAATTTGACTAGCTTAGGAGGCATGTTTGAACTGTGCAATCCTTGAGAGATTTTGAACCATTTGAAGGTTGATCTTGACAAATCTTGAAGAATATGGGAGGGCAAATTTTGGGGTACAACAGTTGCCCCTGTTCAATCTTCTTAGACCTGAGGATGTAGATTGGCTTGCGAGCCTTTCGTGATCCGAAGGTGGAAGATGATTGAACACTAGAGTGCCCAGAAATTTGCACTCGGATAGTAGAATATCAGCAATGTGACAGCGGGAATGGGCTTACAGATGCCATTTGGAAAGATGGTGGATAGGGGGATGGGCTTATAGATGCCATATGGAGACGTGACATAACCTTGTCGGGAATGGGCTTATAGATGCCATTTGGAAATGTAATGGATAGTTGCGGAGATGGGCTTAAAGATGCCATCGGGATGTCAACCGCGTAAGAGATTCCTTAGCGAGAACTTGCGTACTTGAGAAAGAAAGATGGTTTCCTGGTCTGTTACAGGTGTTGATCTTCAAATTCTTCATGCAGATATGCCCTGGCTAGATACAGGTATCGAATCTACAATTGGTTGCTCACAGATGTGCCCTGGCTAGATACAGGAATCGAATCCAGAGCTTCAAAAGGTTGCTTACAGACGTGCCCTGGCTGGATACAGGTATCGAATCTACAAACAATCGCTCACAGATATGCCCTGGCTAGATACAGGAATCGAATCCGGAACTTCAAAAGGTTGCTTACAGACGTGCCCTGGCTGGATACAGGTGTCGAATCTCTAAACTCTTCATGCAGATATGCCCTGGCTAGATACAGGTATCGAATCTACAATCAAATACTCGCAGATATGCCCTGGCTAGATACAGGAATCGAATATGGAATTAGTCGTCTACAGATATGCCCTGGCTGGATACAGGAGTCGAATCTCTAAACTCTTCATGCAGACATGCCCTGGCTGGATATAGGAATCGAATCTACAATCAGTTACTCACAGATATGCCCTGGCTAGATACAGGAATCGAATCTGGAATTAGTTGTCTACAGATATGCCCTGGCTGGATACAGAAGTCGAATCTCTAAACTCTTCATGCAGATATGCCCTGGCTGGATACAAGAATCGAATCTACAATCAGTTACTCACAGATATGCCCTGGCTAGATACAGGAATCGAATATGGAATTAGTCGTCTACAGATATGCCCTGGCTGGATACAGGAGTCGAATCTCTAAACTCTTCATGCAGATATGCCCTGGCTAGATACAGGAATCAAATCTACAATCAGTTACTCACAGATATGCCCTGGCTAGATACAGGAATCGAATCTGGAATTAGTCGTCTACAGATATGCCATGGCTGGATACATGAGTCGAATCTCTAAACTCTTCATGTAGATATGCCCTGGCTGGATACAGGAATCGAATCTACAATCAGTTACTCACAGATATGCCCTGGCTAGATACAGGTATCGAATCTGGAATTAGTCGTCTACAGATATGCCCTAGCTGGGTACAAGTGTCGAATCTCTAAACTCTTCATGCAGACATGCCCTGGCCGGATACAGGAATCGAATCTACAATCAGTTACTCACAGATTTGCCCTGGCTAGATACAGGAATCGAATCTGGAATTCTTCCTCTACAGATATGCCCTGGCTGGATACAGGAATCGAATCTCTAAACTCTTCATGCAGACATGCCCTGGCTGGATACAGGTATCGAATCTACAATCAGTTACTCACAGATATGCCCTGGCTAGATACAGGAATCGAATCCGGAATTGCGACAGTTGATAGTAATCATCTTTGGATTGATCTTTTTCCTGAAAAGGCAAAACATTAGTTGTATGCAATGTCATGATGTATGAAATGCATGATGTCATGATGTTCAAAAATGAGATAGTGTCGTATGCACTTTGTTATGTATGTAAGCAAGATGTATGAAATGTGAAATGTCTATGAATGTATTTTCGTCTAGGAAAATAAATCCTTGACGAATGTCGGGAGCTAGTTGAATCCAGGGCTGATGTTTGAAGAGTAGAGTTCTTCATTTCCGCTGGGGATGATGATTGCAAGAATAAACCGGTAGGAGAAGATGACTCCGTTGGGGAATAAACTTGTTGGAGAGATTACTCTGCGGGGAATTACTCTGTGGGGAGAGATATTTCGCTGAGGTTTTGATGATAACTCCGCTGGGGATACCGTTGATATGTTATGTTGGGGAATTTGATGAACTCCGCTGGGGGATAGGAAGAACTTCGATGAGGACAATCTTTCCGTGGTAATTAGCTGAGGATAACCCAGTTATAAGCTCTGGTGGGGAATAACCTTTGAATAAAGCCGGGGAGAGATATGTACTCTGCAGGGGACAAGCTTCCAGCATCTACTTGGGATAAGCTTCCAGAATCTACTGGGGATAAGCTTCCAGAATCTACGGGGAGATTAATTCAACTCTCCTGGGGAAACTTTTGAACTGTACTGGGGAATGGCTCCACTGGGGTGTCTTGTATTCCGCCGGGGAACAATCTTATATTAAGACTGCCGGGGATGCTTGCTTAGGAACATCTGTGTACTCCGCTGGGGAATGTTGAGATCTTCTGGGGATACCCAACTTCCTTAAGGCTGACAGTAGACTAACTCTGCTTAGGGAGAGTGTTGCTGACTTGCTGGAGATATTGTGCCTTTTCAGGGCTGATTGGGAAACCAACTCTGCTCGGGGGAGAGTATTGTTGAACCTTTTCTTACTCCCGGGGAGTGGAGGCCTCTTGGTTATGTTCTTCAGCCGAACCTACCTTGGTACCTTGGTTGACAGAGCAACTAGATCGCTTGGACAACTCATTATTTCCCCTGTTTCTGATGTGAGAGAAGAAGATACCTTGTGAGGTGTTAGACAACTGCCGATTCGACAAATCTTCTTCTGGTAGGCGAGTGACGAGATGACGGGACATAGTCATACGCTTTTGATCCCTAATTTTTTCCTGGACCGCCCTTTCGGGTTTTCAGTCCACCGGGATACCCTTTTTTGCCCAAGCCGACTTTTCAGGTTTTCGACTTGCCGGGTGTACAAATTTTTTTATTTTCATCCCTTATTTTTGCCCGAACCCTTTTGGTTCGTCGGGAAGCCCTTGTTTTTGCCTAGGCCAGTCGACCTAGCGGGTCTTTAATTATGTGTAGTATTTTTTCGACTATGTCCACGCTCTCAGAATGCAGGGAGTTGTCACTGTTAGTAGCATTGTGTTGCCATACCACCAGAAGATGTTTGATCGTGCAAGATTCGCAGCTGGAATTCATGTCCAATGCCCCAAGTGACTCAGAGGGAGGTTTGCCCCTGGCTATTTGGCATTTGAGAGATTCTCCGAATCTTGACTTAACCGCCCCAGATGACGGACAATGATCACGTCTGCCCCTTGGTTGGAAGTACTTTTGTTCACTAGATATTCTTCGTGCGAATTTCTTTGCTGTTCAGACAAAAAAGTCATATGCAAACAATGTTATTTTAAAAATGCAAAGCTTATGTCTGTCTTGAAGTTTTTTGAAAATGCATTTTTTCATAAAAACAAGTGAATGTTTTGTAAACTGTGATGTCAACTCGTTAGTTTACCGCAAGCCTTAAGGAGTCAGGATACCTTTCGTAACAGTATACTTTCGAACTAACCCATGCTTCAGCTAGGACTTTTAAGGGTTGTAGCGTGGCCTGGTTCACGGTTTAAGAAACAAAGGATAAAGGCTCAAATTTATTTGTACCCACCCGCTCTTCGTGATGTTCTTCAAACCTAAACTCAGCTGATCATGCATTAGACCTTGTTTGAGTCTTTGTCCTGAGATTCTGGTGATGGTTCGGATATTGACAGTTTATTTTGAATAGGAAGTCATTTCTTTTTGTTGTTGTTGAGGGTTTGTAGGACCTCTTTCTTTTCTGACTTCATTATCCCTTTTTTTTTGCCTGAACTGTTTCTTTTGTGATTACAGTCAACGGGATGCCCCAGTTTTGTAAGTCTCCTTCATAGGTTTTAACTTGTTGGGCTTTAGTTTTTTTTTTGGTAATGACTGCCTGTCTTGACGATTGTAGGGAACCATCACTGTCTTTTGTTTTAGAAGGACTCCTTTGATGTCATTCGCTGTGCACTTGGACCAACTGAGAGAACTACCCTGCCCCAGGTTATGATTAAGGGTTTTAATTTTCGAAAAGAAAAACTCCTACTTCTTTGGCTCAAAGGGGTTGACGAGGGATTATCTTCCTTATAACTCCAGTGTTTAGGAATTGAAACAATGCCTGTACCTCATCAGCGGGGTCTGTTCAAAAGCATACTGTAGATTGTGGTATCGTTTTCGTCATCCTCCCTCAAGAGGCTTAGAGTTTTTAATCGATAGTTGATCATCACAAAAATATGAAAACAGTTTGAATATAGCAAATGCGAATATATTGATTCAAAACAGACATATGCGATGCATTGATAATGTAATAAAGTTTGTTATGACAATAATTGTTTGAAAAATCAAAGAAAAATACAACTTGAACATTCCAATGAACAAAAGGTCTTCTCGTCTAGCGATAGTATAAGAACTCAGCCTGACCATCTTGGGTGAATTCCACTGCTCCTTCATCAATCAGGTCCTGGATCTTGTTCTTCAGAGCTCAACAGTCGTTTGTGTCATGTCCCGGACCATTAGAGTGGTATGCACATCTTCTATTGGGATGATAAGTAAGAGCATAGATGTTGGGGTTCCGGGGAGGTGCCCTTAGAGTTACCAAATTCAACCTCAACAGTTGTTGTAAAGCTTGAGACAGCGACGCGTTGAGTTTGATAAATTGCCTTCGGGGCTTACTCTGATCAACCCGTTGCTCTGGGCGAGGTTGCGGTTGGACCTGTGAAGTGGTGGCAGCTTGGAGAGGCCTATTCGTTGAACCAAACCTTTGACTTCTTGGAGGCTGATTACTGGTTTGGTCTCCAACCCTGACTACTTGCTTCATAATATCTTGCTGAAGTTGGTGAGGTTGATGCTGGATTTGTGACCCTGAAGCAAGTTGAGGAGCTTTTCCCTTGTCTTCTTGTCTCAAAGGGAATTTGATGGTGACTGGCTCTCCAACCTTAGATGTTTGCCCCAGTTGGTTATCCCGAAGCAGTTGGTTGACGAGAACCCTGAGCTCTTCTTGTCTTTGAGCTAAGTCTTGGATGAGAGCCATCTGCCCCAGCATCTGGGTTCTCATTGTATCTACCTCAGCTTGCAGACGTTTCAGCCGTTCGTCTTTATCGTCTTCTGGACTGTTCCTGACCAAAGTCCCCATGAGGAGTGCTCTCAGCTCTTCCTGCCCCTTGGATAGATTTAGGAGGATCTCCCCGAACCGATTCTCTTGAGCACGAAGATCCTGGTTGTCTTGTTGGGAAGCCATTGCTGAAATAAACAGCGAAAAATGTAAGAGACCTGTACCAAGGGTACCTGTAATGCAATGATATGTATGTATGCATGCAATGTTTACAAGGATCTCGCGGGGTAAACAAGAAAAATTGTTAGAATTTGAATTTTGTAGCTTGATGGAATGAACTTCATGTTGATGAGAGTCCTTCTTCAAGAGTCAAGGCTCACCATATCGAGTGGGTCATAGCCCCTGACTCAAGTCATCAACCTGGCTAGAGGAAAATAAATCCCCTTTGCCCCTTGCTAGACATTTTGGTTCGTCATGACCTGCATCACAAGCCCTTGAGATCCTTGAAATGGGTTAGTCCTTATGCAGGATGTATGCAATGGTATGATGGTATGATGTTATGCTATGCATGGAGTGATGTAAGTAAACCCTGTTATGAGCCCAGATTAAGGATTGTAAACAAAACCTGCAAGGAACTCATGTGTCAGATAACAAGAATGTGCAAGTAGTTCAAGTTTTAAGGCACACAAGTCAACCAGAAAGCCCTTAGAGTTTAGGTACTACCCTCTTGAAGTTGGTGGGCTCAAAACCTGTCCTATCAAAAGTAACCGGGTTCTAAGGATCTCAATATCATTGGGTTGTTTTCTGTGTTCATTGTTTTGATTTAGCCACTGAACTGGCGATCAAAATATTCCAAGAAAACAACCTTCAATGAGTGTAGTATCGAGTATCTACCAACTTCAGACTGCACCAAAGTCGGTCATCTCACTACCCTAAAGAGGCCAGGATGGTCAAGTAAGGTTCCTAAGGTTAGTTGATGCTTCACGACACCACGCGGCGGCCCCGTACTCTCCTTGACTTGACTCAAGGGTTACCGGTACTCACCAAAGTGCCACATCAATGTAGCAACTGCTTCAACCGTGTCGGTATACCCCGCACAGTTCCCTCACAGTTTGTTGCTACCTAAAAGGTATCCCCCAGATCCGGGTTAGGATCTATGAAACTCCCAAAACAGGCCCACAATATTAAAGCAAACAAAGCAAGCAATTGAAAACAAGAGTGGTCTAATCCTAAGGTACACCTCACTTATTAAATTCCCCAGCAGAGTCGCCAGTTCTGTGATCGGTGGAAATAGAACGGACTGTTTTTAAGCTGGTTTCGCGAAATGTCGCGGTAAGCAAGAGTCGCCACCGTCTTTTATGTTCTCCAACATGGAAAGGACAAAAGCACAGCAAAATTCCTTCTTTGAGAATGTTTCTCAGTTCGGGAGGTAGATTTATAGAAAGGGAAGGTGTTAGCACCCTTTCTATCCGTGGTTATCCACGGGCTCTTAGGTACTTGCTCTTATGTTTTCAAAATTTGTTTGCTTTTCAAGTGTGTGTGGGTTTTGAAAAAGTTTCGTTTAAAAAATTTCTAAGTAACTCTTGTATCTGTCCTCAAGAGTGTATGAAAAATTTGTTTGAAAACTTTTAGAAAGTGTCAGTGTGAAAAGTTGTTTTGTTTGTTTTTGAAAAGAGCAAGTACCCATGAGATCTACCTACTCTAAGGAATTAGGCTGTGTAAGAGTCTTTTAGATAGTGCTATCCCACTATTGAGAGGTAGGTAGCACCATCGTTGGAGTTATTCGGGTCAATTCGATGATTAGGGACAGTGTGGTCACCGAAGCAATAGTAGGACACCTTAGAAGTAACCCTAATGTCCTAGATCCTTTTTATCCGAGGCAACCGTTTCGAGGCAACTGGATCTTAGACAGGAGGGCGACCTCTAAGACACCCTATACTTGACGACCACGTTCGAGGCAACCAGTGAGGCGTACCCTAGGAGTGGCATGTGCATGTGTGTTGTTTTCATGTTATGTTTATCTTGTACATGTATCATGGTGATCTACAGATTAATTTTATTTGGCATACAGTCTTGCAGGCATATTAACAGTTAAGAGTGCGGAAAATAAAATGTGGAAAGGTAAATCTACGCTATTACAAGGCGCGGGTCTATACATCGCCAAAAACATAACCCGTTTTGGAAAATAAATGAAAAAGTAAAGAAAACGGTAAAACCCTAATTAACTATTACATCATTTGAGCAGATACATAAATAATCAAAATAAGAATAATGCGCGAAAAGAAATGGAATCGGGACGTCCTTAGGGCTTTGACCCTTTTTGAGAAATTAAGGAAGTAGTTTGTCCCTTTTTGCAATTTTAATTTAAATATTAACCCTAGTACTAATTAATCATTTAATTAAAAGGAAAAGTGTTTTTTTAGGTTTTTTTTAGGTTTTAATGAAAATAAAAAATAAAAGAAATTAAGAGTCAAGAAAAACCCTAGTTCTAAGTTGTTTTTATTTATTGTAAAAAGTTAAAGTTAACCTAATTTAACTAATTTAATTAATTTACATTTTATTTACAAAAATAATAATTAATAAATTATAATAATAATTAATGAAAGTATTTACATTTTTTATTCTCTGAATTTTATTAAAAATATTAATTTATTAGTTAATAATATTAATAATTAGTAATTAAAAGAAAACAAAATAAAAATAAGAAGAAAAGAAGTAATTAACCAGGGGGGTTTGATGACCCAAAAGGAGGTTTACTTTGCAGATTTTAGGCCCAATAACACAAAGCCCTTGTTGACTTTCTGGATTGGCTATGCACGCTTTGACTGGAGAACATGGTGGTCAACCATCCCTGGCCTTTGGATTGAGCTTCATGGCCACTTGACAAGCTTGGAGGTGAGATACATGGTGAAACGCACTGGGCATCCTGCATAGAATCATGTTATGAAAATAGAAATAAATATTGGGGTGGACCTGGGAATCGAACCCAGGTCCCAACAATTGCCAGACACGTCCCTTTCCACTGAGCCAGTTGAGCGCTTTTGTTATTATAGTGGCAATTAAATATGTTATATAGAAATAACGTCCATGCTGGAAATCAACAAAAAACGCGCGCTATGTTTGAATTATCCAGTCACATGTTGCCAGCACGTCATCTTCTTTGTTGGCCTGTAAGAAAAACAAACAAATAGCGGGGGTTTTAAACCCCCACAAAATGCAACCACAGAAAATAGCGATTAGGCGTACAATACATATAAAAAGGGCGCGATGGTTGCATTGTCTTCGTCTCATTCAGACGGTTTCAACCATGTGCGTTTTGAGGTCTAATTTTACTATATGTTGAAAGCCCTAATCTGAGAGCTCTGAAACCCTAGATTTCATTAATGGTGTTTTGCAATTCTGGACATTATAATGCAATTATTGTGTACCAAAAGCTTCGTATGAGTCCTATAAACACAACACAATCAATAAAAGATGTTAAAAATGCATGAATCGATGATTATGATTTTGAAAAAAAGTGGTAAACCGTATGACTGTGTAGAACGATTCTTTGAGTGTTAGAGCTCGTTCTTGATTGCAATAGGTTCCTGAGTGTCCCAGCAACGTGTTTGAATCAAGAAAAGGCTTCTAATTGTGCTGGAAGGTTGATTTCAGTTTTCAACTTTTTCTTGATTTTTTGGAATTTGGTTATGGTGTTTTACAACAGCTTGCACGTCCATAACACTAGGGTTGGCTTCAGTATTTATGTTGGAAGGGAATTAGGGTACAAACTAGGTCAACGATCCATGGAATTATGTTTTCAATCTTTGATTTCCAATCAAATCTTTTTTGCATATTTTTGATTGATAAAGCTTTCCAAAAATGGAGTTTTTTGCCTCTTTGCACAAAATTGCCAGCTTGCCCTGATCTTATTTGCTTCACAAAAGATTTAAAAATCATATCTTTTGAATTTTCCTACAATTAAATCAATTAAATGAATTATTAATCAATTAAAAATCCAAATAATTAATAAAAATAAGAAAATAATTCAATTTAATCTTAATGGGTCGTGAATAGGCCTTGGACAATGTTTCAAGAAAGAATTTGAGGCCCATTAGCAAAAATGAAGTGTTTTGGGCAAAGTTGACTTTTGCAAATTCCCAAAAATTTCCCAACTTCTCCAATGCATATCTTGCTCAATTTTGATCATATGAACATGTTCTTGGACATTTTGGCAAGGTCTTGAAGTCCTCTAACCAATGCCTTTGGTCCCATGTCATTTTGATTTACCAATATCAAGTTAGGGTCTTTGACTTAAAGTGCCTTTTTGTTGACTTTTGAAAATGACCTATAATGTAGAAATTAATAAATTTTTGTGAGAGAATTTCTTGGACTTGGAATGTGAAGATGAGTTGTAGGAAATGTCATGCCCTTCAAAATTAGCATTGGGTGGGATTTTTCTGATGAACCATGAAAAAGTTATGCCCTGGTCAATTTACAGTTGACTTTTCAGCTGTCAAAAATAGAAACTTTTGGCATCTTGATGATTTTTGAGCCATGCTTGTGGAATCATGATCAAGACTTGATCAAATGATGATTGTGGCTTCAAAATAAGATGTTGACCAAATTTTTTGACTTTTGACTGCCAAATGACCATTTTGCCCCTGCAGTTGATTGTGAACCAAATGAAGCTTTTGACTGTACAACTTGATGCTGTGAGCTATGACACTTGACATGCAGATGCTTGAGGATATGTGTAGGCCTATGGGACTTGATTGGACCATTGAAAACCTCAAATTCACTGAGGGAATCAAAACCCTAATTTGACTGGCTTAGGAGGCATGTTTGAACTGTGCAATCCTTGAGAGATTTTGAACCATTTGAAGGTTGATCTTGACAAATCTTGAAGAATATGGGAGGGAAAATTTTGGGGTACAACAACATGCATCCACATATCATGCATCATATCATGACAAGTCTCCTTATCTTCCTACTGTTTATTTCAGTAAGATGGATATGGAACAAACAGTGAAAGATCTCCAAGCTCAAAATGCTCAATTCCAACAAATGTTCCTGACTATGGCTAAGGGGCAAGAGGACCTGAAGACCCTTCTTCTCAAAGACAAGAAGAAAAATTCTAAGAAGTCAGTAGGCATCCTGAACTTGAGAAGAAGACCTAGAGGACCAGTCAAGGGAGCTCTAGATCTTTCAACTCCACCCAACATGGGGGATAGTCATGAAGAAGACAACAGTCTGGAGATTGATGAAGCCGAAGCTGACTACTCTGAAGAACAATCTCCTCCCACTGTTGACAAGTACAAACAGCTGGAGGATCGCCTCAGTGCTATGGAGATTCAACAGATACCCGACTTGGATTTAGGAGACATGGGTTTGGTTTCTAGAGTGGTCATTCCCCCAAAGTTCAAAATCCCTACCTTTGTCTTGTATGATGGAGTCTCTTGCCCTAAGATGCACTTAAAGTCTTATGTCCGCAAGATTCAACCATATACAACTGATTCAAAGCTTTGGATCCATTTCTTCCAAGAAAGCCTAGTAGGGACTCAACTAGAATGGTTCTATCAATTGGAGAGTTCTCGCATCCACACCTGGGAGGATTTAGTTGCTACTTTCTACAAACAGTATCAGTACAATGTTGATCTTGCACCAACGCGTGTGCAATTGCAGAACATGATCATGGGTTCCAACGAGAGCTTCAGGGATACGCCCAAAAGTGGAGAGATCTGGCTGGTAGGGTGCAGCCCCCTTTAACTGACAGGGAGCTGATTGACATCTTCATGGGAACTTTGACATGGCCTTTCTTCAAACATCTATTCGGAAGCTCCTCAGCCGGGTTCACCGAGCTAATACTGACCGACGAAAGGCTCGAAGCTGGCATCAAAAGTGGAAAGATCCAAGGAGCTACACCTCCTGATGCTCAGAAAAAGCCTTACAGTGGGAAGAAAGAGTCCAATGCAGTGACTGGTCAAAAGAGTCGTCATGACCAACACGTGGGGGCAGTCCTGATCTCCGGTTCTGCATCGCACCGATGACAGCAAAGGGGAAATCAAAGAAGGTCAGACGAGCCCAAAAGACAGTTTACCAACATCAACATACCGCTGTCTCAAGCGCTACAACACTTGTTGAGGATGAATCCGACTGCATTGATAGGACCTCATCTGAACCCCAAAACTTCTTCTCCTAACTACAATCCTAATGCAATGTGTGCTTATCATCCTGACAGCCCCGGACATGACACTAACGATTATTGGGCGTTGAAGTACAAGATTCAGAATTTGATTGATGCCAAGTAGATCGAGTTTGACCCTCCGGAGACTCCAAACGTGATCACTACTCCTATGTCAAATCATTGAGAGCGCCTTGTTCATTTTGAATTTTCAATTGTAATTTCTTTTGTTATTCAAACAATTATCTATTAATGTCAAACTTTGTTTCATTAATGCATTGCATATGTTTGTCTTGATTTGATCCACTCATTTTCATTACATTTAAACTATGCTTTTTACTCACTTTATGACATTCAACTCTTGCTAAAAGTTACAAGCCTTTAGAGGGAGGATGACGAAAACAATGCCATAATCTCATACAATATGCTTTTGGACAGACCTTGCTAACAATGTACAAGCGTTCTTTCAAATCCTAAACACTGGAGTTATAAGGAAGATAATCCCTAGTCAACCACTTTGGGCCAAAGAAGTAGAAGTTTTCTTACACAAATTGAAACCTTTAATCAAAACCTGGGGTAGGGTAGTCTCTCAGTTGATTCAAACGCGTGTTTAGCCGCAAACTCTCATTCCGTAATACAATGAATGACATCTAAAAAGTTTCTCTGGAATCAAAAGACGGTGATGGTTCCCTATTGCATAGGCAATCATTATCACTCAAAAAAGAAAATCTCACTAAGTTAAAACCTATGAAGGAGACTTAAAGAAAACGGGGGCATCCCGCTGATTGTAATCTCAAAAACAAGAACAGTCAGACAAAAATCAGGGATAACAACTCAAAAAAAAGAGGTCACTACAAATCCTCAACAACATGAAAAATGTTGCAAAAATGATTGCATTCCGACAAACCTAATTTGTATGAACCATCACCAAAATGTCATTCCAGCCTCAATTGGAGTTCAAACGCACAACTAATTGAGCTTAGGACTGAAGAACGTCACGAAGAGCGAGTGGGTACAAATACACTTTGAGCCTTTATCCTTTGTTTCTTAAAACCGTGAACCAAGCCACGTTACAACCCTTTAAAAGTCCTAATTGAAGAATGGGTTAGTTCGAAAGCATACTGTTACAAAAGGTATCCTGACTCCTGTAAAGCTTTACTCAAAATCCCGAGTTGAATTTTTCTTACAAAATTTCTTTACTCACTAAAACGCATTTTCAAAAATTTCAAGACAAACATAAACTTTGCATTACTTGAATATAAATGTTCGCATATGGCTATTTGTTTGACAGCGGAGAAATTCACACAACGAATATCTGATGAACGAAAGCTCTCTCGGTGAACAAAATCACTTCAAATGGGATGACACTCCCATTGACAAATCTCCTATCAACAAGGGGACATGACATGTCACTATCCAGCACACCTGGGGCAGTCCAGTCAAGATTCCAAGAAATCTCTCAAGAATTGTAGAGTAACCAGGGGCAAGTCTCCATCTCCGTCACTTGGGGCATTGAACGTCAATCTCAGCAAAGGGTTACGTACAATCAAACATTTTCTGGCAATACCACAAAGATTTGCTGCTAGGGGAAATGACAAAATTCTTCTCATAGGATGATTCCCCAGCAAGAGTTTAATCTCTGAAAACCTTTCCCCAGCTGAGACAACCTCAAGAGTCCTCGAGGACTTTCCCCAACAAAGTCGTCACCTCTCTAGCAGATCGGTAACAAGGTTTATTTCCCCAACAAACTACAGATTCCCCAGTTTGAGTTTACCTTTCCAACTACTACAAATCAAAGGACCAAAACTCCCTTTCCCCAGTAGACTACTCTACAATCCCCAGCAAGTTACTGTGAAACCTGAACCCGACCAGATATCAGTTCAACTTCGACCCCAGTAGAGCAACGGACAACCGAGACTCCAGAACTCTTTTCCTAAGCAGGAATCAACACTCTCCAACAAAGTTTTCAATATTCCCCAACAGAGTTCTCCTCAAACAACAAAACAGGAATCCCCAGTGGAAATATTCTAAGCAAAGTTTGAAGACACACCAACTCTTCAACAGCAGTCCAGGATTTAACGACTCCCCGGCATTTGTCAAGGATTTATTTTCCCAGACAAAGATACACTTCAATAAACATTTCACATTTCATACATCCTATTTACATACATGATAAGTGCATACGACACAATCTCATTTATTTTTGAGAACATAATGACATCATGCATTTCATACATCATGACATTGCATACAACTAACATTTTACCTTTTTCAGGAAAAGGTCAATCAACAGATGACTACCATCAACCTTTTCAAGTTCCAGATTAATACCTGTAACAAGCCAGGAAAACTATCTGTGGACGACTGATTGTAGATTAACACCTGTAACAAGCCAGGAAAACTATCTACATGAAGAGATTGAAGATTAATACCTGTAACAAGCCAGGAAAACTATCTTTCTTTCTCAGGTCAAAGATTAATACCTGAAATCAAGCAGGACAACTATCTACTCGACCAACTGAAGTAACCCTACACAGGTTCCTTCTTTCCAAGATAAAGTTTTACACAGACTCATCATCAGGCAACCTAACACAGGTTCCTTCTTTCCAAGATGAAGTTTTACACGGACTCATCATCAGGCAACCCAACACAAGTTCCTTCTTTCCAAGATGAAGTTTTACACGGACTCATCATCAGGCAACCCAACACAAGTTCCTTCTTTCCTAGATAAAGTTTTACACAGACTCATCATCAGGAAACCCTACACAGGTTCCTCCTATTTCCAAGATGAAGTCTTACACGGACTCATCATGAAGCAACCCTACACAGGTTCCTTCTCTTTCCAAGATGAAGTTTTACACTGACTCATCATGAAGAAACCCTACCCAGGTTCCTTCTCACTTCCAGATGCAGTTTTACACTGACTCATCATGAAGCAACCCTACCCAGGTTCCTTCTCACTTCCAGATGCAGTTTTACACGGGCTCATCATGAAGCAACCCTACACAGGTTCCTTCTCTTTCCAAGATGAAGTTTTACACGGACTCATCATGAAGCAACCCTACCCAGGTTCCTTCTCACTTCCAGATGCAGTTTTACACGGACTCATCATCAGGCAACCCTACACAGGTTCCTTCTCTTTCCAAGATGAAGTTTTACACGGACTCATCATCAGGAAACCTTACACATGTTCCTCCTATTTCCAAGATGAAGTTTTAAACGGACTCATCATGAAGCAACCCTACACAGGTTCCTTCTCTTTCCAAGATGAAGTTTTACACGGAATCATCATGAAGCAACCCTACCCAGGTTCCTTCTCACTTCCAGATGCAGTTTTACACTGACTCATCATGAAGCAACCCTACCCAGGTTCCTTCTCACTTCCAGATGCAGTTTTACACGGACTCATCATGAAGCAACCCTACCCAGGTTCATTCCCAATTCTGGATGAAGTTTTACATAGACTCATCATTGGAGCAACCCTACCCAGGTTCCTTCTCACTTTTACATACAGTTCAGATACGCTCCAGACACGGACGCCATTCTGATAATCATTCAGTTCCAGCTTACAGGTACAATCCAGTAATCATTTCTGGATGGCATCTTTAAGCCCATCCCCAAAAACTATCCATTATCTCTCCAAATGGAATCTTTAAGCCCATTTCCCTACATAATCAACTAATACATCTTCGAGTGCAAATTTTTTGAGCACTCTAGTGTTCAATCATCTTCCACCTTCCAGTCACGAATGGCAGATTTACCAATCTAACTTTTCAGGTGTAAGAAGATTGAATAGGGGCAGCTGTTGCACCCCAAAATTTTCCCTCTCATTTCTAAAAGAATCACGCTGGATCCTCAAGTTTGCTTCCATCCAATTCCAAGCCTTGAACTACAAATTTTCCAAGAAAATCACTCACAAGGGCAAAATGGTCATTTGCACACTGAAAAGTCAAACTTTGACTTTTGGATCAAAATCCAATTTCAAGAATCATATTTCGTCAAGACGTGTTGAAATATGAAGTTTGTTTCATCAAGAAATTCAAAAGTCAAAACTACTTTGGAGAAATCAAAATTCTAAATACTTAGAATTTTTTCTAAGTGTTTAAAAAAAATGACAAGCTCAGAACTTCTGGCCAGATTTTCACCATGATGCAAGTTGATTCTGGAAGAACTTCTGATTCAATAGTTATATATTTCAACGAGATCTAAAACATTACAGAACAGAACTTCTCCTAGAAATGTCGGGATTTCAAGTTATAACTTCTCAAAGACACGTCCTTGAAACTGAAACACTCAGCAAATTCTGGACACTTTCAAGACAGAGTTTGGTTAGAACTTTTGGGCAAGTTTTCACAAAGGTTCAGTCAGAGTTTGCCAGGGTAATTCAAAGAAGGTTAAGAAGTGTGCTACAAGCTTCCTAGAAAGTCTGAGAGCTCCTTCAGAACATGCTGGAGCAAGGAGATACAAAGATCAGAAGTTGGTTGTTCATTCTGAATTATGTTGAAATAGAACCTCTGATCTAGAATTAAGCAATTATGCAGAATCTCACGTTGCAGGATTTCTGGTTTGATCAATCTCATCATCATTTAATGCTCACAACCACTTTTGAGTGTTTATCCAAGGGATGTCCCCCACATGTACCTCTACTATCTTGGGATAGCAAACTTTGGTGCAAAAGTGTGCTAGGCCCATGTGTTGCTTTTGCTTTTCCTTAAATCCTGCTAACAAATCCAACTTAAGCATGGCTAAAAGCTGCTAACCACCATGCTTGCTTCAAGAACAAGGCAACACTTTGGCATATGAAGACTATATTCAACGCTTTAGTCAGAACTTGACCAAATCCCAAAACCTTATTTATACAACCTGCTGCAGACCTATAACCAACAGCTAATTCAGCCTACGGCTGTATCCCATAATTGCACCAAACTAGCATATAAAGACTGTGATCAAAAGGCAAGGGAACAAGATGCCAAAAAGGTTCAAATCCCATTTGTTTTCCCCCCCAAAATCACAACAAATCCATCTATGAATAAGTTGCTCCATCATACTTTCAAGGGGGCTGGCTGACTTTTGGAGAAAGATTGGCCAAAAAAGAGAAAAGGAAGTTTGTGAAACCTTCATAAAAATCCAGATTTCCCAAACAAAAAACCAAACCTTTGTTCTTCCTTTTGGATCAAAGAACATAACCACTATTCCGTTACTCTCGCTGACACCAGAACATCTGAAGGTAGCAACCCAAAGCTCCAAGCATACGCTCCAGATTCAAGGTAAGTCTTTCTGACTTTGCATCTTTTTATTCAGAACATTGTCAAATATGTAAATATCATACTATTGATGTTGTCCATATAATTGCATAAGTAGAAAAACTGTGGATCAGAACTTCTTGATTAGGGCTAGACTCAGATTTAGGATTAGAACTTCTATAAACTGTTGTGTTATTATCCTTCTGATTTGCTGTTTATTAAGAATTGAATAAATTGTTGATGTGTTGATTAAGAGTTGAAATATGGCATAGAACTTCTGATGTTCACTCACAGCTTTAGCATAACATAGAACTTCTAATATTGACTCACTGTTTTAACACATAGAACTTCTGATTTTCATGCGCTGATAACACGCTGAACTGCTGATTGTTCGTTCACTGTCTTAGCACCACACATAACTTCTGAGTTCTTCCTACTGTTTTGACACACACAGATCTTCTAAGATTTTCTCACTGTTCTAACATTCAAAAGTTCAACACATGGCAATCCATAACTTCTGTGTTTTCCCTCTAACGTGTCTTGCAGGACCTCAGAATGTACCAATCCAGAACTTCTGATTCCACTGACGTTCCTTTCTGAGTCATCACGTGCCTGGCTTCAGAACTTCTGATCCTTGTTGTTTTTTCTTGCAGCAGCACGTTGTTTCTATCTTTCATTTATTTTCCTTTTCATCATTTTTAATATTAACATAAAATACATAAAAATAATTTTCTTTTCTTAATTTATTTCTTTTTCATTAAGTTAAAAAATCATTTTCTAAACAAGTCCTTTTTATTTCTTTATTATACATTTCAATATGGTTGTAATAGTAACTTAGGATTTAATTTTATTTGCAACCCCCATTCATAAATATGTACCCCCATCCCTAAAATATTGTAATAGCACAGGACTTTACATTTCTGCAATTTACCGCTTTCGAATGTAAATGCTAGTAATTAGGGTGTGTATGGCAAGACATGAAATTGACAAATAGATCACCCTAATCAAGACTAAATGCATGTAAATCAAACACACTTTGCACACTAACACCCCTAGGGTAATCTCACTTGTTGCCTATCGGAAAAATAGCCATGTCCCTCGAACATGGGCGTTTTAGCAAAGACTCTCAATAAAAGATTGTAGTCCCTCGATGACCCTCGATGTTGCCTTCGATAAACGATCTAGTCCCTAAAACGACATTTCTAAAACGTCCCATGGGTTGCCTTCTATGACTATACAAACGTCCCAATGTCCGTCCCTTCACATCCAACGATGGGGCTTCTTACCAAAACAATGGAAAGATAGCAACATCTAAAGGAGGGGGAAAAGAACATCTAAGACCTTTTGAGTAGGTAGATTCGCTTCTAGTTGCTCACTTGCTCACAACAAAACATTTTTACACCAACACTCTCATTTGAAAGATTTTCGAAAGACTACACTTTGTACGCGTTCTTATAGAGACGAGAGCCATTACAAAGAAAACCCTTTTCAAAATCACTTTCAAAAAACACGTCCCACAAACACCTCTTTGAACTATTTTCAAAACAACACTTTGTACACATTCGTATAGAGACGAGAATCATTACAAAGTCACATTTTTTAAAATACTTTCAAAACCCACATCACAAGCACACATACAAACAAAAGCAAGTGATCTAGCAAGAAACTAAGAGCCCATGGAAAAACCATGGATGAAAAGGGTGTTAATACCTTCCGTTTTCATAATCTATCCCCCGAACTCAAGGAAACATCTCTAAAGGTCTTTCCTGTGTTTTTTCACCTTTCCTTATCGGATAAAAGAAAATCCAGTGGCGAATCTTGCTAACCGCAATATTTGAGAACACAAACGCAAAACACCCAAGTCAGTTCTCCCACCGTATCACACCTCAGAATACCAATGTTGCACTAAACTGGGTTAACAATTGATTGTATCTTTTACCTTCTGTAATTTAATTCTGCATAATTTCTATTTTGATAAAATTATTCTGTTAGCAGATGATGTCTTAACATCTGTCTTGTCGTCGTGTTTTGGTATTGGGACATCAATCTTGAAATCTATTTTAAAGTGCCAAAATTTCACTTAATTATTATGCGAGAAAGAGAGAAAGAAAGAAAGGGTTTTTAGGTTTTTTATTATTGTGCTCGCCAAGATTTTGAAATCATGTGTGTACGTATCCTTATGGTGTAATAAGTAAATCATAGCTTCGTATTTTGGTTGGAAAATGTTTGTGGGTTTGTTCTTTTTAGTGAGAGGTACTCGATCATATTCAAATGAAAACATTGTTTCCCAAAACATGGATAATGGAACATTTGTATCACTTCAATAATGGATAATTGAATCTGGATTCATACATAACATCATTGCATTCGAGTGGAAAAGGTTCAACATTAACATGTGGAAGGAACGTTGTTTGCATCATCACATGAATGGACAAAGTGTCTCTCGTTTTTTAAAGGTTTTGAAATGAAAAGCCAAGCGACAAAAGGTTTGAATGGGTTGAGATTGTTTTTAGGAGTTTTTGTGAAAAAGAGAAACGAATGAAGTTTTAAGGGTCTTTAATGGAATCCAAAGCATCCAACCAATGGCTTAAAACATCCATCACCTAAATTCTTTAAAAACAACTTGCACGAGTAAGTACAAACTTGAAGGTAGAGAAAACACAAGAAAAGGGGGTTTGAATTGTGTTCATAGAAAACATTCCCTATTATTCTTTGCACTCAAATGATAGTAAATACAATGAAGATAAAATGACATAAGTATTTTATCCAGGTTGGCCGTTAACTAGGCTACTCCTGTGCACCCTTGCAAAGATGATTTTTTCATATTCAAGGACTTAATCCATTATAACCAAACTGATTACAATTGCACGGGAAATCGCCAGTGACTAACATACAATGACACGTTCAGGGATCCAAACGAATATAATGTTCATTGACCCAATAGAATCTGATCCCTTAAGATCTCCTACTAGGATTTCCTATCAATGATATCCATAAGGGATCTCACAAGATTTTTACCTTCACTTGGTCCTCTTTGAGATATGACTACCATTGACCCAACAAAATATGATTCCGCAGAATCTCTTATTAGGATTTCCCATAATGACCACACCCATTATCTTCTTGAGATCATACCTTCACTTAGTCTCTCAAGGAACCTTTCAATGATATGTTCAGTGATCCAATCAGATATAACAATCATTGACCCAATAGAATAAGATCCTGCAGAATCTCCTATCAGGATTTCCCATAATGACCAGCACCATTATCTTCTTGAGATCAGGCCTTCACCCAGTCTCTCAAGAAATCAATCAACAACAGTTGATGGGGTTTTTGTGTTTACATGGTTGCTTCTTCTAATCAAATTACACAAAGCATTTAAGAACATATTATTTAACACTTCTACAAGCAACAACTCGGGTGTTAAAATAATTTACATTAAGAGATCTGAACATAAACACTATTTGAGAAATAACTCTAGTGTTCATTACAATGTTCTACAAAGATGTATTTGATCAGAAGTTTGAGTATCATCTTGTAGTGTTCTTCTTCATCTTCTTTGAGCAAGCTACGAGCAACAACTTCTTGATTCTTCTGAGATATACTAAGATGTATGTGATTGGAAGTTGAATAACATCTTATAGTCTTCTTCTTCTTGAGAAAGCTACAAGCAGCTTCTCCTTGCTTCTTTTGTTTCATCCAAGATGTATATTATGATAGTTGAATGACATCTTGTTGAATTCTTCTTTCTTTTTTCTCTCTTCTTAAGTGGTCTTCAAAATGTATAACATTGCAGCTTTAACATCTTCAGAGTCCATTGCTTTCCTTCCACAGGATGAAGCTTGATGGCCAATGGCTTATGGCTGACAGAAATCCGCAACTTATCTTTGAATCTTTGATCTTATTTTATAGCCTTTGACAGAGAGAGACATTGTGAGGATAGAACAAAATTTTCCCGCACCAACGGTTAGTTCCTAACGGATATAATAAGGTGTATGAGTTTAGACAGTATAAAATAATATTTTTGTATCTTGTCATTGTTCAATTATAGCTCTTCACCTTTTCCTATGAATAATATTTTTCTATTAAGCTTGTAAACAGAGATTTGTTAAGTAATAAAAATAGCAGTAAATCCATTCGTTTGTTCCCAACGGTCACAATGAGAGTGGTTGACAATACAATATAAAGAACTGTCCTCATGCCACCCTCGAGGGTAGAGGTCACATACACTTTATGTACCTTTTGCACAACATCACACGTTAACCATTTGAACTTTCTTCTTATCTTCATAGGCTTCAGATATTTGAAAGTTGAAAGTTGAAGCTTGTTATAGAAGAATCTTTCTTAAGCCTTAGAACCTAAGTCCTGGAGTCTTCAGAACTTGTCACACATAACTTATCTTTAGAATCTTCCACACTTGGTTGTAAGAACTTGCTTATCTTCAGATCAACAGAACTTGTTCAACAGAACCTCGTCTTCATAATCTTAAGAACTTGTAACACAGAAGTAAAGCTCTAGAAGGCCTCCAAATCTAAACCACAAAGTCACGATTAGAACTTCTTGTACTAACGTTCCTAAGACACGTTGCAGAAGATCAATTTAGAACCTTGACTTTACTGAAACATGTAACCACATGTTTTCTTCTAGAGTGTATGTTCAGAACCTGATGATGTCACACGCCTTTTACCAGAGTCAGAATATTATAGCAGCAACTACACACTAGACGAAACCATTAGTGTATACAATTTTTCTCTAAGATAACATGTGAAGTTATCATAAAAATCTCAAGGCCAAATGTAGGTAACACTTCTTGTTCTTACAATCTCCCCCTTTTTGATGATGACAAACCATTTATTTTGATAGAAAAATTTATACAGGGTAATCACCATAATCGACAAATTTAGAGTTAAGCTCACAACTCCCCCTGAATCTGTTAAACCCAGAATTTTATTTAAGCTTGTTCAGAGTTCCCCATGTGCCCAAGACTCACAAAATAAATTTTGAGCATTAAAACACGGAATAGAGAAGTATCAGTGCTTCTACACCATGATTCTAATATCACAACCAAAACACTATGCTTCTTAAGCATTAGCATTTGATATGATATTCTCCACTGTATTAGATATTCAGACATTTCACAACTTCTGAACAGAGCATACGTTGCTGAAGCACATGTATCAGAGCACATATTTTGAGTGGCATCCCTGTATGAGAGCATGCATCAGAATATTTGACTTGTCTTCCTTTCAGGAGAGCACAACTTCTGAGCTTTGAGTATGAATTTCATACTTTTAGAAAATTAACAACATCTAAATACTATGATATCAAGCAAGATTATCTTACTTTTAATAAGTTTAAAACGTCTGAATTGTGTTTGGTACATCTGTTTGAATATATATATATATATATATATATATATATATATATATATATATATATATATATATATATATATATATATATATATATATATATATATATATATATATATATATATATATATATTCACAAAGATGGACAGTATCTTGTGTATAAACCAGAGTTGATTTCACCCATAAGGTTTTCAACCTTAGCATCAAGATCTTCTTCTACAACCTGTCTTTGAATACTTGGTGAACTTGTTTAGAGTTCCCAGAATGAAACATCAAACAAACAGTTAGTAGCAACAACATTATACATGTTTGTTTTGTGTTATCAAAATCATCTTTTTTTTACTTTCTCCCCCTTTGTAAGAAATCAAAAAGGTGATAGAGGGACAGGGAAATGATCTTTGAAGAAAAAACATATTCAAGCCATAGAATTGTTTTGGTAAAGGTTAGGTTAAGTTCTGTCTTTAAACATGAGATTCTTAAAAGAAATGTTTGGTAAGATTTTTATGGAAATGAAAAATATTGAGTTAGTAATTATAAAATCATAACACAACAAAACAAAAGTAATTTTATTGATTAAATAGGGACAGAAAAAGAATTGAAATACTAGCTTGAAGAAAAATGGAGAGAATAAAGAATAATATAATTCAGAACAAATTAATTGTAAAATTAGAACTGTAATGAAGATAGAGAAAAGATTAAAGTGAGAAGGTAACTAACACAGGAAACATAATTCATTAATTTAAAGAGAAGTACAGGCACATAGGGAAAATAGACTAAATCAAACAGATATAAGGAAACTTAAACACTAAGCAGACATCACTCAACCCTCGAAGACTTCACACTTTTTCTTCACCAGACCATTTGCAGAACCATTCTTCTGGATAATGTTAACAATTCCTTCTTTAAAGAAGATTTTAGAAAGAACTCTTCCAAAAGGTATGAAGGACTTGACTTCATTTCTGGAGAGAGTGATGGCACTTTGCAGAAAGTTGAAGATAGAGGCAAGTTTATTCGGATATCATTGACCAACAGAAAAATGAGAACCCGGTCTTCATAAGACATCATATTTGTGTCAACTCTTCTGGGATGAAGATTGGTTAAGAGAAACTTGAACCATCTTTTTAGAATGGGAAGGAGAGACTCAGGATTATTAGACTCGTAGTTGGATGTTGAGTTGTGGAGAGAAGCGAGCTTATCATCAAGATGATATAGACTCATGATATGTTCAATAGTAAGACCAACATTTTCATAACCAGTTGCAAGAACAATTGAAAAAGAGTGATGGTTATGGGAGCACCGAAGAGACGAAAGCAAATGAAACAACCTTCACTTTCAATAAGGGCATGCTTCCAGAAGTCCTTGAAAAGTATGAGTAGACAGGTTTATCCAGTATAATGAAGTAGTTTGTCCATTCTTGAATGTAAATGACCTAGGAGAAACTACAAGAAATCTGATTGTTGCTGAGACGAGAGAGAGTTTGATTTTATCTTTAGTTGTGATTTCAAGAAGACTTTCATCTCCAAGAAAGGTAACTAGAGACATGATGAGAAGTAGGAGAGTTTTTGAAGGAGATGGTGAATATATTCAAGGTAGGAGATGAATATATAGATAGAAGATGTGACTGACTAGACAAATGACAAGGTAGAGTGGCATATCACACATAAGATATGATGTGACAACTTATGACAGAATACTTAATGACAATGTCAAGAAAGAGTGCAGCGGGTTTAGGGGATTATTCTGACATTGAGTGAAGCTGAAGGATTTCTGCCTATTCCCTAGAAGTGACTATATTACTTAAGGTGTTGAGTTCTAACTAGGATTTTAAGAAGATAATATATTCTAGTTAGACTAGGGGTTCTTTACTTATATAGAAACTAGTTTGTTAAAAAGGGTTCCTAGTATAGAGAAAGAATTTTTTATATTTGTTTTAATAAGAATATATATATATATATATATATATATATATATATATATATATATATATATATATATATATATATATATATATATATATATATATATATATATATATATATATATATATATATATATATATATATATATATATATATATATATATATATATATATATATATATATATATATATAAGACTGGAAACTTATTACTAAAGGATTTTTTTATCCAAAGAGGAAATTATAGTTAGGACGAAACATGATTGAATGAGAATGTCCTAATACAACATATTCCTATGGAGATAGAATTTCTAAAAGACCTAAACTTCAAGAACTTCACATCTTTCTTCTTCAACAACATCGTCGGGACCATTTAGACGAATTGTTTCAATAATCCCGACTTGAGAGAAGAGAGTAGAGAGAACTCTTCCAAAAGGGATAAAAGACTGGTGATAATTTCTAGACACGACAGCTGACCCCCTAAGATAGTTGAAAATGGTTTGAGGTAGGTTGATTCTAACATGATGCATAAGAAGGTAGATTAGAATTTTGTCTGAAAATACTAGATAGTCCAAACTAACTTCTCTAGGTCGAAAGTTGGTTAGGAGAAGCTGAAACCAAACTTTGGCTATGGGAAGAAGATTTTTAGGATTTCTAGACTCATATCCTTCAGAGGTGTTATGAACGATGTAGAGTGAGAGGATGTTGAAAATATTCTATTATGGTTCCGGTTTAAGGACACCTGATTGCAGTAACAATTGATGTTGGAGTGATGGTAATGTTGTTACTGAAGAAGGATGAGAGGATTTAGTCACCATTGGCAGAGGCGTACAACCAAAATTCCTTGACAAGATAAGGGTAGACGGGTCCATGAAGCATGGCAAAGTAGTTTGACCAACCATGCCAAATGATGTTTTGGTTAAGACCGAGTTCAACAGATCTTACCCTAAGAACATTTGGACGAAGTTCACAAATAACTTCAAGAAGATTCTCAAAACCACGAAAGGTTTTAGATGCCATTAGAAGAGGATATATATCTTTAGGAGATGAGAAAAGAATGATCAAAAGGCTTTATGAGGAGGCTTTTAAGGAAGAGAGCAAAAACAGACAGTTTTGAATTATAAGCAGATAGCTGGAGGTATGGAGACTGACAACATAAAGAGTGAAATTTTGTGTGGAAGGATGTATCTATAAGTTTCAAGATACATGAATGATGATACACGGATACCTAGAAAGAGAGAGAGTAGATATAGGCACTAGAGCTTTTAGGTGGGAGACTACTACATGTGTCGGATTAATTAATGATTTTTAGATGACTTCTTCTTTGTTTTTCCACATTTTATGAGTTATACTTTCTCTAGTCAGGGGTTAAGAAAATGATAACAAAGAACCTAATATTGCAAGAAGAAGCAAAAAAAATGACATATGATAACTGAAACAAACGATCTTTGCTGACTAGGATACCTTCTAATTGTTAGAAGTATCTAGCAGTATTTTGTTAGAAAGCGTGTAGATACTAACCTGGGTTTTCATGTAAAGAGTTTACCTTTGTTTGAGCTTTGAAAAGAAGAACCTTCTGGATGGTCATCTTTTGATTTCTTCACTTCTTGTTCTTCAATAGCTGCTTTATTTTTTTTCAGATTCTGAATGTAGTCTCTATATATATTTTCTGAGTTGTCTTGACTTGTTCTTCTCCTGGTGGATGACATGTTCTTCTTTTTACTCTCAACTCTTATGGTGATTTTGAACATTTTATTAAATCGAAGATTCTTTTACGCAACACTTATTTGAAGCATTCATCTGACTCCTCCTTCTGATTTGAGAGTGCATAGAGTTCCTGGTGGATCTTCATAGGATGAGGTTGATAGATCCATAGCGGCTTGTAGCGGTTGTTTGAATGTCAACTTTAGTTGAGTTAGTGTGCTGAATGTTGACCTTTACTTCTGAAGGATAACTTCTGTTGAATGAGAAGATAATTTCCTTTCCATCAGGTACTTGAGCCTTCTGAATCATGAGAACTCATTTTAGGAATTCTGTCTTCAAATTTTTTGATTCTAGCCCAGAGTTTTGAATCCTCTATAGAATTGGTTTTGAACCAGAAAAGCTTTCTATCATTTGAGTATTAGAAAACTACAAAATTTTCTCTAACTAGATCTCTCTACACGGTTAAGTGTTTAATCTTTAATCATTAACAGAGTCGGGCTCTGATACCAATTGAAAGTAGAGAAAACACAAGAATGGGGGGTTTGAATTGTGTTGATAGAAAATAATCCCCATTAGAAATTCTTTGCACTCAAATGATAATAAAGATAATGAAGATGAAAGGACATAAGTATTTTATCCAGATTCGCCGTTAACTAGGCTACTCCTTTCCACCCTCGCAAGGATGATTTCTCCTTATCCAAGACTTAATCCACTATAACCAAACTGATTACAATCGCATGGGAAACCACAGTGATTAACACACAATAACATGTTTAGGGATCCAACCAGATATAACGTTTGTCGACCCAACAGAATCTGATCCCTCAAGATCTCCTACCAGGATTTCCTTACAACGATATCCATCAGGGATCTCACAAGAGTCTGACCTTCACTCGGTCCTCTTTGAGATATAACTACCATTGACCCAATATAATCCGATTCCATAGAATCTCGTATTAGGATTTCCCATAATGAGAGCATTTATTATCTTCTTGAGATCAGACCTTCACTCAGTCTCTCAAGAAACCATTCAATGATATGTTCAGTGATCCAATCAGATAAAACAATCATTGACCCAATAGAATCCGATCCCACAGAATCTCCTATCAGGATTTCCCATAATTACTAGTGTTGTACCCCAAAATTTCCTCTCTTACTTGTCAAGAATTTTCTCACAAGATCTCCTTTGGATCAAGACTGCATTTGGGTAGATCAGCTCAAGGCACCTCCTCAAGCATTGATGACTGAAAATTAAGGTTTGAGATTTCACAAGGATTTTTGAACTTCCAATGCCCCATATGACTTTCATGGATCATTATGGACCCCTAAGATTACTCATGTCAAGTTTCAAGCCTTGGATCACACTTTTGATCAGTCAATTGAATAGTTGACCTAAAAACTAGTTGTATTGGGGAAAAAGTCAACCATGACCAATTTACAGTCAAACTCATAATTTTTTATCCACACTAACATTTTAAACTCATATGTATCATTTGAGCAAGTTTGGACCACAATTCCTCAAGAAATTTGATCAAATCATCAAAATGGTCAAAAATAAAGTTTTGACTAGGAAAGGGCAATTTATGGTTTTTGACCTAGAAAATGATCAATTGGGTTAAGGCATGATCTCTAGAGTCCAATTGTATCACTTTGACCTAATGGCATGGTTCAAAACACTACAAGTCCATTGGATTGACAGATGAATTTTTCAGTCAACTGATCAAAAGTCAACTGTATACTGAAAAGTCAAACTTTGACTTTTTGGTCAAAATCAAATGCCAAAGATCATAATTCATCAAAACATGTAAAAATATGAAACTTGTTCATCAAGAAATCAAGAATTCAAGATTTTATTTTGAAAAGATGAAATTTCTTAACTTAGAAATTTTTCTAAGTATAAAATATTTCTTATTTTTTCACAACTTTGAGCTAAATTTCCATCATGATGCAAAATGATTCAAGAGAAACTTCTAACATGAAAGTTGTAGATCTCCATGAAATATACAACTTTTCTTCATACAACTTCTCCTAAAAATGCTTGGATCTCAAGTTATAATTTTGTGAATACATGCTCATGAACTAAAAATGACTTGGTGAAATTTTGCCCTAGTTAGGCAGCTTTTTGACCTAACTTCATGGCAATTTTTCACATAGTTCCAAGGGGAATCTTAAAAATAAATTCAAATATGAGTTGTAGAGAACATTGCAAGCTTTCCAAAATGTCCAAGAACTCCTTGAGATCATTCTTGAGCAAGGAGAATCGAAGAGATGAAATTAAGGTTTTATCACTTGAATTTAGGTCATTTTCATGATGAACACAAATGCAAATCCATGCTAGGCTGCATAATCTTTGCTTTGCAGGCCTTAAACTTGTTTTTAACTCCTTAATTAAATGCTTACACAGCTGTTAAGGCTTTGATCCAAGAAAATGAGCTATTATCCAAGTTGCATTTCCATTAATGGCACAAAGTGAACACTTCCATTCTTGTAAAGTAAGCTTTTTGCATAAAGTCATTCTTAAGCCTCTAACTTGTTCCCTCTTATCATATTCCATCCATAAAGTCATAAACAAACTTGTTTAAAACATGAACTACTCTATCTTAGCAAGTACACAAGCATTGAAACTCGTTTTCTCAAAAATCACATGTTTGGCTTAAGGATGCAAATTCAAAATCTGAGTTGTTACAAGCCTCAAAACCTCTTGCTTATAAGTATACACACTATTTTCAAGTTGACACACGAGCAAGAAGCCCCTAAAACTCACTAAAACTTCCTCTAGCCAGAAATCACCCCCAAACACCATTGTTGTGTAAGTTCTGACTTTTCATACCAAACTCACATTTCCCTCGTGCGTTTCTTGGACTTTTAGTTTCTAAAGCTTCCTTGCATCAAGACTAACTCATCCTTGTACCCGTTTCATTTCTGTAACACCATTTCCCTATCTTCCATAACCAAAAACAGAGCATCACAGTTGGACTTCTCCAGGCCATTCCAGCCATCCTCAGCTCAAGCCAGCCATTGCACTAGCTTCCTAGAGGTCCAAGGAAGCTAACCTGACCATCAACACTGACTGAAACAAGCTCATTTGCATTTCATGATTTCCAATTTTGAGGTATTTTTCTTGAACTTTTATCTCATTACTTAGGCATTGTTAGGCTTGCATTTGTGAAGATAAAATGTAGACCTCATTGCCACGAAGCTGTACATATCCATAGTTTACATTTATATGGCTTGAGCTTAGAGAATTTTAGAGTTGAAGTTTCTGAAATTTTTAGGGTTTAAATTAGGGCCAGAGAAATTCTTACTTATCTTTAACTTTTAGCCTTAGTTATTTACATGGTTAGAATCGTGAGGAAGAATGCAACAACTTTCATTTTGTCACTTTCCATTTTTGTTGAGAAATGAAGAAGTTACAAGTACACCGGTTAGAGGTTGAAGATGAAGTCATCAAGACTGGATTTGCCTTATATATTTATGGTTTTGCCTATATAAACGGATGTATAGCCACCCAGTGGTAAAGCGCGCGCCTGTTCACCCTATGATCCTGGGTTCAAGCCCCAGCGTGACCATTTTGCTTTTTTTTTCTTCATATTTTGGACATTTCTTTTGAATTTTGCCTGTAGGCGCTGGGCCCTTTGGGCCTGGCATTCTTTTTGTTTTTGCTAGCATACACCCTGTTTACTTGTGACACCACCTTGACCCATTTTATTTTTATTTATTTATTTATTTCTTTTTTATTTTAAATATATTTTCTAAAATACCAAAAAAATCATAAAATGTATAAAAATAATAGATTTATATTTTGACATAATTTAAATATTTTTCACATAAATAAAAAAATTATTTTTATTCATTATACTCTTATTAATTTCTTTGTAAATTAAAACTAGATTATTACTTATTTAAATACACTTATTTTTAATATAAAAAAGACTAAAAAGATTTCATGACACTACATATTATTTTCAAGACAAAATATAAAAAATACAAAAAAATACTTGTTTTTCTTTAAACTTATTTTCTTTTAATCAACTAAAATAGATTTAGGGTTTTATTAAAAAATTCTCTTCTTAATCAAAACCTTTTCTTAAATAATTTCTTTTATTAACTTAAGTTAATTTAACTTAATTACTCTTTTTAATTAAGTTTAGGTTAAAATCTATTTCATACAAAAGTCCAAACACAAAAATCATTTCTTTCAATTTGCATTTGTACTTTATAAATTTATCCAATTCTTGTACATATTCAATTTGATTGTAATAGATTAATTAGGTTTATATTATTGCAATCCCCATTCATAAATTGTATACCCCCTCCCATAAATGTTGTAATAGCGTAGTAACTTTAAATTTTGCAATTTATCGCCTTTACATAACATGCTAGTAATTAGGGTTTGTATGGAAAGAATAAAATCAATCAAATAGAAAACCCTAATCCAAGACAAAAAACAAGCATGAAAATAACACACTTGCACACAAGCACCCCTGGGGTTATCCCACTTGGTTGCCTTACAAAAATGACCATATTACACATGTAAGGTGTCTTAGCAAAAAAAAAACAAGCAAATAAAAGATCATAGTCCCTCGATGACGCTATTCAAAGTTTCCTTATAAAATGATCTTAGTCTCTCAAAAATAATGCTAAGATGCCTTGCAACATTGCTAATCATGGTTATACGATGACCCACGCCCGTTCCGTTAACATCCAAAGATAGGGTTGCTTACCAAATCAATGGTAAGACAACAATGTCAAAGGAAAAGAAAATGAACAAGAAAGACATTTGAGTAGGTAGATTGCTCCTAATTACTTGCTCCATTTCAAAACAAACATCCTTGCTATTTTCAAAACAATCACATACACTTTCAAACATCTTACAAACTTGAAAACATTTTCAAAAGATCAAACATCTTTGTATACATTCTTACGAACAAGAATCATTACAAAGATTTCCTAAACAATGGCCTCTTTACAAAATACTTTCAAAAACCACACAAAGCACAATTTTAAACAAAAAAGCAAGTGATCTAGCAAGTAGCTAAGAGCCCATGGAAAACCATGGATGAAAGGGGTGCTAATACCTTCCCTTTTCATAATCTACCCCCCGAACTCAAGAAACAATCTCAAAGGTATTTCCTGTGCTTTTTCACCTTTCCTTTTGGATAAAAGAAAAGTCGGTGGCGACTCTTGCTAATCGCAACATTTTCAATCAAATGCAAACACCTCAAGTCAGTTCTCCCACCGTATCACAGAACTGACGAATCTGCTGGGGACATTTTTAAAAGTGGGCATACCTTAGGGATATATCACATTTATTTGCTTACATTATTTGACTTATATGCTTTACATTATGGTTCTTTGTTTGGGTTTGAATCCTCTACCCGGATTTGGGATACATTATAGGTAAGTAGCAATATGTTGTGGAAACTGTGCAGGGTATACCGACATGGTCTAAGCATCTAAGCAATAACTACGTTAGTGTGACATATTTGTGGGTACCGGTAGCCTTTGAGTTAATCAAAGAGAATACGGGGCCGCTGAGTGATGTCATGAAACACTAATGAACTTCTAGAACCTTTACTTGACCAACTTGGCCTTTAGGATGTAGTGAGATAACCGACTTTGGTGCAGTCCGAAGTTGGTAGATACTCGATACAACACTCATTGAGGTTTGGTTTCTTGGGATATTTCGTTCGCCATTAAAGAGGCTTGAGCTGAAACAATGACCAAGGAAACAAACCAGTGATATTGAGCTCCTTAGAACCCGGTTACTATTACTAGGACAGGTTTGAGCAAACTAAACTTCAAGAGGGTATTTACCTATAAAACTCCATGCAAGCCTAAACCTAAGGACTTGTTTGCTTTGCTTGTATATGCATACTTGTACATAACATCATGAACATCATGAAAATCATATACATCCACTAACCATTTCAAGGATTTTGGGATTCATCTTTGTTCTTGTAGGATATGGATTCACTTTGCAGGAAAACTATTCAAGTCAACCTTGTAAGGATCCCTCCATAACTTAAGGAGCTAGTTTCAAGGATTCCTGAAAACTCTCCATTCACCGAGAGACATGGTCGCCTACTCAACTTGGTCACATGTAACACAGATGAGGACATGATGAAAGTGCTTTTTCAGTTCTTTGATCCTTTACACCATTGCTTCACATTTCCCGACTATCAACTTGTGCCTACTTTGGAAGAATTCTCCCAACTCTTGAGGATTCCCATTCTCAATCAACTACCTTTCAACGGTATGGAAAGAGACCCAAAGCCAAAAGAGATTTCTCAAGCTCTACACTTGCACTCATCTGATGTCACAACTCATTGGGAAACAAGGAGTGGTGTCAAAGGTTTCCTAGCAAAGTTCCTGTTTGAGAAAGCCCAAAGCTGTTGGAATTCCTTAGACTTGCAAGCATTTGAGGAAATTGTGGCCCTCCTCATCTATGTAATGGTTTTTTTTCCAAATCCTGACCAACTCATAGATGTGAACGCCGTTAAAATCTTCATATCCCGCAACCCAGTGCCTACATTGCTAGGAGATATCCTACACTCTTTTCACACTCGCACAATGAGGAAAAGAGGTGTCCTTATGTGTTACACTCCTCTCTTGGCAAGATGGTTTATTTCTCATCTTCCCCAATCTGTATTAAAGAATGAACAAGGTTCAAGGTGGTCACAAAGGATGATGACGCTCAAACATTCAGACATTCATTGGTGCTCCCGATCCAAAGAGAATGTTATCATTGTCGACCGTTGTGGAGAATTTCCTAATGCCCCTTTACTTGGCATTAGGGGAGGAATCACCTACAACCCTTGCTTAGCCTTAAGACAATTTGGTTATGCCCGAAGAGATGGCCCGCATGGGATGCTGATTCAGGGTTTGGTATTTGACTACGACAACGACGATCAAGGTCTTCGCCAGAGATTTATCCGAGCTTGGAGGATGTTGAACAAGATGGACAACAAGACTTTGGGGCACAAGAATTCCATCCCTCTTGAGCCTTACCTCAAATGGGTACGAACTCGTGCTTAGAGTCTTATGATGCCTTACCCCTTCATTCTCCCAATAATCATTGAGCCTGTCATGGAGGGAGATGTTCCATACACTATCCTACATCCTAACATGCCCACATCTCTTGAAGACCTACAAAGGGATTGGATACAACTCAAAGGAGAGCGAGATACTTTCGAAGCCCAATTCTACGCAAGCGAGAAAAAGGTTTTGGAGCTCACTAGGCTACTTCACAAGGAACAAACTTTGAATGCCTACATTGCACCGAAGAGGATGCGCACTACCTTTTTATCTTAGAATTTTTGTATTATTTTGCCCAAGGGGCATTGATGTACTCAAACTTTATCTTATTAATATAACGTGTGTTTCCTTTTTGTCTAAAACAAATTTGAATCTTTGAAATCCTTGAAAACATTGCATATGCATATACCATTCATCATAACATAAGCAGGTCTTTTGCAAAAAGTCTCCTCATTTCTCTACTGTTTATTTCAGTAAGATGGATCTCGAGAAAACAATGAAGGATCTCCAAGCTCAGAATACACAGTTTCAACAGTTCCTCTTGACCCTAGCTAAGGGATAAGAAGAACTAAAGACTTTACTGGTTGAAGAGAGGAAAAAGAAAACAAAGAAGGTAACCAGAGTCTTAAACATGGGAAGAAGATTTCATGGGCAGACAAGAAGGACTTTGGACTTTGCAACAACATCCGGTGAAAGAGACAACCAAGATGGGAAAGGCAAGGAAACAATTGTCTCGTCAGAATTAGAGGAGGAAGAGGAAGAAGAAGACTACTCTAAAGAACAATACCCTCCGGCTGATTACAAGTATAAACATCTCGAAGAGCGTTTGAGCGCAATGGAAATCTAAAAGGTGTCTGGCTTGGACTTTGAGGAATTGGGTTTGGTGTCGGGGATTGTGATTCCTCCAAAATTCAAAGCACTTATATTCGCCAAATATGACGGAGTTTCATGCCCTAAAATGCATCTCCAGTCATATGTAAGGAAAATTCAACCCCACACCACTGATAAAGACTTATGGGTGCACTTCTTCCAAGACAGTCTGTCTGGAACTCAACTTGACTGGTTTTACCAACTAGAAAGAGCTAACGTTCACAATTGGGAAGATCTTGCTGCAGCTTTCTACAAACAATATCAGTACAATGCTGATCTGGCGCCTACCCGTACTCAACTCCAGATTATGGCCATGGCTTCCAATGAGGGTTTCAAAGACTATGCACAAAAATGGAGAGATTTGGCTGGAAGAGTTCAACCCCCTCTGTCTGAGAGAGAATTGGTAGACATGTTCTTAGGCACCTTATATGGTCCCTTCTTCAATCATTTAATCGGAAGTTCATCTGCAGGCTTTACTGAACTAATATTGACCGGAGAGAGGATAGAAGCCGGTATAAAGAATGGAAAGATTCAGAAAGATACATCTTCTTCTACAGTTGTAAGGAAGCCATTCATCAGGAAGAAAGAGGTAGCTGCTGTATATCCGCAAAGAAACCAAGATAGAGCCGAGCGCCGACCAATGGTGGGGGCTGTTATGATTCCTAAGCCTGTGTCTGATCAACAAAGAAATAATCAACCGAGGGTGGAAAGACCAATCAGGCAGTTCACCGGAATCAACATGACCCCGTCTCAAGTATTATCGCATCTACTAAGATCCAATTTGGTGACCTTGAAAGAAGCTCCGAAAAACCCCAATACAGCATCTCCTCATTATCATCCCAATGCCTGTTGCGCATATCGCTCTGAATGTCCCGGTCACGATACTAATAATTGTTGGGATCTAAAGAACAAAATACAAGACCTCATTGAAGCAAAAGAAATTGAGTTCGATGCGCTTGAAAAGCCAAATGTCATTTCTGCCCCTATGCCCAGACATGGCCACAATACCAATGCCATTGAAGAAGGATTGTTTGTTACTTCAATTGATGAACTCATGACCCCACTTCTGACTATTAAAATGAATTTGTTGAATGCTGGTGTGTTCCCGGGCTATGGTGAAGTTTGCCATCTCTGTTTGTCCTCCCCAACCAGCTGTCCTTTGTTGAAAATAGGCGTTCAATGCCTAATAGATAACAAAGAAATTTTGTTCGAAAAGACTCATGTTTCACCTATCCCTTTTGAAGATGTTTCTATCATTACCATTTCCGCCAATTCTTCCAGGGTCTCCACTAAAAGACCCGTTAGAATTACATCAGTTTCGAAAGCAGCTCCTTTAATAATCACAATGCTTGGACCAGACCCATATTCGTTAGACAAAACCGTACCATGGAATTATGGAGGGGATGTCTACTACCATGGTATCAAGCAGGACTGGCCAGCCTCCGAAGATTCAAGTTCTAAGGGAATGAACTCCGACATCAGTAATATTGCAGGAACTATCAAAATTACCCGAAGTGGTAGGATATTTTCTCCAGAAATTGCTCCCCCGAAAGCAGTTTTTAGACCCATAATCATTCTTGCTGTTGCTCCCCCAAAGACTGTTCTCGGTCCTACAATTATCTCCAACAATACTCCAATTGACAAAGCCGTTACAACCCTTGTAATCATTCCTACTAACACTCCTGCTGCCGAGTTAACCGAGACTCGAGGAAAAGGTGTTCTGATTGAGCCTGTCCGGACGAAGACTCAGTCATTGACTATCCCTGAGACCTCCAAGAAAGAAATGGAGGAGATCCTAAAAATTATAAAGAGAAGCGACTACGATGTAGTTGAACAACTGGGGCAGACTCCCTCTAAAATCTCCATGCTGGCATTACTACTATGTTCCGAGGCACATGCAAAAGCCTTGGTGAAGTTCTTAAAAACCGCCGATGTACCTCAAGAGACATCTGCCGATCAATTTCAAGACTGCGTAGCCAGCTTAACTGCGGATAATGGTCTAGGTTTTTCAGATGCTGATCTGACGCTGAGGGGAAGGAAACATAATGAGGCATTACATGTCTCAGTGGAATGTAGGGGCACAACTCTGGCTCATGTTTTGGTGGACACTAGCTCATCTCTGAATGTACTACCCAAAAAAGCTCTTGATTGACTTGACTGTGAGGGGTTGACTTTGAAGCCAAGCAACATAGTGGTAAGGGCTTTTGATGGCTCGAAGAGGATGGTGCACGGGGAAGTGGATATCCCCATAAAGGTTGGAACCCAAACTTTCAATTCAACTTTTTATGTAATGGACATCCGCCCTTCATACTCCTGCTTGCTAGGCCGACCATGGATCCACAATGCTGGTGCTGCTACTTCTGCGTTACACCAAATGCTGAAGTATCCAGTTTAAGGGAAGATTATCACCATTCATGGAGAGGAAAAATACATGATCAACCATCTCAATTCCTTCAGATATGTGGAATTAGATGGTGAATTCATTGAAACTCCATTTCAACACTTTGAAGAGGTCCCCCAAGAGGTGGCAGTAACCAAGGCTATGTCTCAGGTTCCTAAGATTACAAGGCCTCCACTCCGGATGTCATCTCTGAAGGATGTCAAAGCAGTGGTAGAAGAAGGAGGGTGCACTATTTGGGGACAGCTCCTAGATATCCCATATAAGTCTGACAAGTTTGGCCTAGGTTTCACTTCAAGTGCTCAGAAGGATGTACGCCGTACTCGTGCTGGAGGACCGCCCCTAAAGATCAACAACCGTGAAGTCAACGTAGTAGAAGATGGTGAAGATGGCTGCAACCTAGAGGATTGGATCTTCCCGACTGTCAATGGAGGGCTCAATAATTGGGAGACTAGAGACTTTGTCCCAATCACCTTTATCCCACAGTAATTTGTCTTTACATTTTGTTGGATATGTAATATTGAAACAATTCGCACTCTTAAAACCTTGTGTCTTACCCGAGGCACAATGGTCCATTTGTAAGGGTTATTATCTCATTTTCATATGAAATCAATGAATCATGGACGTTTTCACATACAAACTTTTGTGCTCATTGTTTTTCTTTTTTCATTTTTATTTCTTCCAAGGATAGCTATACCCTTACACACACCCACACTCATAATGCAGGTATACATCCATTCGGGATCCCAGGGGTAACGATACTGCTATGGCCTTTTGTGACTCTGAGAATCTAATCTACCAAGCCGAAGATGAAGGTGAGGAAGATTATGAAATACCAGGGAACTTGCCAGACTGCTACAACAAGAAGAGAGAACCATCTAGCCTCACGAGGAACCCGTGGATAAAATCAACCTAGGTACCGAAGAAGACAAAAAAGAGGTCAAGATGGGTGCCAATTTGGAACCCAATGTCAAGGAGCGTCTAATTCAGTTATTGCACGATTATGTTGAAGTCTTTTTCTAGTCATATGAAGACATGCCGGGGCTTGATGCAGTTATTGTGGTACATCATTTGCCTACAAGAGAAGATTGTCCGCCAGTAAAATAAAAGGTTCGCCGCATGAGACCCGATATGTCAGAAAAGATTAAAGCAGAGGTCATGAAACAATTCAACGCTGGATTTTTGGATGTCACCTCTTACCCTCAATGGGTTGCCAACATTGTTCCCGTACCCAAAAAAGACAGAAAAGTGTGAATGTGTGTGGACTACATAGATTTGAATAGGGCGAGCCTTAAGGATGATTTTTCACTCCCCCACATTGATATCCTAATTAATAATACGTCACAACACAAAGTGTTTTCCTTCATGGACGGATTCTCAGGTTACAACCAAATCAAAATGGCGCCTGAAGACATGGAGAAAACAACATTTGTCACAAAATGGGGCACATTCTGCTACAAGGTAATGCCATTCAGACTAAAGAATGCTGGGGAAACCTATCAGCATGACATGGTAGCTCTATTTCACGACATGATACATCACGAAATAGAGGTCTACGTGGATGATATGATAGCCAGATCTTAAACAAAAGAAGAGCATCTTGATCACTTACAAAAATTGTTTGAGAGACTGAAGAAGTACAAACTAAGGTTGAATCCTAACAAATGCACATTTGGGGTACGATCTGGTAAACTCCTAGGCTTTGTCGTCAGCAACAAAGGTATCGAGGTCGATCTTGCCAAATTTAAAGCAATACAAGATATGCATGCTCCTCGTACTGAGAAGGAAGTCAGAGGATTCTTGGGACGTTTGAACTATATTGCCAGATTGATTTCTCACCTGACGGCTACTTGCGAGCCAATCTTCAAACTATTGAAGAAAGATTAAGTAGTCAAATGGAATGATGAATGCCAAGTTGCTTTTGACAAAATCAAAGAATACTTACAAGAGCCTCCTGTGTTGATTCCACCAGTCGAGGGAAGACCATTGATCATGTATCTAACTATTTTAGAAAACTCAATGGGATGTGTATTGGGGCAGCATGACGAGTCTGGCCGAAAAGAGCATACTATTTACTACCTGAGCAAAAAGTTTACCGACTGTGAAACCAGATATTCACTGCTCGAGAAAACTTACTGCGCTCTGGCATGGGCTGCTCGCCGGATAAGACAGTATATGCTGACTCATACTACCTTGTTGATATCTAAAATGGATCCAATAAAATACATCTTCGAGAAGCCTACTCTTTCTGGGAGAATAGCGAGATGGCAAATGATCATGACAAAATATGACATACATTATACTACCCAGAAAGATATAAAGGGCGGTGTACTAGCTGATCACCTCGCTCACCAAGCTGTAGAAGACTACCAATCCATGAAATTTGAATTCCCGGATGAAGACATCATGACATTAGACAACTGTGAAGAATTCAGGCCATATGACGGACCTGAACAAGGATCCCAATGGACCCTATTCTTTGATGGAGCATCCAATGCGCTAGGCAATGGTATTGGTGCTATACTCATATCTCCGGAAGGGTGTCACACTCCCTTTACTGCCAGACTTTGCTTAAATTGTACAAATAACATGGCAGAATACGAAGCGTGCATCTTCGGTCTCAAAGCTGCCATAGACTTGGGGATCAAATCCTTGGATGTATTCGGAGACTCAGCTTTGATTATCATCCAGATCAAAGGGGAATGGGACACCAAACACCTTAATCTTATCCCTTATAAAGAACATGTTTTGACATTGTTACCACATTTTGAGAAGATTACCTTCGAGCATTTCCCGCGAGAAGAATATCATCTAGCAGACGCTCTAGCCACAATATCATCTATGTTTAAACTTAAATGGGATAACAAGGCTCCCTAGATCACCATCGAGCGAATGGAGGAACCAACGCACTGTCACGAGATTAATACTGAAGAAGTAGTGGACCAGCCTTGGTTTCACGAAGTCAAGAAGTATCTCGAGGCTCAAGAATATCCAGAAGGAGCTTCAATCAATGATAAGAAGTTCTTAAGGAGATTCTCTGCTAAATTCTTCCTTAGTAATGGCATTCTGTACAAATGCAATTATGACTCTGTGTTACTTTGGTGCATAGATAAGGTTGAAGCTGAAAGGATCATGGCTGAATTACATGAAGGCACTTTTAGCACCCATTCCAGTGGGCATACGATGGCAAAGAAAATCCTACGGGCAGGCTATTACTGGTCTACCATGGAAGCAGATTGCTATCAACACTCTCGGACATGCCATAAGTGTCAGATTTATGCTGACAAGGTGCACGTACCTCCGGTTCCTTTGAATGTCTTGACGGCTCCTTGGCCCTTTGCTATGTGGGGGATTGATATGATTAGGGAAATCAAGCCGACAACCTCCAATGGACACCGTTTCATCCTAGTGGCCATTGACTATTTTACAAAGTGGGTGGAGGCAGCTTCCTTTGCTTCCGTTACCAAGAATGTTGTTGCCCGTTTTATCAAACAAAATCTTATTTGCCGGTACGGTATCCCGAAAAGGATCATCATTGACAATGGTACAAATCTCAACAACACTATGATCACCGCCTTATGCGAGCAATTCAAGATTCAGCATCACAATTCTTCTCCTTATCGACCAAAGATGAATGGTGTTGTCGAAGCTGCGAATAAGAACATTAAAAAGATCATACAAAAAATGACGGTCACATACAAGAACTGGCATGAGATGTTACCGTTCGCCCTCCACGGGTATCGTACCACAGCTCGCACGTCAACTGGGGCAACACCCTATTATCTGGTTTACGGCATGGAAGATATCTTGCCTATCGAGGTCCAGATCCCCTCTTTGAGGATTATGAAGGATGCAGGGCTGAACGAAGACGACTGGATCCAGAATCGACTTGATCAACTGAACTTGATTAATGAGAAGAGACTTACTGTTGTTTGCCATGGTTAAATGTATCAAAAACGGATGATCAAGGCTTTCAACAAAAAGGTCAGACGCTAATGTATCAAGTGGGGGATCTAGTGATCAAACACATCATACTGTCACAAGGTGATCCTAGGGGAAAGTGGACTCCTACCTATGAAGGGCCATTTGTAATCAAAAAAATTTTCTCTGGTGGGGCAATGATTTTGACCACCATGGATGGTGACGACCTGCCACATCCTGCGAACACGGACATAGTCAAAAGATACTACGCATAAGAGACCCACTAGGTTAACATACCTAGGCAAAACAAGGGAATCCCAGCGAACCAAAAGGGTTTGGGCAAAAATTAGGGATAAAACAAAAAAATATGTACACCCGGCAAGTTGAAAACCCGAAAGGACGACTTGGGCAAAAAAGGATTTCCCGGTGGACTGAAAACCCGAAAGGGCGGTCCAGGCAAAAGTTAGGGAATTAAAGCGTATGACTATGTCCCGTTGGATCACTTTACGGACAACCTTTGGCTTCCACTGACAAACTCAGAATTTCTGATCCATTCAATTATCTTCGGACGAGGAAACAAATAGACAAGATGCTCGAAGATACGAAGGCTATAGCAGAATGGAAACCCCCTGGATTTTTTTTACACATAACTATCTTTTCTTTGTATCAAATTTTTCTTTTTACGATAACATTTTCTTACTAGAATGTTTGTCTCCTTGTACAAAAATACTTACTCAAGTCAATACAAAGATATCTCTTTGAAAATGCAAAAACTATATGTTTTTCTTTACGCTCGTATTTTGTCTACAAAAACGTCAAATGATTCATTGTTGAACATATGCATTTGAATATAATTACTGTTTACAAATAAACAAAATGAAAAAAAGACAATTACTGATGGGTTGCATGGATAGGGAAATACCTCTAGGCTATTACCTAAGAAATCCCCACAGTACGTCGTTTAATCCCCAGCGGAACAAAACTCCCAGTTATCACTCCCCAGTAGAAGTCGTCAAATTTCTCAGGATTCCCCAATGGAATTTTACAAGCAGTATACGACATTTCTCTTACAATAAAGTTTATTTCTTTAAACAGAAATTCATCAACACTTAGACTTCACAACATGAAGACTTATACTCCATATACTCAACAGCAGTCAAGGATTTATTTACCCCAATCCAACAACAGTACAACAAACTAGCTCACATATGCATACATTGCATCCATATATCATAAACATTGACAACATGAAGGCATTATACTATGCATTTCATACAACATGACTCTACATTTTAGCTAACATTTTACCCTTTTCAGGATAAGGTTAAACAACTACCATTAACAATATTCAGAGTTTCTTTCAGATACAGTGCAGATACGCTCCAGACACGGACGCCATTCTGATACTCATTCAAGACTCAACTTTCAGATACAGTTCAGATACGCTCCAGATACAGATACCATCCTGATACTCATTCATATTCAACTTTTTGATATAGTTCAGATACGCTCCAGACACTGATGCCATTCTAACACTCATTCAAAACTAGCTCTCAGATACAGTATAGATACGCTCCAGACACGGATGCCATCCTGATACTCATTCATATTCAACCTTTTGATACAATTCAGATACGCTCCAGACACAGATGCCATTTTGATACTCATTCAGACTCAACTCTCAGATACAGTTCAGATACGCTCAGACACGGACGCCATTCTGATACTCATTCTTTCAATTTACGAATTACAATTCAACAACCACTCTTGGCTGGCATCTACAAGCCCATCTCTAAAAAAATTCTATCACCTCTACAAATGGCATCTTTAAGCCCATTCCCTCGACTCTCACGTCGCCAAGTGCAAATTTCTGGGCACTCTAGTGTCCAATCATCTTCCACCTTCGAGTCACGACCAGCAAAACATGCCAATCTAACTCTTCAGGCTTAAGAAGATTGAACAGGGGCAGCTGTTGTACCCCAAAATTTTCCCTCCTACTTATCAATAATTTTCTCAAAAGATCTCCTTTGGATCAAGACTGCATTTGGGTTGATCAGCTCAAGGCACCTCCTCAAGAACTGATGACTGGAAATTAGGGTTTGAGATTGCACAAGGATTTTTGAACTTCCAATGCCCCATATGACTTTCATGGATCATTATGGACCCCTAATATTACTCATGTCAAGTTTCAAGCCTTGGATCACACTTTTGATCAGTCAATTGAACAGTTGACCTAAAAACCATCTGTATTGGGGAAAAAGTCAACCATGACCAATTTACAGTCAAACTTCATAATTTTTTATCCACACTAACATTTTAAACTCATATGTATCATTTGAACAAGTTTGGACCATAATTCCTCAAGAAATTTGATCAAATCATCAAAAGGGCAAAATGGTCAAAATTAGGGTTTTGACTAGGAAAGGACAATTTCTGGTTTTTGACCTAGCAAATGATCAATTGGGTTAAGGCATGATCTCAAGAGTCCAATTGCATCACTTTTACCTAATGACATGGTTCAAAACACTACAAGTCCATTGGATTGACAGATGAATTTTTCAGTCAACTGATCAAAAGTCAACTGTATACTGAAAAGTCAAACTTTGACTTTTTGGTCAAAATCAAATGTCAAAGATCATAATTCATCAAAACATGTCAAAATATGAAACTTGTTCATCAAGAAATCAAGAATTCAAGATTTTATTTTGAAAAGATGAAATTTCTTAACTTTGAGCTAAATTTCCACCATGATGCAGAATGATTCAAGAGAAACTTCCAACATGAAAGTTGTATATCTCCATGAAATATACAACTTTTCTTCATACAAATTCTCCTAAAAATTCTTGGATCTCAAGTTATAATTTTGTTAATACATGCTCATGAACTAAAAATGACTTAGTGAAATTTTGCCCTAGTTAGGCAGATTTTTGAGGCTTTGATCTAAGCAAATGAGCTATTATCCAAGTTGCATTTCCATTAATGGCACAAAGTGAACACTTCCATTCTTGTAAAGCAAGCTTTTTGCATAAAGTCATTCTTGAGCCTCTAAATTGTTCCCTCTGATCACATTCCATCCACAAAGTTAGAAACAAACTTGTTTAAAGCATGAACTACTCTATCTTAGCAAGTACACAAGCATTGAAACTTGTTTTCTCAAAAATCACATGTTTGGCTTAAGGATGCAAATTCAAAATCTGAGTTGTTACAACCTCAAAACCTCTTGCTTATAAGTATACACACTATTTTCAAGTTGACTGTTGTACCCCAAAATTTTCCCTCCCATATTTCTCAAAACATTGCAAGAAAGATTTCCAAGTTGCTCAAGGTTGCTCAAGAATTGGTCAGACAAGCTATCTCCTAAGGCAATCTATCCCAAATTAGGGTTTCATGTTGCATCAAGATACTTGAATACAAGTGACTCAAAATGCTCAAAATTGTCCTAATATGTTCTCAAGATCATCCATGTCAAGTTTCAAGCCTTGCAGAGAAAGTTTGCCCAGTCAATTGCTCAAAAGATCCAAAAATCGACTGTGCTAGGGCAAAAGTCAACTGTGACCTACATACAGTCAAACTTCAAGATTTTTGGCCAATATCCTCATTTTGAAGTTTATTTCATCATTTGATCAAGGTTTTATCATGATTCATCAAGGATTGCTCACAATTCATCAAGATTCAAAAGTTGCTAAATTAGGGTTTTGTAGGAAAAGTCAACCCAACTTTGACCAAGCATAACTTTCTCATACTTTATGCGAAATGAACCATCCAAAGCTCATTTTGAAGAGGATGCAATTTCCTACAATCCATCTTCATACCCCAACATCACAAAATGTAGTCACAAGAAGTTATGGATTTTGACATTATAGGTCATTTTTGAAAGTCAACAAAAACACCTTTTTTGTCAAAGCTTCTAACTTGAGAATGGAATATCAAAATGAGATGATACCAAAAGGGTTGATTATAGGACATCTCAAGCTTTCTAAAAAGTCCAAGAACACCTCCAAAAGTCCAAACTTGAAGAAGTTATGCATTGTTGAAGTTGGACCTTTTTGCAAAATTGCCAAAAGTCAACTATCCCCAAAACTTTAAATTTTGCCAAATGGGCCCATTATTTTTCACTTGTTTTGAGTTGGAATTGAAGCCTACGTGCTCCATCCTTGCCCATGTGTCCATATCATTTTTTTATTAATTATTTTGATTTTATTTGAATTAATTTGATTTAAATCAAAATAAATCAAATAAAAATCCAAAGGCATTGATAAAAAAGATTTTATGTTGATTTCAGGTTCCATTATGCAGCTGGCCATCATCAAATTCATATCAAATCAATTGTGTGCAAAAAAGATTGAAATCAAGCAAATTTGGAAAGTTTTAATGGAGGAATCAAATCAAATTCAAGGGCAATGATAGAGCAAGATTTGAACAACAAATGTTACCCTAATCCAAGGCACAATACATAAGCAAGCTAGAGGCACGAGAATCAGGGTTGGAAATCACTGGTGGAGGCAGAACAAAAACTTGCAAAATCACAAAAAAGTGAGAGATCGAAATCAACCCTAGAGGCATTTTCAGAGCTTGATATTGGTCTCAATCGATTGCTAGCCATCTCCAGAAGCGAAACCAATCAGAATCACACGTTTTCCAGCTTCCTAGAGCTCTGTAAGTGGTCCCCTAATCTGCCCCATTCTTGAAATCGATTTGTGTTGTTCTTGCATCTATAGCAAAAACTAATTGCATATTTTGATCCACCATGCCATTTACAGTCTTTTGGTATCATTTAATTTCATTTATCTAACCTATATTGCAATTCACCATAGTTAGGGTTTCAAGGTTTCGTTTAGGGGTTTTCATTTCAGGTAAAATCAGCCTTAATGATGGCTATAGGTGTGACCGGAAGAAGAAGGCGAGTTTAACCATGGCGTCAGAAGGAATTTCTATGGCCTATAGAGGATTTTAGAGTGAGACAGGTGTGATCCGTGGGAATAGAACTGACTGTTTTGGAATGCTGGTTCGCGTTTTGCGTTTGTTTTTGCAAAATGTCACGGTAAGCAAGAGTCGCCATCATCTTTTATTTTATCCAACAAGGAAAGGACAAAAGCACAGAAAAAATTCCTTTTTGAGATGTTTCTCGGGTTCGGGAGGTAGATTATAGAAAGGGAAGGTGTTAGCACCCTTTCTATCCGTGGTTATCCACGGGCTCTTAGGTACTTGCTCATTGTGTTTTCAAAATTTGCTTTTCTTTGTGTTTGTGGGTTTGAAAGAAGTTTTGTTTTGAAATGGGTGTAAGTGCGAAAAGTTTTGTTTTGTTTTTTAAAAGGAGCAAGTAATTAAGAACCATCTACCTACTCAAAAAAGGAATTAATCTGTACAAATGTCCTTTAGACAACGCTATCCCACTATTGAGGAGTAGGTAGCACCGTCGTTGGAGTTTTTGGGTCAATTCGGTTGAGGGACGTGTGGTCACTAAAGCAATGTTAGGACGCCTTAGCGGTAAACCTAATGTCTTAGATCATTTTATCCGAGGCAACCGTTTCGAGGTAACTTATGATCTTTGGACAAGAGGGCGACCTCTAAAACTTCCTATACTCAATGACCACGTTCAAAGGCAACCAAGTGAGGTGTACCCTAAGAGCGCGCATGTGCGAGTGTGTTATTTCGGTTAATTTTATCTTTACCTGTCATGGGTTATCTATGTTGATTTTAAGTTCATACATTGAATCTTGTCATGCATTCCCTATTATCAAACATCTAACAGTTAATATTATACGAAATTTAAATCTAAGCTATTACAAGGCGTCGGGTATTTACATCGCCAAAAACAAACCCTTTAATTTAAATTGCGGAAAGTAAAAATAAAGCGATAAATAAATAAAGCCCTAATTAAAAACTATTAAATACTGGAAACAATTACAATATTGGAAATACGGATCGCGTGCGAGAAATTAAGACGACGCATTTTTTAGGGTTTTGACCCCTTTTTATTAAAGAAAAGATTTTTGCTTATTTTTGAATTAAATGGGATTAAACTAAATGAACAATTAAATTAAATAATGAAAATATTTTTGGATTTTTTATATTTTGGGAAATAAAATAAAATGATTAAAAGTTGGTAAAACCTAATATTCTAAATTAATTTTAATTTATTGCAAAAAATATTAAATGTTTAAACCTATTTAAAACTAAGTTAATTAATTAATATTTATTTACAAAAATAAAATAATGAAATTAATAAAAATAATATTTTTGTTTTGATGTTTTTGATTTTATTAAGAAAATGATTTAATTGGTTAATTTAAATAATAATAATAATTAGTATCAAATAAATAATAAGAAATATAAAAGAAAAGAATAACCAAGGGGTTTGGGCCAGCTTTGGAGGGTGAGATCAACACTTCTTTGGCCCAACAGGCGCAAGCCTGTATTGACTTTGCTGCTTCCATGTGACACATTGACTAGGCCTCACCATAGACCATCATCCCTGAACTGCCAGATTTGGCCTGGGGCCATCTGGCGCCTCAAGATCTGAGGGAGTATCATGTACCACACACTTTGCCTTGCACCGGAATATCTGAAAGAAAAAATCAAGAAATATGTGGGGGACCTGGGATTCGAACCCAGGTCCCATTGGTTTTTCCACTCACGCCTCCACCAACTGAGCTATGGTGCTTTATTGTTAATAAAATAAATGCTGATTATTATATGTGAAAAGCAAGCAAATTACTGGAAATAAAAAAAACGCGCGGAATTTATTTGAACAGGCCAATGAAACATGAACACGTCTTCATCTTCTCCAATGGCCCTGGTATATTTTCCTGCGGATTTGAATCCGCAACAAAATCCGTGGCATCATCCTATAATGAATTCTAGGTCACAAAAATGCAAACCAAACCCATCATCCTGTTCGCCTCGTTCTCCTAAATCCATCCATGGCCATGTGTGATACGGTGGGAGAACTGACTTGGGATTTTGCGTTTGTTTTCGCACTTGTTCGGTTTAGCAAGAGTCGCCACCGACTTTTTATTTTATCTAAACGAAAGGTAAAAAAGCACAGGAAAGACCTTTGAGATGTTTTCTTGGGTTCGGGGGGTAGATTATGAAAAGGGAAGGTGCTAGCACCCTTTTCATCCATGGTTTTCCACGGGCTCTTAGTTACTTGCTTAGATCACTTACTTTGCATTTCTATTGTTTGAAATGGTGCTTTTTAATTGTTTGAAATGGTGCTTTGTGTGTGATTTTGGAAAATGTTTTGAAGAGAGGCCATTATTGTGGCAACCTTTGTAATGATTCTTGTTTTGAATGTATACAAAGGTGTTTTTGTCTTTTGAAAGGTTTTCAGTATTTGAAAGTAGGGTTTTGAAATTATGTTGTGGAGTGTGTTTTGAAAAGTAGCAAGGATGTTTTTGCAAGCTTGATCAAGTAGCTAAGAGCTATCTACCCTATTTTACTCAAAGATCTTTCTTATGTTTTTTAACCCTTTTAACAGTGTTGTTTCACCATTGTATTTGGTGAACAACCTTGTGTTAGGATGTTAACGGGACAGGCGCGGGTCATCGTATAGACCATGGTAGCAATAGTGTTAAGTATCTTTGGCAATTTTCTTGAGGGACTTGATCATTTTGTTTAGGCAACTCAGATAGTGTCATCGAGGGACTATGATCTTTTTGTTTGTTTTTGTTTTGCCAAAGTACTCAACATGCAACCATGGCCCATTTTTGAAGGCAACAAGTGGATGAAACCCTAGGGGTGCAAGTGTGAATGGTGTATTGATTTTCGGGCGTTTATCTTGTATTGGGTTATCTAGCGGTTGATTTTTGGATCTTCGCATACAAACCCTAATTACTATACAGTATATGGAAAGCGATAAATTGCGGGAATTTAGAGTCTAAGTTATTACAAGTAAGTATCCGAGGATGGGGGTATAAATGTTTACAAATGGGGATGAGTCTTGTCAGAATAGTAATGTCCAAGTATTATGTTACAACCAAATTGAACTGTTGTATTCTCAATGTAGAAATATAACAAGACATAAAAAATAAAGAGAATCAAAAATATTGTGAGATGTATGTGGTTATTTACAAATGATCAAATGAAATATTAACCTAATGAAAATTAAGTGCTTTTTATTATTTTTTTGTTTTTGTTAGTTTTATATAAACAAAGCGTTTTAAAGAAAGAATTATTTAACTTAATGAAATTCTATTATTTATATATTTTTGTTAATGTTTTTTTTAGAAATTTTATGTAAAAAGATTAATTAAACAAAGAGTTTTAAAACAAAGAAAAATTATTTAAAAAATTCTATTAATTACATACTTTTAAATGCAATAAATGTTAAAAAAAGCTATTAAGAATATTTTATACAAAATTTAATATCTTATCTTTTTTTTAACAAAAAGAGAAGAAAAAGAATTAGGTTATAGAAAAAATGAAAATAAGGTGATAATAATAAAAAGGTATTGATTTGTAAAACATAAAAAAAGAAGTTAAGTGGGCTTTGAGGAATGCACTTGGCCCAAATAAAGGAAACATAGTTAGACTAAAGGGGGGTGCAGGCGCTGAAAGTAATTGGGCCTTAGTGTTTTGATTTGGGCGAAGGCCCACGATGTTTGACAAAGTTTGTTTAGGGTTTGGCGCTTCATGCTTTCTGAATTAGGGTTGTAGTTTTGTGAACGGTGCCGCTCCTCTCTTTTTGTCTTCATCCTCTCTGTCTTTCTCAAACCAAGAACAATTGATGTCCTCTCCCCTCGCCTTAGGCCACCAGAACGCCACCTCCAACCTCTCCTCCCCGTGATGGTACAAGGCGGCGATTTAAAAAGGTATTATTCATTCTAAATGCGTTTTAGGGTTTAGGTTCGTGCAGGTTTAATTTTTGCATGTTTTGATCTTTGATGCTTGTGTTTGTGTGAGGTAAAAAGAAAGAGGGAAATTGATACCTTTTGGTTTTGTTTCTGGAGAGGCGGAGGGTGGGATCGGCGGCGCTCTCAGGTGGCCGGAGGAGGGAGCGGGATGATGATGCTAGCGTTGTTTGGTACTTTGTATTTTTAGCTTTTCTTGAATTGTTTTGTAATGAGATATTTCTGAAAACACTTGAATGCCGAGTTCTCTCTTCTTCTTATCTGAACGTTGGCTTTTGATGATGAGTACTTCTGAAATGTTGTTCTGATTTGATGTTTACTGATTGTTAATGGTGAACGTTATTTCTGATACTTGCTTGTTGTTGACTTCATTTCTGACTTCTGGACCTCTTCTTTTTCTTCGGGGTGTTAGCTTTTAATGATGAGTATGTGCTCTGGAAAAAAAATTGTTTGTTGTTATTGATTTGGTGTTTTTGATATCTGAGTTTGCTTTATGAGTTGGCAGACTTGAATGGTTTGTAAGGCAGGTTTTGACAGGCTTGTTTGAAGGCAGGTTATGCTTGATAGTTTTGACGCAGGCTTGGATCTATTGTTTGATACAGGCAGGCTTGCTTGAAAGTTTGTAGTTTAGGCCGGTTACTGAGTTTTTGTCTTGCTTTAGTTTTGTGACCCCCTGTTGCAGTTTGTAGGTTTGGAAATAGACTTGCTGCTATAGGTTTGTGTTTGAACAAGTTTGAAGGCTTGTTTGGTCAGGCGGGCTACTGAGTTTTGCTTGTGGTTTGCAAGCAGTTTGATAGCTCTTTGTAGTTATTGTGCAGGTTTTGGACTTGCATTTTTTTGGTTCTCTAGGAAGACTGGTGTTGTTGATATCAGCTTGCAGTTTGTGAGTTTAGTACAGGTTGGAGGTTTTATTTGTTTGGTACAAGCAGGTTTGCTGAGTTTTGCTTGTGGTTTGCTTGCAGTTTGCTTCTGGTTTTGAAAGCAAGCTCCAGTTTTTGTGGCCTGTCTTTGAACTGTTTGAACTGTTCTATTTATTCTTATCCTTTTAAGCCTGCCAAAACTGCAAGCCTTCTACTTCACTCTCTTTCTCTCTCCATAAAAAGCATATTTAATTGCTTAATGTACTTTTTCTGAAAAGATTGTTGGATTGAAAATGATGAAAAGTTTTTTTGACAAGCTTGCTTGCTTGTATCTTGGTTTATCTCTGCATTTTCCATATTTTCTGCATTGATAGTTTCTTGACAGCTTGTGTACTTGGTTGACAGTTTTGTGCAACTTGGTTTGGACAACTTGTGTACTTAGTTGACAGTTTGTGCAACTTGGTTTGCTTTTTGTTGACTAGTGCAATTTGTTTGTTCAGTTTGACCTTGTGCAGCTTGTGCCTTCTTTGTATGCAGCCTTGTGCCTTGTATTTAATTGATTATATGCTTGCAAAAATATTTTACTTTCCTCTTTGTGAACCAAGAAGAGAAATCTTGTTGTGATTTGCAAAGGGGACGAGTAAAACATGATGAAACCAAAACAATCTGATTCCGGCCAACAATCTTTAATGATGACTTTATATTTATCTGCCTGAAAATGCTTTTTTTAATTTAACTGTACTGATTTCTTTTTTCTGTCTTTGCAGGTAAATACCAGTTAGATAATGGAAGAAGCAGTAGAAGATAGAAGACTTCAAGAGATTTAGATTTTAGATTTATTTTCTTTTCAATTATTGTAATAAATATTATTGTAAACATTGTAAATAAATTTACAGTATTCAAATAACATTTGTAACAACAATTAAAATAAATAAAAAGTCTTTGTCAGATAATTCCTTATCTCTTCTGCACTGTCTATTTAATTATTTAAATCTCTTGAATTAAAATAATTGGAAATGCATCCCAATAACTTTAACTCAGATAAAATAAATAATCAACAAACTTTGCAAACTCGCAACCTTGCATTAACCACAATACGCCCGGCATTCCAATTAATCATATGCTTTGTACAGTTAAACAAACAAACATCCATACACCTTTCACTTCACTGATCAAACCAATACTTCAAACTTTCAATCAAAAGCCTCAGCTCCTAGCCCAGATGTTTAGGTTTTGAGAAACAAACAACAATCTTGAACAAGCGTAAAACAATGTAACAGTCAATTGAAATACTGTGGATTCAAATTCTTTTGAGAAATACGAGTGAAAAACCCTAATTCCAGATTTTCCGTCAAAGAAAAGTCTGCTTGATCCATTCCTGAGCCAAACTCAACCAAATCAATATAAACCCTAATTTTGGACTGACTGATAAAGAAAAATCTGTTTGACTGATTCAAAATCAATGGAAACCCTAATTTTGGGTTGACTGATAAGAAAAAGTCTGTTTGACCGATTCTTGAGCCAATCTGAAAAAATCAGGGAAAACCCCGAAGTTGTGATTTCTTGTGAAAAAGGGAGGGCAAATTTTGGGGTACAACAGTTGCCCCTGTTCCATCTTCTTGAACCTGAAGAGTTAGATTGGCAATTTTGCCGTTCGCGACTTGAAGGTAGAAGAACGATTGGACACTAGAGTTCCCAAAAAATTTGCACTCGTCGAAGCGTAGTTGAGGGAATGGGCTTAAAGATGCCATTTAGAGATGTGACAGAATCTTGTCTGAGATGGGCTTAAAGATGCCATCTGGAGATGTGAAAGAATCTTGTTTGAGATGGGCTTAAAGATGCCATCTGGAGATGTGAAAGAATCTTACTGGAGATGGGCTTAAAAGATGCCATCCAAGAATGTTTGTTGTAGGTGTGTGGGTGAGTATCAGAAAGGTATCCATGTTTGGAACATCTCTGAGCTGGGGGTCTGAATAAGCAATAGATTGACATCCATGTTGGGAAGCATCCGTAAACTGTTTTCAAAAGTTGAATCTGAACAAGCGATAGATTAACATCCGTGTTTGGAGAATCCGTAAACTGTTTTCAAAAGTTGTGTCTGAACAAGCGATAGATTAACATCCGTGTTTGGAGAATCCTTAAACTGTTTTCAGAAGTTGAATCTGAACAAGAGATATATTAACATCCGTGTTTGGAGAATCCGTAAACTGTTTTCAGAAGTTGAGTCTGAACAAGCGATTAATTAACATCCGTGTTTGGAGAATCCGTAAACTGTTTTCAGAAGTTGAGTCTGAACAAGCGATAGATTAACATCCGTGTTTGGAGAATCCGTAAACTGTTTTCAGAAGTTGGCGATTGAATCTGAATGAGAGATAGAATGGCCGCCGTGTGTGGGGTATATCTATAGTGTATTTGACTAATTGTTAATGATAGCCTTTTAATCTTATCCTGAAAAGGGTAAAATGTTAGCTGAAACATAAAGTCATGTTGCATGATATGTATGATGCAATGTATGTGTTATATGAGTGTAATGAATGTGTATGTAAGCTGATCAGCCGCCTTGCTGAGGAGGATAAATCCTGGATGGCTGGAGGTAATAAAAATCTTTGACCGTTGTCGGGGAAAATAAGTCCTTGACTACTGCCGAGGATTGAAAATCCTTTGATCAGCATGTGCAAACAATGATATTAAAATAATGAAAAGTTTATACTTGTCTCGAAGTTTTGAAAAATGCATTTTTTAGCAGAAAAATTTTATAAGACAAATTCAACACAAGATTTAGGGCAAAGCCTTACAGGAGTCGGGATACCTTTTGTAACAGTATGCTTTCAAACTAACCCATGCTTCAATTAGGACTTTCGAAGGGTTGTAACGTGGCTTGGTTCACGGTTTAAGAAACAAAGGATAAAGGCTCAAAGTATATTTGTACCCACCCGCTCTTCGTGATGTCCTTCAATCCTAAACTCAGTTAACTGTGCGTCGAACTCTATTCGAGCTTGGAATGACATTTTGGTGATGGTTCACACAAGTTGAATTTATTGGTAGGCAGTCATCATTTTTGCAACATTTTTCATGTTGTTGAGGATTTATAATGACCTTTTTCTTTTGATTCGCTATCCCTAATTTTTGCCTGACTGCTCCTGTTTTCGAGATTACAGTCAGCGAGATGCCCTAGCTTTCTTAAGCCTCCTTTATAGGTTTTGGCTCAGTGGGCTTTTCTCTTTTGAGAGATTGTCTGCCTATGAGATAAAGAACCATCACTGTCTTTTGGTTCCAAAGGAAATGTTTTTGATGTCATTCGTTGTATTATGCACTGCGAGTTTGCGACTTCAATGCGCATCTTTTGAATTAACTGAGAGACTACCCTGCCCCAGGTTTAAATCAAAGGTTTCATTTTGTGTTTAAAACAAAAAACTCCTACTTCTTTGGCTCGAAGGGGTTGACTAGGGATTATCTTCCTTATAACTCCAGTGTTTTCTATTTGAAAGAAACGCCTGTACATCGTCAGCAAGGTCTGTTCAAAAGCATACTGTATGAGATTATGGTATTGTTTCGTCATCCTCCCTCTAAAGGCTTGTAGCTTTTTTATCAAGAGTTAAATATCATAAAGAAAGTAGAAAGCATAGTTTAAGAATAGTGAAAATGAATGGATGAATTCAAGACAAACATATGCAATGCATTAATGAAACAGAGTTTGACATTAACAGATAATTGTTTGAATAACAAAAGAAATTACAATTTGAAAATTCAAATGGAACAAAAGTCTCTTGGTTTGAATTTTGTCATTTCAGGTGGAGAAACCTTAGCGGAAGATTTTCATCTCGCCATCCGGCATGAATTCCAACACTCCTTCGTCAATCAAGTCTTGGATCTTATTTTTCAAAGCCCAACAGTCATCGGTGTCATGTCCAAGACTATGGGAGTGGTATACACAAAACGCGTCGAGGTGATAGCTAGGAGTATAGGTATTGGGCTTCCGAATATGATCCTTTAAAGCAAGCAGATTGACCTCCAACAAGCATTTCAGTATTAGAGATGATGGTATGTCAGTCTCAGAGAAATGTCTTCTAGACGTATTTTGCTTACGCCGATTACCCTGTTGACGCTGACGAGGTTGTTGCTGGGCTTGTGACCCTGAAGCAAGTTGGGGAGCCTTTCCCTTGTTTTCTTGTCTCAAAGGGGGTTGAATGATGACTTGATCTTCAACCTTAGATGTTTGCCCCACTTGGTTGACCCGAAGCAGCTTGTTGACGAGAACCCTGAGCTCTTCTTGTCTTTGAGCCAGGTCTTGAATGAGAGCCATCTGGCCCACCAGTTGTCCCATCATCTGGATCTTCATTGTTGCCAGCTCAATCTGAAGTTCTTCCAACTGATCATTCCTGACACTGCTTGAATTCCCTAGGACCATGCCCCTTGTGAAGAGAGCTTTCACTTCTTCTTGCCCCTGAGACAGGTTCAAGAACATTTCTTGGAGTTGAGCATTTTGATCCTGGATATCTTTGACAGTCCTCTCTAGATCCATCTCTACTGAAATAAATAGTAAGAGAATAAGGAGACCTGAAAAGGATAACCTGTTACGATGCAATGCATGATATGTGGATGCATGTTTTCAAAAATCTCTCAGGGTAAACACAAGAAAATGTTAGAGGTTGAATTTTGATCAACATCTTTGATTGGAGAACTTTGTATTGGTGGATGTCTTTCCACGAGAATCAACCTCACCATGTCAAGTGGGTCATAGCCCCCGACTCAAGTTGTTGCACTTGATTTTTTTTTGACGGCGTTCGTTTAGAGGAAAATGAAACCTCTTGCCCTTTGGTAGACGTCTGGTTCAACGTGACCCTGCATCAAAAGACCCTCGAGCTCCTTGAAATGGTTATTGAAAGTGCTATGGTATGATGTTATGATGTTATGTACATGTATGCAAAAGTAAGCAGGTGTATATACAGGTAGTCATATTCACATAAAGCAGACAAGTACTTAGGTTTTAGGCTTGCATGGGGTTTGTAGGTAAGTACCCTCTTGAAGTTTGTTGGCTCAACCTGTCCTATAAATAGTAACCGGGTTCTAAGGAGCTCAATATCACTGGATTATTTTCTTTGTTCATTGTTTTGGTTTAGCCACTTAACTGGCGACCAAAATATTCCAAGAAAACAATCCTCAATGAGTGTAGTATCGAGTATCTACCAACTTCGGACTGCACCAAAGTCGGTCATCTCACCACCCCTAAAAAGGCCAAGATGGTCAAGTAAGGTTCTAAGAGTCCATTAGTGCTTCATGACATCACTCAGCGGCCCCGTATTCTCTTTGATTGACTCAAAGGCTACCGGTACCCACAAATATGTCACATTAACGTAGCTACTGCTTCAACCATGTCGGTATACTCCGCACAGTTCCCTCACAGTTTATTGCTACTTACCTAAAAGGTGTCCCCAAATCCGGGTGTAGGATTTAAGACAAACCCAAGCAAGGAACCAAAAAGTAAAGCAATCAAAGCAATCAAGGTAAGCATGTAAAGGTGATCTAAACCCTAAGGTAACCCCACACAGAGATATATCCCCAGCAGAGTCGCCAGTTCTGTGATACGATGGAAGAACTGACTTGGGATTTTGCGTTTGTTTTCGCACTTGTTCGGTTTAGCAAGAGTCGCCACCAACTTTTTATTTTACCAAAGGAAAGGTCAAAAAGCACAGGAAAGACCTTTGAGATGTTTTCTTGGGTTCGGGGGGTAGATTATGAAAAGGGAAGGTGCTAGCACCCTTTTCATCCATGGTTTTCCATGGGCTCTTAGTTACTTGCTTAGATCACTTGCTTTGCATTTCTATTGTTTGAAATGGTGCTTTTCAATTGTTTGAAATGGTGCTTTGTGTGTGATTTTGGAAAATGTTTTGAAGAGAGGCCATTATTGTGGCAACCTTTGTAATGATTCTTGTTTTGAATGTATACAAAGGTGTTTTTGTCTTTTGAAAGGTTTTCAGTATTTGAAAGTAGGGTTTTGAAATTATGTTGTGGAGTGTGTTTTGAAAAGTAGCAAGGATGTTTTTGCAAGCTTGATCAAGTAGCTAAGAGCTATCTACCCTATTTTACTCAAAGATCTTTCTTATGTTTTTTTAAAACCCTTTTAACAGTGTTGTTTCACCATTGTATTTGGTGAACAACCTTGTGTTAGGATGTTAACGGGACAGGCGCGGGTCATCGTATAGACCATGGTAGCAATATTGTTAAGTATCTTTGGCAATTTTCTTGAGGGACTTGATCATTTTGTTTAGGCAACTCAGATAGCGTCATCGAGGGACTATGATCTTTTTGTTTGTTTTTATTTTGCCAAAGTACTCAACATGCCACCATGGCCCATTTTTGAAGGCAACAAGTGGATGAAACCCTAGGGGTGCAAGTGTGAATGGTGTATTGATTTTCATGCATTTATCTTGTATTGGGTTATCTAGCGGTTGATTTTTGGATCTTCGCATACAAACCCTAATTACTATACAGTATATGGAAAGCGATAAATTACGGGAATTTAGAGTCTAAGTTATTACAAGTAATTATCCGGGGATGGGGGTACAAATGTTTACAAATGGGGATGAGTCTTGTCAGAATAGTAATGTCCAAGTATTATGTTACTACCAAATTGAACCGTCGTATTCTCAATGTAGAAATATAACAAGACATAAAAAATAAAGAGAATCAAAAATATTGTGAGATGTATGTGGTTATTTACAAATGATCAAATGAAATATTAACCTAATGAAAATTAAGTGCTTTTTATTATTTTTGTGTTTTTGTTAGTTTTATATAAACAAAGGGTTTTAAAGAAAGAATTATTTAACTTAATAAAATTCTATTATTTATATATTTTTGTTAATGTTTTTTTAGAAAATTTATGTAAAAAGATTAATTAAACAAAGAGTTTTAAAACAAAGAAAAATTATTAAAAAAAATCTATTAATTACATACTTTTAAATGCAATAAATGTTAAAAAAAAGCTATTAAGAATATTTTATACAAAATTTAATATCTTATCTTTTTTTTTTTTAACAAAAAGAGAAGAAAAAGAATTAGGTTATAGAAAAAATGAAAATAAGGTGATAATAATAAAAAGGTATTGATTTGTAAAACATAAAAAAAGAAGTTAAGTGGGCTTTGAGGAATGCACTTGGCCCAAATAAAGGAAACATAGTTAGACTAAAGGGGGGTGCAGGCGCTGAAAGTAATTGGCCTTAGTGTTTTGGTTTGGGCGAAGGCCACGATGTTTGACAAAGTTTGTTTAGGGTTTGGCGCTTCATGCTTTCAGAATTAGGGTTGTAGTTTTGTGAACGGCGCCGCTCCTCTCTTTTCGTCTTCATCCTCTCTGTCTTTCTCAAACCAAGAACAATTTATGTCCTCTCCCCTCGCCTTAGGCCACCAGAACGCCACCTCCAACCTCTCCTCCCCGTGATGGTACAAGGCGGCGATTTAAAAAGGTATTATTCATTCTAAACGCATTTTAGGGTTTAGGTTCGTGCATGTTTAATTTTTGTATGTTTTGATCTTTGATGCTTGTGTTTGTGTGAGGTAAAAAGAAAGAGGGAAATTGATACCTTTTGGTTTTGTTTCTGGAGAGGCGGAGGGTGGGATCAGCGGCGCTCTCAGGTGGCCGGAGGAGGGAGCGGGATGATGATGCTAGCATTGTTTGGTACTTTGTATTTTTAGCTTTTCTTGAATTGTTTTGTGATGAGATATTTCTGAAAACACTTGAATGCTGAGTTCTCTCTACTTCTTATCTGAACGTTGGCTTTTGATGATGAGTACTTCTGAAATATTTTTCTGATTTGATGTTTACTGATTGTTAATGGTGAATGTTATTTCTGATACTTGCTTGTTGTTGACTTCCTTTCTGACTTTTGGACCTCTTCTTTTTCTTCGGGGTGTTAGCTTTTAATGATGAGTATGTACTCTGGAAAAAAAATTGTTTATTGTTATTGATTTGGTGTTTTTGATATCTGAGTTTGCTTTATGAGTTGGAAGACTTGAATGGTTTGTAAGGCAGGTTTTGACAGGCTTGTTTGAAGGCAGGTTATGCTTGATAGTTTTGACGCAGGCTTGGATCTATTGTTTGATACAGGCAGGCTTGCTTGAAAGTTTGTAGTTTGGGCCAGTTACTGAGTTTTTGGCTTGCTTTAGTTTTGTGACCCCCTGTTGCAGTTTGTGGGTTTGGAAACAGACTTGCTGCTATAGGTTTGTGTTTGAACAAGTTTGAAGGCTTGTTTGGTCAGGCGGGCTACTGAGTTTTGCTTGTGGTTTGCAAGCAGTTTGATAGCTCTCTGTAGTTATTGTGCAGGTTTTGGACTTGCATTTTTTTGGTTCTCTAGGCAGACTGGTGTTGTTGATATCAGCTTGCAGTCTGTGAGTTTAGTACAGGTTGGAGGTTTTATTTGTTTGGTACAGGCAGGTTTGTTGAGTTTTGCTTGTGGTTTGCTTGCAGTTTACTTCTGGTTTTGAAAGCAAGCTCCAGTTTTTGTGGCCTGTCTTTGAACTTTTTGAACTGTTCTTTTTATTCTTATCCTTTTAAGCCTGCCAAAACTGCAAACCTTCTACTTCACTCTCTTTCTCTCTCCATAAAAAGCATATTTAATTGCTTAATGTACTTTTTCTGAAAAGATTGTTGGCTTGAAAATGATGAAAAGTTTTTTTGACAAGCTTGCTTGCTTGTATCTTGGTTTATCTCTGCATTTTCCATATTTTCTGCATTGATAGTTTCTTGACAGCTTGTGTACTTGGTTGACAGTTTTGTGCAACTTGGTTTGGACAGCTTGTGTACTTAGTTGACAGTTTGTGCAACTTGGTTTGCTTTTTGTTGACTAGTGCAATTTGTTTGTTCAGTTTGACCTTGTGCAGCTTGTGCCTTCTTTGTATGCAGCCTTGTGCCTTGTATTTAATTGATTATATGCTTGCAAAAATATTTTACTTTCCTCTTTGTGAACCAAGAAGAGAAATCTTCTTGTGATTTGCAAAGGGGACGAGTAAAACATGATGAAACCAAAACAATCTGATTCCGGCCAACAATCTTTAATGATGACTTTATATTTATCTGCCTGAAAATGCTTTTTTTAATTTAACTGTACTGATTTCTTTTTTCTGTCTTTGCAGTTAAATACCAGTTAGATAATGGAAGAAGCAGTAGAAAATAGAAGACTTCAAGAGATTTAGATTTTAGATTTATTTTCTTTTCAATTATTATAATAAATATTATTGTAAACATTGTAAATAAATTTACAGTATTCAAATAACATTTGTAACAACAATTAAAATAAATAAAAAGTCTTTGTCAGATAATTCCTTATCTCTTCTGCACTGTCTATTTAATTATTTAAATCTCTTGAATTAAAATAATTGGAAATGCATCCCAATAACTTTAACTCAGATAAAATAAATAATCAACAAACTTTGCAAACTCACAACCTTGCATTAACCATAATACGCCCGGCATTCCAATTAATCATATGCTTTGTACAGTTAAACAAACAAACATCCATACACCTTTCACTTCACTGATCAAACCAATGCTTTAAACTTTCAATCAAAAGCCTCAGCTCCTAGCCCAGATGTTTAGGTTTTGAGAAACAAACAACAATCTTGAACAAGCGTAAAATAATGTAACAGTCAATTGAAATACTGTGGATTCAAATTCTTCTGAGAAATACGAGCGAAAAACCCTAATTCCAGATTTGCCGTCAAAGAAAAGTCTGCTTGATCCATTCCTGAGCCAAACTCAACCAAATCAATATAAGCCCTAATTTTGGACTGACTGATAAAGAAAAATCTATTTGACTGATCCAAAATAATTGGAAACTCTAATTTTGGATTGACTGATAAGAAAAAGTCTGTTTGACCGATTCTTGAGCCAATCTGAAAAAATCAGGGAAAACCCCGAAGTTGTGATTTTTTGTGAAAAAGGGAGGGTAAATTTTGGGGTACAACACCATGGCTTGTCTTGATTTTACCTGTAATCAAAACGCCTAAAAACAAAGAACCAAAACCCTAGCTTTGGGCATGGCTGTACAGGCTATAAAAATGCAATTAAATTATGCCAAAAGCTTCATAATGCAACGAAAAGCATGAATATACAAATATTTAGGCAAAGAGATGCAAGAATCCAAGGTTGCGAATTCGTGCACAGGGCTATGTCCTTGAGTACTTACAGCGTGATTTAGGAGGTCTCAAGGCTTGGTTTTGATCTCTTTGGCTTCAGTGAACGTCAGGCAAGGAAGCTACGTTGAGATTTTGGATTGAATCGTGCTCTAAGTATGATTTCAGTTTCCATTTTTTCAAGCTTTTTCTCCAATTTGGTTTGGCCGTCTCCGCAGCTTTTAGGTTGTTTTCTTGATGTGTCTAGCTTGTGTGTGTATAAGGGAAGCCATTAGGTTAAAAACTTGGGCTTGAATCCATATGAATTGATGAATCAAGATTTGATATGATCTCCATTAACAAAGCTTCCAAAATTATGCCAAATCCAAGAATTTGTTCACAATAAGGCTTGATACGAATTTGATTGGGTGTATCATGATAATTGAAAGCTGTAATGATCAAAAAGATCTCAAGCTATTAAGATTTGGATTTTATTTTGATTTAAATTGATTAAAAATGAATTAAATCAATAAAAATCAAATAAAATAGAAAAATTAATAATTGGTCATGAAATTGAAGATAGGACACGTGTGTGGTGTGACAAGATCAAATCAAGTTGAAAAAAGTGGGCCCTTTTGTCAAAAATTGGAGTTTTGAGGATAGTTGACTTTTGGCACTTTTGGAAAAATGCCCAACTTCAATAATGCATAACTTCTTCAATTTTGAACTTTTGGAGGTTTTATTTGACTTTTTAGAAACCTTGAGATGTCCTCTAACCAACCCTTTTGGTCTCATCGCATTTTGATATTCCATTCTCAAGTTATAAGCTTTGGCAGAAAAGGTGTTTTTGTTGACTTTCAAAAATGACCTATAATGTCCAAATTTGTAACTTTTTGTGAGTGCATTTATTGATCTTGGGGTGTGAAGATGGATTGTAGGAAATTTATTCCTATTCAAAATGAGCTTTGGATGGGTCATTTCTCATAAAGTATGAGAAAGTTATGCTTGGTCAAAGTTGAGTTGACTTTTCCTACAAAACCCTAATTTAGCAACTTTTGAATCTTGATGAATCTTGACCAATCCTTGATGAATCATGATCAAACCTTGATCAAATGATTAATTATTCTTCAAAATGAGAATGTTGGCAAAAAATCTTGAGGTTTGACTGTTTGTAGGTCACAGTTGACTTTTGTCCTAGCACAATCGATTTTTGGGCCTCTTGAGCAATTGACTGACCAAACTTCTTCTGCAAGGCTTGAAATTTGACATGGATGATATTGAGAACATATTAAGGCATTGGGAATCACTTGAGGTAATTTGGATGTAAGGACCTTGATGCAACACAAAACCCGAATTTTGAATTGACTGCCTTAGGAGGTGATTTGACTGTCCAACTCTTGAGCTAACTTGAGTCACTTGGAGATTATTCTTGACATGTCTTGAGAAATATTGGAGGGAAAATTTTGGGGTACAATAGTTGCCCCTGTTCAATTTTCTTAAACCTGAGGATATAGATTGGCTTTCGAGCCTTTCGTGATCCAAAGGTGGAAGATAATTGAACACTAGAGTGCCCAAAAATTTGCACTCGCATGGTGTAGTATCAACATTGTGATGTTGGGAATGGGCTTACAGATTCCATTTGGAGATTGTTGGTAGGAGGATGGGCTTACAGATGCCATCTGCAGGAGTGTCGATCGCATAAGAGATTCCTTAGCGAGAACTTGCATACCTGTTGTTGTAGAAGATTCCGCTGGGGAAGTCTAACTTTTGTTGAGATCTAGGAACTTGCATGTACTTCAACTGAGAGAATGCCTCGGATGAATCTTAAGAACCTGTCTATAATTCAATTGGGGGGAAACATCTTCATTAAGATCTAGGAACTATCTGGTGCTCAACGTAGTATACCGTTGAGGTTAGAGAACTTGTTCACACTATGACGGAGGAAAACATCAGGATCTAGGAACTGACTAGTGCTCAACATAGTATACCGTTGAGGTTATAGCACTTGTCCATACTATGACATAGGGAGACATCTTCATCAAGATCTAGGAACTGTCTGGTGCTCAACGTAGTATACCGTTGAGGTTAGAGAACTTGTCCACACTATGACGGAGGAAAACATCAAGATCTAGGAACTGACTAGTGCTCAACGTAGTATACCATTGAGGTTATAGCACTTGTCCACACTATGACGTAGGGAAACATCAAGATCTAGGAACTGACTAGTGCTCAACGTAGTATACCGTTGAGGTTATAGCACTTGTCCACACTATGACGGAGGAAAACATCAAGATCTAGGAACTGACTAGTGCTCAACGTAGTATACCGTTGAGGTTATAGCACTCGTCCACACTTTAACGTAGGGAAACTGTCGAGATTGAGAACCTTATCTGAAATTCAACCGAGGATAATTCAACTGAGATTTAAGAACTGGTCAGGTCTTCGACTAAGCTGAGAACTTAACTGCATCTTTCCTGAAAGGTAAAGGTCAGTCATATGCAATGCATGAGATGGATCAAGCAATGATGTTCTCAACATAAATGAGATTGTATGGTATGATGCGTATATGCATGTATCATAATGTATAAAAATGTGATGTTTTAGCTGGGGAAAATAAATCCCGGAGCTGCTGGAGAATAGAGTTGAATTCTTCGTTTCTGCTGGGGATGATGAACGAAGATGATTGTGAGAATAAACCTGCAGGAGAGAAGAACTCCGTTGGGGAATAAATTGATGAAGAGATTACTCTGTGGGGAATTATTCTGTTGAAGATTTTAACGATAAACTCCGTTGGGGATTCCGTTGATAAGCTTTGTTGGGGATTTCAATGATGAACTCCGCTGGGGATGGATTACCGTTGCTGGTGATATTGAATCTATTGAGGATTGAACTCCTGTTCGGGGAAAGAAAGAACTTCGCTAGGGATGATCTTTCAGCTGCAACTTGCTGGGGATAAACCTGTTAGACTCTTGTGGGGATACACCTCTGAGTTTTGTTGGGAATGATCCTATGAACTTGGCTAGGGAGATTTATTTTGTACTCCGCTGGGGGTAAGCTTCCAGAGTCTACTGGGGAAGATGATTCAACTCTGTTGGGGAAGCTCTTTTCAGACTGTGCTGGGGAAATGGCTCCACTGGGGTATCTTGTATTCCGGGGAACATTCTTATACTCCGTTGAGGAATATTAAGACTATCGGGGATACTCTGATACTTGCTGGGGAATATTCTTATACTCCACTGAGAAGTATTAAGACCTTCTGGGGATACCAAACCTTTTTAGGGCTGATGGTAGACCAACTCTGCTTGGGGAGAGTATTGCTGATTCGTTCATGGTTGCAAGTCTCAGCTGGGAGAGCTACCATTATTGTCTTACTCTTCAGGGAGTGAAGGTATCTTGGTCATATTCTTCAGCTGAATCTACCTTTGTACCTGGTGAACAGAACAACCATACAACTCGGACAACTCTTATTGCCCCTGTTTCTGATGTTACCCGTAATTCATCTTTTGTTTCACATGTAAATATTTATGAGCAGCAATTAATGTCAAATGCATATATCAAAAATGAACATTGGACGTTCTTTGCAAAACAAAATAAATAAAGGAAAAAAAGTTTAAAATTTGTTTGAAAAATGAATTGTATTGATTTTAAAGTTTGGCCTGTAAATAGGCGTTTTTGTACAAGAGGCTGACGTCCTAGTAAGAGAACGCCGCCGGACAAATAGAATTTACACAATTTGTTAAAAGAAAACAAAACAGCTATGTGAATAATCCCACTGGGTTCCAACTCTGCTATTGCCCTTATGTCCTCGAGCATCTCATCACTTTGCTACTGGTTGAAGATGAATCAGATTGATTGGTGTCATCCGAGCTTGATAGTCGATACCGAAGTCTGGATGCGAAGTGATCCAATGAGACATAGTGTTACGCTTTGATCCCTAATTTTTGCCTGGACCGCCCTTTCGGGTTTTCGGTCCACCGGGATACCCTTTTTTGCCCAAGCCTCCTTTTCAGGTTTTCGACTTGCCGGGTGTACAAATTTTTTCCATTTTCATCCCTTATTTTTGCCCGAACCCTTTTGGTTCGTGCGGGAAGCCCTTATTTTTGCCTAGGCCAGTCAACCTAGCGGATCTTTGATTACGCGTAGTATCTTTTCACTATGTCTGCATTGACGGGGTGAGGAAGGTCGTCACCATCCATGGTGGTTAGAATCATAGCTCCGTCTGAGAAAATGTTCTTAACCACAAATGGCCCTTCGTAAGTAGGGGTCCATTTGCCCCTGGGATCACCTTGAGGTAGAATAATGCGCTTGATTACCAGGTCCCCAACTTGATACTCTTGTCGTCTAACTTTCTTGTTAAATGCCTTGATCATCCGCTTTTGGTACGTCTGACCATGACAAATAATAGTAAGTCTCTTTTCGTCGATTAGGTTTAGTTGATCAAGTCAGGTCTGAATCCAGTCATCTTCACTCAAACCTGCATCCTTCATGATTCGAAGAGAGGGTATCTGAACTTCAACGGGCAAGACTGCCTCCATGCCATATACCAAAGAATAGGGGGTTGCCCCTGTTGACGTCCGTGCTGAGGTACGGTACCCATGAAGAGCAAATGGTAACATCTCGTGCCAATCTTTGTATGTCACCGTCATCTTCTGCATAATCTTCTTAATGTTCTTATTAGCCGCTTCGACAACTCCATTCATCTTCGGCCGGTAGGGGGAAGAGTTGTGATGCTGTATTTTGAACTGCTCGCAGAGCTCGGTGATCATCTTGTTGTTGAGATTGGTACCATTGTCTTTGATGATCCTCTCTGGTACACCGTATCGATATATCAGATTGTGCCGAATAAACCGTGCCACGACGTTCTTGGTTACAGTAGAAAAGGAAGTCGCTTCAACCCACTTCGTAAAGTAATCAATTGCTACCAGGATGAAACGATGCCCGTTGGATGCCGTAGGTCTGATCTCGCCGATCATATCAATGCCCCATATTGCAAAAGGCCAAGGTGTCGTCAAGATGTTCAGAGGAACTGGAGGTATGTGCACCTTATCAGCATAGACCTGGCACTTGTGACATGTCCGAGAATGTTGATAACAGTCGACTTCCATTGTGGACCAATAATATCCTGCCCGAAGGATTTTCTTTGCCATAGTGTGTCCACTGGAATGAGTTCCAAAAGTACCTTCATGTAGATCTGCCATGATCCTTTCTGCTTCATTCTTATCCATACAACGCAGTAAGGTCGAATCATGGTTACGTTTGTAAAGAATGCCATTGCTGATGAAGAACTTCGCTGCAAACCTCCTCATAAACTTCTTGTCATTAACAGATGCACCCTCGGGGTATTCCTGAGCTTCAAGATACCTCTTCACTTCATGATACCAGGGATTTTCTGTTACCTCTTCAGTCTCAAGAGCACAGCAATGTGCAGGTTTGTCTAATCTTTCAATAATGATCCGAGGAGCCTCATTGTCCCAATTAACTTTGAACATAGAAGACATCGTAGCCAGCGCGTCCGCTAACTGATTCTCCTCTCTAGGGAAGTGTTCAAAGGTTATCTCCTAAAAATGGGGAAGCAATGTCAATACAAATTCCTTGTAAGGAATAAGATTCGGGTGTTTCGTATCCCACTCGCCTTTGATCTGACTGATCACAAGAGCGGAATATCCGAAGACACTTAGAAACTTGATCCTTAGGTCAATTGCTGCTCGAAGACCCATGATGCACGCTTCATACTCCACTATATTGTTGGTGCAGTTGAAACATAGTCGGGTGGTAAATGGAGTATGAGAGCCTTTAGGAGATATGATCATGGCGCCAATTCCATTACCCAAAGCGTTCGAAGCTCCATCAAAGTACATAGACCATCGGGATCCTTCCTCAGGTCCTTCGTCCGGTCCAGGTGTCTCACAATCAGTTACCAACATGATATTCTCGTCCGAAAATTCAAAGTTCATAGACTGGTAATCATCCATTGCCTGATGTGCCAAGTGGTCTGCTAATACACTTCCCTTAATTGACTTTTGGGTCGTATACTGGATGTCATACTCAGTCAAGATCATCTGCCATCTTGCTATTCTTCCGGATAAGGCAGGCTTTTCGAAGATATACTTGATTGGATCCATCTTCGATATCAACAGAGTAGTGTGAGTCAACATATACTGTCTCAGTCGGCGAGCAGCCCATGCCAAAGCGCAACAAGTTTTCTCGAGCACTGAGTATCGGGTCTCACAGTCGGTAAACTTTTTGCTAAGGTAGTAAATTGCGTGCTCTTTTCGGCCAGACTCGTCATGCTGCCCCAGCACACACCCCATTGAGTTATCAAGCACTGTCAAGTATAAGATCAAAGGTCTCCCTTCAACTGGTGGCATTAGGATGGGTGGCTCTTGGAGATACTCTTTGATCCTTTCGAAAGTGGCCTGGCATTCATCGTTCCAACGTACTACCTGATCTTTCTTCAGTAGCTTGAAGATTGGTTCACAAGTAGCAGTTAGGTGCGAGATGAATCGGGAAATGTAGTTCAGACGTCCCAGAAAGCCTCTGACTTCTTTCTCTGTTCTGGGAGCTGGCATCTCCTGTATAGCTTTCACTTTTTCCGGATCCACTTGAATACCTTTGTCGCTTACGACGAAACCCAGCAGCTTACCAGACCTTACCCCGAAGGTGCACTTGTTCGGGTTTAACCTCAATTTGTACAACTTAAACCTGTCAAACAGCTTCTGTAGATGGTCAAGGTGTTCTTCCTCAGTCTGGGACCTTGCAATCATATCGTCGACATATACTTCAATCTCATGATGGATCATGTCATGAAACAAAGCAACCATGGCACGCTGATATGTTGCCCCAGCATTTTTCAGTCCAAAAGGCATGACCTTGTAGCAAAAGGTGCCCCACTGAGTAACAAAGGTCGTCTTCTCCATGTCTTCGGGAGCCATTTTAATCTGGTTATACCCGGAGAAGCCATCCATGAAGGAGAATACCTTGTGCTGAGCGGTGTTGTCAACCAGAACGTCGATATGAGGTAGAGGGAAGTCATCCTTGGGGCTTGCCCTGTTCAAATCCCTGTAGTCAACACACATTCGGACCTTACCATCTTTCTTCAGCACTGGAACCACATTGGCCACCCACTGAGGGTAAGAAGTAACTGCTAGAAAACCGGCGTCAAACTGTTTCATAACTTCAACCTTGATTTTCTCAGACATCTCTAGGAGCATACGACGAACTTTCTGTTTCACTGGAGGACAATCTTCCTTGGTAGGCAGGCGATGAACCATAATATCAGTATCTAAACCAGGCATATCTTTGTAAGACCAGGCAAAGATCTCAACGTAGTCGCGCATCATCTGAATCAACCGTTGTTTCACACTAAGCTCCAAGTTGACACCGATCTTGACTTCTTTCTTATCTGTCTCTGTACCCAGATTCACCGATTCTACCGGCTCTTCATGTGGCTGAATAGCCCTCTCTTCCTGGAGTAGCAGTCTTGGAAGTTCACCAGGAACTTCGCAATCATCTTCACCTTCGTCTTCGGCTAAGTTGATCATATTTTCGAAGTCATAACTGGCAGTAGCAGAGTCGTTACCAGTGAGATCCAGAGTGGATGTGGACCTGTATATGTGAGTGTGTGTAAAATAGCTGCTTTGCAATATATAATAAAGAAAAACAAGGAGCGCAAAACTTAAAATGCAAAAAACGTCCAATTCTTTTATTAATGATATATGTAGATGGCACACAAAAGCCCTCACAAATGAAGCCACAGTGCCCTGGGTAAGACACCGGGCCATAAAGTTTAAAACATTGTTTATTACAAATTCAAAACAAAAGTTTCATTACTGGGTAACAAAAGTAATAGGGATGAAGTCCTTTGCTGTCCAATTGCTTGGTCCACCGTCGGTTGTAGGATAGATCCAGGTGTCGAATTCAGACTCTTCCACATCATCTTCAATGGCATTCACTCCCGAGTTGCTGATGAACACGGGAGGTCCTCCGGTCCTTGCACTTCAAACAACCCTTTGAGCTTCTGCAGTGAAACCCAAACCAAACTTGTTAGTCTTCTGTGTAAAATCAGGGAGTCGACCCCAATTTGCACACTCACCCTTCCCAATAACAGCCCGGGCATCTTTTAAGGAAGCCATCTTCATAGGAGAATCTTCAACCACAGTCTCAGCTGATGCTAGTGTCTGGGGAACCTCTTCAAAGTGCTGAAATGGTGTCTCAATGAACTCCCCATCCATCTCTACGTATCGGAAAGAGTTAAGGTGGCTGACCATGTACTCCTCCTCTCCCTGTACTATCACAATCTTCCCTTTGACCGGGTACTTCAGCTTCTGGTGGAGCGTTGAGGTTACGGCCCCGGCTTTATGGATCCATGGACGACTCAGCAAACAAGAGTAGGATGGCCGAATGTCCATCACATAGAATGTAAAATTGAAGACCTGAGAACCAACCTTGACCGGGATATCAACCTCTCCATGCACCATTCTTTTAGACCCATCAAAGGCCCTGACAATAATGTTACTTGGTTTCAGCTCCAACCCTTCACAATCAAACCGGTCTAGAGCTTTCTTGGGCAAGACGTTCAATGAGGAACCAGTATCAACCAATACATGTGCAAGAGTAGTGCCCCTGCATTCAATAGAGACATGCAGGGCATCATTATAATTCTTCCCCTTATCCATCAAGTCGGCGTCCGAGAAACCCAAACCATTATCAGCAGTCAAATTAGCCACACAATCTGTAAACTGATTAGCTGATGTCTCTTGTGGCACGTGGGCAGTTTTCAAAAAGGTAATCAGAGCCTTGGCATGGGCCTTTGAGCACAACAAAAATGACAACATAGAAATCTTGGATGGGGTTTGCCCCAGCTGCTCGACTACGTTGTAGTCACTCTTTTTAATGATCCTCAGGATCTTTTCCATCTCTTGCTTAGAAGCTTCAACAGTAATTGTCTTCGGTGCCTCCGTCTGGGCAGGCACATCAGTGGTGATCCCTTTGCCCCAAGCGTCAGATGACTCAGCGACAGGGGTAAGAATAGGAACTTGATCAGTAATAGTGGCGGGTACACTGGCAGGTGTAATAACAACAAGTCTTCGTGCAGTTGGTGGAGTAATATCAGGTGAGAAAAGTCTTCCGCTGCGGGTGACTTTAGCAAGTCCAATAATGTTGCTGACGTCAGTACCAGCATCCAATTCTCGCTTAACTCCATGAAAATAAACATCATCCCCATAGTGCCAAGGGATAACCTTGTTAGAGGTATAAGGGATGGGCCCCGGAACAGTGATGATCACAAGTGCGATTCTCAGAACATATGTAATTCTAACAGGCTTCCTCGAGGGAGCCTTGGAAGAATTGCGAAAATGGTAATGATGGCAACTTCTTCAGAATGAACTGAGGGAACAACAGTCTTCTCAAATAGGATCTCTTTACTGTCCATCAAGTTTTGGATTCCTGACTTCAAGAATGGGCAACCGGTAGGTAAAATAGAACACATATGGCAACCTTCGTCACAGCCCAGAAATAAACCGACTAGTAAAAGGTTCTTCTTTACAGTCATCAAAGGGGTAACAATTTCATCCACAGAAACTACAAACAAGTCTTCTTCTAGAGCATTCACTCCATGCTTGGGCATGGGAGCAGTCACAACATTAGGCCTCTCGAGCGCCTCAAACTCAATCTCCTTCACATCAATTTGGTCTTGTACCCTGTTCTTCAAAACCCAACAATCATCTGTATTATGTCCCGGGCTATCAGAGTGAAAAGCACAACGGGCATTAGGGTTATACCATGGTGATGTGGTATTTGGACTCTTAGGGGCTTCCTTTAGAACCACCAAATTAGTCTTCAGCAATTGTGGCAGAATCTGAGACGAGTGAATTTCCTTCAAGGTCTCTCATCCTTCTGTTGATCGTTGTGCTGAGGAGCACCAGCAAGTTTTGGAATAACAACCGCATTGATAGCTTGGCGGTGTTCAGGTCTATTATGTCTTCTCGAACTGTAGACAACACTAGACTCTTTCTTAAACGGATTCTTCTCGGTGCTTGATGAGGCACCCTTCTGTATCTTCCCAGCCTTAATACCAGCCTCAATCCTCTCACCAGTCAAAATAAGATCTATAAACCCAGATGAAGAGCTTCCAATCAAGTGGTTGAAAAATGGACCAGACAGGGTCCCCAAAAACATGTCAACAAGTTCCCGATCAGCTAAGGGTGGTTGCACCCTTCCGGCGAGGTCTCTCCACTTCCGTGCATAATCTTTGAATCCTTCACCCGTTCCCATTGACATACCCTGGAGTTGGGTACGCGTAGGAACGAGGTCGGAGTTGTACTGATACTGCCTGTAGAATGCAGTAGCCAAATCTTCCCAGCTGCGAATACTGGCTCCGTCCAACTGATAGAACCACTCAAGCTGAGTCCCTGAGAGACTTTCTTGAAAGAAATGGATCCATAGGTTCTTATCAGCAGTGTAAGGCTGGATCTTCCTCACATATGACTGGAGGTGTAGCTTCGGACAAGAAACTCCGTCATACTTAGCGAAGGCTGGTGCCTTGAACTTATGGGGAATCACCACCCCAGATGATAGACCTAGATCTCCGAAGTCCAAACCAGGCACCTTTTGAATCTCCATAGCACTCAACCGGTCCTCCAGTTGCTTGTATCTATCCTCGGCAGGAGGATACTGTTCTTCATCGTAGTCTGTCTCGTTGTCGGAGACCCATGGCTAGGAGCCCTCCTTTCTTGTGGACTATCTTTCCCTCTAGATGAGGTAGTCAGATCAACTTAATTCTGTAGCCTATTCCCAAACATTTGCCCTGTGTTAAACATGATGGTCCTCTTCTTCTTCTTCTTCTTCTCTTTCAGAATCAGGGTCTTCAGGTCTTGCTGACCCTTAGCTAGACTCATGAACAACTCTTGAAATTGGGCATTCTGGGCCTGGAGGGCCTTGATAGCTTGCTCGGTTGTAGGTTCAGCATACATGATGATTGCTGAAATAAACAGCAAAGAAGATAAGAGACCTGTAAAGGGTACCTGTTTATGAAGTGCATGGGATGAAATGCGTATGATTATGATTTCAAAGACAATCGAGAGATTCAAATTTGTAAACCAGAAAGGAAACACACTTTATTAGATTTAAACTTCAAAATTTAAATTGTTCAACAAATTGCCCTTAAGGCGTTACAAGAATGGAAGTACTGAAAAGTAAACAAAAACTGGAAAGGAAATCAACAAAGGTCCATCAATGCTCCCATGGTCTCTTCTTATCAGTGTGGACATAGTCGTTGAGAATCCGCTCGTTCTCTAACTGCCTATTCAGCTTCTGGATCTTCTGCTCTTGTTCATTGAACTTCTCTCGGTAAGAATCCCGTTCATCCCTCAACTGCATCCAAGATCTCTTCAGTGCCCCAATGTCAATGGGCATATAAGGATAGAGAATGGTTGGAAGAACCCCTTCTTCATTAGCAACTTCAAGAGTGACAGGCCGGACAACTTCATATGGCATACCTAGCTTCTGGGCACGGATGCGGACCCATCTAAGATATGGCTCCATTGGCAGAGAAGTCTATGGGCCCAGCTCATGTGGATCTGATTGGTGAACTCTGTCCCAAGCCCTTATGAATCTGCAACGCTGCTCGTCGCTATCCCCTTGAAAATCAAAGATGATATTAGGCATTAGCAGCTCGTGGGGTCCTTCTCTTCTGGCTCTTCCAAACTAACGGAGAGCTAAGCATGGGTTGTAAGAAATTCCTTCACGGGTTCCTATCAACGTAACATTAGGATACTCTCCACAGCGATCAATGATAGTCACCTCATCCATACCTTTGAGAGTCCAGATAATTTCATTATGAGAAAGAGACATCACCCTATAAGCCCAGCCCATTCCTTCTTTGTTCTTCAGCACTGACTTGGGGAGATGTGAAATAAACCACCTCGACAATAAAGGAGCACAACACATCAAGGTTCCCCGCTTTCGGGCAGTACGAGCATAGAGCTGATGAAGAATGTCACCCAAGAGAGTGGGTACAGGGTTCTGAGAGATGAAGATCTTTATGGCATTCACATCAACAAAAGTGTCAGGATTCGGAAACAGTACCAAGCTATATATTAGGAGAGCCAGAATATCCTCGAACGCCTTAAAGTCTAGGCTATCCCAGAAGTAGTTAGCCTTGCCAACCAAGAACTTAGTCAGAAATCCTTTTGCTCCACTCCTAGTCTCCCAATTAGCCATTACCTCCTCTTTAGTCAAATGAAGAGCTGCAATAATTTCTTCGGGCCTAAGGGTCTTCTCCCAACCAATAAACGGGGTCTGCTCCAGGACAGAGATACCGAGCAGCTCAAAGAACTCTTCTAGGGTGGGAACCAGCTGATAGTCTTGAAAAGTAAAACAATGGTACAACGGGTCATAGAACTGAACCAGGACACTCATCATCTGCTCGTCCAATTTGGAGGTGACCAAACTGAGAAGAGAACCATTCCTGATGAAGGAAGTAGTGTCAGGCATCTTGGCAACCAACTCTTTAAGCAAGGTAGGGACTTGGACAAAGTTGATCCGGATGGTATTCTTACGCATTGGCATCATGGTGACCTACAAAATAGAGCAAAGATGAAACCCTCCTGTCTTTGAAATAGGTTAGTATTATGCAAGATGTATGCAATGTTATGATGTCATGATGTCATGATAGTAAGCACACCACAAGTATCCACAAATAGCAAACATGGTAAAGGCACACAAGTCACACTGAGAGCCCTTAGATTTCAGGCTGGCATGGAGCTTAGGTACTACCCTCTTTCAGTTCAGTTGCTTTAAACCTGTCCTAAAAATAGTAACCGGGTTCTAGAGGATCTCAATATCACTGACTACCCTCGATCGGTCATAATTCCAGTTTAGCAACCTTTTCTTGCGGCCGGAATCATCGCGAGAGTTTAGTCTCAATGAGTGTAGCATACTGCTATTGTTCTATGGCCAAGTTGGTCAATTTAAGGTTCTAAGGTCAGTTGGTGCTTAATGACCCCTTAGAAGACCCATATTCTCCTCGTTCCAACACAAGGGATATCGGTATACTAAAGCGCCACACCAACGTAGCTACTGCTTCAACCGTGTCGGTCTACGCCGGACAGTTCCCTCACAGTTTACTGCTACTTACCTAAAGGGTATCCCCAGATCCAGGTTAGTATCTATAGGACTCCGATACAAGCCCACAAATATAAATCATACAAAGCATACAATTGAAAACAACAATGATCTAATCCTAAGGTACACCTCACTTATTAACATCCCCAGCAGAGTCGCCAGTTTTGTGATCTGTTGGAATAGAACTGACTGTTTTGGAATGCTAGTTCGCGTTTTGCGTTTGTTTTTGCAAAATGTCGCAGTAAGCAAGAGTCGCCACCGTCTTTTATTTTATCCAACAAGGAAAGGACAAAAGCACAGAAAAAATTCCTTTTTGAGATGTTTCTCGGGTTCGGGAGGTAGATTATAGAAAGGGAAGGTGTTAGCACCCTTTCTATCCGTGGTTATCCACGGGCTCTTAGGTACTTGCTCATTGTGTTTTCAAAATTTGCTTTTCTTTGTGTTTGTGGGTTTGAAAGAAGTTTTGTTTTGAAAGGGGTGTAAGTGCGAAAAGTTTTGCTTTGTTTTTTAAAAGGAGCAAGTACTTAAGAACCATCTACCTACTCGAAAAAGGAATTAATTTGTATAAATGTCCTTTAGACAACGCTATCCCACTATTGAGGAGTAGGTAGCACCGTCGTTGGAGTTTTTGGGTCAATTCGATTGAGGGACGTGTGGTCACTGAAGCAATGTTAGGACGCCTTAGCAGTAACCCTAATGTCTTAGATCATTTTATGCGAGGCAATCGTTTCGAGGTAACTTATGATCTTTGGACAAGAGGGCGACCTCTAAAACTTCCTATACTCAATGACCACGTTCGAAGGCAACCAAGTGAGGTGTACCCTAAGAGTGCGCATGTGCGAGTGTGTTATTTCGGTTAATTTTATCTTTACATGTCATGGGTTATCTATGTTGATTTTAAGTTCATACATTGAATCTTGTCATGCATTCCCTATTATCAAACATCTAACAGTTAATATTGTGCGAAATTTAAATCTAAGCTATTACAAGGCGTCGGGTATTTACATCGCCAAAAACAAACCCTTTAATTTAAATTGCGGAAAGTAAAAATAAAGCGATAAATAAATAAAGCCCTAATTAAAAACTATTACATACTGGAAACAATTACAATATTGGAAATACGGATCGCGTGCGAGAAATTAAGATGGCACATTTTTTAGGGTTTTGACCCCTTTTTATTAAAGAAAAGATTTTTGCTTATTTTTGAATTAAATGGGATTAAATTAAATGAACAATTAAATGAACAATTAAATTAAATAATGAAAATATTTTTGGATTTTTTATATTTTAGGAAATAAAATAAAATGATTAAAAGTTGGTAAAACCTAATATTCTAAATTAATTTTAATTTATTGCAAAAAATATTAAATGTTTAAACCTATTTAAAACTAAGTTAATTAATTAATATTTATTTACAAAAATAAAATAATGAAATTAATAAAAATAATATTTTTGTTTTGATGTTTTTGATTTTATTAAGAAAATGATTTAATTGGTTAATTTAAATAATAATAATAATAATAATTAGTATCAAATAAATAATAAGAAATATAAAAGAAAAGAATAACCAAGGGGTTTGGGCCAGCTTTGGAGGGTGAGATCAACACTTCTTTGGCCCAACAGGCGCATGCCTGTATTGACTTTGTTGCTTCCATGTAACACATTGACTAGGCCTCACCATAGACCATCATCCCTGAACTGCCAGATTTGGCCTGGGTTCATCTGGCGCCTCAAGATCTGAGGGAGTATCATGTACCACACGCTTTGCCTTGCACCTGAATATCTGAAAGAAAAAATCAAGAAATATGTGGGGGACCTGGGATTCGAACCCAGGTCCCATTGGTTTTTCCACTCACGCCACCACCAACTGAGCTATGATGCTTTATTGTTAATAAAATAAACGCTGATTAATATATGTGAAAAGCAAGCAAATTACTGGAAATAAAAAAAATGCGTGAAATTTATTTGAATAGGCCAATGAAACATGAACACGTCTTCATCTTCTCCAATGGCCCTAGTATATTTTCCCGCGGATTTGAATCCACAACAAAATCCGTGGCATCATCCTATACTGAATTCTAGGTCACAAAAATGCAAACCAAACCCATCATCCTGTTCGCCTCGTTCTCCTAAATCCATCCATGGCCATGGCTTGTCTTGATTTTAACTATAATCAAAATGCCTAAAAACAAAGAACCAAAACCCTATCTTCGGGCATGGCTGTACAGGCTATAAAAATGCAATTAAATTATGCCAAAAGCTTCATAATGCAACGAAAAGCATGAATATACAAATATTTAGGCAAAGAGATGCAATAATTCAAGGTTGCGAATTCGTGCACAGGGCTATGTTCTTGAGTACTTACAGCGTGATTTAGGAGGTCTCAAGGCTTGGTTTTGATCGCTTTGGCTTCATTGAACGTCAGGCAAGGAAGCTACGTTGAGATTTTGGATTGAATCGTGCTCTAAGTATGATTTCAGTTTCCACTTTTTCAAGCTTTCTCTCCAATTTGGTTTGGCCGTCTCCGCAGATTTTAGGTTTTGTTCTTGATGTGTCTAGCTTGTGTGTGTATAAGGGAAGCCATTAGGTTAAAAACTTGGGCTTGAATCCATAGGAATTGATGAATCAAGATTTGATATGATCTCCATTAACAAAGCTTCCAAAATAATTCCAAATCCAATATTTTGTTCACAATAAGGCTTGATACGAATTTGATTGGGTGAATCATGATAATTGAAAGTTGTAATGATCAAAAAGATCTCAAGCTATTAAGATTTGGATATAATTTTGATTTAAATTGATTAAAAATGAATTAAATCAATAAAAATAAAATAAAATAGAAAAATTAATAATTGGTCATGAAATTGAAGATAGGACACGTGTGTGGTGTTACAAGATCAAATCAAGTGGAAAAAAGTGGGCCCTTTTGTCAAAAATTGGAGTTTTGAGGATAGTTGACTTTTGGCACTTTTGGAAAAATGCCCAACTTCAACAATGCATAACTTCTTCAATTTTGAACCTTTTGAGGTGTTCTTGGACTTTTTAGAAATCTTGAGATGTCCTCTAACCAACCCTTTTTGTCTCATCTCATTTTGATATTCCATTCTCAAGTTATAAGATTTGGAAAAAAAGGTGTTTTTGTTGACTTTCAAAAATGACCTATAATGTCCAAATTTGTAACTTTTTGTGAGTGCATTTATTGATCTTGGGGTGTGAAGATGGATTGTATTAAATTGCATCATATTCAAAATGAGCTTTGGATGGGTCATTTCACATAAAGTATGAGAAAGTTATGCTTGGTCAAAGTTGAGTTGACTTTTCCTACAAAACCCTAATTTAGCAACTTTTGAATCTTGATGAATCTTGAGAAATCCTTGATAAATCATGATCAACCATTGATCAAATGATAAATTATCCTTCAAAATGAGAATTTTGGCAAAAATCTTGAGGTTTGACTGTTTGTAGGTCACATTTGACTTTTGTCCTAGCACAATCGATTTTTGGGCCTCTTGAGCAATTGAGTGACCAAACTTCTTCTGCAAGGCTTGAAATTTGACATGGATGATCTTGAGAACATATTAAGGCATTGGGAAGAACTTGAGGTCATTTGGATGTAAGGAACTTGATGCAACACAAAACCCTAATTTTGAATTGATTGCCTTAAGAGGTGATTTGACTGTCCAACTCTTGAGCTAACTTGAGTCACTTGGAGATTATTCTTGACATGTCTTGAGAAATATGGGAGGGAAAATTTTGGGGTACAACAACAGGCTTGTAGCTACGGACTTCTGTCAGTTGGTATAGGTGGTTGTTCTTTTAGCCACGGTTGGGAGGTCAGGGATGATGCGTGGCATCCATCCATTGGGCAATTCAAATATTGCACGCGTTTTCATTGTTTTTTCAAGTATTTTGTTTATTACATATATTATCTTTATTGCTTAATTAACAATCAACAAAGCAGCATAGCCCAGTTGGTCACCAGGTGTACGTTCAAGGCATTAGTGGCTGGAGGTCAGGGGTTCGATCCCTGCCTCCAGCAAATTGTATTTTCTTGATATTTTTTAGGTAATCACGTGCGCGCCTAGGCCAGATCCACACCATACTCCCTCACCAATCCAAGCGCCAGATGGCCAAAGGTGCAGATTTGGTGGTCAAATATTGAAGGTCCACCAAAGAATTAGTCAACGCGCCTACACAGGATCCCAAAAGTCCACATGGGTCAGCATCAATTGGGCCAACGAATTGCTTTCCACACCCTCCAAAACCAGGCCCACTCTCTCTTTTCTTTATATTTTGTTTATTTATTTAATTACTTTGATTTTGTTTAATTTATTTCTAACCAATAACAAAATTCCTTTTTATCAAAAAAAAAATCACAAAAATATTTTTTGTTATCCAATCAAATTTTAAAACTTTTATTTTTATTAATAAATTTATTAACTAATTAGGATATTAATTAGGAAACTTTAATTTATTTTGTAAATAAATAAAATTAATTAGTATTAATTAGGTTTTAACTACTAATTTAATTATTTTATTTTCTTTCTTAAATTAACAAAAACCCCAAAAATATGTCTTTTATTATTTTTTCATCAATTAATTTATTTAATAATTAATCTAGTATTTAATTTAGGATTTAATTTCTTTTCTTAAATAAGAATAAAAACAACAAAAAAGGCATTTTCTTTTAAAAAGGGTCAAAACCCTAATTCGCACTCTATTTAATTTCCCGTGCGCTCTATTTGTTTTTATCCAATTATGTATCTGCTTACAGATTGTAATAGTTAAATAGGACGTTTAATTATTTTTACCGCTTTATTTTATTTTCAAAGGGTTGCTTTTGGCGATGTAAATACCCGACGCCTTGTAATTTAATTTCCGCACCTTTAATTTCCGCAAATTATAACTGTTACATGTTTGATAATAGGGTTTTCATGATAAGACTTAATGTTAATCTTAAAATCAAATTAGATCACCCTTAACATGTGCAAAGATAAAAATAACTGAAATCAACACACTCGCACATGCACACTCCTAGGGTACACCACACTTGGTTGCCTTCGTACACGGTCATTGAGTATAGGTCGTTTTAGAGGTCGTCCTCTTGTCTAAAAGATCATAGTCATCTCGAAATGGTTGCCTCGGATATTGTTGCCTCAAACAAATGATCTAAGACATTAGGGTTACAGCTAAGGCGTCCTAACATTGCTTTAGTGACCATATGTCCCTCATTCGAATTGACCCTCAAACTCCAACGACGGTGCTACCTACTCACTAATAGTGGGATAGCATTGTCTAAAGGAAATTAGCATAGAATGATTCCTTTTTCGAGCAGGTAGATTAGCTCTTAGATACTTGCTCTTTCAAAACAAAACTCTTTTCACACTTACACTCCTTTTCAAACAAAGTTTTCAAAACACTTCATTACACTCTTGAGGACAGAAGCAAGAGTTAAATCGAAGTTTTAAACAAAAACTTTTTCAAACCCACAAACACAAAGAAAACAATTTTGAAAACAATTGAGCAAGTACCTAAGAGCCCGTGGATAACCATGGATAGAAAGGGTGCTAATACCTTCCCTTTCTATAATCTACCCCCGAACCCGAGAAATATCTCGAAAAAGGAATTTTTCTGTGCTTTTTTCCTTTCCTTGTTGGATAAAATAAAAGTCGGTGGAGACTCTTGCTTACCGCGACATTTTGCGAAAACAAACGCAAAACGCAAACCAGCATTCCAAAAAATAGTCAGTTCTTCCCACCGTATCACAGAACTGGCGACTCTCCCGTGGACTTAATAAGTGGGGTGTACCTTAGGAATAGTTCATAATGTTTTCAATTGCTTTACTTGTATGCTTTATCTTTGTGGGTTTAAATCGGAGTTACTATAGATCCTAACCTGAATCTGGGGGACACCCTTTAGGTAAGTAGAAATAAACTGTGAGGGAACTATACGGCGTAGACCGATACGGTTGAAGCAGTAGCTACGTTGGTGTGGCACTTTAGTGTGTACCGATATCCCTTATGGCCCAACGAGGAGAATATGGGTCTGCTAAGGGGTCATTAAGCACCAACTGATCTTAGAACCTATAATTGACCAACTTGGCCATAGAACAATAGCAGTATGCTACACTCATTGAGACCAAACTCTCGCGATGATTCCGGCCGCAAGAAAAGGTTGCTAAACTAGAATTATGACCGATCGAGGGTGGTCAGTGATATTGAGATCCTCTAGAACTCAGTTACTATTTCTAGGACAGGTTTGAACCAACTGAACTAAAAGAGGGTAGTACCTAGACTCCTTGCCAGCCTGAAATCTAAGGGCTATCTGTGTGACTTGTTTGCCCTTACCATGTTTGCTATCGGTGAATACTTGTGGTGTGTTTCTATCATGACATCATGCATCATGACATTGCATGCATATTGGATTGGACTAACCATTTCAAAGACCAATGGGATTCATCTTTGTTCTGTTTTGTAGGTCATGGCATCTATGCGTAGAAACACTATTCGGATCAGCTTCATCCAGATTCCCACTCAGCTTAAGGAATTGGTTGCAAAGGTTCCAGATACTTCCACCTTTATCAGAAGACATAGGCACCTCCTTGGTCTAGTCACTTCCAGATTGGACGAACAAATGATGAGTGTCTTATGCCAGTTCTTTGATCCACTATACCATTGCTTTACTTTTCCGGACTACCAGTTGGTCCCTACCTTAGAAGAGTTCTCTGATCTACTTGGTATCTCCATTCTAGAGCAGACCCCATTTATAGGTTGGGAGAAAGTCCTTAGGCCCGAAGAGATTGCTTCAGTCCTCCATCTGACAAAGGCTGAGGTAATGTCTAATTGGGAAACTCGTAGAGGGACAAAAGGCTTCTTGACTAAGTTCTTGGTTGGTAAGGCTAATCAGTTTTGGGACAGTTTAGACTTTCAGGCGTTCGAGGACATCCTGACTCTTCCTATTTATGGTCTGGTTCTGTTTCCAAACTCATATTCCTTTGTTGACGTGAATGCGGTGAAGATTTTCATGTCCGGTAATCTAGTACCCACTCTCTTGGGTAATATTCTGCACACTCTATATGCCCGTACTGCTCGGAAACGGGGAACCCTTATGTGTTGTGCACCATTGTTGGCGAGGTGGTTTATTTGTCACCTCCCCAAATCAGTTTTAAAGAACAACAAAGGCATGGGTTGGGCCTACAGGATTATGTCCGTAGCTCACACTGACATCATCTGGACTACTAAAGGCATGGAAGACGTGGCTATTATTGATCGCTGTGGGGAATACCCCAATGTTCCACTGCTAGGAATCAATGGAGGAATCACCTGTAACCCTTGTCTGGCCTTACGAAAATTTGGGCGAGCTAGGAGGGAAGGACCTCATGAGTTGCTGATGCCAAGCATTGTCTTTGACTTCCAAGGGGATAGTGATGAGCATCGCCGCAGATTCATCCGAGCCTGGGATATGGTGCACAGGTCTGATCCGCACGATTTAGGTGTGAAGACTTCTCTTCCAATGGAACCATATCTCCGTTGGGTTCGTACACGTGCTCAAAAGCTAGGGATGCCCGACGAAGCCGTCTTGCCTGTAATCGTTGAACTTGATGATGAAGAAGGGGTTCCTCCTACCATCCTCCACCCATACATGCCTACTGACATTGGGGCATTAAAGAGGTCCTGGATCCCACAAGGGAAGAGCGGGATACTTACAGTGAAAAGTATCACAAGCAAGAGCGGAAGATCCTGAAGTTGAAAAGGCAATTGGAGAATGAGCAGATCCTCAACGACTATGTCCGCACCAACGGGAAACGACCATGGGAGCGCTGATGTCTTTTGATTATTTCTAGTTTTAGTTTACTTTTTAGTTTTTCTTTCTTTTAACGCCTTAAAGGCATTTGTTGAACATTGAATTCAAAGTTTATCTAATAAAAGTGTGTTTCATTTTGGTTTACGAATTTGAATCTCTAAAGTATTTGAAATCATATCATACGCATTTAATTCCCATACACTTCATCACTGGTACCCTTAAAGGTTTCTCATCTTCTTTGCTGTTTATTTTAGCACATCATGTCTTCTGAAACATCAACCGAACAAGCAATCAAGGCTTTGCATGCTCAAAACGCCCAGTTCCAGGAATTGTTCATGAGTTTGGCCAAGGGTCAGCAAGATCTGAAGACCTTTATCCTGAAAGATAAGAAGAAGAAGAAGAAGAAGAAGAAGAAGACGGTCCTACTGAATATGGGTCGCAGATTTGGAAACAATTTGTGAGAAGAGGATATTTGAATCACTCATCTGGAGGGGAAGATAATCAGGAAAAAAGGAGGGCTCCTAGCCCTGTGGTTTCAGACAACGAGACTGACTTTGACGAAGACCAGTATCCTCCGGCTGAGGATATGTATAAGCAACTAGAAGACCGGTTGAGCGCAATGGAGGTTCACAAGGTCCCTGATCTGGACTTTGGGGATTTAGGTTTGTCATCTGGGGTGGTAATTCCCCACAAGTTTAAAGCACCAATCTTTTCTAAATACGATGGGGTTTCTTGCCCAAAACTGCACCTCCGCTCGTATGTTAGAAAGATCCAGCCATACACCGCTGACAAGAACCTCTAGATCCACATCTTTCAAGATAGTCTCTCAGGGACTCAACTTGAGTGGTTTTACCAGCTGGAAGGAGCTAGTATCCGTAATTGGGAGGACTTGGCTGCTACTTTCTACAAGCAGTACCAATACAATGCCGACCTCGCTCCCATGCGTACCCAACTTTAGGATATGTCTATGGGTGCGGGTGAAGGTTTCAAAGACTACGCTCAGAAGTGGAGGGACCTTGCTGGAAGAGTGCAACCTCCGTTGGCTGATATGGAGCTAGTGTATATGTTTCTGGGGACCTTGTTTGGTCTATATTTCAACCATCTGATTGGAAGTTCGTCGTCCGGGTTTACAGAGCTGATTATGACCGGGGAAAGAATTGAGGCCGGTATCAAATCTGGCAAGATACAGAAGGGTGCTTCATCAGGCACCGAGAAGAAGCCTTTTAAGAAGGAGTCAAGTGTTGTTTACAGCTCGAAGAACCATAACAAACCTGAACGCCGCCAAGCAGTTAATACGGTGGTTATATCAATACATGTTGTTGCTCCTCAACGCAACAATCAGCCAAGGGCCGAGAGGCCGCGAAGACAATTCACTCAGCTCCATATGACCCTGTCTCAGATTCTGCCGCAGTTATTGAAGACCAACTTGGTGATTCCGAAGGAGGCCCCGAAGAATCCCAATACAACATCACCCATGTATAATCCGAACGCCCGCTGTGCTTTTCACTCCGATAGCCCGGGGCACGATACGAATGACTGTTGGGTTTTAAAGAATAAGGTACAGGACTTGATTGATGCTAAGGAGATTGAGTTCGAAGCGCCTGAAAGGCCTAATGTTGTGACTGCTCCTATGCCCAAGCATGGAGTAAATGCTGTAGATGAAGACTCGTTTGTGGTTTCTGTGAAAGACATTGCTACTCCATTGATGACTGTGAATAATAACCTTATGTTAGCCGGTTTATTTCCTGGATGCGGTGAAGGTTGTCGTCTGTGTGCCGTCCTACCTACTGGTTGCCATCTTTTGAAGTCAGGTGTCCAACGCCTGATGGATAATAAAGAAATTTTGTTTGAGAAGACTTTTGTTCCATTGGTTCCTTTTGAAGACATTTCTATAATCACCATTTTCGACAATTCTTCCAAGGCTTCCTCGAGAAAGCCTGTTAGAATTACATCTGTTCCAAAAATTGCACCGTTGATCATTACCATTCCTGGGCCTATCCCCTATACATCAGATAAAGCTGTCCCATGGCACTACGGGGCTGACGTGTATTATCACGGGGTTAAACAAGATTTGAATAAAGAGGCTGATACTGACATCAGCAATATTGTTGGATCTAGTAAAGTCACCCGCAGCGGAAGGCTTTTCTCCCTTGAGATCTCTCCACCAGTTGTTCGAAAGCCTGTTGTTATTTCACCTACCAATACACCTGCTACTGTCCATGTTCATGTTCCAATTCTTACCCCTGTTGCCGAGTCATCTAACACTCGGGGCAAAGGGATCACCGGTGAGCCTGCCCAGACAGAGGCACCGAAGAAGATTACTATTGAAGCCTCTAGACAAGAGATGGAGGAAATTTTGAAGATCATCAAAAAGAGCGACTATAATGTAGTCGAGTAGTTGGGGCAAACCCCGTCCAAAATCTCTATGTTGTCTCTGTTGCTATGCTCATAAGCTCATGCCAAGGCTCTGATTGCTTTACTAAAGACTGCGCACGTGCCGCAAGAAACCTCTGCTGACCAGTTCAAAGACTGTGTGGCGAGTTTAACTGCTGATAATGGTCTGGGTTTCTCCGACGCCGACTTGACTGCCAAGGGGAAGAATCATAATGACGCCCTGCATGTCTCCATTGAATGCATGGGCACTACTCTTGCTCACGTATTGGTGGACACCGGGTCTTCGTTGAATGTGTTACCCAAGAAAGCGTTGGACCGGTTAGACTGTGAAGGGTTGGAGCTGAAACCAAGCAACATTGTGGTCAGGGCCTTTGATGGGTCCAAGGGAATGGTACACGGAGAAGTGGATATTCCAGTGAAGGTTGGTTCTCAGGTTTTTGCATCTACATTCTATGTGATGGACATTCGGCCATCTTATTCTTGTTTGCTGGATCACCCGTGGATCCACAAAGCTGGGGAAGTAACGTCTACGCTTCACCAGATGCTGAAATACCCAATCAAGGGGAAAATTGTTACGGTACGAGGAGAGGAGGAATACATGGCCAGCCACCTCAACTCTTTTCGGTATGTGGAAATGGACAGGGAGTTCATTGAGACCCCGTGTCAATATTTTGAAGAAGTCCCCCAAACGCTGGCATCAATTGAAACTGTTGTTGAAGATCCCCCAATGAAGATGGCTTCCTTCAAGGATGCCCGGGCTGTTGTTGAGAAAGGTGGGTGTGCAAATTGGGGCCAACTCCATGATTTTTCACATAAGACTAACAAGTTTGGTTTGGGTTTCACTGCAGAAGCTCAAAGGGCTGATCGGAGTGCCCAGACTGGAAGACCTCCCCTGTTTATCAGCAATTCAGGAGTGAATGCCATTGAAGACGATGGCGAAGAGTCTGACTTTGACAGTTGGATTTACCCAATTACCGACGGCAGATTAAGCAATTGAACGGCAAAGGACTTCGTCCCGATTTCTTTTATTACTCAGTAATGAGACTTTTGTTTTGAATTTGTAAACAAACAATTTTAAACTTTATGGCCCGGTGTCTTACCCGAGGCACCGTGGTTTTGTTTGTGAGGGCTTTATGTGTCATCTACATATATCATTAATAAAAGCATTATACGTTTATTGTATTTCAAATTTCACGCTTCTTATTTTTCTTTTTTCTATCTTGCAAAACAACTATTTTACACACACTCACATGTACAGGTCTACATTCACTCTGGATCCTACTGGTAACGACTCTGCTACTGCCAGTTATGACTTTGAAAGTCCGATCAACTTAGCCGAAGACGAAGGTGAAGATGATTGCGAAGTGCCTGGTGAACTTGCTAGACTGCTACTTCAGGAAGAGAGGGCCATACAGCCGCATGAAGAGCCGGTGGAATCAGTAAATCTGGGTACAGAGGTAGACAAGAAAGAGGTCAAGATCGGTGCAAATCTGAAGCTTAGTGTGAAGCAACGGTCGATTCAGATGTTGCATGACTACGTTGAGATCTTTTCCTGGTCTTATGAAGATATGTCTGGGTTGGATACTGATATTGTGGTTCACCGCTTTCCTACCAAGGAAGACTATCCTCCAGTGAAATAGAAGGTCCGCCGAATGCTCCCGGAGATGTCGGAGAAAATCAAGGCTGAGGTTATGAAACAGTTTGACGCCGATTTTCTAGCAGTTACTTCTTACCCGCAGTGGGTTGCCAACGTGGTTCCTGTTCTGAAGAAGGATGGTAAGGTTCGAATGTGTGTTGACTATAGGGATCTGAACAGGGCAAGCCCCAAGGATGATGTCCCTCTACCTCATATTGACATTCTGGTTGACAACACCGCACAACATAAGGTCTTCTCCTTTATGGATGGTTTCTCCGGTTATAATTAGATTAAGATGGCTCCCGAAGACATGGAGAAGACAACTTTTGTTACTCAATGGGGTACCTTTTGCTACAACATGCCTTTTGGATTGAAGAATGCTGGGGCAACGTATCAGCGCGCCATGGTCACTTTGTTCCACGACATGATCCATCATGAGATTGAGGTATACGTCGATGACATGATTGCCAGATCCCAAACTGAGGAAGAACATATGGACCACCATCAGAAGCTATTTGACAGGTTAAAGTTGTATAAGCTGAGGTTAAACCCAAACAAGTGTACCTTCGGGGTGAGATCTGGTAAGCTGCTGGGTTTTGTCGTAAGCGATAAAGGTATTCAAGTGGATCCTGCAAAGGTGAAGGCTATACAGGAAATGCCAGCTCCCCGAACAGAAAAAGAAGTCAGAGGCTTTCTGAGACGTTTAAACTACATTTCCCGATTCATCTCGCACCTAACTGCTACTTGTGAGCCAATCTTCAAGTTGCTGAAGAAAGATCAAGTGGTAAGATGGAACGATGAATGTCAGGCCGCTTTTGAAAGGATCAAAGAATATCTCCAAGAGCCACCTATTCTGATGCCTCCAGTTGAAGGGAGACCTTTGATCTTATACTTGACAGTATTCGACAATTCAATGGGGTGCGTGCTGGGGCAGCATGACGAGTCTGGTCGAAAAGAGCATGCTATTTATTACCTTAGCAAAAAGTTTATCGACTATGAGACCCGATACTCACTGCTTGAGAAAACTTGCTGCGCTTTGGCATGGGCTGCTCGCTGGCTGAGACAGTATATGCTGACTCACACTACTCTATTGATATCAAAGATGGATCCAATAAAGTATATCTTCGAAAAGCTTGCTTGTCCGGAAGAATAGCAAGATGGCAGATGATCTTGACTGAGTATGACATCCAATACACGACCCAAAAGGCAATCAAGGGAAGTGTGTTGGCAGACCATTTGGCACATCAGGCAGTTGATGATTACCAGTCTATGAACTTTGAATTTCCGGATGAGAATATCATGATAGTGACTGACTGTGAAGAACCTGGATCGGATGAAGGACCTGAGGAAGGATCCCAATAGTCTATGTACTTTGATGGAGCTTCAAATGTTTTGGGTAATGGTATTGGCGCCATGATCATATCTCCTAAAGGCTCTCATACTCTGTTTACCGCCCGACTATGTTTCAACTGCACCAACAACATGGCGGAGTATGAAGCGTGCATTATGGGTCTTCGAGCAGCAATTGACCTAAGGATTAAATTCTTGAGTGTATTCGGAGATTCCGCTCTCGTGATCAGTCAGATCAAAAGAAAGTGGGATACGAAAAACACGAATCTTATTCCTTACAAGGAGTATGTATTGACGTTGCTTCCCCACTTAGAGGAGATAACCTTTGAACACTTCCCTAGAGAGGAGAATCAGTTGGCGGACGCGCTGGCTACGATGTATTCTATGTTCAAAGTCAATTGGGACAATGAGGCTCCCCAGATTACCATCGAAAGGTTGGACGAACCTGCGCATTGCTGTGACATTGAGACTGAAGAGGTAGCAGATAAACCCTGGTTTCACGAGGTAAAGAGGTATCTCGAGGCTCAGGAGTACCCCGGGGGTGCATCTGTTAATGATAAGAAGTTTCTGAGGAGGTTCGCGGCGAAATTCTTCATCAGTAATGACATCCTTTACAAGCGTAACCATGATTCAACCTTACTGCGATGTGTGGATAAGAAAGAGGCAGAAAGGATCATGGCAGAGTTACATGAAGGTACTTTCGGGACTCATTCCAATGGACACACCATGGCAAAGAAAATCCTATGGGCAGGATATTATTGGTCCACTATGGAAGCCGACTGTTATCAGCATTCTCAGACCTGCCACAAATGCCAAGTCTATGCTGATAAGGTGCACGTACCTCCAGTTCCTATGAACGTCTTGACAACTCTGTGGCCTTTTGCAATGTGGGGCATTGACATGATCGGCAAAATCAGACCTACCGCGTCCAACGAGCATCGTTTCATCCTGGTAGCTATTGATTACTTTACAAAGTGGGTTGAAGCGGCTTCCTTTGCTACTGTAACCAAGAACGTCGTGGCATGGTTTATTCGGCATAATCTGATTTGTCGATATGGTGTACCAGAAAGGATCATTACGGACAATGGTACAAATCTCAACAATAAGATGATCACCGAACTCTGCAAGCAGTTCAAGATACAGCATCACAACTCTTCTCCCTACCGGCCGAAGATGAATGGGGCTGTTGAAGTGGCTAACAAGAACATTAAGAAGATTGTGCAAAAGATGACGGTGATATACAAATACTGGCACAAGATGTTACCATTTGCTCTTCATGGGTACCGTACCTCAGCGCGGACGTCAACAGGGGCAACACCATATTCCTTGGTATATGGCATGGAGGCCGTCTTGCCCATTGAAGTTCATATACCCTCTCTTCGGATTATGAAGCATGCAGGTTTGAGCGAAGATGACTGGATTCAGACCCGGCTTGATCAGTTGAACCTAATCGACGAAAAAAGACTTACTGCTATTTGTCATGGTCAAACATATCAAAAGCGGATGATCAAGGCATTTAACAAGAAAGTTAGACGACAAGAGTATCGAGTTGGGGATCTGGTAATCAAGCGCATTATCTTACCTCAAGGTGATCCCAGGGGAAAATGGACCCCTACTTACGAAGGGCCATTTGTGGTTAAGAACATTTTCTCAGGAGGAGCTATGATTCTAACCACCATGGATGGTGACGACCTTCCTCACCCCGTCAATGTAGACATAGTGAAAAAATACTACGCATAATCAAAGACCCGCTAGGTCGACTGGCCTAGGCAAAAATAAGGGCTTCCCGGCGAACCAAAAGGGTTCGGGCAAAAATAAGGGATGAAAATAAAAAAATCTGTACACCCGGCAAGTCGAAAACCTGAAAAGGCGGCTTGGGAAAAAAAGGGTATCCCGGTGGACTGAAAACCCGAAAGGGCGGTCCAGGCAAAAATTAGGGATCAAAGCGTAACACTATGTCTCATTGGATCACCTTGTAACCAGACTTCGGTATCAACTATCAAGCTCGGACGACACTAATCAATCTGATCTACCTTCAACCAAGTAGCAAAGTGATGAGATGCTCGAGGAAATAAAGGCAATAGCAGAGTTGGAACCCAGTGGGATTATTCACATAGCTGTTTTGTTTAGCTTTTCACAAATTGTGTTAATTTTATTATTCGACAGCGTTTCTCTTACTAGGACGTCAACCTCTTGTACAAAAATGCCTATTTACAGGCCAAACTTCAAAGTCAATACAATCCATTTTCAAAGAAATTTCAAACTGTTTTTCCTTTATCTGTTTTGTTTTGCAAAGAACGTCCAATGTTCATTTTTGATATATGTATTTGACATTAATTGCTGCTCATAAATATTTACATGCGAAACAAAAGACGATTACTCGTAAATATTAGAAACAGGGGGCAATGAGAAATTTCCAAACTGTACAGTTGCTCTATCCACCAGGTACAAAGGTAGATTCAGCTGAAGAATATGGCCAAGGTGCTTTCACTCCCCGTAGAGTAAGAAAAGACAGTAATGATAGCTCCCCCAGCTGAGACTTGCAACTGTGAATGAATCAGTAATTTTCTCCCCAAGCAAAGTTTATCTACCATCAACACTGAAAGGTCTTAATATTCCCCAACAGAGTATAAGAATATTCCCCAACGGAGTATAAGAATATTCCCCGGCAGAGTACAAGATATCCCCAGTGGAGTCTGAAATTTTTCCCAACGCAGTCTGAAAAAGCTTCCCCAGTGGAGTTTGGAGAATCATCCCCAGTAGACTTTGGAAGATTGTCCCCAGCAGAGCTCAAAGGATTATCCCCATTAGAGTCTAAAAGGTTATCCCTAGTGAAGTCGCAACTGAAATATCATCCCCAACGGAGTTCTTTCCTTTCACAAACAAGAAATTCAATCCCCTATATGATTCAGTATCACCATCAACGGTAATTCATCCCCAGCAGAATTTATCAGTAGAATCCTCTACAAAGCATCTCTTCCCCACAGAGTAATCTCCTCATCAGTTTATCCCCCAACAGAGTTATCCTCTCCTGTAAGGTTATTCTCACAATCATCTTTGTGCGCCATCCCCAGCGGAAACGAAGAATTCAACTCTTTTCTCCAGCAACTATCCGGGATTTATTTTCCCCAGCTAAAAACATTACACTTCCATACATCATGACACATGCATATACGCATCATACAACATAATCTCATTTATTTTGAGAACATCATTGCCGATACATATCATGCATTACATACAGCTAACCTTTACTTTTCAGGAAGGATGCGGTTAAATTCTCGCAAAATTTAAAGTTTTGAAGCTTTTATCTCAGTCGAATTACTGACAAATTCTTAAATCTCAACAGAGTTATCCTCAGTTGAATTACAGACAAGGTCCTAAATCTCGGTAAAGTTCCTCTGTTGAATTACAGACGAGTTCCTAAATCTCAGCAGAGAAGTTTTCTCAGTTGAATTACGGGCGAGTTCTTAAATCTCGATGAAGATGTTTCCCCAAAGTTGAATTACTGACAAGTTCTTAAATCTCAACAGAGTTATCCTCAGTTGAATTACAGACAAGTTCCTAAATCTCGACAAAGTTCCTCCGTTGAATTACAGACGAGTTCCTAAATCTCAGCAGAGAAGTTTTCTCAGTTGAATTACGGGCGAGTTCTTAAATCTCGATGAAGATGTTTCCCCCAAAGTCGAATTACTGACAAGTTCTTAAATCTCAACAGAGTTTTTCTCAGTTGAATTACAGACAAGGTCCTAAATCTCGACAAAGTTCCTCCGTTGAATTACAGAAGAGTTCCTAAATCTCAACAGAGTTTTCTCAGTTGAATTACGGGCGAGTTCTTAAATCTCGATGAAGATGTTTCCCTCCAGTCGAATTACTGAAAAGTTCTTAAATCTCAACAGAGTTATCCTCAGTTGAATTATAGACAAGGTCCTAAATCTCGACAAAGTTCCTCCGTCGAATTACAGACGAGTTCCTAAATCTCAGCAGAGTTTTCTCAGTTGAATTACAGGCGAGTTCTTAAATCTCGATGAAGATGTTTCCCTCCAGTCGAATTACTAACAAGTTCTTATCTCAACAGAGTTATCCTCAGTTGAATTATAGACAAGGTCCTAAATCTCGACAAAGTTCCTCCAGTCGAATTACTGACAAGTTCTTAAATCTCAACAGAGTTATCCTCAGTTGAATTACAGACAAGGTCCTAAATCTCGACAAAGTTCCTCGGTCGAATTACAGGCAGTTCCTAAATCTTAACAGAGAAGTTTTCTCAGTTGAATTACGGGAGAGTTCTTAAATCTCGATGAAGATGTTTCCCCCTAGTTGCATTACAGACAAGTTCTTAAAAATCAGCAGAGATGTTCTCTCAGTTGAAGTACAGGCAAGTTCCTAAACCTCGACAAAGATCAGGCTCCCCCAGCGGAATCTTCTACAACAAAAGGTATGCAAGCTCTCGCTAAGGAATCTCTTATGCGATCGACACTCATTCAGATGGCATCTTTAAGCCTACCCCCTCGTCACCAATCTCCAAATGGCATCTATAAGCCCATTCCCGACATCACAAGGCTGATTACCACTTCATGCGAGTGCAAATTTCTGGGCACTCTAGTGTTCAATCATCTTCCACCTTCGGATCACGAAAGGCATGAAATCCAATCTACATCCTCAGGTTTAAGAAGATTGAACAGGGGCATCTTTTGTACCCCAAAATTTTCCCTCCCATATTTCTTAAAACATTGCAAGAAATATTTCCAAGTTGCTCAAGGTTGCTCAAGAATTGGTCAGACAAGCTATCTCCTAAGGCAGTCTATCCCAAATTAGGGTTTCATGTTGCATCAAGATACTTGAATCCAAGTGACCCCAAATTCTCAACATTGTTCTAATATGTTCTCAAGAACATCCATGTCAAGTTTCAAGCCTTGCAGTGAAAGTTTGCTCAGTCAATTGCTCAAAAGGTCCAAAAATCGACTGTGTTAGGGCAAAAGTCATATGTGACCTACATACAGTCAAACTTCAAGATTTTTGGCCAATATCCTCATTTTGAATTTTATTTCATCATTTGATCAAGGGTTGATCATGATTCATCAAGGATTTCTCACAATTCATCAAGATTCAAAAGTTGCTAAATTAGGGTTTTGTAGGAAAAGTCAACCCAACTTTGACCAAGCATAACTTTCTCATACTTTATGAGAAATGACCCATCCAAAGCTCATTTTGAAGAGGATGAAATTTACTACAATCCATATTCATACCCAAAGATCAAAAAATTCACTCACAAGAAGTTATGGATTTTGACATTATAGGTCATTTTTGAAAGTCAACAAAAACACCTTTTTTTCCAAAGCTTCTAACTTGATAATGGAATATCAAAATGCGATTAGACCAAAAGGGTTTATTAGAGGACATCTCGAGCTTTTTAAAAAGTCCAAGAACACCTCCAAAAGTTCAAAATTGAAGAAGTTATGCATTGTTGAAGTTGGACCTTTTTGCAAAATTGCCAAAAGTCAACTATCCCCAAAACATCAAATTTTGCCAAATGGACCCATTCTTTTTCACTTGTTTTGAGTTTGAATTCAAGCCCACGTGCTCTAGCCTTGGCCATGTGTCCATATCATTTTTTATTAATTATTTTGATTTTATTTGAATTAATTTAATTTAAATCAAAATAAATTAAATAAAAATCCAAAGGCATTGATAACAAAGATTTTATGTTGATTTCAGGTTCCATTATGCAGATGGCCATCATAAAATTCGTATCAAATCAATTGTGTGCAAAAAATATTGAAATCAAGCAAATTTGGAAAGTTTTAATGGAGGAATCAAATCAAATTCAAGGGCATTGGTAGAGCAAGATTTGAACAACAAATGTTACCCTAATCTAAGGCACAATACATAAGCAAGCTAGAGGCATGAGAATCAGGGTTGGAAATCGCTGGTGGAGGCAGAACAAAGACTTGCAAAATCACAAAAAAGTGGGAGATCGAAATCAACCCTAGAGGAATTTTCAAAGCTTGATATTGGTCTCAATCGATTGCTAGCCATCTCTAGAAGCGAAACCAATCAGAATCACACGTTTTCCAGCTTCCTAGAGCTCTGTAAGTGATCCACGAATCTTCCCCATTCTTGAAATCTATTTGTGTTATTCTTGCATCTATAACAAAAACTAATTGCATATTTTGATCCACCATGCCATTTGCAGTCTTTTGGTATCATTTAATTTCATTTATCTAACTTGTATTGCAATTCACCATAGTTAGGGTTTCAAGGTTTGGTTTAGGGGTTTTCATTTCAGGTAAAATCAGCCTTAATGATGGCTATAGGTGTGACCGGAAGAAGAAGGCGAGTTTAAACATGGCGTCAGAAGGCATTTCTATGGCCTATAGAGGATTTTGGAGTGAGACAAGCTTGTAGCTACGGACTTCTGTCAGTTGGTATAGGTGGTTGTTCTTTTAGCCATGGTTGGGAGGTCAGGGATGATGCATGGCATCCATCCATTGGGCAATTCAAATATTGTGTGCGTTTTCATTGATTTTTCTAGTATTTTGTTTTTTTCATATATTATCTTTATTGCTTAATTAACATACAACAAAGCAGCATAGCCCGGTTGGTCACCAGGTGTACGTTCAAGGCATTAGTGGCTGGAGGTCAGGGGTTCGATCCCTGCCTCCAGCAAATTGTATTTTCTAGATATTTTTCAGGTAATCACGTGTGCGCCTAGGCCAGATCCACACCATACTCCCTCACCAATCCAAGCGCCAGATGGCCAAAGGTGCAGATCTGGTGGTCAAATATTGAAGGTCCACAAAAGAATCAGTCAACGCGCCTACACAGGATCCCAAAAGTCCACATGGGTCAGTATCAATTGGGCCAACGAATTGCTTTCCACACCCTCCAAAACCAGGCCCACTCTCTCTTTTCTTTATATTTTGTTTATTTATTTAATTACTTTAATTTTGTTTAATTTATTTCTAACCAATAACAAAATTCCTTTTTATCAAAAAAAAAATCACAAAAATATTTTTTTTATCCAATCAAATTTTAAAACTTTTATTTTTATTAATAAACTTATTAATTAATTAGGATATTAATTAGGAAACTTTAATTTATTTTGTAAATAAATAAAATTAATTAGAATTAATTAGGTTTTAACTACTAATTTAATTATTTTATTTTCTTTCTTAAATTAACAAAAACTCCAAAAATATGTCTTTTATTATTTTTTCATCAATTAATTTATTTTATAATTAATCTAGTATTTAATTTAGGATTTAATTTATTTTCTTAAATAAAAATAAAAACAACAAAAAAGGCATTTTCTTTTAAAAAGGGTCAAAACCCTAATTCGCACTCGATTTAATTTCTCGCGCGCTTTATTTGTTTTTATCTAATTATGTATCTGCTTACAGATTGTAATAGTTAAATAGGACATTTAATTATTTTTACCGCTTTATTTTATTTTCAAAGGGTTGCTTTTGGCGATGTAAATACCCGACACCTTGTAATTTAATTTCCGCACCTTTAATTTCCACAAAGTATAACTGTTAAATGTTTGATAATAGGGTTTGCATGACAAGACTGAATGTTAATCTTAAAATCAAATTAGATCACCCTTAACATGTGCAAAGATAAAAATAACCGAAATCAACACACTCGCACATGCGCACTCCTAGGGTACACCCCACTTGGTTGCCTTCGTACACGGTCAATGAGTATAGGTCGTTTTAGAGGTCGTCCTCTTGTCTAAAAGATCATAGTCGCCTCGAAATGGTTGCCTCGGATATTGTTGCCTCAAACAAATGATCTAAGACATTAGGGTTACAGCTAAGGTGTCCTAACATTCTTTAGTGACCATATGTCCCTCATTCGAATTGACCCTCAAACTCCAACGACGGTGCTACCTACTCACTAATAGTGGGATATCATTGTCTAAAGCAAATTAGCATAGAACGATTCCTTTTTCGAGTAGGTAGATTAGCTCTTAGATACTCGCTCTTTCAAAACAAAGCTCTTTTAACACTTACACTCCTTTTCAAACAAAGTTTTCAAAACACTTCATTACACTCTTGAGGACAGAAGCAGGAGTTAAATCGAAGTTTTAAACAAAAACTTTTTCAAACCCACAAACACAAAGAAAACAATTTTGAAAACAATTGAGCAAGTACCTAAGAGCCCGTGGATAACCACTGATAGAAAGGGTGCTAATATCTTCCCTTTCTATAATCTACCCCCCGAACCCGAGAAATATCTCGACAAAGGAATTTTTCTGTGCTTTTTTCCTTTCCTTGTTGAATAAAATAAATGTCGATGGCGACTCTTGCTTACCGCAACATTTTGCGTAAACAAACGCAAAACGCGAACCAGCATTCCAAAAAACAGTCAGTTATTCCCACCGTATCACAGAACTGGCGACTTTGCTAGGGACTTAATAAGTGGGGTGTACCTTAGGAATAGTTCATAATGTTTTCAATTGCTTGACTTGTATGTTTTATCTTTGTGGGTTTGAATCGGAGTTACTATAGATCCTAACCCGGATCTGGGGGACACCCTTTAGGTAAGTAGCAATAAAATGTGAGGGAACTGTATGGCGTAGACCGATACGGTTGAAGCAGTAGCTACGTTGGTGTGGCACTTTAGTGTGTACCGATATCCCTTGTGGCGCAACGAGGAGAATATGGGTCTGCTAAGGGGTCATTAAGCACCAACTGACCTTAGAACCTATAATTGACCAACTTGGCCATAGAACGGTAGCAGTATGCTACACTCATTGAGACCAAACTCTCGTGATGATTCCGACCGCAAGAAAAGGTTGCTAAACTGGAATTTTGACCGATCGAGGGTGGTCAGTGATATTGAGATCCTGTAGAACCCGGTTACTATTTCCAGGACAGGTTTGAACCAACTGAACTAAAAGAGGGTAGTACCTAGACTCCTTGCCAGCCTGGAATCTAAGGGCTATCTGTGTGACTTGTTTGCCCTTACCATGTTTGCTATCGGTGAATACTTGTGGTGTGTTTCTATCATGACATCATGCGTCATGACATTGCATGCATATTGGATTGGACTAACCATTTCAAAGACCAATGGGATTCATCTTTGTTCTGTTTTGTAGGTCATGGCATCTATGCGTAGAAACACTATTCGGATTAGCTTCGTCCAGATTCTCACTCAGCTTAAGGAATTGGTTGCAAAGGTTCCAGATACTTCCTCCTTTATCAGAAGACATGGGCACCTCCTTGGTCTAGTCACTTCCAGATTGGACGAACAGATGATGAGTGTCTTATGCTAGTTCTTTGATCCACTATACCATTGCTTTACTTTTCCGGACTACCAGTTGGTCCCTCCCTACCTTGGAAGAGTTCTCTGATCTACTTGGTATCTCCATTCTAGAGCATACCACGTTTATAGGTTGGGAGAAAGTCCTTAGGCCGGAAGAGATTGATTCAACCCTCCATCTGACAAAGGCTGAGGTAATATCTAATTGGGAAACTCGTAGCGGGACAAAAGGCTTCTTGACTAAGTTCTTGGTTGGTAAGGCTAATCAGTTTTGGGACAATTTAGACTTTCAGGTGTTCGAGGACATCCTGGCTCTTCTTATTTATGGTCTGGTTCTGTTTCCAAACTCAGATTCCTTTGTTGACGTGAATGCAGTGGAGATTTTCATGTCCGGTAATCCAGTACCCACTCTCTTGGGTGATATTCTGCACACTCTCTATGCCCGTACTGCTCGGAAACGGGGAACCCTTATATGCTGTACACCATTACTGGAGAGGTGGTTTATTTATCACCTCCCCAAATCAGTTTTGAAGAACAAGGAAGACATGGTTGGGCCTACAGGATTATGTCCCTAGCTCACACTAACATCATCTGGACTACTAAAGGCATGGAAGACGTGGCTATTATTGATCGCTGTGGGGAATACCCCAATGTTCCACTGCTAGGAATCAATGGAGGAATCACCTATAACCCTTGTCTGGCCTTACGACAATTTGGGAGAGCTAGGAGGGAAGGACCTCATGAGTTGTTGATGCCAAGCATTGTCTTTGACTTCCAAGGGGATAGTGATGAGCATAGCTGCAGATTCATCCGAGCCTGGGATAGGGTGCACAGGTCTGATCCGCACGAGTTAGGTGTGAAGACTTCTCTTCCAATGGAACCATATCTCCGTTGGGTTCGTACACGTGCTCAAAAGCTAGGGATGCCCTACGAAGCCGTCTTTCCCGTGATAGTTGAACTTGCTGATGAAGAAGGGGTTCCTCCTACCATCCTCCACCCATACATGCCTACTGACATTGGGGGCATTAAAGAGGTCCTGGATCCAACTAAGGGAAGAGCGGGATACTTACAGAGAAAAGTATCACGAGCAAGAGCGGAAGATCCTGAAGTTGACAAGGCAATTGGAGAATGAGCAGATCCTCAACGACTATGTCCGCACCAACGGGAAACGACCATGGGAGCGCTGATGTCTTTTGATTATTTCTAGTTTTGGTTTACTTTTTAGTTTTTATTTCTTGTAACGCCTTAAAGGCATTTGTTGAACATTGAATTCAATGTTTATCTAATAAAAGTGTGTTTCATTTTGGTTTACGAATTTGAATCTCTAAAGTCTTTGAAATCATATCATACGCATTTCATTCCCATACACTTCATCACAGGTACCCTTACAGGTTTCTCATCTTCTTCGCTGTTTATTTCAGCATATCATGTCTTCTGAAACATCAACCGAACAAGCAATCAAGGCTCTACAAGCTCAAAACACCCAGTTCCAGGAATTATTCATGAGTTTGGCCAAGGGTCAGCATGATCTGAAGACCCTTATCATGAAAGATAAGAAGAAGAAGAAGAAGAAGAAGACGGTCCTACTAAATATGGGTCGCAGATTTGGAAACAATTTGTGAGAAGAGGTTGATTTGACTCACTCATCTAGAGGGGGAGATAATCAGGAAGAAAGGAGGGCTCCTAGCCCTATGGTTTCAAACAACGAGACTGACTTTGACGAAGACCAGTATCCTCCGGCTGAGGATAGGTATAAGCAACTGGAAGACCGGTTGAGCGCAATGGAGGTTCATAAGGTCCCTGGTCTGGACTTTGGGGATTTAGGTTTGTCATCTGGGGTGGTAATTCCCAACAAGTTTAAAGCACCAATCTTTGCTAAATACGACGGGGTTTCTTTCCCAAAATTGCACCTCCGCTCGTATGTTAGAAAGATCTAGCCATACACCGCTGACAAGAACCTCTAGATCCACTTCTTTCAAGATAGTCTCTCAGGGACTCAACTTGAGTGGTTTTACCAGCTGGAAGGAGATAGTATCCGTAATTGGGAGGACTTGGCTGCTGCTTTCTACAAGCAGTACCAATACAATTCCGACCTCGCTCCCACGCGTACCCAACTTCAGGGTATGTCTATGGGTGCAGGAGAAGGTTTCAAAGACTACGCTCAGAAGTGGAGGGACCTTGCTGGAAGAGTGCAACCTCCCTTGGCTGATAGGGAGCTAGTGGATATGTTTCTGGGGACCTTGTCTGGTCCATATTTCAACCATCTGATTAGAAGTTCATCGTCCGGGTTTACAGAGTTGATTGTGACCGGGGAAAGAATTGAGGCCGGTATCAAATCTGGCAAGATACAGAAGGGTGCTTCATCAGGCACCGAGAAAAATCCTTTTAAGAAGGAGTCAAGTGTTGTTTACAGCTCGAAGAACCATAATAAACCTGAACACCGCCAAGCAGTTTAGAGAATTTTAGAGTTGAAGTTTCTGAAATTTTTAGGGTTTAAATTAGGGCCAGAGAAATTCTCACTTATCTTTGACTTTCAGCCTTAGTTATTTACATGGTTAGAATCGTGAGGAAGAATGCAACAACTTTCATTTTGTCACTTTCCATTTTTGTTGAGAAATAAAGAAGTTACAGGTACACCGACTGGAGGTTGAAGATGAAGTCATCTGAACTGGATTTGCCTTATATATTTATGGTTTTACCTATATAAATGAATGTATAGCCACCCCAGTGGTAAAGCGCGCGCCTGTTCACCCTATGGTCCTGGGTTCAAGCCCCAGCGTGACCATTTTGCTTTTTTTTCTTTCATATTTTTGACATTTCTTTTGAATTTTGCTTGCAGGCGCTGTGCGCTTTGGGCCTAGCATTCTTTTTGGTTTTGCTAGCATACACCCTGTTTACTTGTGACACCACCTTGGCCCATTTTATTTTTATTTATTTATTTATTTCTTTTTTCTTTTAAATATATTTTCTAAAATACCAAAAAAAATCATAAAATGTATAAAAATAATAGATTTATATTTTGACATAATTTAAATATTTTTCACATAAATAAAAAAATTATTTTTATTCATTATACTCTTATTAATTTCTTTGTAAATTAAAACTAGATTATTACTTATTTAAATACACTTATTTTTAATATAAAAAGGACCAAAAAGATTTCATGACACTACATATTATTTTCAAGACAAAATATAAAAAATACAAAAAAATACTTGTTTTTCTTTAAACTTATTTTCTTTTAATCAACTAAAATAGATTTAGGGTTTTATTCAAAAATTCTCTTCTTAATCAAAATCTTTTCTTAAATAATTTCTTTTATTAACTTAAGTTAATTTAACTTAATTACTCTTTTTTTAATTAGGTTTAGGTTAAAACCTCTTTCATACAAAAGTCCAAACACAAAAATCATTTCTCTCAATTTGCATTTGTACTTTATAAATTTCTCCAATTCTTGTACATATTCAATTTGGTTGTAATAGATTAATTAGGTTTATATTATTGCAATCCCCATTCATAAATTTTATACCCCTCCCATAAATGTTGTAATAGCGTAGTAACTTTAAATTTCGCAATTTATCGCCTTTACATAACATGCTAGTAATTAGGGTTTGTATGGAAAGAATAAAATCAATCAAATAGAAAATCCTAATCCAAGATAAAAAACAAGCATGAAAATAACACACTTGCACACAAGCACCTATAGGGTTATCCCACTTGGTTGCCTTACAAAAATGACCATATTAGGCATGTAAGGTGTCTTAGCAACAAAAAAAACAAGCAAATACAAGATCATAGTCCCTCGATGACGCTATTTAAAGTTGCCTTATAAAATGATCTTAGTCTCTCAAAAATAATGCTAAGATGCCTTGCAACATTACTAATCATGGTTATACGATGACCCACGCCCGTCCCGTTAACATCCAAAGATAGGGTTGCTTACCAAATCAATGGTAAGACAACAATGTCAAAGGAAAAGAAAATGAACAAGAAAGACATTTGAGTAGGTAGATTTCTCCTAATTACTTGCTCCATTTCAAAACAAACATCCTTGCTATTTTCAAAACAATCACATACACTTTCAAACATCTTACAAACTTGAAAACATTTTCAAAAGATCAAACATCTTTGTATACATTCTTACGAACAAGAATCATTACAAAGATTTCCTAAACAATGGCCTATTTACAAAATAATTTCAAAAACCACACAAAGCATAATTTCAAACAAAAAAGTAAGTGATCTAGCAAGTAACTAAGAGACCATGGAAAACCATGGATGAAAGGGGTGTTAATACCTTACCTTTTCATAATCTACCCCCCGAACTCAAGAAACAATCTCAAAGGTCTTTCCTGTGCTTTTCACCTTTCCTTTTGGATAAAAGAAAAGTCGGTGGCGACTCTTGCTAACCACAACATTTGCGATAAAACACAAACACCTTAAGTCAGTTCTCCCACCGTATCACAACTAGCAACCATTATCTTCTTGAGATGAGACCTTCACTCAGTCTATCAAGGAATCAATCAACAATAGTTGATGGGGTTTCCGTGTTTACATGGTTGCTTCTTCTAAGAAAATTACACAAAACATTTAAGTACATATTGTTTAACACTTCTACGAGTAACAACTCGAGTGTTAAAACGATTCACGTGAAGAGATCTGAACAGAAACACTACCCGAGCAACAACTCTAGTGTTCATTACAATGTTCTACAAATATATATTTGATCAGAAGTTTGAGTATCATCTTGTAGTGTTCTTCTTCATCTTCTTTGAGCAAGCTACGAGTAACAAATCCTTGCTTCTTCTGAGATCTACCAAGATGCATGTGATTGGAAGTTGAATAACATCTTGTAGTCTTCTTCTTCTTCTTCTTGAGCAAGCTATGAGCAACAACTCCTTGCTTATTTTATTTCATCCAATATGCATATGATGATAGTTGAATGGCATCTTGTTGAAATCCTCTTTCTTTCTTTTCTCTCTTCTTAAGTGGTCTTCATAATGTATAGCATTGCAACTTTAACATCTTCAGAATCCACTACTTTCCTTCCACAAGATGAAGCTTGATGGGAAATGGCTTATGGCTGACGGAAACCTATAACTTATCTTTGAAGCTTTGATCTTCTTTTATAGCCTTTGACAGAGAGAGACTTTGTGAGTATAGAACGTACTTTCCTGCACCAACGGTTAGTTCCCAACGGATAAAATAAATTTTATGAGCTTGGAAAATATAAAATAATATTTTTGTATCCGATCACTGTTCAATGATAGCTTTCCACCTTTTCCTCTAAATAATATATTTTTCTATAAGCCTGTAAACAGAGATTCGTTAAGTAAAGAAAGATAGTTGTAAATCCAACCGGTTGTTCCTAACGGTCACAATGAGAGTTGTCGACAATACAGTATAAAGGACTGTCCGTACGCCACCCTAGAGGGTACAGGTCACATACACTTTATGTACCTTTTACATAACATCACACGTTAACTATTTGAAATTTCTTCTTATCTTCAGAGGCTTCAGATATTTGAATGTTGAACGTTGAAGCTTATTGTAGAAGAATATTTCTTAAGCCTTAGAGTCTAAGTCTTAGAGTTTTCAGGACTTGTCACACATAACTTGTCTTCAGAGTCTTCAACACTTTGTTGTAAGAACTTGCTTATTTTTAGATCATCAGAACCTGTTCAAGAGAACCTCATCTTCATAATATTCAGAACTTGTAACACAGAAGTAAAGCTTTAGAAGGCCTCCAAAGCTAAACCATAAATTCACGATTAGAACTTCTTGTACTAACGTTCCTAAGACACGTCGGAAAAGATCAATTCAGAACCTTGACTTAACCAAAACATGTAACCACATGTTTTCTTCCAAAGTGTATTTTTAGAACCTGGTGACGTTACACGCCTTGTACCAGAGTCAGAACATTATAACAGCAGCTACACACTAGACGAAACCATTAGTGTATACAGTTTTTCTCTAAGATAACATGTGAAGTTATCATCAAAATCTCAAGGCCAAATGTAGGAAACACTTCTTGTTCTTACAAAACCATCCTTGATTCCCCCATTATAGACCAAACTAGATTTATTTATTTAATGTTTTTTGAAAGTTTTGATTAAAAAAAAGAAGTTTGAAAAATGCACTTGGTGTTGACCAAATTTTATTGTGAAATGGTTTGAATGAAGTGGAAAATGTTGCTTGATTACGAAGCGATTTGGAAAAGCAACTTGATGTTGATCAAGTGTTTGAACTTATCTTGAAAAAGATTGATTTTATAGCACATTCATTTTAGGTTGATTAACAAAGAATATGGTCTTAAGTGAATGGCAAAAGAAAGAAGAATCAAGCATCAAGATCAAACTCCATATATCCACCCAAGCATACCCACACGTAAATAGCAAGCGATTCAATCAACACAAGAAAAATTATTCTTAAAAGTTAAATTAAGCTAAAAGAGAAATCTTTTTGACATTTTAAATACTTTGATAAAATCTTAAGCATACATCTAAGAACAAATATTTTTTTTTCTCTTTTTGAATATATTTTTAAAAAGGTAAAATAAAAATAATAAATATTTTTGTTATTTTTTGTGAAAGAAAATATAACTTTTTCTATTTTTATGAAAATTAATTATTATGTCTCATACTTTTTTTAAGTCAAAAGAAAACTACAAAACAAAAATTAAAAAAATAAAGAAAATTGAATTTGGGCCATTGGTGTATTTATGAGAGTAATTTTGTTTGGGCCAGGTAGATTCACAGGGCGTAAGGCCCATTTCTGATCATGAGGCGCAGGTGGGGATGTAATAATCGATTGGTGGTGTGGAGCTAAAACAAACCAGGTTATGAAGATCGGGCCCAAATGGCCACCCTATGACAAAATTAGGGAACCCTAGATGATTAAGCACATGATGCGCTACATCTTGAAGCTATCATTGATGACCATTACTCTCCTTTTTATTTTTATTTTTTGGAACTTGAGATAAAACCCTTAATCACAATGTAACACCCAACTCTAATTGAATAAACAAAAGAAACTGAAAAAATTCCTAAATTAAAAACGGAGAGAGAAAAGAAACCCAAACCAAGATTTCTCTTTATTCTTCGCTTCACTCTCTCACGCCATTCATTTCCTACTAAGTCACCATGAATATAGCTTTGAATCCCCATTTCATGTTTACAAACCGACACAAGCCCACCTTGGGAAGAGTCTTGTTTGACGGTCTCTGTCCAGTTTATCCATGGATTGAACCTTGTCTCTAACAAATATGTTTGTTTGGATCTCTCTAGGAAGTTAGACCCTGAATCGAGAATGCATTTATTTTTCACTTTTTGAAGACTTTCTCTTTTATTTGAAGAAATTTATTCTGCAAGATTGATGACTTGCACTTCTGTCGGAGATCCCCATGTGAAGACTTTATCTCCTCAGCAAAAATCTGTTTGTGGTTCCTCGGGAAGTTAAAATCATTTCCCAACAACATTATTACAACACTCATAATTATTACCCAACAACAATTGGTGGTCTCTTTATTTGAGAAGCTTGTATGTCTCCAGATTTCTTTTTGGATGAAAAATGAGACTATCTTTTGAGTATCCTGTTAATTCCTAGAGAAGTTGTCTCCAAAAATCAATGTTGTTTACTCCAATGGATGGTTAATCTGTTCGATGTGATAGAGATAGTTCATTGTGAAGATTGTTGTTTACTCCAATAGAGGATTAATCTCTCCGATAAGATAGAGATAGTTCGTTGTGAAAATATTTTTTACTCTAATGGATGGTTAATCTCTTCTATATGATAAAGATAGTTTATCGTGAAGACTGTTATTAAGTCAAATGGATGGTTAATCATTTTGATATGATAAAGATATTTCATTGTTAAAAATGTTATTTAATCCAATGGATGGTTAATCTCTTCGATATGGTAGAGATAGTTTGTTGTGAAGAATGTTATTTACTCTAATGGATGGTTAATCTCTTCGATATGATAGAGATAGTTCATTGTGAAGACCTTATACAAGTGATTACCTTTTAAGGAGCTTTAATATTACCCTTTTCAAGTATAATACTTGATTAAAGAAGAAATTGAGACCCATTCGTCATGGGGAAGTTTATTGTTACCCTTTTCAAGTACAAGACTTGATTAAAGAAGAAACTGAGACCCGTTCATCATGGGGAAGTTTACTGTTACCCTTTTCAAGTAGAAGACTTGATTAAATAAGAAACTGAGACCCGTTCGTCATGGGGAAGTTTATTGTTACCCTTTACAAGTAGAATACTTGATTAAAGAAGAAACCGAGACCCGTTCGCCGTGGGGAAGTCTGTTGTTACCCTTTTCAAGTAGAAGACTTGATTAAAGAAGAAGCTGATTCTACCTTCACCTATTGAGTCGGTAGTTTACCGTTATCTGTGAATCAGGTTTTATCATTGAGATGGTGTTATCCTATTTTCTATTCCTCTTCTTCGGGCTTTTCCCCAATAAAGATGAGTTCTCTTTTCTCCAACTGAGTTGAGTTAAGCTTTCACCAGTAGGCTTGATTTCTCTAGGGTATTTCCTTCTCCATAATGAGTCTTTTATTATATCTTCAAAGGTTCCTTGTTATTTCTTGTCCACCTTTAGGCATGTTGACTATTGCAGCATCTTAGGGCTAAAAATTATGTGTTTTATATTTAAGCATCTCCCATCCAGACGAGGCGAGGACTTCAATCTTCACATCTCTGGATAGAAGAAACTTAAATAGGGGCATCTGTTGTACCCTAATTTTTGACCTAATATCCCACATCCTTTTGCATCATTTGCATAATACTAAAAGATCATCTCATTCATATTTGCATCCACTAACCTTATGAAATTGCAAAGATATGCTTGTTTGTTGCTTGTGCAAGGTAGGTTAGAATATCCTACAATTGGTTGATCAAAGGGAATGTGTTCCTCAGATATTTAAGCCCCTCATTTATGGTGGTCAAGTAATCATCATCTTCACCACAACTTCATCATATTAGGGTTTCATTGGATTCATCCAGTGAATTAGGGTTTTAGTCCCTTAGATGAAAATTAAGAAATAGGGTTTGAGGTCTCCAATTGTGTATCACTCAAGGCTTCACCTTGTCATCATCTTATGAACTTCAAATACATCTCAACATGTTAAGGGTTGCATCATGATCAAGAAATTCCATTGAAATTGGACAAATTAGATTCATCTGGTACAAAGTCGACTCCAAAGTCAAACTTTGACTTTTTGAAGATTTTTGTCAACCGTGGACTTCTTAATCCAAGGATCAAGAAAATGTGTTTAATGAAGTCATTTGATCAAGTTCAATGAAATAAATCAAGAGAAAGAATCAAAAATCAAAGATTAGGGTTTTGGAAAATTCACTAAGTCTTTCAAAAGTTCATGTTCAAGTACACTACTTTGTAAGTTTGTAACTTCTTCATAAAGCAACCATTTTCCTACTCGAATGCTCAAATTGAAGATAATGTTTTATACTACAACTTTGCCAATGAGGGCTGATCTCCAAAAAATGCATAAATTTGAAGATATGAATTAATGAAGTTAGCACCTCAAATTGTCAAAATCTCAAAGTACCAAAGTTGTATGGAATTTTTCACCAAGATCCTATCTGATTCAAGGAACGTTTTCAACATGAAAGTTGTAGATAATGTTTCAAGCTTTCCAAAATGTCCAAGAACACAAATTTATCATGTTTGAACAAGTAGAACCGAAGAGATGAAGTTGGGTGTCCAAGGTTGCATTATAGGTCATTTTTGTGACAAGTTCATAACAAAATCTCCAAACCATGCTATTCAATCCCACCTTTCAGACCTCTTAACATGTAAATCTATGTGTTTTAAGCATTGTCTAAACCATTTTTGTCATTTAGAGGAGAAAGGCATCATTACCATTTTGGAAAAGCATGCTTTTTGCACAAAGTCCACTCCTTAAGCCCATCCATTGTTGCTTCTGACTTCGAAACATCTCAGCACCAAGAAACAACCATCTACAACCTTCAAAAAACCCCTAAAATCAGGCCATGACATTGGAACCATAACTCTCATGTACCTTCACTTGTAATCCAACTAAACCAATTTTGTTTGAGAACTCCATTTGAACTGATTCCTTCTCTCACAAACCAGACATCTTGCCTATAAATAGAAGGCCTTTCTTCTGAATTAAAACAGACCTTAATTCTCCTATTCACTCTCTCACAAAAAGCTCATTTCTCTCAAAACCACAAACTTTAGAATTTGCAAAACCCCTCAAGTTCTTTGCAAATAGATCACTCAAACACCTTAAATACATCATATAGAGGCTATCAAAACCTTGAGATAGCATATATAACACCTCCCTCATCATCCTCCATATCTCACTTTTCAAAGTTGCAAGTTTACTTGGGCAGAAGGTTGGAGGTTATTTCAAAGCAAAGTAGTTATTTCATTAGATCCACCAAGGTACCAGAAATCTTTTTTTATCATCACATTACTTCTGGAAGTGTTAGAATAAGCACTGGACTTTCACCAATTGGTAAGGTTTCTCATACTTGAAACTCCATATTCATGCATCATCATTGATTGGTTTCTAAAGATAAAATGTAGATATCATTGTGTTGAAGCTAAACACTTTGCTAATTGGACCTACCAATATTTGTGTGTGAAATTGTGTGTAACTGAAAATTGTTAGGGTTTATTTTTCATGAAAAATTAGAAATCTATGGTTGATATTAATTTATGTGGTTTGTATTTTTGAATTACTTGCAATGTTCTGAGCAACTTTCATTTTTACATCATTGAAAATGGTTGAGAAATGAGGAAGTTGAAAAAATGTCCATGGATGTTGTTGTTGTGAAATCACGAGGAAGAAGATGATGGAGGTGATGCCATTGTCTCATTTTAAAATATGGTTTTATTACTTATTAACTATTTATGTTTTATGAATGGATGAAAGCGTAGCACCGCTGGTCAAGGAGTCTGTGTTGCAAGAGAAAGGGCGAGGGTTCGATCCAATGTGAACCCCTTTTTGCATTTTTCCATCATTTTTTTGTTTTGTTGCAATTTTAGTGGTTTATTTCAAATTTTTTTTTGTGGATGTTTTTATTATCACCATTGACCGCATGTCTCAGTGGGTAGTGTTTTGGTTGGTAACCATAAGGGCACTGGTTCAAACCCTTTGGACAACCAACCTTCTTTTTTATCACTTTTTAAAACTTTTTTTCTTCAAATGAATTTTTTTCTTCAACTTTAATTTGAAGAAAAAAAGTTGAAGAACTAGTGAAAATGGATGAGAGCGTAGCACCGCTGGTCAAGGAGTCTGTGTTGCAAGCGAGAGGGCAAGGCTTTTATCCAATGTGAACCCCCTTTTTGCATTTTCCATCATTTTTTCATTCTGTTGCATTTTCAGTAGTTTATTTCAAATTTACTTTTGAGGATGTGTTTATTATCATTGACCACGTGTCTCAGTGGGTAGTGTTTTTGTTGGTAACCATAAGGGCGCTGGTTCAAAACCTTTGGACAACCAACCTTCTTTTTTATCACTTTTTTAAACTTTTTTTCTTCAACTTTCTTTTGATTTTTATATAAGCAAATTAACTTATTTTAAATTGATTTTTTGTCACTCCTCACTTGTCTACCTTATTTTATGAATACATGAGAAAATCCCAAAAATAATATTTATTTCACTTATTTTCATTCAAATTAAAATTAGTCCTTTTTAGGTGTTTTAAAAGCTTTTGTGATGTTCTTTTGCTTGATTTCTCTTGTTCAATTGATCATTTGTGTCTAAGTAACCATAATATACCTTGGTTGAGTTTCCCTCGATGTTTATGATATGTTTAAATAGTTTGACTTAGGGTTAACATGCTTTAATGAATGAACTTTGTGTTTGATAATTCAAAAACCCTAATTTGATCATGTTACTTTTTCTCTTTGCTTTTGATGCAATGTCTTGTTAATACACACTTGTTTCTACCATGATAAATGTCTTGATGTGGTTACCATGAGTTAAAGCCTCTTTTAATTGCACGTTATATGCTCCTAACTTTGATACCATGGCTTTGTTTGGCTTTTTAAACTTTGATGATTACTTTGTTTTAATTCTCTTGTTGTTTATGTTTGACACGATAGGATTTTTGTTTTCCTTGCCATGCATCTTGTATGTTTGCTTACATGTCTATGTTATTCATCTTTGATTTATCTTTTTCTTAAATGACTCACTTAAAAGCCATGTTACTTTGCGACCTTAATACTTGTGATGTGTATTTTCTCTTATGTTAGTAATTAATATTTTGTTATACCTTGTGTCAAAATCCAAGGAAAAAGATAGTGTTGTTGACTTTGTAGTCATATGCATATGCATTGCTTTAGTCTTATCCCTGTGTGTTTACATTTGTATATTAACCATTTAATTGTTGATATTCACCCTATGTATCCTTATGTACTCTAAAGAAAACCATTTTAACCCTAAAACTCATTTTTCAAACTTTCACCACTTTCATATAAAAACCTTGACTTTGTGTCATTACATTTTCAAACTTTCTTTTTAATCAAATGCTTCAATATACAAAAGAATATCAAACAATTTTAAAAAACTAAAAGTGATTTAGCCTCACTCAAATACTTTCTCCACTTGGATTTTCAATTTAAAACATTTTCTCAAAGAGATTAGATATAAACCCTCTTTATAGTTGAGATATGATTCTCATATCCCCATTGTAATTGTTGAAGTAAATGTGAGTCTTTCCACATGAAGATGTTAATGGAAACTTGTTGATATTTATATCCAAGTTAGTAGTAATTACTTCATGATGATGCAAGATCCATCTTCTCATACTTGTGGTGGTATTAGTTGAGCTTTCTCCATAAAAGATGGTGAAATGTCTTTTTTCTCATAAAACCAACCACAACAAACCCTTTTGTTATTTTTACCATGAACTATAAGGTTTTGATCCTTAATTGGTACGTAGGTATAAGACTTTGTCTTTCCAAACAAAAATTAATAAAATTCATTTCTTTTACCATCTCCACGCTCATTAGCAAACAAACAATTTTTTAACCAAAAATAGATATTAAAAGTGGTTCATGTAGAGTACTATAGATACATAAGGTGCTAATACCATCCCTTTGTATAACCAACCCCCGTACCTTAGATATCTTCTTTATGATTTGATTTTAGTTTTTCCTTCTTGCTTTTCATGTTTAAATAATAGGGTTTCGATATTTTCCTTTTTCCTTGGAAACAATAAAGTTTGGTGGTGACTTCTTAAGTCTTTGTGAGTCAAGTTTATCTATAGCTTGGTCTCCTAGATTTTTCACTGAGACTGAAATGGAGACTTCACTGGGGAAATGTATCCTCAAGAGGGTTAAACCTAGCTTATTTTTTCTGTTTGTTATTATTATTGTTTGTTTGTTATATGTAATGCTTTGTGGTGCTTTGGGGGGTGTTTTGATGATTTTTGCAAAGACAAGTCCTACACCCATACTAAGTAACACTTAAGAAATTAGGATGGTGGTATATTCAAAAGTTACATGAATGGAGTAATCCTGACATAAGTAGCATATGATAACCCCACTTAGTGGAGCCCTCTTTGGGGGTGATAATTCTAAACAAGCCAGTTGTTAAAGCATTATTACTTTCAACCTGAGAGCCCAAGAAGCTGAGAACTATAGAACCCCACCCATCTTGGCCTTTAGGATATAGTGCGGTGAAAATTCAAAAGTAGTCTTGAATTAGTCGTTACGCGATACTACACTCAGACGAGTTTTTCTTGAGGATATCATTGGTACTCACAAGTAGTTGTGTAAATCAGTAATATCCAAAAGATGAATCACGACTCTGAGAACTTTTAGAACCTTATTCTACATGTACAATGACCCATAGTACATACCTTTTGGGGTGGTTCTTACCTATGGCTCCATGCTCGTGATGTTAAACCCTTGAACCATGTATGTTGATTATTGAATAATATGCATTCACGCACTCATAAAAATATTTTTTCACTTGGTTTCAAGGAACTTATAAATTATCATTGCAAATATAAATAGGATTTGAGATCATGGATATTGGAAAGAGGAACACTAAAAAGTACGATTTCAAAAGTCCTGAGTTACGAGAGTTGAGAAAGCTAGGGTCTTTGGTATCTATCACGATGATTTTAGAAAATGTTATGGGAGGCTTTTGAGTATTCTCCAAGTTAAACTGCCAGATGGAGTTCTTAATACTCTTGTTAAGTTCTATGATCCCATTTACCATTGCTTCACGTTCCCCGATTATCTGTTAGTTCCTACCTTATAAGAGTAGTCTTTTTGGATTGATTTGCCAATAACGAATGATTTGTCTTTCAATGGTTTTAAAGAGGTCCCCGAGCCCCCTATTATTTCTAAAGTCCTTCACTTAGAGGTGTCTAAGGTAAAAGCAAATCTCACTTTCAAAAAAGGTTTCCAAGGTTTGACTTCCAAACTCTTGATGGAAAAGGCTATTATCTTAGGAAAAGAAAATAGCAGGGATGCTTTTGAGGCAATTATTGCTTTACTCATTTATGGTCTTATGCTCTTCCCAAACATTAACCATTTTGTTGATGTTAACGCTATTCGAATATTCTTGATTGGTAACCCAATTCCTACTTTACTTGGAGATGCCTATTGCTCTATTCGTCATATAACTCAAAAGGGATATGGAACCATCACAAGTTGTACCCCTTTGTTGTACAAGTGGTTTAGTTTGCACTTGCCGCAGTCTCATCTATTTAAAGATAACCCAAAACAAGTTTAGGTGGTCCCAAAGATTTATGTCCATTACTCAGTCAAATTTAACTTGGTATATCCAATCTTATGACAAATGGATGATCCTTGACAGTTATGGTGGTTTTCCTAATGTACCCCTTCTTGGTATAAAATGCGGAATCAACTACAACCCCATTCTTTCTAGACGTCAGTTTGGATACCCTATGAAGGAAAAACTCGATAATATTCTGTTATAAGGTTTCTTTTACCTTGATGAGAAGGATAATCTATATTTGAAGGAGGAGATTGTGGATGCTTGGCGAAAGATTCATAGGAAAGGTAAAGATTGGTTGGGAAAGAAACACTGCAATGCTTTTGAACCCTTTACTTAGTGGGTCCATGATAGGGCTTGCAAGCTAAAAATGCTTTATCCTCTTCAAAAGCCTTTTCAACCGCAGTCACACTTTCATCTTCCACCATTCCCATTAAGAACATAGAGGAGTATTAAGAAATGTTGACTAGGATGAAGTTGGAAAAAGACACTTGGAAAGAAAAATATCATATCTCTAAGTATGTAAAAATGGATATGAATAGACAATTAAAGGACAAGGAGGACATACTTTTTCTTCAAGATGGTTGGCTTGTGGAATAAGATGGGAAGCTTCACCAAAAGGACGATTTGCTCGAGAAATGTGCTAAGGAGAGGAAGAGGAAACAATAAGATTTGATAGATGTTGGTCTCGCTCCCGATGCTTGGAAGAAAGTTGTTGATTTGTTGGTCAAAGAGAAGACAAAGATGGAATATATTTACAAAGATAAGATCAAGAGGCTCGAGCTACAAGTAGGATTTAGTTATTTAGATGGGACTCCTTAGGATCCAAAGACCTAGTTGTTTTCCTCTTGTATTTTTAGGATCTTTTGAAAGTATACTTCGAATGTAATCCTTCAGTGGTTAATGAAATGAGGTTTTTTCAGCTATTTTTAAGGAATTGTTTCCTTTACAATGTTTGCAAATTTATAAATAAGTTCCGTAAAAAATTAAAATAAAAAATTTCTGTGTCTCATATCATTCATCATTCATCATTCATCATCCAATATTCGCTTCTAGAGTCTTACTTGTGCCTTTTCCCTTCAATAGAGTCAAGTTACACCCGGGTTAATCACTGAAAATAATGGATATCACACTAGAGCAAGATAAATACGAGCTTCGTGAAGAGGTGAGTACCCTTCAGGCTGGAATGGAAAGATTGAAAACTATGGTGGAGAATTTGGTGACTGTTTAGAATCAGTCACCGACTCCTACATCTCTTCATTCAACTCAAGCACAGTTCTAGACCACATTGATCTCTGAAGTTGTTACCGCTCATGTTCCCGTGGCTCCAGTCAGCTTTCCACAGTATCAAATACCACATGGATATCCTTGGGGCATACCACTCAACTTTATACCCGAGGGATACCAACCTGCTGTTGAGGTTCCTACAATGCAACATGTAATGTCTGCTCCCCCTCATAGGATGCCTGTCTCTCCTCCTGTGATGTTTATTCCTTCTCTAGTGGTGTACACTATCCCCTTTGGAAATGAACAAGTCTATCATGTTGAGCCTCCTGAGTGTTTGGGTGTTGAGGAAATGATCGATGACTTCCAAAACCAGTTTCAAGAAATGCAGAAAGAACTTAAGGCCCTTTGTGGGAAGGATCTATTTGGAAATAATGTTCATGACTTATGCTTGGTGCCAAATATGAAGATACCAGCGAAGTTCAAAGTACCTGACTTTTAAAAGTACAAAGGGAATTCTTGCCCAGAGAGTAACTTGACTATGTATGCCATAAAAATGTCAACTCAAACAGACAACGACCACTTGTTTATCCACTACTTTAAAGATATTTTTTTTGGTTCTGCTCTCAAGAGGTACATGAGTTTGGATAGTACGTGAATCCGTACTATCAGAGACCTTGGTGAAGCACTCATTCTCCAGTATATGTATAATGTTAACATGGCTCTGGACAGAGATGAACTCCGAGCTATGTCCTTGAAAGACAAGGAATATGCCACCCAGATCTGTCCTCCCCTAGAAGAAAAGGAAATGAAAAAAATATTTCTGAATACCTTGGTGTTGTACCCCAAAATTTGCCCTCCCATAATCTCCAAAGTTTTGCCAAGCATCACCTCAAATGGTTCAAAGTCTACTCAAGGGCTACACAGTCAAGCACCCTCCTAAGCCAGTCAAATTAGGGTTTTGGTTCTTGCAAGGAAGTTGAGGTTTTCAAGGGCTCAATCAAGTCCCATATGCTCATACACATTGTCAAGCATCTACATGTCAAGTTTCAAGGCTCACAAGGTCAAGTTGCACAGTCAAAAGTCCCATTTGCTCAACAGTCAACTGTAGGGGCAAAATGGTCATTTGGCAGTCAAAAGTCAAAATTTTTGGTCAACATCTTATTTTGAAGCCACAATCATCATTTGGTCAAATCTTGACCATGATTTCACAAGAATGGCTCAAAAATCATCAAGGTGTCAAAAGTTTCTATTTTTGGACAGCTGAAAAGTCAACTGTAACTTGACCAAGGCATAACTTTTTCATGGTTCATCAGAAAAATCCCATCCAATGCTCATCTTGAAGGGGAAGACATTTCCTATAACTCATCTTCACATTCCAAGTCCAAGAAATGCTCTCACAAAAAGTTACCAATTTCAACATTATAGGTCATTTTCAAAAGTCAACAAAAGGCATTTTAAGTCAAAGACCATAACTTGAGATTGGTAAATTCAAATGACATGTGACCAAAGGCATTGGTTAGAGGACTTCAAGACCTTTCCAAAATGTCCAAGAACATGTTCATATGATCAAAATTGAGCAAGATATGCATTGGAGAAGTTGGGAAATTTTTGTGAAATGGCAAAAGTCAACTATCCTTGAAACTTCATTTTTGACAAAAGGGGCCCACTTTTTCCACTTGATTCAGCTTGGCCATGCCTCCCACGTGTCCCACAATTAATTTCAAGATTAAAAATTGATTTTTCTATTTTTATTTAATTTTATTTGATTTAATTCATTTTAAATCTTTAAAATTCAAATAAAAATCAAGAAAATTAATTAAGGGATATATTTTGTGTTGAATAGCTTTGATACACCTTGAAACACCTTCCAAATTCGTGCAAGGCCTATTCCAAGCATAAAAATTCAAATTTTGACAAGAATGGTAAGTTGCTTTAATGGAGGTTATGGCAAAATCTCAAACATAAGTGCAAGGGTTAAAGGTGCATTATATGGTTTGATTCTCATTCAAGGATACATATGCAAGCCTTGGAAATACCATTCACGACCTAGAAACACTCATACAGCATATGCCATTTCAATTTTTTCAAGAGAAAAGTGACAAACTGAAAACCATCTTCCAGCATATTTCAAGCCTCCCTTTTAATCAAAACACACTCCTTGCAGCGCCAGGAACCTTTGGCAATCAGAATTAAGCAAAAAACCTCAAGAATTCGTGCCACACAACTCACTCGGTTTGCCTTATTTCTCAAATCTATATATCATATTTCATGAGCTTTTAATCCTTTTTTTTATTGGTTTGTATTGTTCGGGACCTTCTGAAGCTAGTGAAACAGTTTAATTAAACTGAAACGCGTAGAATCACAATCCACCATTAGTGATTTCTAGGTTTTCAGAGTTTAGAAATTGGGGCTTTTGCTATACTGTAAAATCAGGACTCCAAACAGGCATGGTTGAAATCAGCTGGACTAGACGAATGTGATGGATACCTCGCGCTCTTTTTATGTACAACGAGCGCCTAGTCGCTATTTTTCACAGTTTTGTTTTGTGGGGGGTTAAAACCCCCGCTATGTGTTCTCTATTTTGCAGGAAAAGCTTGAAGACGAAGGGCGTGGCAAGCAGGGAGTGGTCCATTCAAATCACGCGCCCTTCATTTTGTTTTTTTCAGCATATAACGCGTATTTTTTATATTATATTTCTTTTCTATTTCACTAACACACGCGCATAAGTGGTTCAGTGGCTGGAAATGTGGTTTGTAATCTCTGGGACCTGGGTTCGATTCCCAGGTCCCCCCATAATTCATTATCATTTTTTCTAAAGTGCTTGTGTGCAGCGTCTCATCCAGCATCCACCATAGACCTCACCCAAAGAGCCAGCCAAGTGTCCACAGAGGTAGATCCAAAGGTCCAGAAGGCTAGAACACCATACTCTGGAGTCAAGCATGCTACAGGCAATCAAGGAAAGTCAAACGTGGCTTGCTCAAATGGGCCTCAAATCTCAATCTCACACCCTCCTTCCTGGCCCAATACCCCCTTCCATTGGTTTATTCTTTTCTTTTCATTTTTTATTTTCCAATTTAATTTCTAACCTTTTTATTTTAGGCAAAATACCCTTTTTAGTCCTTTAAGTTTACCCCAAGGTCCATTTTGGTCCTTTATCTAAAAAAAGTGTCAAACTGGTCCTATAATTCTTTCAAAAGGACCATAGGAGTCCTTTTCGTCCATTTTGGTCCTTTTTGGTTCATTGGAGAAGCTGCAAAATGAGCTTGATGGAGTAAAGATGGAGATACATCATCTAAAGGAAAGGGAGGATGGGCTGAAACATAAGATAATGGAGTTACAAATTGAAATAAAGAAGGATGGACTGAACCAAAAAGGACCAAAATGGACGGAAAGGACTCCTATGGTCCTTTTGAAAGAATTATAGGACCAGTTTGACACTTTTTTTAGATAAAGGACCAAAATGGACCTTGGGGTAAACTTAAAGGACTAAAAAGGGTATTTTGCCTTTATTTTATTACTTATTAACTTAACTAATATTTTCATAAAAAATCAAAAAAACAAGAATTAACATCATTATTATTATTATCATATTATTTTGTAAATAAACATTAATTGAAATAGTTTAATTAGGCAATTTTGACTTTTCTTTTAACAAATAAAATAATTTAGAATTAGGTTAACTTAGAATTTTAATTCTTTTCTTTTACTTCATAAAAAACATAAAAAAAAAACACAAAAAAAAATATATTTCCTTTTAATTAAATTAATTAATTAGTCATTAGTTAGTTTTAACTTCATTTTAATTACAAAAAGACAAAAAAAAAATCAATTTCTTTTTTTCTAAAAAAGGGTCAACACCCTTGGAACATTCCCGATTCTTTCTTTCGCGCGCATTTTAGTTTTAATTCCTTATTTTGATTATTTCTGTAACTTCCTCCGGATGTAATAGTAATTAGGATTTTACTGTTTTTATTTATTTTCCGTACTTATTTACCAAAAACGGGTCTTTGTATTTTTGGCGATGTATAGACCCGCGCCTTGTAATAGCGTAGGATTTATGTTTCCGCAATTTACTTTCCGTACCCCCTAACTGTTAAATGCATGAAAGAATGTATGGTAAATAAAAACAACTCGTAGTTCACTAATTACAAAGACAAACATTAACTGAATACAACACACAAAGCACACACCACTTTTAGGGTACGCCTCACTCGTTGCCTCGAAACGTGGTCATCAAGTATAGGACGTTTTAGAGGTCACCCTTAGTCTAAAGATCCAGTTGCCTCGAAACAGTTGCCTCGAAACGGTTGCCTCGGATTAAAAAGGATCTAGGACATTAGGGTTACTTCTAAGGTGTCCTAACTGTTGCTTCGGTGACCACACTGTCCCTAAAATCGAATTGACCCGAACACCTCCAACGGTGGTGCTACCTACCTCTCAATGGTGGGATGGCACTACCTAAAGGACAATTACACAGCTTAATTCCTTAGGGTAGGTAGATGACTCATGGGTACTTGCTCTTTTCAAAAAACAAACAAAATACTTTTCACACCTTACACTTTCAAAAGCTTTCAAAACAAATTTTTCAAACACTCTTGAGGACAGATACAAGAGTTATTCGGAAATCTTTCAAAGAAATTTTTTTCAAACCCACTCACATTTGAAAAGAAAACATCTTTTGAAAATATAAGAGCAAGTACCTAAGAGCCCGTGGATAACCACGGATAGAAAGGGTGCTAACACCTTCCCTTTCTATAAATCTACCTCCCGAACCGAGAAACATTCTCAAATAAGGAATTTTGCTGTGCTTTTGTCCTTTCCATGTTGGAGAACATAAAAGACGGTGTCGACTCTTGCTTACCGCGACATTTTGCGAAACCAGCTAAAAATAGTCAGTTCTATTTCCACCGATCACAGAACTGGCGACTCTGCTGGGGAGGCTTTAAAGTGAGGTGTACCTTAGGATAGATCATACTTATGTTTTCAATTGCCTGATTTGTGTGCTTTAATATTGTGGGCCTGTTTTGGGAGTTCTATAGATCCTAACCCGGATCTGGGGGATACCTCTTAGAAAGTAGCAACAAGGCTGTGAGGGAACTGTGCGGGGTATACCGACACGGTTGAGGCAGTCTGCTACGTTGATGTGGCACTTTAGTGAGTACCGGTAACCCTTGAGTCAAGTCAAGGAGAGTACGGGGCCGCCGCGTGGTGTCGTGAAGCATCAACTGACCTTAGGATCCTTAATTGAACCATCCTGGCCTCTTTAGGGGTAGTGAGATAACTGACTTTGGTGCAGTCCGAAGTTGGTTGATACTCGATACTACACTCATTGAGGGTTGTTTTCTTGGAATATTTTGATCGCCAGTTCAGTGGCTAAATCAAAACAATGAACACAGAAAACAACCCAATGATATTGAGCTCCTTAGAACCTGGTTACTTTTGATAGGACAGGTTTTTGAGCCCACCAAATTCAAGAGGGTAGTACCCCAAACTTCATGCTGGCCTAAACCCTAAGGGTTGTGGTGTGACTTATGTGCTTTACCATGTTTGCTTTTGTGAATACTTGTGGTGTGCCCTTATCATAACATCATAACATCATACAACATCATATGCATTGACTAACCACTTCAGGGGTTCGAATCTTCATCTTTGTTCTTGTTTTGTAGGACATGGAAACTATCCGCAGGAAGACAATTCAGGTCAACCTTGTCCGGGTCCCCCCTCAGCTTAAGGAGATTATATCCAGGATTCCCGAGAACTCTTCATTCAGTGAAAGACATGGTAGACTCATCAGCTTGGTCAATACCAACATTGAAGAGGATATGGTGAAAGTGTTGTTCCAGTTCTTTGACCCTCTGCACCATTGTTTTACTTTCCCGGATTATCAGTTGGTGCCTACTTTGGAAGAGTTTTCTCAGCTTCTGAAGATTCCTATCCTTAGTCAACTACCCTACAACGGTACAGAAAAAGAGCCAAAACTTGAAGAGGTTGCTAAAGCATTATGCCTACAACCATCTGACATTAAGGGACATTGGGAAGTTAGAAGTGGTATCAAAGGGTTCTTGGCCAAGTTTCTGTTTGAGAAAGCACAAGAATGTTGGAACTCCCTTGACCTACAAGCCTTTGAAGAAGTTGTAGCCCTCCTTGTCTATGGGTTGGTGCTGTTCCCTAATCCAGATCAGCTTATAGATATCAATGCTGTTAAGATCTTCATGTCCAGGAATCCTATACCTACGTTGCTTGGGGACATCCTTCACTCATGTTACACTCGAACCATGAGAAAAAGAGGTGTTCTTATGTGCTGCACTCCTCTCCTGGGAAGGTGGTTTATTTCGCACCTTCCACAATCAGTTTTGAAGAACGAGCGGGGTTTGAGATGGTCACAACGATTGATGGCTCTTACACATGCTAATATACATTGGTGTTCTCGGTCCAGAGAGAATGTTACTATCATTGATCGTTGCGGGGAGTTTCCTAATGTTCCTTTACTTGGAATCAGAGGAGGTATTACTTACAACCCCTGTCTGGCCTTGAGACAGTTTAGATATGCTCGGAGGGATGGCCCTCATGATATGTTGATTCCTGACATAGTTTTTGACTTCGACAATGATGCACAAGGGCTTCACCAGAGATTTATCAGAGCTTGGAGGATGCGCAACAAGGCAGATAGCAAGACACTGGGGCACAAGAACTCCATTCCCCTGGAGCCTTATCTCAAGTGGGTACGAGCCCGCTCCCAGAAGCTGGTGATGCCATATCCTCATGTTCTCCCTGTGATCAAAGAGCCAGTCTTGGAAGGAGAGGTGCCCTACACCATTCAACATCCTGACATGCCTACATCCTGGGAAGAAATGCAAAAAAGCTGGGTCCAACTCAAGGAAGAACGGAATTCTCTTGAAGCCAGTCTACATGCCAGTGAGAAGAAGGTCTTGGAGCTCACCCGCCTACTGCACGAGGAAAAGACTCTCAACACTTGCATTGCTCCAAAGAGGATGCGCAGTTTCTTTTGGGATTAATTATTTTGTAATGTTTTGCCCATGAGGCCCTGATGTACTGAACAAATTATTTCCTAATAAAAAGTGTGTTCCTTTTTTGGCTGCAACGAATTTGAACTTTCGAACCCTCGAATGCATTGCATAAATAGCATATCATGCATCATGTGCATAACAGGTACCCCTTTTTTCTACAGGTTGCTTAATCTTCTTCGCTATTTATTTCAGCACTCAGTCATCATGAATCCTGAACTCACTACCGAGCAAGCTATCAAGGCCCTCCAGGCCCAGAATGCCCAATTTCAGGAGATGGTCATGAACTTGGCCCAGGGACAACAAGAGCTGAAGGCTTTGATCCTGAAGAAGAAGAAGAAGAAAAGGACTGTGCTATTCAACACTGGGCGCAGACTCGGGAATACATTACAGAATGAAGCTGAGAGGACTACTTCATCTGTGGGGGAAGGCAGTCACCAAGGGAGAGAGGTCCCTAGTCCTGTGGTCTCTGACACTGAGACAGACTTCAACGATGAACAGTACCCCCCTACTGAGGACCGATACAAACAGCTGGAGGACAGGTTAAATGCTATGGAGATTCAACGTGTGCCTGGGTTGGATTTCGGAGACTTGGGGTTATCTTCTGGGGTGGTGATCCCACACAAGTTCAAGGCGCCGACCTTTGTGAAGTATGAAGGGGCTTCCTGCCCTAATATGCACCTCCGTTCTTATGTAAGGAAGATCCAGCCTTACACAGCAGACAAGAACTTATGGATCCACTTCTTCCAGGAGAGTCTTTCAGGGACTCATCTCGAATGGTTCTATCAGCTGGATGGAACCAACATTCGTAACTGGGAGGATTTGGCCATTGCTTTTTACAAGCAGTATCAATATAATTCCGACCTCGCTCCCACGCGTACCCAACTCCAGGGTATGTCACTGGGAACGGGTGAAGGTTTTAAGGAGTACGCACATAAATGGAGAGATCTGGCTGGCAGGGTGCAACCACCATTGACAGATCGTGAGCTAGTGGACATGTTCTTGGGCACCCTATCCGGTCCATTCTTTAATCATCTCATTGGTAATTCCTCTGCTGGGTTTACTGATCTGATCCTGACTGGTGAAAGGATCGAAGCTGGTATAAAATCGGGAAAGATACAGAAGGGTGCCTCCTCAAATACTGAAAAGAAGCCCTTCAAGAAAGAAGCCAGTGTTGTGTATGGTCCCAGAAGGCAAAACAAACCGGAACGCCGCCAAGCTGTCAACGTGGTGGTTATTTCTAAGCCTACTGCTGCTCCTCAGCAATACAACCAGCCCATAGCTGAAAGGCCCAAAAGGCAGTATACTCGGCTCAGCATGACTCTCTCTCAAATATTACCATAACTGCTGTCAACTAGCCTGGTAACTGTCAAGGAAGCTCTGAAGGTGGTGAACACAGCATCTCCTAAGTACACCCCAACGCCCGCTGCGCTTATCACTCTGATAGCCCGGGACATTCTACTGATGATTGTTGGGCCCTGAGGAATAAGGTTCAGGACCTTATTGATGCCAAAGAAATACAGTTCGAGGCGCCCGAAAGGCCAAATGTTGTGACCGCTCCCATGCCCCAGCATGGAGTAAACGGTGTTGAGGAGGATCTGTATGTAGCTTCTGTGGATGATGTTGCTACTCCACTGCTGACTGTCAAGAGGAACCTGTTGCTAGCCGATTTATTTCCGGGATGTAGTAAAGGTTGCCATCTGTGTGCTGGTTCCCCTGCTGGTTGTTCTTTGCTGAAATCAGGCATCCAAAACCTGATAGATAGCAAAGAGATCTTGTTCAAGAAGATTGCTATTCCTGCTGTTCCTGTTGCCCCTGTTGAAGAAGTTTCAATTGTTACCATTTTCAACAACCCTTCCAAGGCTCCTTCAAAGAAGCCTATCAAAATTATGCCTGTTCACAAGATTTCTCCTATAACCATTACTGTTCCGGGGCCCATCCCCTACAAGTCTGATAGAGCTGTCCCATGGCACTATGGGGCAGATGTTTATGTTCTGGGAGTGAAACAAGAGTTCAACACTGGTACCGACGTCACCAACATCACCGGGCCCGCTAAGGTCACTCGTAGCGGAAGACTGTTCTCACCAGACATTGCACCTCCAGCCATTCAGAGGCCTCTTGTCATCACACCTGCCAGTGTGCCTGTTTCCCCCCCTGATCAAGTTTCTACCCCTGCTGCCGAGTCATCTGACGCTCGAGGCAAGGGGATTGCTACTGATGTGCCTGCCCGGACGGAGGCACCGAAGACCACTGTTGAGGCTTCCAAGCAAGAGATGGAAGAGATCCTCAAAATTATAAAGAAAATTGATTTCAACGTCGTTGAACAGCTGGGGAACACCCCCTCTAAAATCTCTATGCTATCACTGCTGCTGTGTTCAGAGGCCCATGCCAAGGCCCTGATTGCTTTCCTGAAGATGGCTCACGTGCCCCAAGAAACGTCTGCTGATCAATTCACTGACTGTGTGGCCAACTTAACTGCTGATAATGGTCTGGGTTTCTCTGACGCTGATCTAACGGCCAAGGGGAAGAACCATAATGACGCCCTGCATGTCTCCATTGAATGCAGGGGAACTACTCTTGCTCACGTGCTGGTTGACACTGGTTCTTCACTGAACGTGCTCCCCAAGAAAGCTCTAGACAGGCTGGACCGTGAGGGTTTAGAGCTCAAACCAAGTAACATTGTTGTCCGGGCCTTTGACAGGTCCAAAAGGATGGTGCATGGTGAGGTTGACATCCCAATCAGGGTTGGTTCGCAGGCATTTGATTCAAAATTCTATGTGATGGACATCCGTACATCCTATTCTTGTTTGCTGGGTCGCCCGTGGATCCACAAGGCTGGAGCTGTGACCTCCACGTTGCATTAGAAGCTCAAATACCCGGTCAAGGGGAAGATCGTAACAGTTCAAGGGGAAGAGGAATACATGGTCAGCCACCTCAACTCGTTCCGGTACATGGAAATGGATGGGGAGTTCATTGAGACCCCCTTTCAACACTTTGAAGAGGTGCCTCAAACATTGGCAGCAGCAGAGACAGTGACTGCAGAAGACTCTCCTTTGAAGATGGCCTCCTTGAAGGATGCCCGGGCTGTGGTTGAGAAAGGTGAATGCACAAACTGGGGCAGACTTCCTGATTTCACTCCAAAGACTGACAAATTTGGCTTGGGTTTCACTGCAGAAGCTCAGAAGGTTGTGCACAAGGAAAGGATTGGAAGACCTCCTGTGCTCATCACCAATCCAGAAGTGAATGCTATTGAGGACGAAATGGACGAATCTGAATTCGACAGCTGGATCTACCCAACGACCAACGGTGGACCTAGCAACTGGACTGCAAAAGACTTTACACCTATTACTTTTGTCACCCAGTAATGAACTTCTTTGTTTTGGATTTGTAATAAACAATAATTTGAAACTTTATGGCCCGGTGTCTTACCCGGGGCACCGTGGTTTTATTTGTGAGGGCTTTTGTGTGTCACTTCCATATATCATGAATAAAAGCATTGGACGTTTTTTACATTTTCAAATCTTACGCTCCCTTTCTTTCTTTACATATTTCAAAACAGCTATATTTACACACACTCACTCATACAGGTTTCAATCCACTCTGGATCTCACTGGTAACGACTCTGCTACTGCCAGTTATGACTTCGAAAATCCGATCAACTTAGCCGAAGACGAAGGTGAAGATGATTGCGAAGTGCCTGGGGAGCTTGCAAGACTATTACTCCAGGAAGAGAGGGCCATTCAGCCACATGAAGAGCCAGTGGAAACGGTAAATCTGGGTACTGAGACAAACAATCAACAATCAACAGACAACAATAAAAAATAGAGTAAGAAGTGCATCTCATTTTGACCTGATCCCAATGACTTATGAAGAATTATTACCTTGATTACTGCAAAAGAATCTGGTTCATACAAGAGCACCACATGCTATCCCAAAAGACATTCCATATTGGTATAAAGCATATGCTCACTGTGCTTTTCACTAAGGAGCTCCAGGTCACAATACTTAGAATTTTTTCCCATTGAAGATTGAAGTCCAGAAGTTGGTCAGAAGTGGTCTCTTATTATTTAAATACGTTGGTCCAAATGTACATGCTAATCCACTACCTAACAATGGAGAACATGTTGTGAATATGGTATATGGATGTCCTGGTAGCTACCTTATCTTTGATGTAAGTTTTATGAGAAGAGATCTGACAAAGATGTTTACCACTTTTTTTAGACTTGGCCATTTGAGACCACACGTCTATGTTGATTGTAGTGTCTGCTCCAGAAACCCTTGTGGTTGCTCTATTGTGCAAAGAGGTACTCAAAACATGTTGGATATGGATCTTATCATATCTACCAGAAACAAGGATAATGGAGTGAATATGATTGAAAGTTATTCAGATGAACCTATAATTGAAGATCTCAACACGGTAACTCCCGTAGAGATACGTGACAAGTGGGTTCAAAGGGGGTTGATTGATTTTAGTCATGACTGGTGTTCAGAATATGAAAAGAAACCATGGGGCTGCGCTACCGCGAGAGGAGATTTCCAGATATTGAAAAACATGTGTTTGTTTAAAGAGGGAGCAAGAGCCATTCTTGCTGATAGAAAAAGAAATACGGGGATGTCACTTATTTTTGTGCGAACAACTGAAGATGTTTCACATATGAGTGTGGAGATCATTGTTTACAAAGGAAGAGATGTGGATGCCGAAGTGCATATCATAGTCCCTCATTTTAACATACCTGTAACGATGAAAAATTTGAGACCAAGCCATTGATTGACTTTCATTACAGTGAAAGTCGCCACCGCGATTTATTATTTCCAAGGGAATTAGAAAAGAGAGAAATAAAACCCATAAATATACAAAGTAAAAGTAACACTAAAAGTAGAGCAAAATAATACATTTAAAGAGATCTAAGGTACGGGGGTTGTTTATATATGTATCTATAGTATCTTATAGGAACCTCTTGAAGTATATGTGTATTTTGTCTAAAAATAAGGTGTTTGCTAAAAGATTGGAATTTAAGGATCAAACATAAAACAATGATGGTAAAAGAAAAACATACGAGTCAAGACTAAAACATGACAAAATAGTCAAAGGAAGCAAATGAGTCATCAAGCATACAAGTCAAGATTAAAACATGACAAAATAGTCAACAAATGTAATTCCTTCCATTGGATTTAATCACAAGCAAGTATAATAAGATAAATACCAAAATATAAGCACTCAAAGATCTACAAGAAGAAAAATCACAAGGAAATAAATCTGAATAAACAAAGAAATAATGACAAAAAATAAACCATGAGAAATTTAATTTAAAAGACAAATGAAATCAAATATAAAAGAAAATGAAATTCCGGTATAACAGACTTCAGATGTGCTATGACATGTTGGGACATCTGAATCTGAATAAATAATATAGGCAAGGTATAAAAATTCAAAAACAGTATTCAAAAGCATAAATAACACACAAGAGTTGTTAACCCAGTTCAGAATAACCTTCATACTCTTGGGGCATACCAAGCACCAAAAAGTCCACTAAAATAGTATCAATTCATAGACCCTCAACAAACCACCAGTTTACGGCCTAATCACTTAATCACTACCCTTGCTAGACTTCTATCTAAGACTCACCTAGATATGAGGCCCTCCTAAATCTCTCATCAATCACAGATAATGTTTGGACAAAAAGGAAGACACACTTCCATGACAGCAAACTAGAAGACTCACTTCCATGAAAATACCTAGCTAAGACTCTTGACTAAGAACACAACTTGGAGTTGCTTAAAAGCTTCCTCCAAGAACAATACTCATTCTTGCTTCACAGCTTCGAGGAGAACATTAATAGACATTACAACTCTATAACACAGTCCAACTCACAACCCGAGTGGATCACACAACTAACTCACCTAGAGAGTGGTACAGACTCATCCCTAATGACTACATCTTTCTAATTCACGACTGGTACCAATTGTAATACGGTGGGAGAACTTACTTTTTTAGTTTTATCCAAATATGCGGATAGCTATAGTCGCCACCGAATTTTATTTTATCTAATTATAAGAAAAGGGTGAAAAGAGCAGGAAAAACCTTGATAGATTTTGAGTTCGGGGTAAGTTATGAAAAGGGAAGGTGTTAGCATCCTTCTCATTCGTAGTTATCTACGGGCTCTTTATTGCTAGCCCACTTTTGAAAATTTGCTTTGTATGTGCGTGTTTAGAAAATATTTTTGGAAAGCCAAAGTACGACAAACTTTGTAATGATTCTTGTATTAGTCCTCAAGAATGCGTACAAAGTGTTTGAAAATATTTTGTTTGAAAAGTGTGATGTGAAAAAATGTTTTTTAGAAAACAGTTGTGAGCAAGCAATTAAGAGTTCCTTACCCACTAAAGGTTGTTCTTACTCTTTTCCTTCTCCTTTAGAGATAGTACTATCCATACCATTAGTTAGTAGGTAGCCCTATGTATTGGATGTGATGGGACAGGTGTAGGGTCATTTTATGGTCATCGAAGGCAACATATAAGGATACTTTAGCAATTGTATCGAAGGGACTAGATCATTTTCATAGGCAACTTCAGAGGGTCTCGAGGGACTATGATCTTTATTCATAAGGGTCTTTTGCTAAAGTATCCCCACTTTCGAGGGACATGACCATTAGTATCATAAGGCAACAAGAGAGGTTGCCCTAGAGGTGTGAGTGTGAAAAGTGTGTTCAGTTCACTTATATTTATCTTGAGAATTAGGGTTTTCTATCGATTTATTTATTCTTATCATACAAGCCTATTACTAACAGTTAAATATATACAGACAAGCATAATACAAGTGCAAAAAGTAAAGATGCAGAAAAGTAAAACCCTAATTACTATTACAAGGTTTTGGGCAGGTACAATAGTAAAACTGTGCAAGAGATTGAAATCTAGACTATTACAAAATAAGGGTGACCTATACAAATTGTCTAATGCAAATAAAATGTTTGGAAAATGTTTTTTAATGTCCTAAATGTCTAACCTAATTTTTTTGTATTTTTGATTAATTTTTGAATGATAAAAACTATGGATTTTAAAATCTAAATTAAATACTTAATTAATTATATGAAAATCCTAGATCTAATTAATTAAATAAAAAAAGTTTGTTTAAAATTAAATTAATCTATTAAAAACCTAAACCTGATTTTATTATATTTTTTAATGATTTTTTTGGACTAAAAATTAGTTAAAAATAATTAATGGAAAATTAAAAGAAAAAATGAGAAAAAAATTAGGAAAATGTTTGAAAATAGGGTAAACAAAACTGCTAACAATCGGCCTTGAACCCACACCCTTCCTTTCACCAGTCTTCCTCCTTGCCAACTGAGCTATGCGGTTTATCTGTTACTGGAATGCAAACATATTATTATATAATAAAACAATGCTTTTAATTTGAATTCAAAAGCAAGTCAGTGCAAGTGGGGCCCTGTTATTAAGAGAGAGCCAATCATGAGGCTCCATTGTGCCATGCCAGCCCTACCATAGTCAACCAAAACTCAGATGCCAGAGTCAAACTCCGGTCGTCTTCTCCGGCGAGTCCCAACATCAAACCTGCAAAAACAGTAGATTCAAAGAAAAAGGGGATCCTACCCCCCTAAATAGACCCTCCTGAATCCAAATCAAGTGTTAGTTTTGGCTAAAAATGCCTAGATAGTGAGTTTCAAAGAAAAAACCTAGCTCGGTTCATCAATGGTAAATCATAATTTCAACATTATAAGCTTCATGTGATGTTTGGAACCTGTTCTAAATATGCACATATGAAGATCCAAGCAATTAGTAACTATGAAACACGCATAGAATGAAAGATTTAAGAATCAAGAATCTTACAAATCAAAGCAAATGGCTGGGCTCGTTTCAGGTGGTGAACTAATTGGATACGAGTCTGGAAATGTCCCATAGACCTCCAGGGAGTGACTGGAAACATTGGATTGCTTCGAAATTGTTTGGAATTTGAAAACTGAATATGAATAAAATTTGGAGATTTTTGCTCTTTGAAACCCTATTCTCTTGCAGTTGAATTCGTGTCCTGTGCATCTGAACATGTTATCTATTTATAATGCTTGGTCAAAGTTAACTTTTTGCCCAATATAGTTGATTTTCAACCATCTGGCTAATTGATTGAGCAAACTTGTGCTGCAAGGCTTGGAATTTGGTATGAGGATTCTTTGAAGCATATGAGAGACCATGAAATCCACTTAAGGCATTAGAAGTCCAATTTCTTTTGATAAAAGTAAAACCCTAGTTATAGGTCAATTGCTTATGAGGGGTTTGTCTGGTCAACCCTTGAGTAGTCTTGAGTATTTCAGAACCTTAAAAGCATGAGAATATATCTTGAACTAACTTGTCATGAAAATGGGAAGGAAAATTTTGGTGTACAACATCTTCCCCTGTTCGATCTTCTTAAACCTGAAGAGTTAGATTGACATGCTCGTCATTCGGGATCTGAAGGTGGAAGTGGATTGAACACTTAAGTGCCCGGAAATTTACACTCATATGTGCATGAAGTAACATTGTTGGTTGATTGCTTGAATGGGCTTAAAGATTCCATTCGGTGAGATGATAAAATGTCGTCGGAGATGGGCTTATAGATGCCATCCAAAGTAACTATTTATAGAAGTATCAGAATGAGTCTACGCCTGACTGTATCTGAAGAATGCTTTTCGGAAAATCTCTGGAGGAAAATTATTTTTAGAACAAAGCCCTGAAGGATATTTCTTTCAGAATTCATTTGAAGGATATGCTTTTCAGAATAAACCTCTAAAGGAAATGCTCTCCAGAATTCGGTCTCTGGGGGGAATGTTGTTCAGAATAAAATTTTGAAGGAGAATGCTTTTCAGAACAAAGCCCTGAAGGAGATGCTTTTCAGAATAAAATTATGAAGGAGATTCTTTTCAGAACAAAGCCCTGAAGGAGATGCTTTTGAGAATTCAGTCTCTGAAGGGGAATGCTTTTTAGAATAAACCATTGAAGGAGATGCTTTCCATAATAAACCTCTGAAGGAAATGCTTTTCAAAATGAAGCCCTGAAGGAGATGCTTTTAAGAATCCAGTCTCTGAAAGGGAATGCTTTTTAGAATAAACCTCTGACGAAGAATTCTTTTCAGAATGAAGCCCTAAAGGAGATGCTTTTCAGAATTCAGTCTCTGAAGGGGAATGCTTTTCAGAATAAACTTCTGAAGGAAATGCTTGCCAGAATTCAGTCTCTAGGGGGAATGCTTTTCAGAATAAACCTCTGAAGGAAAATGCTTTTCAAAACAAAGCCCTGAAGGACATGCTTTTCAAAATTCAGTCTCTGAATGGGAATGCTTTTCAGAATAAACTTATGAAGGAAATGCTTTTCAGAACAAAGCCTTGAAGGAGATGATTTTCAGAATTCAATATATGAAGGGGAATTCTTTTCATAATAAACCTCTGAAGGAGAATGCTTTTCAGAATGAAGCCCTGAAGGATATGCTTTTCAGAATTCAGTCTCTGAAGGGGAATGCTTTTCAGAATAAACTTCTGAAGGAAATGCCGGCTATGTAGATAGTCGACCCACCCTGCTTCGGGAATTGATCCATAACCTGTCTGTAAGTTGTTGTTAATATTTGTCTGTTCCAAAACTTAACCTGAAAAGGCAAAGTTAGTTCTTATGCAATGTCATGATGTATGTAATGCGTTGCATAATGTTGCCCTTAAAATAAATGAGAATATTATATGTGTTTCGTATGCATATGTTATGATATTTTTGTAAATGATGTATGGATGCAATATTTCATTGGAGTGTATCTGTAGCTTCTTGTAACAACGTCTGGCTGGAGAAAATAAATCCCTGACTGTTGCTGGGGATGAAGAAAGTAATTTTTCAAATTTTTTTAGAATAACTTTACTGGGGATTTCCGCTTTCTATTTGAGGACACTCCGCTGGGAATCTTCGACTTTTGCTTGGGGATAGAAGCATTTAAAGAGATTCAATCATTCATCATTCTTTTTAAGTATTTGATTCTTTGTGTATCCTGACCGGGGATAAAAGAGATGGATAATACTTTGACGCGCTGTTCTGGGGAAGACAATGTTGACTGATATCTGGTCAGAGAAGAGAATCTTATCGGGGAATTTTCAATATTGAAGGGAATGCTCAATGGGAAATAAACCCTATACAATGTGCTGAGGAGATAAACTCTGATGGGGATTAGCTTGTGAAAATAGCTCTGTGGAGATTGCTTGTGAGAGTTTATGGTCAAATTTGAACGTTATCCCAACTCGTAGAGTCTTTCGTAAATGCTAATCTTGTTTTCATGCATATATTTATAAACGGTAATCATATTCAAATGCATATGTTCATTCAATATAATCATTGGACGTTTTCGCAAACAAAACAGAGAAAGTAAAAACAAATTTGAAATTGAAATTGATTGTATTGATTTGGACATTTTGCCTATAAACAGACAGTTTTATACAAGGAGACAGAAATTCTAGTAAGAGGAGATCATCGTAAAAAGAAAAGGGGTACAAAGAAAAAAAATAAAAACAACCATGTGGAAATGATCCTGTCGAGTTTCAACTTTGCTCTCGCCTCTATGTCTTCAAGCATCTCATCCCTTACTGCCGGAAGAAGTTGATTAAACTGATCAGTACCATTTTAAACTTGACGTCAGTAATTATGCTGGTTGTAAGTAGATGAGTGATCTAACGGGGCATAGTCGTACACTTTAATCTCAAAATTTTTCCTGGACCTCCCTTTTGGATTTTTCAGTCCATCGGGATATCCTTTTTTGCCCAAGCCGCCTTTTCAGGTTTTCGACTTGCCGAATGTACAATATATATATATATATATATATATATATATATATATATATATATATATATATATATATATATATATATATATATATATATATATATATATATAATTTTTGCTCGAATCCTTTTTGGTTCACTGGGATGCCCTTATTTTTGCATAGGCCAGTCAACCTAGCAGGTCTCTTTTATGCATAGTATTTTTTTACTATGTCCACGTTCACACGGTGTGGAAAATCTTCACCGTCCATGGTGGTAAGTATCATAGCACCGCCAGAAAATATCTTCTTGATCACAAATGGCCCTTCATACGTGGGAGTCCATTTTCCCCTGGTACACCTGTTCTTTGACTTTCTTGTTAAAGGCCTTGATCACGTGCTTCTGATACATCTGACCATGACAAACAACCGCAAGCCTTTTTTCATCAATCAAATTTATCTGGTCGAGTCTAGTCTGAATCCATTCGTCTTCATCCAAGTATGCATCTTTCATAATCCTTAGAGAAGGAATCTGGACTTCGACAGGTAAGAGAGACTCCATAACGTAGACTAGAGAGAACAGGGTTTCCCCGGTTGATGTATGTACTAAAGTGCGATAACCATGAAGAGAAAATGGTAACATCTCATGCCAATCTTTGTATGTCATTGTTATCTTCTGCAAAATCTTCTTGATATTCTTGTTGGCGGCTTCCACCGTGCCATTCATCTTTGGTCGATACAGAGAAGCGTTGTGGTGCTTAATCTTGAACTGCATGCAGAGTTCTGTGATCATAATATTGTTAAGATTATTACCATTGTCCATGATGATCCTTTCAGGTATGCCATACCAATAGATGAGGTTATACTTAATGAACCGAGCCATAACATTCTTGGTAACAAAAGCAAACGAGGCTGCTTCAACCTACTTCGTGAAATAATTAATAGCGACAGGATGAAACGATGCCCATTAGAAGTGGTAGGTTGAATATCTCCAATCATATCAATGCCCCGCATTGCAAACAGCCAAGGAGAAGTCAAAACATTCAAAGGAACCAGAGGCACATGTACTTTGTCAGCATAAATCTGGCATTTGTGGCAAGTTGTGGAATGATGATGGCAATCAGTTTCAATGGTAGACCAATAATAACCCGCTCTCAGAATTTCCTTAGCCATTGTATGCCCACTGAAGTGAGTACCAAAGACTCCTTCGTGCATATCTTCCATAATCTTCCCAACTTCGTTTTTGTCTACACAACAAAGCAAAGTTGAATCGTGGTTACGCTTGTACAAGATTTCGTTACTCAGAAAGAACTTGGCAGAGAACCTCCTTAGGAATTTCTTATCATTAATAGAAACCCCTATATGATATTCTTGAGTCTCGAGGTTCTTTTTACTTTGTGGTACCAAGGATTTTCCTCCACTCCATCAGTATCAACTTCGTAGCAATGTGCCAGTTCATCTAGTCTCTCAATAGTAATTCGAGGAGCTTCATTGTCCCATCTGACTTTGAACATATATGACATGGTAGCCAATGCGTCTGCCAACTGATTTTCTTCTCGCATAATATGTTCAAAAGTGATTTCTTTGAAGTACGGAATTAATGTCAACACATACTCTCAATAAGGAATGAGATTTGGATGCTCTGCATCCCATTCTCCCTTAATCTGACTGATTACTAGGGCTGAGTCCCCATATACATTCAAGAATTTAATTCTCATATCGATGGCAGCCTTGATACCCATGATGCATGCTTTGTATTCAGTCATATTTTTGGTACAGTCAAAACATAATCTGGCGGTGAAAGGCGTATGGCAACCCTTGGGAGAGATAATCACAGTGCCAACTCCATTAACAAGCGCGTTGGAAGCTCCATCAAACACCAGAGTCCATCGAGATCCCGGCTCAGGTCCTTCATACGGTCTGGGTTCTTCATAATCTGTAACTAGCATAATATTCTCATCCAGGAACTCAAAATTCATAGACTGATAGTCATATAAAGCTTGATGATCCAAATGACCTGCCAATACACTTCCTTTGACTGCTTTCTGAGTAGTGTACTGAATGTCATATTCTGTCAAGACCATTTTCCATCTTGCTATTCTTCTAGAGAGAGCGGTCTTCTCGAATATGTATTTTATTAGGTCCATTTTAAAGATCAACAAGGTAGTATGAGTCAACATATACTGTCTTAGTCGGCGAGCAGCCCATGCCAAAGCGCAACAAGTTTTCTCGAGCAGTGAGTATCTTGTTTCACAGTCGGTAAATTTTTTGCTAAGGTAGTATATTGCGTGCTCTTTTCGACCAAACTCATCATTCTTCCCCCAATACACACCCCACTAAGTTCTCTAATCCTATTAGGTACATGATCAACGGTCTCCCTTCAACCAGTGGCATTAGAATCAGAGGTTCCTGGAGGTATTCCTTGATTTTATCGAAGGCTATCTGACAAACGTCGCTCCACTTCACAACTTGACTCTTCTTTAGTAACTTGAAGATTGGCTCATAAGTAGCAGTAAAATGGGAAATAAATCTAGCAATGTAGTTCAATTTCCCCAAGAAACCTCTGACTGATTTCTCAGTACGGGGAGCTGGCATTTCTTGAATAGCTTTAACCTTGGCAGAATCAACTTCAATACCTTTACCACTGACGACGAAACCTAGGAGTTTACCAGATCTTACCCTAAAGGTGCACTTGTTCAGATTCAACCTCGGCTTGTATTTCTTCAATCTCTCAAACAGCTTATGCAGGTGGTAAAGGTGTTCTTCTTCAGTATGAGACCTGGCTATCATTTCATCAACATAAACCTCTATCTCATGATAGATCATATCATGGAACAAAGCTATAATGGCACGCTGATATATCATACCTGCGTTCTTCAAACCAAAAGGAATAACTTTGTAACAAAAAGTGCCCCGCTGTATGACGAAAGTAGTCTTCTCCATGTCTGCAGGTGCCATCTTGATTTGATTATACCTGGAGAAACCATTCATGAAGGAAAATACTTTGTGCTGAGTGGTGTTGTCAACCAGAATGTTAATATGTGGAAACAAAAAGTCATCTTTGGGGCTTTCCCTATTTAGATCCCTATAATCTACACACATACGCACCTTACCATCCTTCTTAGGTACTGGCACCACATTTTCAACCCACTACAGATAGGACGTAACGGCTAAGAAACCTGCATTAAATTGCTTCATAACCTCAACTTTGATCTTTTCAGACATCTCAGGACGCATACGACGAACCTTCTGCTTTATAGGAGGACAACCTTCCTTCATTAGTAAAGGGTGAACCACAATATCAGTATCAAGCCCTGGCATGTCTTTGTACGACCAAGCAAAGATCTCAACATAGTCACGTAACATTTGGATTAATCTCTTTTTGACACTGTCTTCTAGGTTGGCACCTATCTTGACTTCTTTCTTGTTCTCTTCAGTACCCAAGTTCACAACCTCGACTGGCTCTTCATGTGGTCATGTGTTTCTTTCTTCTTGCATTAAGATCATAGCAAGCTCTTCAGGTATTTCACAATATTCCTCACCTTCGTTCTCGGCTTGGTAGATCGAATTTTCGAAGTCATAATTGACAATAGCAGAATTGTTATCAATGGAATCCAGGGTGGATATAGATCTGCAATTTGTTGTTTGGGTGTGTGTAAGAATACATAGCTATTTTGAAAACAATAAAGTAGAAGAAAGACAAAGAGTGCAAAATTTCAATGCAAGTGTCTAATGATTTATTAAATGAAAATACGCTAATGATTAATGACTACCCTAACAAATGGACCGTTGTACCTCAGGTAAGGTACAAGGCTTAAAGTTTATTGTTTAAATTACATAACCAAAAAAGTTGAAAGTAAGAAAATAGGAAATAACATTTACTCCTGACTAAAGGAGATTGGGATAAAGTCTTCAGTCTTTCAATTATTGAGCCCATTGCCGATAGTAGGGAAAATCCATCTATCCATGTCGCAGTCGTTATCAACGTCTTCCATATTGTTAACTTGATTGTTGTGAACTCCATTGTTGTTGATGCGGAATGGCGGTCTCCCAGAATTAGCACGAGCACAATGGACAGTACTTTGAGCCTGTGAGGTGAAACCCAATCCAAATTTTCTAGACTTGTAAGGAATATTGGGAAGCTGACCCCAAACAGTGCTACCACCTTCTTCAACCACAGCCTTAGCGTCTTTCAGAGAAGCCATTTTTGGTAGAATCTTGGTAATTTTAGGAACAATAGGAGCAACTTTATCAACAACTTCAAAGGTCTGGCACGGGGTCTCGAATAATTCACCATCCATCTCAACATACTTGAAAGAATTCAAATGGCTCACCATGTATTCTTCTTCATCGTAAACTGTAATGATCTTTCCTTTCAAGGGATACTTCAACTTCTGGTGTAAGGTAGAAGTAACAACACCTGTCCCATGAATCTAAGGGCGTCCAAGCAAACAATAATAGGCTAGACGAATATCCATCACATAGAAAGTAGAATTGAAAACTTGGGAACCCACTTTGATTGGAAGATCAACCTCTCCATGCACCATTCTTTTTTAACCATCAAAAGCTCTCACCACAATTTCACTGGGTTTTAGCACAATCCCCTCGCAGTCCAGTTTTTCTAAAGCAGATTTTGGCAATACGTTCAATAAGGAACTTGTGCCCACCAACACATGAGATAAGGTAGTGCCCCTACACTCAATAGAGACTTGCAAGGCCTTATTATGGTTCCTTCCCGTGGGAGTCAAATCAGCATCAGAAAATCCTAGCCCATTATTAGTTGTCAGGTTAACAATAATTTTTGAACTGATCAACAGAGATTCTTGGGGTACATGAGCATATTTCAGAAATTTTACCAAAGCCTGAGCATGGGCTTCAGAGAACAACAACATAGATAGCATATATATTTTGGAGGGGGTCTGCCCCAACTGTTCAACAATCTTATAGTCACTCTTTAGAATAATCTTCAGTATTTCCTCTATCTCTTGCTTGGAGGTGTCTTCAACAGTGACCTCTTTTGGTGCCTCAGTCTGGGCAGGCTCAGTCATATGTTTTTTTCCTCGAATTTCAGTAGTTTATTAAGTAGTAGTGATATGAACTGGTGTAGTAACAACCTTAAGAGAGATCTCCGGAGGGAAAACCCTTCCACTTCTGGTTACCTTACTAGTCCCAACAATATTGCCAATATCAGGATCAGTTACTTCAACATTTTCATCTTCGTCAGTCAATGGTTCATGCTTGACACCATGGTAGTAGACATCAGCTCCATAATTCCAAGGGATAGCCTTATTAGAGGAATATTGAATTGGCCCATGTGCAATAATGATCAGAGGAGCAACTCTAGGTTTAGCAGTAATCTTCACAGGACCCTTAAAAGTGATCCTTATAGGAGTACCGGAAATTGTAGACATGTCTTCAAGCTTCATATCTTGGGACATCTCTCCATAGAAGGAGTCTTCTCAAAAGGAACCTTCTCCAATAGAATCACACAGTCATCAATCAAACACTGAATACCTTTTTCAGTAGTGCACAACCATTGGATTGGTATGCACAGTAGTAGCAGTTTTCAATGCAACCTGGAAATAAATCGGCTTGCAGCAGCTTCTTCTTAACGATCATCAGAGGAGTAGTCAAGTCATTCACAGTAGGAATATAAGAAACATATTCAATAACATTAATGCCCTTGTCATGATTAGGCATAGGTGCAGTTATCACATTAGGAGTCGCAGGAGGATCGAATTCAATTTCCTTAGCGTCAATCATGTCTTGGATTTTATTCTTCAGAGCTCAACAGTTTCTAGTGTCATGCCCGGGGCTGCCGGAGTGATATGCACACCTTGCATTGGGATTATAACATGGAGAGGAAATGTTGGGATTCTAAGGAGGTTCTCTCAATGTAACGAGCCTTGTCTTTAACATGTGTTATAATGCTTGCGCCAATGGCTTGTTGATTTTTATGAACTGCCTCCTGGGTGCATCCTGCCTACGTTGATTATTCTATTGTTGCGTTGGTGCAGGATTAGAGATCAACACTGACCCCATAGATTGGTTGCGATCACTCTTATTACGACCCTTCTGGTTGTACACAACATTGGATTCTCTCTTACCATTATACGCATTCTTCATAGTATTTGAAGATGTAGCCACCTGAATTTTACCGCTTTTGATTCCATTCTCAACACATTTCTCGGTCGGTATTAGTGTAGTGAAACCAACTGAAGAACTTACAAGTAGATGATTATAGAAAGGACCTGTCAGCATACTCATGAACATGTCAACCAACACTCTATCAGCCAAAGGAGGTTGAACTCTGCCCGCAAGATCTCTCTATTTCTATGCGTATTCTTTGAAACCTTCCTCAGAACCCATGGACATACTCTGTTTGCATGAGGGTTGGTGTTAAATCAGAATTATATTGACATTGTTTGTAGAAAGTTGCAGCCAAATCTTCCCAAGTGTGAATATTGGCACCTTGAAGTTGATAATACCATTCCAGTTGTGTCCCAGACAGACTCTCTTGAAAGAAATGCAACCACGGTTTTTGGTCAGCAGTGTGTGGTTGAATTTTCTAAACATATGATCTCAAGTGCGGCTTCGGGCAAGAAACACCATTATACTTGGAAAAGGTAGGAGTTTTGAATTTAGGAGGAATGATGACTCTTGAAACCAAACCCAAATCATCAAAGTTTAATCCAGGCACCATCTGGATCTCCATAGCTCTCTGGCGCTCTTCCAGTAGCTTATACTTCTCATCAGCAGGGGATATTGCTCATCCAAATAATCATCTTCCTCTTTATCAGGAAATTTGTCAGAACCAGGACTGCTTCTTTCAGTTTTCACACTATTTCCACCTTCATCCTGTTTGTCATTTTAATTCGATGGGATATCAAGGTCTCGAGCTTGCTTGATTGGACCTCTGAACCTTCTTCCCATGTTAAGGATACCAATTGATTTTTTTTTCTTCTTCTTCTTCCTACTAGTGACAAGTTCTTTCAATTCTTCCTACCCCTTGGCTAAGTTCAGGAACATCTGTTGGAATTGGGCATTCTGAGCTTGGAGATCTTTGATTGCCTGTTCAAGAGCCATTTTCTACTGAAATAAATAGCAAGAAGATGAGAAAACCTGTCTTGAGAATACCTGTTATATAATGATATGCATGACATGTAGATGGATATGCAATATTTTCAAGGATCTCGTGGGATTAAAATATTAGAAAAAGAATCTGGTTGCAGCTTTGTTTTGAAGAACTTTGAGTTTTCATCTTTGAACGCCATTCTATAAGAATCAAGCTCACCATTTCAAGTGGGTCCTAGCCTATGATTCAAAAGAATTTACTTTGATCTTGATGACATCTGGTTAGAGGAAATAAAATCCTCTTGCCCCTTGCTAGAAGTTTGGCTTATGATAACCATGCACCAAAGATCCTTAAGATCCTTGAAATGGTTTGTAAAAATTCCATGTTATGATGATATGATGTTATGGTGTCATGTTCGTATTAGATACATAGAAAACACAAACAAGTCACGCAAGAGCCCTAGGTTTAAAGGCTTGCATGAAGTCCATAGGTAAGTACCCTTCTCTGTTTAAAGTTAAGTTGACTCAACCAGTCTTAAAAATTGTGACCGAGTTCTAGGAATCTCATATCTAATCTTTCCCACATGCTTTATTTTAGCACGACAACTGGCTTGCCACCAAAACATCACGAGAGTTAAATCTCAATGATCGTAGCATCGAGTATCAACTAACCTTGGACTGCACCAAAGTCGGCCATCTCACTACCTTCTAATGGCCAAGATGGGTCAATTAAGGTTCTAAAAGTAAGTTAGTGCTAATGACACCACGCAGAAACCTAATGTTATCCTTGACTGACTCAAGGAACATTAGTACAAACCAAAGTGTCGCACTAACCGTAGCCATCATTTTAACCATATTGGTCTACGTCGTAAAGTCTCGATGATCTATTACTACTTACCTAAGGCATCCCTAGATCCAGGTGTAGGATCTTACAAGCAATAATAAAACCAAGCGACCCTTAAATTTAAGCAAACAAAGCAAACAATAAAAGCAAGTAAAGTGACCTAAACTCTAAGGTAACCCCTCTTTTTTTAGTACTCCCCAACAGAGTCGCCAGTTCTCTAATACGGTGGGAGAACTGGATTTTTTGGTTTTATCCAAATGTGCGGATAGCTAAGGTCGGCACTGACTTTTCTTTTATCCAATTATAAGGGAAGGGTGAAAAGAACAGGAAAGACCTTGATATATTTTGAGTTCGAGGGGTAAGTTATACAAAGGGAAGGTGTTGGTATCCTTTTAATCTGTAGTTATCTACGGGCTCTTAATTGCTAGCTCACTTTTGAAAATTTGCTTTGTATGTCTGTGTTTCGAAAATCTTTTTGGAAAGCCAAAGTACGGCCAACTTTGTAATGATTCTTATATTAGTCCTCAAGGATGCATACAAAGTGTTTGAAAATATTTTGTTTGAAAAGTGTGATGTGAAAAAATGTTTGTTTTTAGAAAAGAGTTATGAGCATGCGATTAAGAGTTCCTTACCCACTAAAGGTCATTCTTATTCTTTTCCTTCTACTTTATTGATAGTACTATCCATACCATTAGTTGGTAGGTAGCCCTATCTATTGGATGTGAAGGGACAGGCGTATGGTCATCGAGAGATTATGATCTTTATTCGTAAGGGTCTTTTTCTAAAGTATCCCTACTTTTGATGGACATGACCATTAGTATTATAAGGCAACAAGAGAGGTTATCCTAGAGGTGTGAGTGTGAAAAGTGTGTTCAGTTCACTTATATTTATCTTGAGAATTAGGGTTTTCTATCGATTGATTTTATTCTTATCATACAAGCCTATTACTAACAGTTAAATATATACAGGCAAGCATAATATAGGTGTAGAAAGTAAAGATGCGGAAAAGTAAAACCCTAATTACTATTACAAGGCTTTGGGGAAGTTACAATAGTAAAAATTGTGCAAAATATTGAAATCTAGACTATTACAAAATAAGAACGACCTATACAAATTGTCTAATGCAAATAAAATGTTTAGAAATTTTTTTTTAATGTCCTAAATGTCTAACCTAATTTTTTTTGTATTTTTGATTAATTTTTGAATGGTAAAATAAATGAATTTTAAAATCTAAATTAAATACTTAATTAATCATATGAAAACCCTAGATCTAATTAATTAAATAAAAAAAAGTTTTTCTAAAATTAAATTAATCTATTAAAAACCTAAATCTGATTTTATTATATTTTTTAGGGATTAAAAATTAGTTAAAAAGAATTAATGGAAAATTAAAAGAAAAAATGAGAAAAATTTAGGAAAAGGTTTGAAAATAGAGTAAACAAAAATGCTAGCGTTGGGGCTTGAACCTGCGCCCTTCCTTTCACCAGTCTTCCTCCTTTCCAACTGAGCCATGCTGTTTATATGTTATTGGAACACAAATGTATTATTATATAATAAACCAATGCCTTTATTTTGAATTTAAAAGCAAGTCAGGCAAGTGTGGTCCTGTTATTAAGAGAGAGCCAATCATGAGGCTCCATTGTGCCACGCCAGCCCTACCAGAGTTAACCAAAACTCAGAGACGTCGGAGTCAAACTCCGGTCGTCTTCTTCGGTGAGTCCCAATGTCAAACCTACAAAATCGGTAGATTCAAAGCAAAAGGGGGACCTTACCCCTCTAAATAGACCCTCTTGAATCCAAATCAAGTGTTAGTTTTGGCTAAAAAAGCCTAGATCGCGAGTTTCAAAGAAAAAAAGTAGCTCAGTTCATCAATGGTAAATCATAATTTAAACGTTATAAGCTTCATGTGATGCTTGGAATCTGTGCTAAATATGCACATATGAAGATCCGAGCAGTTAGTAACTATGAAACACGTTTGGAATGAAAGATTTAAGAATCAAGAATCTTACCAATCGGAGCAAGTGCCTGAGCTCGTTTCAGGTGGTGAACTGATTGGATACGAGTCTGGAAATGTCCCTTAGTCCTCTAGGGATTCACTGGAGACCTTGGATCATTTTGAAATTATTTGGAATTTAAAAACCGAATGTGAAGAAAATTTGGAGATTTTTGCTCTTTGAAACCCTATTCTCTCACAGCTGAATTCGTGTCATGTGCATCTAAACATGTTATCTATTTATAATGCTTGGATTAGGTTAACAAACATGGTAAAAAATCCTATGGAATCAAGTGTATCAAATGTGATTCAAAACTTTCAAAAAAAAGACATTTTCTTCCGTTCTTGGTTCCACACGGTTTCTTCATGGTTGTCCCAAAATTTTGGGCTTTAAATCTGATCCACAACCAAGCCCACGTGCCTTAGTTCATTACTTTGCTATTTTATTTAATTTATTTTATATTTAATTAAATAAAAATAAAAATAAATAAAAAATCATGGTAAGTTATGTGTTGTACCCCAAAATTTTCCCTCTCATTTTCTTCAAGACATTCTCCTAGAATTCTCAAATGCTCAAGTTTGCCCAAAAATTGATTAGACAAATTCTCCTCTTAAGCAAAGGAATTTGGGTTTCATCTTTCGCAAGGAAATTTGGGTCTATAAAGTCTCAAATGGAATTCATGGTCTCTTATAGGTCTCCAAGAATGCTCATACCAAGTTTCATGCCTAGCATCACAAGTTTGCTCAATCAATTGCTCAGATGACTGAAAATTAATTGTATTGAACAAAAAGTCAACTTTGGTCAACATATAGTCAAACTTCAAGATTTTTGGTCAACATTAAAATTTTGAACTCACATTCATCATTTTATCCAGGGTTGACCATTATTCTTCAAGGAAAACTCTCAAATCATCAAAAGTCAAAAGTTGATAAATTACAGTTTTCCTTAGTAGAAGTCAACTGAACTTTGACCAAGCATAACTTTCACATGCTTCATCATTTCTCCCCAAACAAATTTCATTTTAAAGAAAATTCAATTCTCTACAACTTTGTATCTCTAAGCTTAAGTCCAAAAAATGCTTCATTTGAGAGATATGGGTCAATACATTATAGGTCATTTCAAAAGTCAACAAAAGGACACTTTTTGTCAAGGAAACTTACATCAAGATAAAGTCTTCAAATGCAACAATGATCAAAAGAGAGGTTGTAGAGGACATCTTAAGGTTTCCAAAACGTCCAAGATCACCTTCAAAAGATGAAAATTGAGAGAGTTATGGCCAGTGCAAGTTGGAAAATTTCGAGCAAATGCATGAAGTTCAAATTGAGCAAATTTGATATTTTGGGCTATTGGGCCATTGTTTAAGAATCCAAGTGTGTATTACACTCCTTATGCACCTCAAATCTTGTTCATGTACCCCTTGGTCTATTTTATTTTAATTATTTTTTATTTATTCATTATTAATTCAAAAATAAATAATATAAAATACAAGGCTTCTTTCACAAAGTCCAAGCCCATTTTATCTTTGACCTAATTCATGCTATATAATCTCCATCATTTATACACAAAGGACACGAAACCCTTATCTCAAGAAACTTGTCCAAAAATCTCAAATTTTTTAAGAACCCTAAAACTTTAAAACCTATTCATAGTCCCTTTCACTACAAACTTGCCACTCCATTCACTCCCAGCAATCATACAGAATAAGAATGGATCAAGTTTGATGGTCCAAAGCTCGTGAAACTCACATGCATTCATCTCCGATTCCATGATCTTTACAAAACTAATACTTTGATTTTCATTTTGTATTAAGTCATACTAATGCCATTAATACGTTTTTGAGATGTGTTTGTACATGTTTAGATCATCATAAGGATCCTATGCAATCCAAATCCTGATATGCTATGTTTACACCGATCCATATCGTGTTTGTTATACCTCTCAAACTAGGTCGTTTCAGTTCAAAATAACCATCCTATTGAACTCGCAGCCCTCGATTTAGGGAGGTATGGTACTTTTGGCTTTCTAATGGTTGTTATTTTGTAGGGACAAAGAATTGATTCACCAGAGAAGATTACCGGAGCTAGGGCTCTGGCGTCTCTTCGGTCTATGCCTTTTTGTTGAATATTTGTTTATTTTGTTTCAAATAAATTAATGAATATATTAGCGCTCCAGCGCTTGAAGTGCGCCCGTTAAGGACTTACTGTTCCAAGGCGTGGGTTTGATCCCAGTCATTTTGCATTTTGATATTTTTCTGATTTTTATTGTTTTTCAGATGATAAAACGTGTTGGCTGCCTTCCCTTAACACTAAGGCGCGCTTGGCCCAGTGGTGAACGTGTTGTTTGAGTTGGCTGAGGGTGTGGGTTCAACACCCACACCATGATACGGTGGCAGAACTGACTGTTAATACTTTTTTTCGTTTTTTGTTCACAAATGTCGCGGTAAGCAAGAGTCGTCACCGACTTTTCTTTTATCCAACAAAGGAAAAGGTGAAAAGAACATAAAAAGGCCTTTTTCGAGATTTTCTGAGTAAGGGGGGGGGGGGGGGGGTAGATTATGGAAAGGGAAGGTGTTAGCACCCTTTCCATCCGTGGTTTTCCACTAGCTCTTAGGTACTTGCTCAATTTTGAAAACTGTTCGTGTGTTTTGAAAGTTATTGTTTGCTTTATGGTAACTCTTGTATCAGTCCTCAAGAGTTTGATAAAGCGTTTTTGAAAATAGTTTTTTCAAAGTGTGTACGTGTGAAAATTTCAGGTTTGAGCAAGCACTTAAGAGTCATCTACCTACTCAAAAAAGGGTGTTATGTTCCTCCTACCCTTTAGATAGTGCTATCCTACTATTAGTGAGTAGGTATCCCTATCGTTGGATGTTGAGGAACTATCAAAAGGGACGATATGGTCATTGAAGGCAACAATGTAAGGATATCTTAGCACTTCGAAGGGACTGTCATCATGTAGGCAACATCTAGGGACAAGATCATTTCTCGTAGGCAACTCGAGGGACAATAGGGACCATGATCTTTTTGATGACTTTAGAATTTAGGGTCTTTGCTAAGATATCCCTATGTTCGAGGGACATGACCATTATTTTCCGAGGCAACCAAGTGAGTTATACCCTAAGGGTGCAAGTGTGCAACAATGTGTTTTTTCAGTTATGTTTATCTTGCAATTAGTGATCTACTGATTAATTGATTCTTGTCATATACGCCTAAGTTACTAATAATTATATACAAGCATGTAAAGAAAAAAGCAAGAAATAAAGTCCTACGCTATCACATGGTTTTGGTGTAGATACATGAGTAATGAACAAAAAGTAAAAATGCCAAAATAAAAACCCTAAGTTAGCTATTACAAACCGGGCGCAGTTACATAAGTGGTAAAAAATAAATCGTATGAAAAATATAAGAGCGCGCAAAATTAAGACGGGAAAAAGTTTTAAACCCTAAAAAATCTAATTGTTCATTAAAAATATTTTTTTTTTTTGTATTTTATGAAAAAAATATTTGAATTTTAACCTAATTCTCTAATTAATTCTAATTAATGAAATAAGTTTAAAATTTAATTAAATTAATTAATTTCCAAAAAAATAATTTTATTAAAAAAAACTCTAAATCTTAATTTTTATGGTTTTCTGATTTTTTTATGATTTTAAAAAAGGAATAAACAAAATAAATAAACTAAATAAAGAAAAAACATAGAGAAATTAAAATGGGCCTGAGGGAGTGTGAAACCCAATCTGGAGGAGGTGTTGTTGAATTTCTGCAAAGCCCAGAAACTGGTTAGCCCATAACCTTGCGCCTGATCCCATGTTGTTGTGGTATGGAGGTCCATGGTGTGCCTGCATGCTGGAGGCGCTAAATCCAGAACCATGCAGATTGGATGGCTGGATCTGAGGGTGCATGACGCGCGCCTGGGGGTGAGACCTATTGAATCTGCAAGAAACAAGTTAGAAAACATAAAATGTTGGATCTGGGACTCGAACCCAGGTCTTCTCCCTTCCAGCGTGCTTCCTTTACCGTCTGAGCCAAGTGTTCATTCGTTATATTAAACAAACAAAAAACAATATAATCAAAATAAAATGCCCAGAAATCCCTTTTATAAAAAGCGTGCTATTTCAAATGGCCCAACCATGTCATGCCACACCTTCATCTTCTTCAGCTGTCCGTCGTTTTAGCTCATGGACTTTTACCTACAGACTATATCCGTCACTAAAAACCTGCAAATCTCCAAAATTCACAACATGCAATATAAATTCAATTTAAAGACATGAATCAATTGGGTTTGATCCCCTGAGCATGATGGTACTCTTCTCATGGCTTAATTGTACCTGCATCTGAAAGCCCTAAAACGAACCTTTAAACCCTAACAATGGCAGGTTATCATATATGCATCAAAACTGGAAATTAGCCATTCAAACACGTTCCAAATGCTCATACAAATAAGAACGCATACTCAAAATCTATTTCTAACGCATGTATGATCAAAATCGATTTCAAGAAATAATGTGCAAACCGTGATGATGCAGGTGATGATTCTGGATGCTTTGATGCTTGGGAATAATGTTGTTAGCTTTAGAACGTCCCCAGGAATGTATTGCAAGCGTCAAAACTCCTTGAATCCCTCTGCAAATGTTAATCTGATTGCCATTTTTTTATGAAAAAATTGGAACTTTTATGTGTGTTCTATGCGGTCAATCCTTGTCCTTTTGGTCTGGAAATGTTACGCCTATATATCTAAACGTATTAGGTTAACAAAATTGGAATGAATCTTGAAGATTTATGAGAGAAAGATTTGATTTGCCTATGGGATTTTAAGTTTCTAAACTTGGCCAAAACATGCTCTTTTCTTTCCAATCAACCCTAGCAAGAAATCATGATTTTCTCATCAGATCCTAGACTCATTATGTGATCATAAAACAGATATTGGGATTTTATTTCATTATTTCACTATTTTATTTGATTTATTATGATTTAAATGAATAAAAATTCAAATAAATAAAAACAAATCTCATAAAAATAAAATAATGTATTTAAATATCTTAAATAAGTCCATTAATATGTTTGAGATCTAAAGCCCACGCCCATTAGTCCAAAAGATCCAATTTGCTCACATTGACTTTTGTGCATTTTTCTAAAATTGGTCAACTTTAGCAATGCATATCTTTCTCAATTTTAAACCTATGAGGGTGTTCTTGGATTTTTTAGAGATCTTAGAATGTCCTCTAAACAACCCTTTTGGTTTAATCTCAATTGGATCTTCCATGTTCACGTAAGGAGCTTTGACCCAATAGGTGTTTTTGTTGACTTTTTGAAAGGACCTGTAATGTCTAAGCTTATATCTTTTGATTGAGAAATTTCTTGAACTTTAGGGATGAAAATAAGTTGTAGGGAATTGGATTCTCTTCAAAATGAGCCTTGGAGGATAAATTTCTGATAAAGTATGAGAAAGTTATGCCTGGTAAAAGTTTGGTTGACTTTTCCTATAAAAACCCTAATTTGCCATTTTTGACTTTTGATGAGTTAGGAGAATTTCTTGAGGAATCATGATCAACCCTTGATAAAATGATGGATATTACTTCACAATTTTGATGTTGACCAAAAATCTTGAAGTTTGACTGTACATGGGCCACAATTGACTTTTGACCTAGTACAATTGATTTCTATGCATTTGAGCAGTTGACCGAGCAAATTTGTTGCGCAAGGCATGAAGTTTGGCATGGATGATCTTGAGGAAATAATAGGACCATGGAAATAATTTGATACCTTTAGAGCTCAAGCATCTTGATGAAAATTGAAACCCTAGTTGAGGCTTGTTGCCTAAGGAGGAGAATTTGTCTGGTCAATTCTTGGTCATCCTTGAGCAATTCAGGACCTCTAGAAGCATGTCTTGAGTGAAAATGGGAGCGGAAATTTTGGGGTACAACAACTTCCCCTGTTCAATCTTCTTAAACCTGAGGATGTAGATTGGCTGGTCTGTCTTTCGTGATCGGAAGGTGGAAGATGATTGAACACTAGATTGCCCAGAAATTTGCACTCGTTTGAAATGATACTTGATTGTGTATATAATATCGGGAGTGGGCATATATATGCCATTTAGAGAAGATGACGGAAGATCGTCGGAGATGGGCTTAAATATGCCATCAAGAGAAGGTGACATAAGGTCATCGGAGACGGACTTAAAGATTCCATCCAGAACAATGTTGATGAGATACTCTTTTGTGGGAATCCTTATTCCTGTTATTGAGGAGGACTCCACTGAGGAATGTTGGTCCCTGCTTGGGAAATAGAGTTTAGGAGCTTCGGTTGTCCATTATTCTACTGGGGAGTCATCTCTTGATTGAAGAGACGGAAGTAAACTACTATCTGGTCAGGATCCAGGCTTCACAGTGACTTGTTGAGGATAATCAGGCTGGCTGCTATCTGGTCGTATTCCAGGCTTCACAACAAATTACTGGGGGAATGAGATTAAACTGTTATCTGGTCGTACTCCAGGCTTCACAGTTTCTTTAACTGGAATAGAAATTATAAAAATCTTAGGGTCGATTCAACTGAACCAGAGTAAGGTCTTTAATTAACTTTGACTGGAATGGAAATCAGAAGAATCTTAGGGTTGATACAACTGAACCAGACAAAAGTCTGGGGTCATCTTTAACTGGAGCAGGAATCAGAGAGATCTTATTCGCGATCTGACTGAACCAGAGAAGGTCTTTAATTAACTTTGACTAGAACAGAAATCAGAAGAATCTTAGGATCGATTCAACTGAACTAGACAAAAGTCTTGGAATATCTTCAACTAGAATAGGAATCAGAGAGATCTTAGTGGCGATCTGATTGAACCAGAGAAGGTCTTTAATTAACTTTGACTGGAACGGAAATCAGAAGAATCTTAGGATGGATTCAACTGAACCAGACAAAAGTCTTGGAATATCTTCAACTGGAATAGGAATCAGAGAGATCTTAGTGGCGATCTGACTAAACCAGAGAAGGTCTTTAATTAACTTTGACTGGAATAGAAATCAGAAGAATCTTAGGATCGATTCAACTGAACCAGACAATAGTCTTGGGTCATCTTCAACTGGAATAGGAATCAGGGAGATCTTAGTGGCAATCTGACTGAACCAGAGAAGGTCTTCTGAGAACGTCATTTTGAGGAAGATGATGAAATAGCCTTTCATCAAGCGTAGCTTTTGAGAAAACTACCAGGTCACATAAGTAGCCGACGATGTTTATTGATTTGATCTTTTCCCTGAAAAAGGCGAAGAGTTAGTCATATGCAATGTCATGATATATGAAAGGCATTGTGGTGAGGTTCTCAAAATAAATGAGATTATGTTGTATGTGATGTGTATGTGCATGCCATGATGTATGAATATGGAATGATATTGTGATGTTTCTTAGTCTGGGAAAGTAAATCCCGAACTGTTGCTGAAGAGTATAAGGAGGCTGAATCCTTCGTTTCCACTGGGGATGATGAATGGAGGTGATTTTCTGGGGATTTCCTCTTTCTGTTTGAGGATGTTCTGTCGGGGATTGACTCTGCTTGAGAATAACTTTATGGAGGAAGATGCTTTATTGGAAGATTTTGAGATTGTAGAGAAATAAACTCTTTTGGGGAATGAACTTCCGTAGTTAGAGAAATAAACTTTACCTGAGAGTAGGTTTTATAACTGTTTGAAATTATAAAACTCGGCTTGGGAATACAAATTGCAGCTGGAGAAGGAACTTTGCTGGAGGAGATAATTCCTGCTTGGGGAAGGAGAGATCGAAACTTTGGTTATTTCTACTATGTGGGGAACATAGACGTCACGGGATCATATGTAATGGTGACTTCGTCTCAAAACTGCCTCTGCCCCTATACCTGTTGGAAGGAGTAACACTAAAATGATTTTTTAGACTTTGCCCCGTTCCTTAAGTCATGAGCAACTGTCTTTCTATTTCTTATGCAAATATTTGTGAATAGTAATCGTATTCAAATGCATATGTCAAGAATAAGTAATTGGACGTTGTGATATGGTGGCAGAACCGACTGTTCATACTGGTTTGCATTTTGTATTCGCAGATGTCGCGGTAAGCAAGAGTTGCCACCGACTTTTCTTTTATCCAAAAGGAAAGGGTGAAAAGAACAGAAAAAGACATTTTTCCGAGATTTCTAAGTAAGGGGGTAGATTATGGAAAAGGAATGTGTTAGCACCCTTTCCTACCATAGTTTTCCATGGGCTCTTAGGTACTTGCTCATTTTCTAAAATTGCTTGTGTTTGTGTGTTTTGAAAAGCTTTGAAAAATGCCTTACTGCGGCGATTCACTTTATGGTAACTATTGTATCAGTCCTTAAGAGTGTGATAAAGCGTTTTGAAAACTTTTGTTTGAAAAGTGTTTGAAAGTGTGTAAAAAGGATTGTTTGAGCAAGTACCTAACAACTATCTACCTACTCGAAAAAAGATTGTTCTTTTCCTCCTATCCTTTAGACCGTGTTGTCATAATATTAGTGAGTAGGTAACCCTAGTCGTTGGATGTTGAGGGACTATCGAAAGGGACGTAATGGTCATTGAAGGCAGCATGTAAGGATACCTTAGCATTTTGAAGGGACTATCATCATAAGATCATTTCTCGTGGGCAACTCGAGGGACATTTAGGCACTATGATATTTATGATGACTTTAGCATTAAGGTCTTTGCTAAGAGTATCCATACGTTCGAGGGACATGACCATTGTTTCCGAAAGCAACCAAGTGAGATAATACCCTAGGGGTGCAAGTATGCAAAAGTGTGCCTTTTTTCAGGTATTTTTATCTTTGCAGTTTAGTGATCCAAGATTGATTGATTAAGCATGCACGCCTAGGTTGTTAATAGTTATATACAAGCATATAAAAATATAAAAGTGAGAAAATAGAGATCTTACGCTATTACAAGGCCTTGGGGAAATTACATAAATATTTAACTAAAAAATAAAGTGCAGAAATAAAATCCTAGTTAAGCTATTACAAACCGGGCACGATTACATAATTAACACAAAATAAGGCTAAAGTAAATAAAATCGCATGTGAATTAAAAATGCGTCTAAAATCCTAAGTGAAAGGAACTTTTTTGTTTGTCTTTGTTATAAAAAGAAATTATATTAAAAAATCCCAATTCTATTTAATTTTAGTTTTTTTAAGAAAATATTAAAATAGTTAATTAATTAATTGACAAAATTAATTTGATGTAAAAAACTAACCTAATGTATTTTTGTTTTTTAACTTGTTAATTAATGCTTAGAAGTAGTAAGGTCAAACAGCCCAAAGGAAAGTTGAAATCGAAAGACCAACACAGTAAGGGGAAGAATAAAGTGCATTCTTGGAGGTAATGCCTGGATCAAAGAGCCCTGGGTTGCTCTTCGATCCAATGAGCTGATCGAAGACCTCATTCAAGGGTCTTAGGGGCGCTGCAAGCAAAATGTTAGAAATTGAAACTGTGAGACTTGGATCGAAGAAGTTTGAGAGACGACACATCTAGGTGTTCGATATGGATGTACCATCCTTCGATCGGGGATGCTGGACTTGCAAGGAAACTCGTTAGAAATTGAAGATACAAGGTTAGGGATACTGGATCCTAGTCCCATCGATGGCACGAATTCCTTTTTGCCCCATGACTTGTTTGCTGTTGTACCCCAATTTTTGACCTAAGATCCCATATTTATTTTTGCATTTTTAAACATAAGCCAAGGTCACGAAATACGGCTGGTTTTAACCTCTCACCTTCGAGCTTTGACTATGCGAAGATTGTCAAGTGTTTTGAACATTTTTAGCATAGGTATCACTAATTTCTAATTGCATACAAAGGTGTATGTTCATGTTTTCTTTTGCTTCATGTGCAGAGACAGGTCTGAATCAAGAGCATCAGGTGTCGCGCCTCAATTAAGGTTTTGAGTCTCCCAATCCAGAAGTACGGTTGATTGTGGATTCTTGAAGACTGATTCATCAAGGCACAACTGTTGCACCCTAAATTTCGCCCCTAATATGTTTTAGTCGCACTTTCATATCATATTTTGTCATTTGGTCACAATTATTAATAAATAGCTTCATTCATCACATTTGCATCATTTAATCGTGTTTAAGCTGACCAAAGTTTGTTTAAATCGACATTTGCATCATTTTGTAGTTGTAAAATACCCGACATTTCACTTCATGCATTTTTATCTCTTTACTCTTTTCTTGCATTGCTCCAAGTTGTTTATATGTCGATAATAAAAATATTTCGGTTTTATAGACAGATTGTTAAAAGCGATTCGACATTATGCGGAAAATTAGCGAGAAAAATATTTTAAGTTTTCACCTTTTACCGAGCATTTTATGAATCTGCGTTTTGCGTAGATTATGACGGTATGCTCGCTTTATTTTTTCGGTACATTTTGGAGTCTCATTTTTAACCGTAAACGTCTGTTTAGCCTGATATTTTTATTATCATTTTATTTCGATTTTGACTTTTTGAATATTTTTTTCTTTAATCTTTGTGACATGTAGTTTATTTTAATGTGTTCATTTTATTTTTTTGGATAAATTTCCGTCTGTTTTTTAACGTTTTCGGTCATTTTGGGTCTTTATTTTTTATTCAGAAAAATTAAAAAAAAAATATTTTAAATTGAATTAATTTAAATACTTTCAATTTTTTATTTCATTTTTATCATTTAAGGGCGTTTTGGTCACGAAAATATATTAAATACACCTTGCTCTATTTCTATTGGTTGATAACACAATTGGTGGATTAATACAGATTGAATAATAATGAATGGACGGGATTATCTGTTGATATCATTTTCTTCCTTTTCATTTCCTATTTAAAGATTTCTTATTTTTCTTTGTAAATCACCAAAAAAATAAGTAACAAAAACCAAAAGCAAGCTAGCAATAAAAATTCCACGCCTCTGTTTGACTCCTCCTACCACTAAAACTCATTACCCACCTTCTTCAATCCCTCTCTCAATCAAACACCACTCCACATGCTTCCACCTCCCACCATGTTTCGCTCCTGCCATCACCACAAGAAGCCTTCGTCCAGCACCGCAACTCATGCGCTCAACCTTCGACGAAACCAGCTGACAACTTGCCACCATAGTTATTGAGTATCGCCTTACAAAAGAAATCGTCACCTGATCTTCTCATTATCGCAGCATCAAGAGGTTTGTTTATTTTCTCGTGGCATTTCTTCAAAGTATGTTTTAAGATTTTTGGATGTTTTGAGATGGATGAACACAAAAGGTTGAAAGATTATTTGGATCTGGTTTTTTTTTAGAGAAGAAGGATGCAAATCGTGTTTTTCCTCAGATGTTCAATCCGTATGTAATGTTGTTGTGTTGTTACTTTTCATTATTTTTAACAAATTTCATGCCACTAGTCATGATTTAAGTGGTTAGAAAATTTATTTTTAAGACAAAAAAAAAAGAGAGGAAAAACTTACAGTAACCATCCCTTTGTTAAAAATTTATTTTTTTAGTTTAATTTTAATTTCTTAACTTATTTGTTTTAGTTATTTAGTTTAGTTAGTAAAAATTATTTAGTAATCGCATTGTTTTAGTTAAGTAATTTAACCATGGAATCAATTTAGAATTATTTAATAATCTTAGAATTTTTAGTTAGTTTAGAATTATTTTGATAACCTTTGAATTTTTAGTTAGCTTAGATTTATTTTAGTAACTTTAGAAATTTAAGTTAGTTTAGATTTAACTTAACAACTTTAGAATTTTAATTTTATAACTTAGTGATTTTATAATTAACTTAGTTTATATTTAAATTAGTTTAGATATAATTTAGTAATTTTAGAGCTTTAATAACTTTAGAATTTTTATTTGATTTAGATTTTAACTTGATAACTTTAGAATTTTTTTTAAATTTAATTTAGTAACTTTAGAATTTTATTTGGTTTAGGTTTAATTTGATTTAGGTTTTAATTTAATAATTTTAGAGTTTTCATTTAGATTTAATTTAATGCCTTTATAATTTCGATTTAATTTAAATGTAATTTACTAATTTTAAAATTTTAATTTAGTTTAGATCTAATTTAGTAATTTTAGAATTATTTTTTATAGCCTTAGAATTTGTAGTTAGTTTAGAATTATTTTAACAAGTAATCTTAATTTTTTCAATTTAGTTCAAATAACTTTTTTGAGATGATTAGTTACATTTATTTGTTTTATTTCCTTGTGGATTTTCGAATATTTGTAATTTGATGTTTATCTTATTTCGCTTGTTTGCTCAATTCCAAGGGAAATGTTTCAACTCAGCTGACTTCATGTCATCAAATACGTCTTCTACAATCGTGCGAATAACCTCATTCATTTTTTGCTTGTTTACTATTTTTCCAAACTTAAGATAATTTTCCCAAAAGACTCCATTTTCCAACTCACACCTTTTAAGTCAAAACTTCGACACTAGGTCGTCGTATCTTCAAAAATCTCGTCCATACCCATTTTGACCAAACAAACAATTTTAACCAAAAAACAGATATTTCAAAAGGTTCCTGCGGAGTATCGCAGATGCATTGGGTGCTAATACCTTCCCATTGTATAACCAACCCCCGAACTCCCGATCTCTTTCAAAAATGCATTGTATTTTTATTACTTTTAAATATTACTTTACATTGCATATTTTAGGGTTTTATTTCGCTCTTTTCCCTTTTCCCTTGGAAATAATAAAGCGCGGTGGCGACTCTTGCTTTTTTGTGAGTCAAGTTAATTAATAGCTTGATCTCCGATTTTCACCGCTACAGAATTGGTGACTCTGCTGGGGAAAGAATGACCTCTTGCTGGTCCATCCCTAAGTGGGTTAAGCCTAATTTGTTTTATCTGTTTTATCATTATTTGATTGTTTGATTATATGTATATATTATGATTATTTGGGTGTTGATAATATTTACAAAGAACAAGTCATATACCCGGACTAAGTTACACTTAGGAATAGGACGGGCGGTATAGTCATGTTAACTTTGAGGGAGTAATCCCGAAGAAGGAGGCATGAGATCCCCCACTCAGTGGAAGGCCCTTTTGAACGTAATATTTGTTTACCGAGTAATCGGGAAGACATTATTATTTTCGACCTGGGAGCCAAAGAAGCTGAGAACCGTAGAACCCTTAACCCACCTTGGCCTTTTAGGTGTAGCGCGGAGATTATAACGGAGTAATCTGGAAGTAGTTGTCACGCGATGCTACGCTCGGATGAGTTTCTCTTGAGAATATTGCTGATTATTGAGTAATCAAGACGTCGGTAATATCCGAAGGAGGAATGTAGACTCCGGGAACTCTTAGAACCTTGTTCTACAGGTGTGATTAAACCGTTAGTGCATACCTTGGGGGTGTTCCTTACCTTGACTCCACGCTCGTGACGTTGAACCTTTCGACTTTATTTGTGACCTTGCTTGTGGTTGTTGCATAGCCATGCATTCATGCATCCATAAAACCCTTTTCACTTGACTTTGAAGGAATTTGGAGGTCTTTCTTTGTAAACATCACAAGTTTGTTCAAGCTCAATGGATCTTGGGTGTTGATCGGGCGAAAACCCTAATCCACCAAAATGGATGATTGATCTTGATGATAACTTGATCAATGTTTGGAGCCAATTTAAAATTCATCTTTTGTCTTCATACTTTGATGTTTACAACTTAATATCTTGAGTTCCTTGAAAATCAAATAAAAACTCTCTTTTGCATATCATACATCATTCTACATTTTTTGTTTCACTTTCAAAGGTCTTTTTCCGAGTCTTATTTTTCCTTTGGTCTCACCAGTACAACACTCGCGCTAAGAGAACAATGGAGAATATTAAGCAAGAGGTTTCTGAACTCCGTAGAGAGATGACTATTTTGAAAGCTGGTATGGATCACTCGACTGTTTTGGGTTGAAATTTTGGTTACCGCCCAAGTCAATCATTCTAGGATGGAGGAAGCGATGATAAAAGTCTTCACTGAAACTCTAAAATCATTCTCTCATGAGAAGGTGATGATTAATGTGCCTAGTGACTTTCCTGACAAGGTGAATGTGGGAGTGCGTCTAGAAGAAGATGTTGGGAAGGGATGTTCATATGAAGATGGTAGCTCAACTAATGGTGTGAAGAGGTTTGATAATAACTTTTCCAAGAAGAGAACCAGAGGAAGAAATAATCATCGTCAGAATCATCATGTTTCTCCTTTTCATCAACAGAATCAACAAGTTCCTAATCAGAGGAAAACCCAGTTTGATCCAATTCCAATCACCTATACAGAGTTGTTCCCTATCCTGATGCAGAGGAATTTGGTTCAGACCCGACCTCCACCGAAGGTTCCTAAGAAGATACATTGGTACTACAAAGCTGATTTGACTTGTACTTTTCATCAAGGTGCTCCTGGGCATGACTTGGAGGGTTGCTTTGCTTTGAAGATTGAGGTTCAGAAGTTGGTCAGAAGTGGTATCTTGTCATTCAAGGACGTTGGTTTTGAAGTTCAAATCAAGCATGCGCCGAATAGTAAACACGATTGATGGTGACTTTGATTTTTGAAGGATGTTTTCGGTAATTCAAGTTCAGATGGAAAGCCTTCCCAGATTATTAACTTATTTATGCTTTTTGTAATTTTTCTTGTTTATCAAAACATTGTTTGCATGTAAGAACTTGTTTGCATCTGAATGATTATCTTAATACAATGAGTATGTTTGTCTTGAAGAAATTCATTCGTTTCACTCATATTTGTTTTCAAATTTTAAATTGCTTTTGCACTATGATACCAAATTGTTGCTCATTCTCTTGCCTAGGCAGAGATTGAGGGGAGGATGATGATCTAAAGAACACAAAATCTCTGGTTGTTTGCTTTTGGATAAAATCTTGCTGATGATGTACAGGCATTGTTTCAAATCCCTAAACACTAGAGATATAAGGAAGATAATCCCTTGCTAACCCCTTTTGAGCCTTTGAAGCAGAAGTATTCTTTTCCATACGAAAAAACCTTGAATTTTAACCTGGGGCAGGGTAGTTTTTAGTTAATCTGACCGAGTGTTCAAAATTCATAAGGAAGATGTTTTTTGAAGAGAAACTACGAGGGCTATCCTTCATGTATAATGAATCTAGAGGATGTGGAACCACAATGTTATCCCTCATTCATCAAGAAATGAGGCAATCATAATCCTCTCAACAAGCAAAGACAAGCTAATGTCACACATTTTGTTCAAAAAGTCAAAAATCAAGAAAAAGAAAAAGCCTGCTAAGTCAAAAAAAATGAAAACGTGTGACTTAGGCAAAATTAAGGCATCCCGCTGGACTATCAATTCAAAAGAATTAGTTCAGGCAAAAGTCAAGGAAAATAAAAATTGCAAAGAAAAGTCCTCAACAAAGAACAAATTGGTGACTACAAACACGAAGACATAAGGGTGGTTTCCACTCCGAAAGCCTCGTCGTTTCCTTGACCGTCACAAAATCCTTTTGAGAGATGAACACTCATGTTGAATTAACTGAACATAGGGTTGGAGAACATCATGAAGAATGGGTGGGCACCAAATATTTTGAGCCTTAAAATCTTTTTTCTAAAAACCATGAACCGGACCACGTTACAACCTTCAAAAGTCCTAATTGAAGCAAGGTTATTTTGAAAGCATACTTCAATGAGATAATGTTCCTGACTCCCATGAATGTTCTAAATAGTTATGTTGGTATCATATGTTTTTCCTATACAAAAATAAATGGTGCTTTAACTCGCAAAATTTGTGCGATATCTTTCAAAATCTTCAAGACTTACATAACTGTTGCATTAGAATTTTCATTCTCATTGTAAACTTTTTCTAACCGCAAAACATTTGTTTGATATCAAGGAAGCTCACATAAGCACCAGTGATGAGTTTATTCTTTTAAGGCTTGAAACTATGTTGAATAATTGGCGGATCACATCAAGAAAAAATCATATGCAGGGGCATGTCACCTGAAGACCGTAAGCACGGACATGTTGCTTCTCCTAGTTAATGCTTTTCCAACTTGTTTACCCTTTTGGGGTAAAATTTGAAGACTTTGTTGTGACAACTACAGTCAATCTGGGGCAATCACGTCGAGATTTATTGAATCTCTCTAAGAGTTTGAAGACACCAGAGCATGGCGAATGCCAGGTCTTTTGTAAAATCCTCTTGAGATTATTTCTCCTCACCAACCATATAGCTTGGGGCATTTTAAAAGTGAAGTTATTCGCAAGAATTGTCGTGCATCACGCAGCTTATCAGCAGTAAACTTGGGGCATCCAAAATTAGTCCCAGGGGAAATCCAGATTTTTCAAGATATGTTTTGCACACATTATCAGAGGGTGGTGTTCCCAGTATCTCTAGCTAAGCATGACTTTTTCCAACTGAAACATTGTTTGTGTTGTTGTCCTTTCAATGGATTGTCGATAATAGAAGACTGGACTTTGGGTTTTCTACCTGAAAATATCTTCCTCTCCAGAGATATTTAAGCCTTGTAAAAGGACCTTGCTCCGATGATGGCCTGTGTTTTATCTCCAGTAATGTTCCCCTTTTGTTGAGATTAGCTGAGCGTCGGGTTGTACTGGGACGTCTTACCATCTTCAGTCTATCTCCCCTGTCTGTTTTGTCAGCATATACATGACATTCATTTATTCATTCACACTTGCATCATGCATACACAGTTGTATTTGTTGATGTCATTGAGTTCGTACACCTTGGTTATGTCTATTCAAATAACATATTTGGTCTTTCCAAATAGAGTGTCAACTTAAGCAGAAAGTGCGCCTCTTTTTCTAATTCCCCACTGAGTTAACTCTTGTGGAAGAATCTTGCTTTAGCTTTCCTTTTCCATCTCTGGATAGGATAAATCCCCATTTGAGTTGTTTCCTCATTGGGTGGAGTCTTGTTTGACTATTTTCTCTCCAGTTTATTCTTGGATTGAGCTTTGTCTCTTGTGAACGATACCCTGTGGATCTCTCTAGGCTGTGAAACCTAGATGGAGAGTGAATTTATTTTGCAACGTAAATACTTGGTCTCCTCAAGAAGGATTTATTCATGGTTCCCCATTGAAGATGAACTTTATTCCCCAGCAGTGTTATCACAACCTTCTTCTGGAACATCGACATGACAACAAGCGACTAACTCTTTATTTGAGCAGTTTGATTATTTCTGATTTCTCTATGACAAATGGCGGTCTCTTCATGAGCAGTTTGTCCATCCTCGATGAAATTATTGGTTCTCACCTCCAGCAATATCTTCACGATATTTTATGGGTATCTTTTTAGGAAACAGCAAGCGGCGGTCTCTTCATGAGCAACTTGTGTGTTATGGATACTCTTGACAAACAGCAAGCGGCGGTCTCTTCATGAGCAACTTGTGTGTTATGGATACTCTTGACAAACAGCAAGCGGCAGTCTCTTCATGAGCAACTTGTGTGTTATGGATACTCTTGACAAACAGCAAGCGGCGGTCTCTTCATGAGCAACTTGTGTGTTATTTTTCTCTTGAAAAACATCAAGCGGCGGTCTCTTCATGAGCAACTTGTATGTTATTGATACCTTGAAAAAAACAGCAAGCGACAGTCTCTTCATGAGCAACTTGTTTGTTATTGTCACCTTTGAAAACAACAAGCGGCGGTCTCTTCATGAGCAACTTGTGTGTTATTGGTAATTTTGAAAAGAAAACAACAAGCGGCAGTCTCTTCATGGACAACTTGTAAGTTACACTTTCAAAAACAGCAAGCGGCAGTCTCTTCATGGACAACTTGTATGTTATCAACATTTTTAAAAAAAACAGCAAGCGGCAGTCTCTTCATGAGCAACTTGTATTGTTATTGCTACATTTGAAAAAACAACAAGCGGCGGTCTCTTCATGAGCAACTTGTATGTTATTATCACCTTTGAAAACAACAAGCGGCAGTCTCTTCATGTGCAACTTGTGTGTTATTGTTCTCTTGAAAAACAGCAAGTGGCAGTCCTTTCATGGGTAGCTTGTACGTTATCTTTTTCTTTTGAAAACGGCAAGTGGCGGTCTCTTCATGAGCAGCTTGTACATAAAACGGAAAGTGGCAGCTTCTTTATGAGCAGCTTGTACGTTAGTATTTTTGGAAGACAGCAAGTGGCAGCTTATCTATTTGAGCAACTTGTGTGTTATTGTTCCCTTGAAAATGGCAAGTGGCAGCTTCTTTATGAGCAGCTTGTGGGTTTTTGGCAACAAGTGGCGGACTCTTCATGAGCAGCTTGTGTGCTTTAATATTCTTTGAAGACAGCAAGTGGCATCTTCTTTATTTAAGCAGCTTGTATGTCATAGCACTTTTTTTGAAGACAGCAAGTGGCAGCTCCTTTATTTGAGCAGCTTGTGTATCCCCAACAATAATGTCTACTCAGCAAATGGCATCCCTTCGGAAAAGTCCCGTGGGGAAGTTTGTTATTTTATCCTTTTCAAGCGATATCTTGGTTAGAGAAGAAATGTGTCAATCATTTTGTTTTCCAGCCACAGTGCTGATGTCAATCATTTTCCAGTCACAGTACTGATGTAAATCATTACCTTTTCCAGTCTCAATACTGATGTAAATCATTCAAGAGTCTCTCATTTGAAGTCTATGACTTTGTTTCCCCAGTGGAGTTACCACCTCTCCCTCTGTGGGATTACTGTATAATGTGCTTGGTTTCTCCAGCATAGTCTGTCTCATATGGCGTCATTCCCCATAAGATTCAGAGCATTACATTCATATCATATCATGAACATAATCGCGGTATCTTAAGGCCAAAAATTGTGTATTCTATATTTAAGTCCCTTCAATCTCGTCGAAATGAAGATCTCAATCTTCATATCTCCAGATAGAAGAAACTTAAATAGGGGCAGCTGTTGTACCCCAATTTTTGACCTAAGATCCCATATTTATTTTTGCATTTTTAAACATAAGCCAAGGTCACGAAATACGGCTGGTTTTAACCTCTCACCTTCGAGCTTTGACTATGCGAAGATTGTCAAGTGTTTTGAACATTTTTAGCATAGGTATCACTAATTTCTAATCGCATACAAAGGTGTATGTTCATGTTTTCTTTTGCTTCATGTGCAGAGACAGGTCTGAATCAAGAGCATCAGGTGTCGCGCCTCAATTAAGGTTTTGAGTCTCCCAAGCCAGAAGTACGGTTGATTGTGGATTCTTGAAGACTGATTCATCAAGGCACAACTGTTGCACCCTAAATTTCGCCCCTAATATGTTTTAGTCGCACTTTCATATCATATTTTGTCATTTGGTCACAATTATTAATAAATAGCTTCATTCATCGCATTTGCATCATTTAATCGTGTTTAAGCTGACCAAAGTTTGTTTAAATCGACATTTGCATCATTTTGCAGTTGTAAAATACCCGACATTTCACTTCATGCATTTTTATCTCTTTACTCTTTTCTTGCATTGCTCCAAGTTGTTTATATGTCGATAATAAAAATATTTCGGTTTTATAGACAGATTGTTAAAAGCGATTCGACATTATGCGGAAAATTAGCGAGAAAAATATTTTAAGTTTTCACCTTTTACCGATCATTTTATGAATCTGCGTTTTGCGTAGATTATGACGGTATGCTCGCTTTATTTTTTCGGTACATTTTGGAGTCTCGTTTTTAACCGTAAACGTCTGTTTAGCCTGATATTTTTATTATCATTTTATTTCGATTTTGACTTTTTGAATATTTTTTTCTTTAATCTTTGTGAGATGTAGTTTATTTTAATGTGTTCATTTTATTTTTTCGGATAAATTTCCGTCTGTTTTTATCGTTTTCGGTCATTTTGGGTCTTTATTTTTTATTCAGAAAAATTCAAAAAAAAATTATTTTAAATTGAATTAATTTAAATACTTTCAATTTTTTATTTCATTTTTATCATTTAAGGGCATTTTGGTCACGAAAATATATTAAATACACCTTGCTCTATTTCTATTGGTTGATAACACAATTGGTGGATTAATACAGATTGAATAATAATGAATGGACGAGATTATCTGTTGATATCATTTTCTTCCTTTTCATTTCCTATTTAAAGATTTCTTATTTTTCTTTGTAAATCACCAAAAAAACAAGTAACAAAAACCAAAAGCAAGCTAGCAATAAAAATTCCACGCCTCTGTTTGACTCCTCCTACCACTAAAACTCATTACCCACCTTCTTTAATCCCTCTCTCAATCAAACACCACTCCACATGCTTCCACCTCCCACCATGTTTCGCTCCTGCCATCACCACAAGAAGCCTTCGTCCAGCACCACAACTCATGCGCTCAACCTTCGACGAAACCAGCCGACAACTTGCCACCATAGTTATTGAGTACCGCCTTACACAAGAAATCGTCACCTGATCTTCTCATTATCGCAACATCAAGAGGTTTGTTTATTTTCTCGTGGCATTTCTTCAAAGTATGTTTTAAGATTTTTGGATGTTTTGAGGTGGATGAACACAAAAGGTTGAAAGATTATTTGGGTCTGGTTTTTTTTTAGAGAAGAAGGATGCAAATCGTGTTTTTCCTCAGATGTTCAATCCGTATGTAATGTTGTTGTGTTGTTACTTTTCATTATTTTTAACAAATTCCATGCCACTAGTCATGATTTAAGTGGTTAGAAAATTTATTTTTAAGACAAAAACAAAAGAGAGGAAAAACTTACAGTAACCACCCCTTTGTTAAAAATTTATTTTTTTAGTTTAATTTTAATTTCTTAACTTATTTGTTTTAGTTATTTAGTTTAGTTAGTAAAAATTATTTAGTAATCGCATTGTTTTAGTTAAGTAATTTAACCATGGAATCAATTTAGAATTATTTAATAATCTTAGAATTTTTAGTTAGTTTAGAATTATTTTGATAACCTTTGAATTTTTAGTTAGCTTAGATTTATTTTAGTAACTTTAGAAATTTAAGTTAGTTTAGATTTAACTTAACAACTTTAGAATTTTAATTTTATAACTTAGTGATTTTATAATTAACTTAGTTTATATTTAAATTAGTTTAGATATAATTTAGTAATTTTAGAGCTTTAATAACTTTAGAATTTTTATTTGATTTAGATTTTAACTTGATAACTTTAGAATTTTTTTTAAATTTAATTTAGTAACTTTAGAATTTTATTTGGTTTAGGTTTAATTTGATTTAGGTTTTAATTTAATAATTTTAGAGTTTTCATTTAGATTTAATTTAATGCCTTTATAATTTTGATTTAATTTAAATGTAATTTACTAATTTTAAAATTTTAATTTAGTTTAGATCTAATTTAGTAATTTTAGAATTATTTTTTATAGCCTTAGAATTTGTAGTTAGTTTAGAATTATTTTAACAAGTAATCTTAATTTTTTCAATTTAGTTCAAATAACTTTTTTGAGATGATTAGTTACATTTATTTGTTTTATTTCCTTGTGTATTTTCAAATATTTGTAATTTGATGTTTATCTTATTTTGCTTGTTTGCTCAATTCCAAGGGAAATGTTTCAACTCAGCTGACTTCATGTCATCAAATACGTCTTCTACAATCGTGTGAATAACCTCATTCATTTTTTGCTTGTTTACTATTTTTCCAAACTTAAGATAATTTTCCCAAAAGACTCCATTTTCCAACTCACACCTTTTAAGTCAAAACTTCGACACTAGGTCGTCGTATCTTCAAAAATCTCGTCCATACCCATTTTGACCAAACAAACAATTTTAACCAAAAAACAGATATTTCAAAAGGTTCCTGCGGAGTATCGCAGATGCATTGGGTGCTAATACCTTCCCATTGTATAACCAACCCCCGAACTCCCGATCTCTTTCAAAAATGCATTGTATTTTCATTACTTTTAAATATTACTTTACATTGCATATTTTAGGGTTTTATTTCGCTCTTTTCCCTTTTCCCTTGGAAATAATAAAGCGCGGTGGCGACTCTTGCTTTTTTGTGAGTCAAGTTAATTAATAGCTTGATCTCCGATTTTCACCGCTACATTTGCTCATTCGAAAGGCATGACACCTGCTTTTAGACCTGCAAATTGGTTAATTCGAAACTAAATAATACAGAAAAATGTCCCATTCGAAATCAATCCTTGAACCCGGATCTGGGTTGGTTTCGATTTGTCAAAGTCAAGATCATGAATTTCTAAAGTAATCATCCTCGAAAAACTCTATCCACGGGGTTCAAACACATGAACATTGCAGCTTGCATACACTTTATTAAATTGTTCACAAATAATAACAAAAACTATGATTATGCAATTATGAGTCTAATTCAAGATTTAAATGGGATCAAATATTTTTACCACTGGAGACGCCTGGATCTGGACGGAAGGTGTGAGATGGCTGGGGGCACGAACGAGTGTACGCCTGTACGAATTCTAAGAACTCGAGCGGAGTGTCAACCTGGGCAGAAGGTGCCTGCAACGGAGTCTGGACTTTCATGGGGCAGGCTAGTGTTTTTCTTCTGAGGCAGCCTCCGTGCGTTTTTCGTCTGGCCCTTTATGGCTGCTATGCGTGTGTGAATTCCCCTTGTCCGTCCTCCCTTTTTCGTGTGAGGTCATGAGGTTTATATAGCCACAGGAATTAGGTAAACATTTGTGTATCAAATCTTGGCCCATTATGATGAAGAGATTTGATTTGATTTCTTCATAAAGACTTGCTATATTTGATTTTCATACGTTACTGCCAGCCTAATATGAGTTGTTTGGGCCTCCAACATGATGAAAATCAAAGCTGACCTGTCCTTTGCAAATCCACTTCCCTTCGAATATGCCCTCTTCGATAGCTCCAAACTCCGCTTCGACTACTCCAGCTTTAATGTTACAGCCCCTTCGATTGAGACTCCCCCTGCTTCGATTGCATATTTGTAAGGACAACATGCCATTTTGAACTTGGGGTAAACCTGGAAACTTGACTCCTTCGAACACCCTTCCATCATTCAAAAATCCTTCACCCAAATACCACTCGAAGGGTATTTATTGAAACGTCAATCGAAGGGTCTTGCCAAAAGGCCAATCGAAGGGTCTTGCCAAAAGGCCAATCAAAGGGTACTTGGTTAACATGCTTGTCGAAGCTGCCTTGTTTGAGATGCTAAATTGAAGGCTTCCTTGTCATGCCAATCAAAAAGCTTGTCATGAGGCCAATCGAAAGGCCTTGTATCCATGCCAATCAAAGGTCCTAGCCATGAGGCCAATCGAAAGCACTTTGTTCTAATACCAATCAAAGTGCCTTGCTCAGACGCCAATCGAAGTACCTTGTTGACCGATCGAAAGCTTTGTTTTGGCTCTCTTCGATTTCCTTCAGTTGGGACCAACCGAAGTAACATTAAAATTCCAATCGAAGACGCCCTTTGTCAAGAGGACAATCGAAAGACATTGTTAAGATGCCAATCGAAGACACCTCATCAAAAGACACTTTTACCAACTTCAAAATTTGTTATTCTTCTTCAAGAAAGTGTTTGTAAACACCCATGTAAGAGAAGATCTTGTAAAAAATAAGAGGGAAAATTTTAGGGTACAACATCTTCCCTTGTTCAATCTTCTTAAACCTGAAGATGTAGATTGGCTTGTCTTCCTTTCGTGATTTGAAGGTGGAAGATGATTGAACACTAGAGTGCCCAGAAATTTTCACTCGCATAACACTGATGGTTGACGATGTCGGGAATGGGCTTACAGATGCCATTTGGAGAAGATGATAGAGATTCGTCGAAGATGGACTTAAAGATGCCATCCGAACTAGATTTTGTCTTCATAAGAAGTCCCTTTGTGAGGATTCATGTTCCTATTGTCTGATGAGGACTCTGTTGGAGAATGTTGATTTCTATTATTCTCTTGCTTGAGGAAAATTCTGTGGGGAATAGAGTCTAGGAACTTCAGTTGTCCATGGCTCCACTGAGGGGTTATCTATGGATTGGAGAGATGAAAGTTTGTTGTTTTCTGGTGGAAATCTAGGCTTCGCAGTAACTTGTTAGGGAGAATGAAATTAACTGCTACCTGGAAACATATCAGAAAGAAACCTGTTGTGATCGGTGGATCTGGAACTGACTGTTTAACGCTGGTTCGCGAAATGTCGCGGAAGCAAGAGTCGCCACCGTCTTTTATTTTCTCCAACATGGACAGGACAAAAGCACAACAAAATTCCTTATGAGATAGTTTCTCGGTTTGGGAGGTAAATTTATAGAAAGGGAAGGTGTTAGCACCCTTTCTATCCATGGTTATCCATGGGCTCTTAGATACTTGCTCATTGTGTTTTCAAAAGTGTTTGCTTTTCAAGTGTGAGTGAGTTTGAAAAAGTTCCGTTTAAAGATTTCAGATCGACTCTTGTATCAGTCCTCCAGAGTGTTTGAAAAATTGTTTTGAAAGCTTTTTGAAAGTGTCGGTGTGAAAAGAGTTTTGATTGTTTTTGAATAGAGCAAGTATCTACGAGTCATCTACCTACCCTAAGGAATTAGGCTGTGTAAATGTCCTTAAGGTAGTGCCATCCCACCATTGAGAGATAGGTAGCACCACCGTTGGAGGTGTTCAGGTCAATTCGTTTGTTAGGGACAATATGGTCACCAGAGCAACAGTAGGACACCTTAGAAGCCACCCTTTTGCCATTGATCCTTTTTAATTCCGAGGCAACCGTTTCGAGGCAACTGGATCATGTCATGGACATAAGGACTTACTAAAACGTCCTATACTCGACGACCACGTTTCGAAGGCAAGGCAACAGTGAGGCGTAACCTAGAAGTGGTGTGTGAATTCATGTGTTATTTTCAGTTATGTTTCATCTTGTACATGTATTATGGTGATCTACGCTTGTTTTTAATTTAGGCCATACATTCTTTCATGCAATTATAATTTAAAAGTGCGGAAAGTAAAATCCTAGCTATTACAAGGCGCGGGTCTATACATCGCCAAATTAACAAAGACCCGTTTGATAAAAATGCGGAAAGTAAAACCTAGTTACTATTACATGGCTTGAGCAGTTACATAATATTCACAAAGGAAAATAAAATAACGTGCGAAAAGAATAAAAATAGAACGTTCGAGGGCGTTGGACCCTTTAAAGAAATTAAATGAAATTAAAAAGCTAATTAATTATTTAATTAAAGAAAAGGAATATTTTTTAGGTTTTTGTTATTTATGAGATAAAGAAAATTAAAATTAAAAGAAACCCTAATTCTAAGTTATTTTTAATTATTAATGAAAAATGCTAAAGTTTAACCTAATTTACTAAAGAATTTATGTATACGTTTATTTACAAAATAAATTAGTAATTAATAATAATGATAATAAGAAAAAAAAATTTATTAAGAAAAAAGGATGAAAATGCTAAAAAACCCTAATTTCTACATATTTTAATTTATTTAAGAAAAAGGTTAAAGTTTTAAAACCTAATTTAACCAAATTAATTATTTAACATTTATTTACAAAAATAATAATAGTGAAATTAATATTAATAAAAATAAACATTTTTTTAGTTTCTGATTTATTATTGTGAAAATTATTTTATGGTAAAAAGAAATAATTAAGACATTAAAAAAGAATTAGAAAAGAAAATCAAATAAAAAATTAAAAATGTGCAAACCATGGGGGGTATCTGGCCCATTTGGGAGGTTTTTGGAGCAATTTGGCCCACTGAAATCCAAGCCTTTTTTGACTTTCTGGGATCACGTGTCGAGTGGTTGACCCAGGCGTATGATGGTCCTCACGTTCTGGCCATTGGATGGAGCATCAGAGACACTTGGTATGCTTGGGCATTAGGACGTATGGTGGTCCTTTGAACGAACGCTGCATAGAAACGCATTAGGATAAAAATTATGGAATATGTGGGGGGACCTGGGAATCGAACCCAGGTCCCAGCGTTTACCCATTGGATGCCTTGCCAGTTGAGCTGTTTGTGCGCTTTGTATATAGAATGGAAAACAAACAATATAATACAAAATAAGAATTAATGATACACAACAAAAAGAACGCGCCAGATTTTTGAATTGTCCAACCATAAGATGACACACATGCATCTTCTTCGTTTTGTACCTGCAAATATAACCAAATAGCGGGGGTTTTAAACCCCCACTAACTGCAATTCATGAAAATAGCGATTAGCATATGCCTCAATATAAAAAGGGCGCGAGGTCATGGTTGTGTTCGTATGGAGCTTCTGAGTTCAATGGCATAAGTCTTGAGATCCAATTTTTCCATATACAGAAGTCCCTAATTCGAAGCTTCTGAAACCCTAGGTTTCAACAATGGTGGATTCTTATTTAGGCAGCCATAGTTCAATTGAATGGTACCAACAGCTTCAGGACATCAATATTAGCAAGAATCAACAAATGAAATACATGAACAATGCATAAAAAGTAAAACACGATTATGGAAAAGTTTGTGAAAAGTGTGATTCGGTTCTACCAATTCTTGAGGTCTGGAGACTGGTTCTTGATTGCAACACGTTCCTAGCAATGTCAGGAATGTATTGGAAGGCTTGTTGTGCTTTGAAACGCCTTGTAACTATGTTTTCAGATTTCAAGTTTTTTGATGAAACTTTGCAAATTGGTATGCAGCTCTTGGGCAGTTTTTCGTGTGTCTCTGCATTAGGTTAGCTTGTGTCTATGTATCTGAAGCAAATTAGGTTAAAAAACCAAGCCCAAAGTCCATGTATTAATGTTTTCAATCTTTGATTTTTTCACATCTTTTTCCAATCTTTTTGCCATGGAAACTTGCCAAATTTGGATGATTTTGTCCCCTTGAGAAGGTGCACGAGATCTCTTGCATATCATGAATATATTTGCTGCACAAAAAAGATTTAAAAACATGATTTAATATTTTCCTCATAATTAAATTTAATTAAATGAATTAATAAGATTAAAAATTCAAATAATTAATCAAAAATAAGAAAATACATCCCTTTGAGGTCAATGGGTCGTGCATAGCTTTTGGGTAATGATTCATGAAAGAAATTGAGGCCCATTAGCATTTTTGAAGCTTTGGAAGCAAAGTTGACTTTTCAAAATTCCCAAAAATTTCCCAACTTCTACAAGGCATATCTTGCTCAATTTTGAAGCTATGATCATGTTCTTGGACATTTTGGAAAGGTCTTGAAGTCCTCTAACCAATTCCTTTGGTCCCGTGTCATTTTGATTTACCAATCTCAAGTTATAGTCTTTGACTTAAAGTGCCTTTTTGTTGACTTTTGAAAATGACCTATAATGTTGAAATTGATAACTTTTTGTGAGAGCATTTCTTGGACTTGAAGTGTGAAGATGAGTTGTAGGAAATGTCATTCTCTTCAAAATGAGCTTTGGATGGAATTTTTCTGATAAACCATGTGGAAGTTATGCCTTGGTCAATTTGCAGTTGACTTTTTCAACTGTCCAAAAATAGAAACTTTTGCATCTTGAGACTTTTTGAGCCATGCTTTGAGAAATCATGATCAAGAATTGATCAAATGATGTTTGTGGCTTCAAAATAAGATGTTGACCAAAATTTTTGACTTTTGACTGTCAAATGACCATTTTGCCCCTGCAGTTGACTGTGAAGCATTTAGGGTTTTTGACTATGCAACTTGATGTTGTGAGTCTTGAAACTTGACATATGAATGCTTGACAATGTATGTAGGCATATGGGACTTGATTGGACCCTTGGAAACTTCAATTTCTTTACTAGAACCAAAACCCTAATTTTGACTGTGTTAGGAGGCAATTGGACTGTGCAACCCTTGAGAGATTTTGAAGCTTGATCTTGCCAAATCTTGAAGAATATGGGAGGGAAAATTTTGGGGTACAACAGTTGCCCCTGTTCAATCTTCTTAGACCTGAGGATGTAGATTGGCTGTCGTGCCTTTCGTAATTCGAAGGTAGAAGATGATTGAACACTAGAGTGCCCAGAAATTTGCACTCACATAGTAGAATGTCAGCAGTGTGATGATGGGAATAGGCTTACAAATGCCATTTGGAGGCTGTTGTTGCGTGGATGGGCTTATAGATGCCATCTGGAGATGTGACAGAACCTTGTCGGGAATGGGCTTATAGATGCCATTTGGAACTGCAATGGATAGTTGTGGAGATGGGCTTATAGATGCCATCGGGAGGTTTTCGATCGCGTAAGGGATTCCTTAGCGAGAACTTGCATACCTGAGAAAGAAAAATAATTACCTGGCCTGTTACAGGAGTTGATCTTCAAACTCTTTATGTAGATGTGCCCTGGCTGGATACAAGAATCGAATCTTTTAAACTCTTCAGACGTGCCCTGGCAAGATACAAGAATCGAGTCCGGAGAATACAGTCGTCAACAGATACACCCTGGCAAGATACAGGAATCGGATCTTCGAACTCTTCAGACGTGCCCTGGCAGGATACAGGAATCGAGTCTGGTAATGTTAGTCGTCAACAGATACACCCTGGCGAGATACAGGAATCGGATCTTCGAACTCTTCAGACGTGCCCTGACAAGATACAGGAATCGAGTCTGGTAATGTTAGTCGTCAACAGATACACCCTGGAAAGATACAAGAATCGGATCTTCGCACTCTTCAGACGTGCCCTGGCGAGATACAGGAATCGAGTCTGGTAATGTTAGTCGTCAACAGATACACCCTGGCGAGATACAAGAATCGGGTCTTCAAACTCTTCAGACGTGCCCTGGCAGGATACAGGAATCGAGTCTGGAATTAGTCGTCAACAGATACACCCTGGCGAGATACAGGAATTGGATCTTCGAACTCTTCAGACGTGCCCTGGAAGGATACAAGAATCGAGTCTAGAATTAGTCGTCAACAGATACACCCTGGCGAGATACAGGAATCGGGTCTTCAAACTCTTCAGATGTGCCCTGGCAAGATACATGAATCGAGTCTGGTAATGTTAGTCGTCAACAGATACACCCTGGCAAGATACAGGAATCGGATCTTCGAATTCTTCAGACGTGCCCTGGCAGGATACAGGAATCGAGTCTGGAATATAGTCGTCAACAGATACACCCTGGAAAGATACAGGAATCGGATCTTCGAACTCTTCAGAAGTGCCCTGGCAGGATACAGGAATCGAGTCTGGAATATAGTCGTCAACAGATACACCCTGGCAAGATACAGGAATCAGATCTTCGAACTCTTCAGACGTGCCCTAGCAGGATACAAGAATCGAGTCTGGAATATAGTCGTCAACAGATACACCCTTGCAAGATACAGGAATCGGATCTTCGAACTCTTCAGACGTGCCCTGGCAAGATACAGGAATCGAGTCTGGTAATGTAGTCGTCAACAGATACACCCTGGCAAGATACAGGAATCGAATCTTCGAACTCTTCAAACGTGCCCTGGTAGGATACAGGAATCGAGTCTGGTAATGTAGTCGTCAACAGATACACCCAGGCAAGATACAGGAATCGGATCTTCAAACTCTTCATACGTGCCCTGGCAGGATACAGGAATCGAGTCTGGAATATAGTCGTCAACAGATACACCCTGGCAAGATACAGGAATCGGATCTTCGAACTCTTCAGACGTGCCCTGGCAGGATACAGGAATCGAGTCTGGTAATGTAGTCGTCAACAGATACACCCTGGCGAGATACAGGAATCGGATCTTCAAACTCTTCAGACGTGCCCTGGCAAGATATAGGAATCGAGTCTGGAATATAGTCGTCAACAGATACACCCTGGCGAGATACCGGAATCGGATCTGGAATCACAACAGTTGATAGCAATTATCTTTGTATTGACTTTTTTTCTGAAAAGACAAAACGTTAGTTGTATGCGATGTCATGATGTATGACATGCGTGATGTTCTCAAAATAAGTGAGATTGTATGTTCATGATGCGTATGTGCATGCTATAATGTATGAAGATGTGGTGTTTATGAAATGTGTTTTTATCTTAGGAAAATAAATCCTTGACGAATGCTGGGAAGTTAATCCTGGGCTTGATGTTGGAAGAGGTGAATTCTTTGTTTCCGCTGGGGGTGATTGTTGCAAGAATACCGGTAGGAGAAGATGACTCCGTTGGGGAATAAACTTGGCGGATGGATTACTCTGCGGGGAGTGAACTCTGTAGGGAAAGAGAGGTACTTTGCTGAGATTTGATGATAACTCCGCTAGGGATACCATTGATAAGCTTGTTGGAAGCCTTGATGAACTCCGCTGGGGGATAGGAAGTCTTCGTCGGGGACGATCTTTCCGTGGCAATTGGCTTAGGATAACCCAGTTATATCCTCTGGTGGAGAATAACCTTTGGATAAAGCCGGGAGACGCGTTCGTGCCTTGCAGGGGACAAGCTTCCAGAATCTACTGGGGATAAGCTTCAAGACCTGCTGGAGAGATTGATTCCACTTTCCTGGGGAAACTTTTTGAGATTGGATTGGGGAACGGCTCCATTAAACGTCTGGTATACCACCGGGGAACAATCTTAGATCAAGACTGTCGGGAATGCTTGTTAAGAATGTTCGTATACTCCACTGAGGAATGTTGAGATCTGCTGGGGATACCCAACTTCCTTGAGGATGATAGGATAACTCTGCTTGGGGAGAGTATTGCTGACTTGCTGGAGATATCGTGCCTCGTCAGGGTTGATGGGAGACCAACTGCTTGGGAGAAAATTGTTGGATCTTGGCTCACTCTCTGGGGAATTAAGATATCTTGGTTACATCCTTCAGCCGAACCTATCTTGGTACCTTGGTGGACAGAGAAACTAGATTGCTTAGACAACTCATTACTGCCCCTGTTTCTGTGAGAGTTTGTGTAGGGTTTCTTGATGACGAGTCCGTGTAAAACTACGTCTGGAGAGAGAGAACCTATGTAGGCTTTCTTCGGGATAAGCTCGTGTAAAACTTCTGGAGGAACCGGGGTAAGGTCATCTTGAGATAAGTCCGTGTAAGACTTCTGGAGGAACCGGGGTAAGGTCATTTCAGGGTAAGTTCGTGTAAAACCTCTTGATGAACCGGGGTAAGGTCATCTTGAGTTAAGTCCGTGTAAGACTTCGTCTGGAAATTGAGAAGGAACTGGTGTAGGGTCGCCTGTTGATGAGTCCGTGTAAGACTTCTTCTGAAAGAAAAGGAACCGGTGTAGGGTTGCCTGAGGATGATCAAGTAGATAATTGTCCTGTTTGGTTTCGGATATTAACCCACAATCAGTCGTTCACAGAATTTTCCTGGCTTGTTGATCTGAAGTTGTAAAGGTAGATGGTGATCATCTTTTGATTGACCTTTCCTTGGTACTTTGGTTAACAGAGCAACTGGATCGCCTAGACAACTCATTATTGCCCCTGTCTCTGAGGTGAGGGAAGGAGATACCTTGTGGAGGTGCTTGATGACTGCCGATTGACAAATCTTCCTCTGGTAGGCAAGTGACGAGATGCCGGGACATAGTCGTACGCTTTGATCCCTAACTTTTGCCTGGACCGCCCTTTCGGGTTTTCAGCCCACCGGGATACCCATTTTTGCCCAAGCCGCCTTTTCAGGTTTTCGACTTGCCGGGTGTACAGATTTTTCATTTCATCCCTCATTTTGCCCGAACCCTTTTGGTTCGCCGGGAAGCCCTTATTTTTGCCTAGGTGTGTCAACCTAGAGGGTCTTTGATTTTGCGTAGTATTTTTTCCGACTATGTCCATGCTCTCAGGCTGTAGGGAGGTGCCCCTGTTAGCAGTGTTGCCAGAAGATCTTTGTTTGATCGTGCCAGATTCGTCGTCAGAATTCATGTCCAATGCCCCAAGTGACTTAGACAGAGATTTGCCCCAGGCTATTTGGCATTTGAGAGATTCTCTGAATCTTGACTTAACTGCCCCAGATGATGGACAATGATCATGTCGTGCCCCTTGATTGGAAGTGTTTTTTCCACTTGAGGTGACCTTTTTGTTGAGAAGACTTTTGTTCACTGGATATTCTTCGTGCAAATTCCTCTGCTGTTCGAACAAAAAGTCATATGCAAACAAAGTTATGTTAAAAATGCAAAGCTTATGTCTGTCTTGAGGTTTTTTGAAAATGCATTTTTTTCATAAAAACAAGTGAATTTTTTTTACTACGATGTCAACTCGTTGTTTTACCGTAAGCCTTAAGGAGTCAGGATACCTTTCGTAACAGTATACTTTTGAACTAACCCATGCTTCAGCTAGGAATTTTGAGGGTTATAACGTGGCCTGGTTCACGGTTTAAGAAACAAAGGACAAAGGCTCAAATTTTATTTGTACCCACCCGCTCTTCGTGATGTTCTTCAAACCTAAACTCAGTTAATCATGCATTTAGACCTTGTTTGAGTCTCTGCTTTGATGCTCCAGTGATGGTTCGGATATTGACAGTTTATTTTGAATGGGCAGTCATTTCCCCCTTTTTTTGTTGAGGGTTTGTAAGACCTCTTTCTTTTTTGATTTTGGTATCCCTATTTTTTTGCCTGAACTGTTTCTTTTGTGATTGCAGTCAGCGGGATGCCCCAGTTTTGTAAGTCTCCTTCATAGGTTTTGACTTAATGGGTTTTTATTTTGAGAGATAATGACTGCCTGTCTTGACGATTATAGGGAACCATCACTGTTTTTTTTTTGTACGGACTCCTTTGGTGCCATTCGTTGTGCACCTGGATCAACTGAGAGAACTACCCTGCCCCAGATTATGATTAAGGGTTTTAAATTTCGAAAAGAAAAACTCCTACTTCTTTGGCTCAGAGGGGTTGACGAGGGATTATCTTCCTTATAACTCCAGTGTTTAGGGATTGAAACAATGCCTGTACCTCATCAGCGGGGTCTGTTCAAAAGTATACTGTAGATGTCGTGGTATCGTTTTCGTCATCCTCCCTTAAGAGGCTTAGAATTTTTCAATCAAGAGTTGATCATCACAAAAATATGGAAGCAGTTTGAATATAGCGAATGCGAATATATTGATTTAAAACAGACATATGTGATGCATTGATAATGTAATAAAGTTCTCCATAACAATAATTGTTTGAAAAATCAAAGAAAAATTACAACTTGAACACTCGAATGAACAAAAGTCTTCTAGTCTCAGGGCTTGTTACTTCAACTGGTGTATCCTGTAGGGATGGCAGAAGAACTCAGCTTGACCCACTTGGGTGAAATCCACTACTCCTTCATTAATCAGATCCTGGACCTTGTTCTTCAGAGCCCAGCAGTCGGCAGTGTCATGTCTCGGACTATCAGAGTGGTATGCACATCTTTTGTTGGGATGATAGCTAGGAGCGGAGATGTTGGGGTTCCGGGGAGGAGCCCTTAGTGTAATCAGATTCAACCTCAGAAGGTGTTGTAGAGCTTGAAACAACGGCATGTTGAGTTGGGTGAATTGCCTCTTGGACCTGCTTGACTTACTCTGATCAACCTGTTGCTCTGGGCGAGGTTGATGTTGGGCTTGTGAAGTGGTATCAATTTGGAGAGGTCTATTCTTCCCCATACCAGACTCTTGTCCTCTTGGAGGCTGATCCATGACCTGGTCCCTGACTTAGACTGGTTGCTTCATGTTGGATCTGTCTTGGTGGAGTTGACTGATCATGGTCCTCAACTCTTCTTGCTCCCAAGCTAAACCTTGGATGAGAGCCCTTTGCCCCAGCATATGGGTTTTCAATGTATCTACCTCAGCTTGTAGACGTTTCAGTCGTTCGTCCTTGTCCTCTTCGGGACTTTTCTTGGCCAGATTCCCCATGAGGAGTGTCCTTAACTCTTCCTGCCCCTTGGATAGGTTTAGGAAGATCTCTCTGAACTGAGTCTCTTGAGTACGAAGCCCCTGCTTATCTTGTTGGGAAGCCATTGCTGAAATAAACAGCGACAAAGGTAAGTGACCTGTCAAAAGGGTACCTGTAGTGCAATGATATGTATGATATGCATGCAGTGTTTTCAAGGATCTCGCGGGGTAGACAAGAAAAATTGTTAGAATTTGAAACCGGTAGCTTGATTGAAGGAACTTCATGTTGTTGAGAGTCCTTCTTCAAGGGTCAAGGCTCACCATATCTAGTGGGTCATAGCCCCTGACAACCTTGGCTAGAGGAAAATAAATCCCCTTTTCCCCTTGCTAGACAGTTTGATTCATCATGACCTGCATCACAGACCCTTGAGATCCTTGAAATGGATTAGTCCTTATATAGGATGTATGCAATGGCATGATGTTATGCTATGCATGGAGTGATGTAAGTAGGCCCTGTTATGAGTCCCAATTAAGGACTGTAAACTAAACCTGCAAGAAACTCAAGTGTCAGATAACAAGCATGCAAGTAGTCAAGTTTGAAAGCACACAAGTCACACAAAGAGCCCTTAGAGTTTAGGCCAGCATGAAGTTTAGGTACTACCCTCTTTCAGTTTGTTGGTTAAGACCTGTCCTATCAGAAGTAACCGAGTTCTAGAGGATCCCAATATCACTGACTACCCTCAATCGGTCATAACTCCAGCATCGCAATCTTTTCTTGCAGCCAGAACCATCACGAGAGTTTAGCCTCAATGGGCGTAGCATACTGCTACTGTTCTATTGGCCAAGTTGGGTCATTTAAGGTTCTAAGGTCGGTTGGTGCTTAATGACTCCTCAGAAGACCCATATTCTCCTCGTTGCGACACAAGGGATATCGGTACAGACCAAGGTGCCACACCAACGTAGCCACTGCTTCACCCATGTCGGTCTACGCCGGACAGGTCCCTCACAGCTTATGCTACCTAACAGGGTATCCCCAGATCCGGGTTAGGATCTATGTAACTCCGATGCAGCCCACAATAATAAAGCAAACAAGCACAACAATTGAAAACACAAGTGATCTTAGTCCTAAGGTACACCTCACTTTATAAAAGTCCCCAATAGAGTCGCCAGTTCTGTGATCGGTGGATCTGGAACTGACTGTTTAACGCTGGTTCGCGAAATGTCGCAGAAGCAAGAGTCGCCACCGTCTTTTATTTTCTCCAACATGGACAGGACAAAAGCACAGCAAAATTCCTTATGAGATAGTTTCTCGGTTCGGGAGGTAAATTTATAGAAAGGGAAGGTGTTAGCACCCTTTCTATCCATGGTTATCCATGGGCTCTTAGATACTTGCTCATTGTGTTTTCAAAAGTGTTTGCTTTTCAAGTGTGAGTGAGTTTGAAAAAGTTTCGTTTAAAGATTTCAGATCGACTCTTGTATCAGTCCTCAAGAGTGTTTGAAAAATTGTTTTGAAAGCTTTTTGAAAGTGTCGGTGTGAAAAGAGTTTTGATTGTTTTTGAATAGAGCAAGTATCTACGAGTCATCTACCTACCCTAAGGAATTAGGTTGTGTAAATGTCCTTAAGGTAGTGCCATCCCACCATTGAGAGATAGGTAGCACCACCGTTGGAGGTGTTCGGGTCAATTCGTTTGTTAGGGACAGTGTGGTCACCAGAGCAACAATAGGACACCTTAGAAGCTACCCTTATGCCATTGATCCTTTTTGATTCTGAGGCAACCGTTTCGAGGCAACTGGATCATGTCATAGACATAAGGACTTACTAAAACGTCCTATACTCGACGACCACGTTTCGAAGGCAAGGCAACAGTGAGGCGTACCCTAGAAGTGGTGTGTGAATTCGTGTGTTATTTTCAGTTATGTTTCATCTTGTACATGTATTATGGTGATCTACGCTTGTTTTTAATTTAGGCCATACATTCTTTCATGCAATTATAATTTAAAAGTGCGGAAATTTAAATGCGGAAAGTAAAATCCTAGCTATTACAAGGCACGAGTCTATACATCGCCAAATTAACAAAGACCCGTTTGATAAAAATGCGGAAAGTAAAACCTAGTTACTATTACATGGCTTGAGCAGTTACATAATATTCACAAAGGAAAATAAAATAACGTGCGAAAAGAATAAAAATAGAACGTTCGAGGGCGTTGGACCCTTTAAAGAAATTAAATGAAATTAAAAAGCTAATTAATTATTTAATTAAAGAAAAGGAATATTTTTTAGGTTTTTGGTATTTATGAGATAAAGAAAATTAAAATTAAAAGAAACCCTAATTCTAAGTTATTTTTAATTATTAATGAAAAATGCTAAAGTCTAACCTAATTTACTAAAGAATTTATGTATACGTTTATTTACAAAATAAATTAGTAATTAATAATAATGATAATAAGAAAAAAAAATTTATTAAGAAAAAAGGATGAAAATGCTAAAAAACCCTAATTTCTACATATTTTAATTTATTTAAGAAAAAGGTTAAAGTTTTAAAACCTAATTTAACCAAATTAATTATTTAACATTTATTTACAAAAATAATAATAGTGAAATTAATATTAATAAAAATAAACATTTTTTTAGTTTCTGATTTATTATTGTGAAAATTATTTTATGGTAAAAAGAAATAATTAAGACATTAAAAAAGAATTAGAAAAGAAAATCAAATAAAAAATTAAAAATGTGCAAACCATGGGGGGTATCTGGCCCATTTGGGAGGTTTTTGGAGCAATTTGGCCCACTGAAATCCAAGCCTTTTTTGACTTTCTGGGATCACGTGTGGAGTGGTTGACCCAGGCGTATGATGGTCCTCACGTTCTGGCCATTGGATGGAGCATCAGAGACACTTGGCAAGCTTGGGCATTAGGACGTATGGTGGTCCTTTGAACGAACGCTGCATAGAAACGCATTAGGATAAAAATTATGGAATATGTGGGGGGACCTGGGAATCGAACCCAGGTCCCAGCGTTTACCCATTGGATGCCTTGCCAGTTGAGCTGTTTGCGCGCTTTGTATATAGAATGGAAAACAAACAATATAATACAAAATAAGAATTAATGATACACAACAAAAAGAACGCGCCAGATTTTTGAATTGTCCAACCATAAGATGACACACATGCATCTTCTTCGTTTTGTACCTGCAAATATAACCAAATAGCGGGGGTTTTAAACCCCCACTAACTGCAATTCATGAAAATAGCGATTAGCATATGCCTCAATATAAAAAGGGCGCGAGGTCATGGTTGTGTTCGTATGGAGCTTCTGAGTTCAATGGCATAAGTCTTGAGATCCAATTTTTCCATATACAGAAGTCCCTAATTCGAAGCTTCTGAAACCCTAGGTTTCAACAATGGTGGATTCTTATTTAGGCAGCCATAGTTCAATTGAATGGTACCAACAGCTTCAGGACATCAATATTAGCAAGAATCAACAAATGAAATACATGAACAATGCATAAAAAGTAAAACACGATTATGGAAAAGTTTGTGAAAAGTGTGATTCGGTTCTACCAATTCTTGAGGTCTGGAGACTGGTTCTTGATTGCAACACGTTCCTAGCAATGTCAGGAATGTATTGGAAGGCTTGTTGTGCTTTGAAACGCCTTGTAACTATGTTTTCAGATTTCAAGTTTTTTGATGAAACTTTGCAAATTGGTATGCAGCTCTTGGGCAGTTTTTCGTGTGTCTCTGCATTAGGTTAGCTTGTGTCTATGTATCTGAAGCAAATTAGGTTAAAAAACCAAGCCCAAAGTCCATGTATTAATGTTTTCAATCTTTGATTTTTTCACATCTTTTTCCAATCTTTTTGCCATGGAAACTTGCCAAATTTGGATGATTTTGTCCCCTTGAGAAGGTGCATGAGATCTCTTGCATATCATGAATATATTTGCTGCACAAAAAATATTTAAAAACATGATTTAATATTTTCCTCATAATTAAATTTAATTAAATGAATTAATAAGATTAAAAATTCAAATAATTAATCAAAAATAAGAAAATACATCCCTTTGAGGTCAATGGGTCGTGCATAGCTTTTGGGTAATGATTCATGAAAGAAATTGAGGCCCATTAGCATTTTTGAAGCTTTGGAAGCAAAGTTGACTTTTCAAAATTCCCAAAAATTTCCCAACTTCTACAAGGCATATCTTGCTCAATTTTGAAGCTATGATCATGTTCTTGGACATTTTGGAAAGGTCTTGAAGTTATAGTCTTTGACTTAAAGTGCCTTTTTGTTGACTTTTGAAAATGACCTATAATGTTGAAATTGATAACTTTTTGTGAGAGCATTTCTTGGACTTGAAGTGTGAAGATGAGTTGTAGGAAATGTCATTCTCTTCAAAATGAGCTTTGGATGGAATTTTTCTGATAAACCATGTGGAAGTTATGCCTTGGTCAATTTGCAGTTGACTTTTTCAACTGTCCAAAAATAGAAACTTTTGCATCTTGAGACTTTTTGAGCCATGCTTTGAGAAATCATGATCAAGAATTGATCAAATGATGTTTGTGGCTTCAAAATAAGATGTTGACCAAAATTTTTGACTTTTGACTGTCAAATGACCATTTTGCCCCTGCAGTTGACTGTGAAGCATTTAGGGTTTTTGACTATGCAACTTGATGCTGTGAGTCTTGAAACTTGACATATGAATGCTTGACAATGTATGTAGGCATATGGGACTTGATTGGACCCTTGGAAACTTCAATTTCTTTACCAGAACCAAAACCCTAATTTTGACTGTGTTAGGAGGCAATTGGACTGTGCAACCCTTGAGAGATTTTGAAGCTTGATCTTGCCAAATCTTGAAGAATATGGGAGGGCAAATTTTGGGGTACAACACCTGTGTAGAGCTGTTTCAGGATGAGTCTGAGTAAGACGTCATCTGGAAGTGTATGAGAAGGAACCTGGGTAGGGTTGCTTTAGGAGACATATGAGAGGGAGCCTAGGTGGGGCAGCTTTAGGGGTAAAACTACATCTGGAAATTGTAAGAAGGAACCTGGGTAGGGTTTCTTTAGGATGAGTCTGGGTAAAACTACATCTGGTGATTGTAAGAAGGAACCTAGGTAGGGTTGCCTCAGGATGAGTCTGGTTAAAACTACATCTGGAAATTGTAAGAAGGAACTTGGGTAGGGTTGCTTCAGGATGAGTCTGGGTAAAACTACATCAGGAGATTGTAAGAAGGAACCTGGGTTGGGTTGCCTCAGGATGAGTCTGGGTAAAACTATATCTGGAAATTGTAAGAAGGAACCTGGGTATGGTTGCTTTGGAATAAATCCGTGTAAAACTTTAGAAGGAACCTGGGTAGGGTTACTTCGGAATAAGTCCGTGTAAAACTTCAGAAGGAGCCTAGGTAGGGCTGCTTCGGGATAAGTCCGTGTAAAACTTCAGAAGGAGTTTGGATTGAGCCACTTCGGGATAAGTCTGTGTAAAACTTCAGAAGGAGCCTGGGTAGGGCTTCTTTGGGATGAGTCCGTGTAAAACTTTAGAAGGAGCTTGGGTAGAGCCACTTCAGAATAAGTCCGTGTAAAACTTCAGAAGGAGCCTGGGTAGGGCTGATTCGAGATAAGTCCGTGTAAAACTTCAAAAGGAGCCTGGGTAGGGTTGCTTCAGGATAAGTCTGTGTAAAATTGTTTTTGGAAGTCAGAAGAAACCCATGTAAGATTGCTTCATGTTGAGCCCGTGCAAAGTTGTATTTTAGAAGGAGAAGGAACCCATGTAAGATTGCTTCACGAAGAACCCGTGTAAAGTTGTTTTTTAGAAGGAGAAGGAACCCATGTAAGATTGCTTCGCGAAGAACCCATGTAAAGCTGTTTTTCAGAAGGAGAAGGAACCCATGTAAGATTGCTTCCCGAAGAGCCCGTGTAAAGCTGTTTTTTGGTCGCCCCGATAATTACTCTGTTTAGTTTCAGGAGCTAATCTTGGACCTGTTGAAAATTATTGATGATAAATATCTATTGATTGATCTTTCCTGAAAAGGTAAAGCGTTAGCTGTAGGCAATGTCGTGATGTATGAAATGTATTGTGTAATAGTGTTCTCAAAATAAATGAGATTGAGATGTATGAATTTGTATTGCAGATGCTATGACATTTGTAGAATGGTGTATGAATGCAAATGAATGTATCAGTTGTTCTATTGCAGTGTTGTTGAGTTAGGGAAAATAAATCCCTGATTGCAGCTGGCGATGAAGAATTTAGGTCTTCGGATTTTGTTAAAGCTGAACTGCTGGAAGATGATCTTCCGGGAATCTTGAGAAGTTTGACGACTTCACTGGGGCATTTTTGTTGGAGCAGTAATTTGGAGATTTTGCTCTGTCGAGGGTATGAGAACACCTGGCATCGATAGGCTGCATGCTAAGAACATGGCAATGACCTTGTAGTAGAATGCCCCTGTCTCGATACCTGTTGCAGATAATATCAACCGGGGATTTTGTAGATGGTTTGACTATTATCCCCACTCCTGGGGCTCTTGGTGAATGTTGATCAGGATGATAAGTCTTATACTGATTAGACATGTGACGAGATAATGGGACGTAGTCGTACGCTTTAATCCCTAACTTTTTCCTGGACTGTCTTTTCAAAATTTCAGCCCACTGGGATACCCTTTTTTGTTCAAGCCGCCTTTTCAGGTTTTCGACTTCCCAGGGGTACATATTTTTGTTTTTTTTTCCCTAATTTTCCTAGGCCAGTCAACCTAGCGGGTCTTTGTTCATGCGTAGTATTTTCCGACTATGTCCAAGTTCACCGGGTACGGAGAATTATCATTGTCCATAGTAGTAAGTGTTGCCACACTGTCAGAAGATATTTGTTTGATCAAACAAGATTCATTGCTGGAATTCAGGTTCAATGCCCCAAGTGATTCAGATGGAGATCTGCCTCTAGCTATTCAGCATCTTTGAGAGATTCCTTGAATCTTGACTTGACTTCCCCAGATGATGGACAATGATCATGCCGTGCCCCTTGGTTGGAATTGTTTTTCCACTTGAGGTGATCCTTTTTGTTGAGAAGGTTTTCGTTCACTGAATATTTATTGTGTGAATTTCTCTGTCATTTGAATAATTAACCATGTGCAAACAATGTTATTTAAAGAATGCAAAGCTCATGTCTGTCTTGAAATTTTTTGAAAATGTGTTTTTTGTAGTAAAACAAAATTCGTAAGAATGTGATATCAACTCATGATTTATAGCAAACCTTACAGGAGTCAGGATACCTTTGTAACATTATGCTCTCGAACTAACCCATGCTTCAGCTAGGACTTTTAAGGGTTGTAACATGGCCTGGTTCATGGTTTAAGAAACAAAGGATAAAGGCTCAAAATTTATTTGTACTCACCCATTCTTTGTGATGTTCTTCAGTCCTATGCTCAGTTAATTGTGCATTTTGAATCCCAATTGAGTTTGGCATCTTGTCCTTGATCTTTTGGTGATAGTTCAGCAATTGAACGTTTGTTTGAAGAAGGAAGTCATTTTTGTAACCTTTTCTTTTTGTTGAGGATTTGTAGGACCTCTTTCTTTTTTGATCTTGCTATCCCTGTCTTTTGCCTGAACTGTTTCTTTTGTGATTACAGTCAGCGGGATGTCCTAGTTTTTCTTAAGTCTCCTTCATAGGTTTTGACTTAATGGGCTTTTATTGTGAGAGTTAATGATTGTTGGCTTTAATGATTATGCGGAACCATCACCATCTTTTGGAGAACATCTTTTACACTATTTGTCGTGTATGAAGGGAAAGTTTGCGATTGAATGCACCTTTTAACTGAGAAATTACCCTGCTACAGGTTACGATTAAGGGTTTTAATTTGTGTGAAAAGAAAACTCCTACTTCTTAGGCGCAAAGGGGTTGACTAGGGATTATCTTCCTTATGACTCCACTGTTTAGGATTTGAAACAATGCATGTACATCGTTAGCGGGGTCTGTTCAAAAGCATAATGTAGAGATTGTGGTATCATTTTCGTCATCCTCCCTCTAAAGGCTTATAGCTTTTAATCAAGAGTTGAATATTACAGAAAGGAAGTAAGAAAGTAGTTTAAGCATAATGAAAACAAATTTATTCAAGACAAACATGTGTAATGCATTAATGAAATAACAAAGTTTGACATGATAATAATTGTTTGAACAAACAAAGAAAATACAACTTGAGAATTCAAATGAACAAAAATGCTTTCAATCCTAGCCATGATTTGGCATGGGAGCAGTGACCACGTTAGGAGCCTCGGGAGGGTCGAACTCGATCTCCTTGGCGTCAATCATATTCTGAATCTTGTATTTCAGCGTCCAACAATCGTTAGTATCGTGCCCCAGACTGCCAGAATGATAGGCATGCCTTGCATCAGGATTGTAGTTAGGGGAAGAGGTCCTATCACCGTAACCAGATTCATCTTCAACATGTGTTGCAATGCTTGTGATAGTGGCATGTTGATTTGGGTAAACTGTCTCTTAGGCTCGTCTTGCCTTTGCTGATTACCCCGTTGTTGTGATTGTTACACGTGTGCCAAATTAGAGACCAGCACTGCCCCCACAGATTGGTGGTAGTCTGCCTTGTTATGACTCTTCTGGCCATGCACAGCATTGGCTTCCCTCTTACCACTAAATGGCTTCTTCCCAGCATTAGAAGATGCAGCCATCGGGATCTTCCCACTCCTGATACCACTTTCGATCCTCTCTCCAATCAGAACTATCTCTGTGAACCCGGATGAGGAATTCCTAATCAGTAAATTGAAGAATGGGCCTGTCAGAGTGCCCATGAACATGTCTACCATTTCGCGATCATTCAGAGGAGGTTGTACCCTGCCAGCTAGATCTATCATCTTTTGCGCATATTCTTTGAACCCTTCGCTAGATCCCACAGACATGCTTTGAAGATGTGTACGAGTTGGAGCGAGGTCAGCATTATATTGGTACTGCTTGTAGAAAGTAGTAGCCAAGTCTTCCCAGGTATGGATGTCAGTTCCTTCTAGTTGATAGAACCAATCCAGTTGAGTGCCAGCTAAACTTTCTTGGAAGAAATGGACCCATAACTTTCGGTCAGTAGTGTGAGGCTGGATCATTCTGATATATGACCTCAAGTGAAGCTTGGGACAGGAAATACTGTCATATTTTGCGAAGATGGGGACCTTGAACTTAGGTGGGATGACTATCCTTGGAACTAGACCTAGTTCTTCGAAGTCCAGACCGGGGGCCCTTTGGATCTCCATGGCACTGAGCCAGTCCTCCAGCTGTTTGTATTTTTCATCAGCGGGAGGATATTGCTCCTCATCATAGTCAGGTTCATCTTCTTCAGACGTTTGATTGTTGTCTCCTTCATCTGATTCCTCGTCCTCTTCTTCTTGATTATCCCCTTTCTTTGATGAGGTTGCAAAATCCAGAGCTCGGTTAGCTGGTCTTCTTCTTCCCACACAAAATGGTTTTTTTGCCTTCTTAGCCTTCTTTTTGTCGATCATGGCTTTCAGGTCTTCTTGCCACTGGGTCAGAGTCAGGAACATTTGTTGGAATTGGGCATTTTGAGCCTGAAGGTCTTTGATTGTTTGTTCAAGAGCCATTTACTTTGCTGAAATAAACAGCAAAAAGATGAGAAACCTGTACTGGAAGACCTGTTATGAAATGACATGCATGCAATATTTTCAAGGATCTCGCAGGGTAAACAAGAAAATGTCAGAGGTTGAAGTCTGCATCTTTGATTGAAGAACTTTGTATCATTGAGTGTCCTTCTACGAGAGTCAAGCTCACCATATCAAGTGGGTCATAGCCCCTGACTCAAGGTGTCGTGTTTTGATCTTTTGACGACATTGGCTAGAGGAAAATAAATCCCCTTGCCCCTTGCTAGACGTCTGATTTATCCTAACCTGAATCACAAACCCTTGAGATCCTTAAAATGATTAAGGAAATGCTATGGCATGATGTTATGATGTGTATGCTATACGTTAAGCAAAAGTGTAAGGTAAGAAACCAAATTATTGGATTTATACACACAAGGTCCTGCAAGGAATACAAACAAAGTCCTGCAATGAGTTCAAATTGTTAGGCGAAGAAAGCAAACAAGTCACACAAGTAGCCTTAGGTTTAGGCTTGCATGGGGTTTGTAGGTAAGTACCCTCTGAAACTTACTCTAGATTCTCATCTAGAAATGGTTCAGGCACGATCCAAAGATGGATGTCATCCTGACACTTATTTTAGATTCTCATCTAGAAATAGTTTGGGTACGATACAAAAACGGATGTCATCCTGATACTTATTATAGACAATCTTCTAGCAACAATCAGGTACAATCCAGAGACGGATGTCATCCTGATACTTATTTAGACCATCTTCTAGAAACGGTTCAGGTACGATCCAAAGATGGATGTCATCCTGATACTTATTCCATACTATCTTCTAGCAATAGTTCAGTTCACGAAGTTTACCTTCCCCAGCAGAGTCGCCAGTTCTGTGATACGGTGGCAGAACCGATTGTTTATACTGGTTTGTGTTTTGTATTCGCAAATGTCACAGTAAGCAAGAGTCGCCACCGACTTTTCTTTTATCCAAAAGGAAATGGTGAAAAAGAACAGAAAAAGACATTTTTCTGAGATTTCTGAGTAAGGTGGGTAGATTATGGAAAGGAAGGTGTTAGCACCCTTTCCATCCATGGTTTTCTATGGGCTCTTAGGTACTTGCTCATTTTCTAAAATTGCTTGTGTTTGTGTGTTTTGAAAAGCTTTAAAAAATGCCTTAGTGCGGCGATTCACTTTATGATAACTCTTGTATCAGTCCTTAAGAGTGTTATAAAGCGTTTTGAAAACTTTTGTTTGAAAAGTGTTTGAAAGTGTGTAAAAAGTATTGTTTGAGCATGTACCTAACAGTTATCTACCTACTCGAAAAAAGACTATTCTTTTCCTCATATCCTTTAGACTATGTTGTCCTACTATTAGTGAGTAGGTAACCCTCTTGAATGTTCAGTTGGTTCAACCTGTCTTAGAAATAGTAATCGAGTTCTAAGGAATCTCAATATCATTGATCTTTCTTTATCGGTATTATTTCAACTTATCAATCTTTTCTTGCGGCTGAAACATCCCGAAAGTTCGATCTCAATGAGTGTAGTATTGAGTATCAACCGATTCCCAGCTTTACACTGAGGCCGGCTATCTCACTACTTTCTAAAGGCCAAGTTTGTTTAACTAAGGTTCTGAGGTTCATTAGTGCTTCACGACACCACACGGCGGCCTTGTATTCTCCTCGATTCAACACAAGGGATACCGGTACCAACCAAAGTGTCACACCAACACAGCCATCGCTTAAACCATATCGGTCTACGCCGTACAGTCTCCACGATCTATTACTGTTTACCTAAAAAGATGCCCCAGATCTGGGTATAGGATCTTTACAAGAATACCCCAACAATCCCTCAAAGATAAAGCAATCAAAGCAAACAAAGAAAGCAATTTTAAAATGATCTAGACCCTAAGTTAAACCCCACTTTATAATTATTCCCCAGCAGAGTCGCCAGTTCTGTGATACGGTGGCGGAACCGACTGTTTATACTGGTTTGCATTTTGTATTCGCAAATGTCATAGTAAGCAAGAGTCGCCACCGAATTTTCTTTTATCTAAAAGGAAAGGGTGAAAAGAACAGAAAAAGACCTTTTTCCGATATTTCTGAGTAAGGGGGTAGATTATGGAAAAGGAAGGTGTTAGCACCCTTTCCATCCATGGTTTTCCATGGGCTCTTAGGTACTTGCTCATTTTCTAAAATTGCTTGTGTTTGTGTGTTTTGAAAAGCTTTGAAAAATGCCTTAGTGCGGCAATTCACTTTATGGTAACTCTTGTATCAATCCTTAAGAGTATGATAAAGCGTTTTGAAAATTTTTGTTTGAAAAGTGTTTGAAAGTGTATAAAAAGGATTGTTTGAGCAAGTACCTAACAATTATCTACCTACTCGAAAAAAGACTGTTCTTTTCCTCCTATCCTTTAGACCATTTTGTCCTACTATTAGTGAGTAGGTAACCCTAGTCGTTGGATGTTGAGGGACTATCGAAAGGGACGTAATGGTCATTGAAGGCAACATGTAAGGATACCTTAGCATTTCGAAGGGACTATCATCATAAGATCATTTCTCGTAGGAAACTCGAGGGACATTTAGGGACTACGATCTTTATGATGACTTTAGCATTAAGGGTCTTTGCTAAGAGTATTCCTACGTTCGAGGGACATGACCATTGTTTCCGAAGGTAACCAAGTGAGGTAATATCCTAGGGGTGCAAGTGTGCAAAAGTGTTCCTTTTTTCAGGTATTTTTATCTTTGCAGTTTAGTGATCTAAGATTGATTGATTAAGCATGCATGCCTAGGTTGCAAACAGTTATATACAAGCATATAAAAATATAAAAGCGAGAAAATAGAGATCTTACGCTATTACAAGGCCTTGGGGAAATTACATAAATATTTGACTGAAAAATAAAGTGCGGAAATAAAATCCTAGTTAAGCTTTTACAAATCAGGCACGGTTACATAATTAACACAAAATAATGCTAAAGTAAATAAAAGCGCGCGTGAATTGAAAATGAGTCTAAAATCCTAAGTGAAAGGAACTTTTTTGTTTGTTTTTGTTATAAAAAGAAATTGAATTAAAAAAATCCTAAGTCTATTTAATTTTAGTTTTTTAAGAAAATATTAAAATAGTTAATTAATAATTGACAAAATTAATTTGATGTAAAAAGCTAACCTAATATCTTTTTGTTTTTTAGCTTGTTAATTAATGCTTAGAAGTAGTAAGGTCAAACAGCCAAAAGGAAAGGTGAAATCGAAAGACCAACACAGTAAGGGGAAGAATAAAGTGCATTCTTGGAGGTAATGCCTGGATCAAAGAGGCATGGGTTTCTCTTCGATCGAATGAGATGATCGAAGACCTCATTCGAGGGTCTTGGGGACGCTGCAAGAAAAACGTTAGAAATTGAAACTGTGAGACCTGGATCGAAGAAGTTTGAGAGACGACACAACTGGGCATTTGATCTGGATGTACCATCCTTCGAACGGGGATGCTGGATCTGCAAGGAAACTCGTTAGAAATTAAAGATACAAGGCCTGGGATACTGGATCCTAGTCCCTTCGATGGTACAAATTCCTTTTCGCCCCCTAAGCTGTTTTCTCATTCAAAAGGCATGACACCTGCTTTTAGACCTGCAAATTTGTTAATTCGAAAAAAATAATACAGAAAAACGTCCCATTCAAAATTAATCCTTGAACCCAGATCTGGGTTGGTTTCGATTTTTCAAAGTCAAGATCATGAGTTTCTAAAGTAATCAGTGTGATACAGTGGGAGAACTGACTTGGGTGTTTTGCGTTTGATCGCAAATGTTGCGGTTAGAAAGAGTTGCCACTGACTTTTCTTTTATCCAAAAGGAAAGGTGAAAAAGCACATGAAAGACCTTTGAGATTGTTTCTTGAGTTCAGGGGGTAGATTATGAAAAGGGAAGGTATTAGCACCCTTTTCATCCATGGTTTTCCATGGACTCTTAGTTACTTGCTAGATCACTTGCTTTTGTTTGAACTTGTGCTTTGTGTGGTTTTTGAAAGTATTTTGTAAAGAGACCATTGTTTAGGCAAACTTTGTAATGATTCTCGTTTGTAAGAATGTATACAAAGATGTTGATCTTTTGAAAATGTTTTCAAGTGTATAAGATGTTTTGAAAGTGTGAATGTTTGTTTTGAAAATAACAAGGATGTTTGTTTTGAAATGGAGCAAGTAATTAGGAGCATTCTACCTACTCAAATGTCTTTCTTGTTCATTTTCTTTTCCTTTGACATTGTTGTCTTACCATTGATTTGGTAAGCAACCCTATCTTTGAATGTAAACGGGACGGGCGCGGGTCATCGTATAACCATGATTAGCAATATTGCAAGGTATCTTAGCATTCTTTTTGAGGGACTAAGATAGCAACTTAGATAGCGTCATCGAGGGACTATGATCTTGTATTTGCTTGTTTTTGCTAAGATACCTTACATGCGTAATATGGCCATTTTGTATAAGGCAACCAAGTGGAATAACCCTAGGGGTGCTTGTGTTCAAGTGTGATGTTTTCATGCTTATTTTTTATCTTGAATTATGGTTTTGCTAAGTATTGATTTTAGTCTTTCCATACAAACCCTAATTACTAGCATGTTATATAAAAGCGATAAATTGTGAAATTTAAAGTTACTACGCTATTTTAACATTTGTGGGAGGGCTGTACAAATTACAAATGGGGATTGTAAGAAATTAAACCCCAATTAATCTATTACAACCAAATTGAATTTATACAAGAATTGAAATAAATAATACACAAGATGAATTAAATATGCAAGAAGATAAACGTGAAGAAAATGGATATTTTGTTTGATGTTTTATGAAAAGGAATTTTACCTTAACCTAACAAAATAAAGGAAATAGTTTATGAAGTTTGGAAATTATTGAGAAAAGATTTTGGGTGAAAACCCTAATTCTATTAATTAATCAAGAGAAAATAAGATTAAGAAAAGTATTTTTTTGCATTTTTTATCTTGAAAATATTTATAGCATTATAAAATATTTTTAGTCCTTTTGGTATTAAAATAATACATATTTTAAATGGTGTGAAGAAAAAATAAATAAATAATACAATATTAATTAAGTTTATAAGATTTACTTAAATAAATAAATAAAGTATGGAGAATAAAAAAATATTTTTATTTATGGAAAAATAAAGTGAAGTAAGTCAAAATATAAAATATCATTTTTTGCATTTTAATCATTTTTTTATTTAGAAAATATATTTGAGAAAGTAAATAAAACAAAAAATGAAGAAATAAAATTAAATTGGGCCAGGGTGCAAATATGAAACAGGGAGGAGGAATGTTAGAAAAAAAATCAGGCCTAGGAGGAGGAAGGCCCATGCGCTGCAAAGAACAAAAAAATGTAAAAATGAGAAAAAAGCAAAAGGCAGCACGCGCTGAGGCTCGAACCCATGACTTCCTGATTAACAGCGTGCTGCCTTACCACTGGGGTGGCTATACATTCTTTAATACAAATGAAACAATAAGTATGTAAGGCAAAACGTGTTCTGAAGACTTCATCTTCAACCTCCAGCCAAAGGACCTGTATCTTCTTCATCTCTCAACAAAAATGAAACGTTCAAACATGAAAGAAAAGTGAAATGATAAATCTCAAGTATTGTACAAGCATATCCTGAGCTTTTTCAGGCCTTAGACACCTTGCTTTTGGTTTATAGGGGTTGTGTTTTCAGAAAGAATAAGTTAGAAGCTCAAGACAAGTTGACTTAGTGATTAAAGCAACTTTTCAAGAATGGAATGGTAACTTTCTTCCTAAAATGGCAAATTGGCTTGGACAATGCTTGGAACACTTAGATAATAGCTCAAAAGCAAGTGTAATCTTATGATTATAGAGAGATATTGAGGTTTAGAGGCCTGCAAAACAAGATTGTGCAGCATAGATTTGAAATTGAATTCTTGTTCATCACAAAATGCCTTGTAATTCAAGTGACAAAACACCAACTTCATCTCTTCGATTCTCCCTACTCAAGAATGATCTCAAGGAGTTCTTTAATATTTTGGAAATCTTGCAATATGCTATACAACCAATATTTGAATTGCTTTTTAAGATTACCATTTTAACTATATGAAAAAGTGCCATGAAGTTAGGTCAAAATCCTGGCCAAATTAGGGCAAAATTTCACTAAGTGTTTAGTTTCATAACCCTATGTTCACAAAATTATAAATTAAGATCCAAGCACTTTTGGAAGAAGTTGTGTGAAGAAAAAGTTGTATATTTCATGGAGATCTACAACTTTCATGTTGGAAGTTTATCTTGAATCATCTTGCATCATGGTGAAAATTTGGCTCAAAGTTATAAAAAAACATGAATTTTCAACATTTTGAAAATTTTCTAAGTTTAGAAATTTTGACTTTTCAAAATGAAATCTTGACTTTTTGATTTCTTGATGAATAAGTTTCATATTTTGACATGTTTTGATGAATTGTGATCTTTGGCACTTGTGTTTGACCAAAAAGTCAAAGTTTGTCTTTTCAGTATACAATTGACTTTTGATTAGTTGACTGCAAAATTCATCTGTCAATCCAATGGACTTGCAATGTTTGAAACCATTTCATTAGGTAAAAATGATTCAATTGGACTCTTGAGATCATGACTTAAAATAATTGACCATTGGTTAGGTCAAAAATCAGAAATTGCCCTTTCCCAATCAAAACCCTAATTTTGACCATTTTGCCCTTTTGGAGATTTGACCAAACTTCTTGAGGAATTATGGTCCAAACTTGATCAAATGATACATATGGGTTTAATATGTTGATTTGGATAAAAAATTATGAGGTTTGACTATAAATTGGCCATGGTTGACTTTTCCCCCAATATAGTTGATTTTTAGGTCAACTGTTTAGTTGACTGATCAAAAGTGTGATCCAAGGCTTGAAACTTGACATGAGTAATCTTGGGGGTCCATAATGGTTCATGAAATTCATATGAAGCATTGATAGTTCAAAAATCCTTGTGCAAACTCAAACCCTAATTTTGGTCATCAGTGCCTAAGGAGGTGTCTTGACCTGATCAAACCTTAGTGCAGTCTTGAGCCCAAGGAGATCTTGTGAGCAAATTCTTGATAAGTGAGAGGGAAAATTTTGGGGTACAACAATCAGCCTCGAAAAACTCTATCCATGGGGTTCAAACGCATGAACACTGCAGCTTGCGTACACTTTATTAAATCATTCACAAATAATAACAAAAACTATGATTATGCAATTATGAGTCTGATTCAAGATTTAAATGGGATGGAATATTTTTACCACTGGAGACGCCTGGATCTGGACGGAAGGTGTGATATTGTTGGGGGCACGAATGAGTGTACACCTGTACGAATTCCAAGAACTCGAGCGGAGTGTCAACCTGGGTGGAAGGTGCCTGCAACGGAGTCTGGACTTTCGTGGGGCAGGATGGTGTTTTTCTTTTGAGGCAGCCTCCGTACGTTTTATGTCTGGCCCTTTGTGTGGCTGTTATGCGTGTGTAAATTCCCCTTGTCCGTCATCCCTTTTTCGTGTGAGGTCTTGAGGTTTATATAGCCACAAGAATTATGTCAACATTTTCGTATCAAATCTGCCCATTATGATGAAGAGATTTGATTTGATTTCTTCATAAAGACTTGTTATATTTGATTTTCATACGTTACTGCTAGCCTGTTATGAGCTGTTTGGGCTTCCAACATGATGAAAATCGAAGCTGACATATCCTTTGCAGATCCACTTCCCTTCGAATCTTCCCTTTTTGATAGCTCCAAACTCCGCTTTGATTACTCCAGCTTTGATGTTACAGCCCCTTCGATTGAGACTCCCCATGCTTCAATTTCATATTTGCAAGGACAACATGCCATTTTGAACTTGGGGTAAACCTGGACACTTGACTCCTTCGAACACCCTCTTGTCATTCGAAAATCCTTCGCGCAAATACCACTCGAAGGGTATTTGTTGAAACTTCAACCAAAGGGTCTTGCCAAAAGGCCAATCAAAGGGTACTTGGTTAACATGCCTGTCAAAGCTGCCTTGTTTGAGATGCTAAATCGAAGGCTTCCTTGTCATGCCAATCGAAAGGCTTGTCATGAGGCCAATCGAAAGGCCTTGTATCCATGTCAATTGAAGGGCCTGGCCATGAGGCTAATCGAAAGCACTTTGTTCTAATACCAATCTAAGTGCCTTGCTCAGACACCAATCGAAGTACCTTGTTAACCAATCGAAAGCTTCGTTTTGCTCTCTTCGATTTCCTTCAGTTGGGACCAATCGAAGTAACATTAAAATGCCAATCAAAGACGCCCTTTGTCCAGAGGCCAATCGAAAGACATTGTTAAGATGCCAATCGAAACACACCTCATCGAATGACACTTTGACCAACTTCAAAATTTGTTATTCTTCTTCAAGAAAGTGTTTGTAAACACCCATGTAAGAGAAGATCTTGTAAAAAATGAGAGGGAAAATTTTGGGGTACAACACAAGTTTTTGCAAAACAAAACAGAAAAAGAAAAACAAACAGTTTTGTACTTTCAAAGAAATGATTTGTATTGATTTTTTGAAGTTTGCCTATAACAGGCATTTTGTACAAAGAGGCTGACGTTCTAGTAGGAGAACGCAGTCGTAAAGAGTGAAAACTATACAAAATAGTGTACAAAGAGAAGAAAACAACTATGTGTAATAATCCTATTGGGTTTCAATTCTGTTATTACCTCTATGTCCTTGAGCGTCTCATCACTTTGCTACTTGTCCGAAGTTGACTGGATTGATTGGTACCGTTTGAGCTTGGGAGTTGATACTGAAGTCTGAACGCAAGGTAATCCAATGGGACATAGTGATACGCTTCAAATCCCTAACTTTTTCCTGGACCGCCTGTTGTACCCCAAAATTTGCCCTCCCATATTTCTCAAAATATTTCAAGAAAGATCCTCAAGTTGCTCAAGGTAGTACAAGGTTTGGCCAGACAAGCTCTCTCCTAAGGCAGTCTACCTCAAATTAGGGTTTCATGTTGCATCAAGATGCTTGAGTCCAAGGGACCCCAAATTCTCAACATTGTCCTAATATGTTCTCAAGATCATCTATGTCAAGTTTCAAGCCCTACAAAGGAAATTTGCTCAGTCAATTGCTCAAAGGCCTAAAAATCAACTATGCTAGGACAAAAGTCAAATGTGGCCCACATACAGTCAAACTTCAAGATTTTTGGTCAACATCCTCATTTTGAAATATATTTCATCATTTGATCAAGGGTTGATCATGATTCATCAAGGATTGCTCATAATTCATCAAGAACCAAAAGTTGCTAAATTAGGGTTTTGTAGGAAAAGTCAACTCAACTTTGACCAATCATAACTTTCTCATACTTTATTAGAAATGACCCGTACAAAGCTCATTTTGAAGAGGATGTAATTCCCTACAATTAATCTTCAGCTCCCAAGTTCAAAATATGCACTCACAAGAAGATATAAATTTGGACATTATAGGTCATTTTGAAAAGTCAACAAAAACACCTTTTGGGTCAAAGCTTCTTACATGAACATGGAAGATCCAATTGAGATGAAACCAAACAGGTTTCTTAGGGGACGTCCGAATCTTTCTAAAAAGTCCAAGAACACCCTAATAAGGTTAAAATTGAGAGAGATATGCATTGTCAAAGTTAGACAATTTTTGAAAAAATGCATGAAGCAAATATTGACCAAACTTGGATTTTTTCCAAATGGGCCTATCTTTTCAAGTTTGAAACTCATTCCTAACATGGTCCACGACCTCTAAGCCCACCCATACATTTTTCTACTATTTATGCTATTTATTTTGATATTTTATTCATTAAAATTCAGAATTAAATAAATAAATAATAGAAATAATGTAAATTTTGATGAGAATCCATTTTGGGAAAGTTTTATGCTGGTTTATGTCAATTGATTTCGTGCAATAACTTTTCAAATATGTCCAGGTTCACCCACATGTAAAAATGGCATAAAATCATCAAATATGGCATTTTTTTTCAAATCTTGATCATGGTCTTAAAACACAACATTATGAGGGAGATTCTTTCCATGCTTTCTTGTCTCCTCATTCTCCTCTATAAATATCGAGCCATACTAGCTTGAAAGGGATGAAAATCCTCTCTAAAAATATCTCAAAAAGCTCTCTAAAAGCTCTTCAAAAAGCTCTCCAGAAATCAAAGAATTGGTGCAAGTCATATCTCGAGGTTCTGGTCTCTCTCAATTGACATCAAGCCTCAAACCATCCTCTTGAAGTCCTCAAGAGTCTTACAAGGCGCAAGAGCAATCCATCACACGCATAGCACGCTCCCATTTGACAACACCGGTTTGGTAAAATTTTAAATTTTGAATCTCTAATTTTAATCATATTTTATGGTATGCTAACGTTTGCTTGAGTTTATATAGAACATTTATGGATGTTTGAATCATAGGTTCCACGCAAGAATAAAAAAAACACCATAGTTAGAGCATGAAGCTTTCGAAGATTCGGGCCTAGAGATTTCTGATGATTGCACCCCCACATTGCAGGCCCAATTTGCTTTTCTCTAATTCTTTTATATTTATATTATTTCATTTATTTATTCTACTAACCCATCAAATTATTTTCTTTTTATCAAAAAATCACAAAACATTTTTCTATCCAATTAAATTCAAGATATTTATTTTTATTAAAAAAAAGTAATTAATTTAATTAGGTTATTAATTATTAGACAACTTTAATTTCTTTTTACATAATTAAAATTAATTAGAATAAATAGGTTTTATTACTAACTTAATTATTTTATTTCTTTCCTAAAATAACAAAAACCCAAAAATATGTCATTTAATTATTTTCATTAATTAATTTAATAACCAATCAATTTTGCATTTAATTTAAAAATCTAATTTCTTTTCTTAAAAAAATATTAAAAACAACAAAAAAACATTTTATTTTTTAATTAGGATAGAAGGGTCAAAACCCTAATTTCTCGTCGATCTAATTTTTAATCGCGCGCTTTATTATTATTTTTCCCAATTATTGTATCTACTCACAGTTTGTAATAATTTAATTAGGACGTTTATTTACCTTTACCGCTTTTATTTATTTATTTATGATATTTAATGTAACTTCTCATGGGATGTAATAGTTTAATTAGGACGTTTATTCTACATTTATCGCTTTAATTTCGAAGGGTTTGTTTTTGGCTATGTAAATACCCGAAGCCTTGTAATAGCTTAGTTTAATTTCCGCATTTTAAATTCCACAAAATATTAACTGTTAAATGTATGATTTAGGATGCATGACAAGAATGTATGTTTAATTTTAAAACGGTTAGATAACCCTAAAAATGTGCAAAGATAACTAATTTGAAATTGAATCACTCGCACATGCGCACTCCTAGGGTATACTCCAACTTGGTTGCCTTAGGTAAACAGTCATTGAGTATAGGATGCTTTAGTGGTCGTCCTTTTTGTCCAGAGATCATAGTTGCCTCGGATATTGTTGCCTCAGATTAATTGATCTAAGACACTAGGGTTACTACTAAGACGTCCTAACATTGCTTTAGTGGTTGTACGTCCCTTTCGAATTGACCCTCAAACTCCAACGACGGTGCTACCTACTCACTAATAGTGGGATAGCATTGTCTAAAGGAAACGAACATAGAAACATTTTTTTTTGAGTATGTAGATTAACTCTTAAGTACTTGCTCAAACAAAACAAATTTTTTTCCACACTTACACTTCTTTACAAAACAAAGTTTTCAAAAACACTTGATTACACTCTTGAAGACAGAAGCAAGAGTTAAATCAAAGTTAAAACAAAAACTTTTCAAAACCCACAAACACAAAGAAAACAATTTTGAAAATGATGAGCAAGTACCTAAGAGCCCATAGATAACTACAGATAGAAAGGGTGCTAATACATTCCCTTTCTATAATCTACCCCCCGTACTCAGAAATATCTCGAAAAAGGAATTTTTCTGTGCTTTTTTCCTTTCCTTGTTGGATAAAATAAAAGTCGGTGGCGACTCTTGCCTACCGCAACATTTTGCGAAAAAAACGCAAAACACAAACCAACATTCCAGAAAACAGTCAGTTCTTCCACCGTATCACACCGCCCTTTCGGGTTTTCAGTCCATCGGGATACTCTTTTTTGCCCAAGCCACCTTTGCAGGTTTTCGACTTGCCGAGTGTACAGATTTTTTTTGTTTTTATCCCTAACTTTTGTCCAACCCTTTTGGTTCGCCGGGATGCCCTTATTTTTACCTAGGCCAGTCAACCTAGCGGGTCTTTATTCATGCGTAGTATTTTTTCACTATGTCCGCATTAACAGGGTGAGGAAGGTCGTCACCATCCACGGTGGTCAGAATCATGGCTCCACTAGAAAATATGCTTTTGATCACAAATGGCCCTTCGTACGTGGGAGTCCATTTTCCCCTGGGGTCACCTTGCGGCAGTATGATGCGTTTGATCACTAGATCACCCACTTGATATACTTGACGCCTGACCTTTTTGTTGAAATCCTTGATCATCCATTTTTGATACATTTGACCATGACAGACAACAATAAGTCTTTTCTCGTCAATCAGATTCAATTGGTCAAGTCGAGTCTAGATCCAATCGTCTTCATTCAAGCCCGCATCCTTCATGATCCTCATAGAAGGGATCTGGACCTCAATAGGTAGGACATCCTCCATACCATATACCAGAGAATAAGGTGTTGCCCCTGTCGACGTTCGTGCTGAGGTGCGATAACCATGAAGAGTAAATGGTAACATCTCATGCCAGTCTTTGTATGTCACCATCATCTTCTGTATGATTTTCTTAATATTCTTATTAGCAGCCTCCGCAACGCCATTCATCTTTGGCCGATAAGGGGAAGAATTATGATGTTGGATCTTGAATTCTTTACAGAGTTCGGTGATCATTGTATTGTTGAGATTTGTATCATTGTCCGTGATGATTCTCTCTGGCACACCATACCGATAAATCAAGTTATGCTTGATAAACCGCGCCACAACATTCTTGGTAATAGTAGCAAAAGAGGCATCCTCAACCCACTTCATGAAGTAATCAATGGACACTAGGATGAAGCGGTGCCATTGGAAGCGGTAGGTCTAATCTCTTCGATCATGTCAATGCCCCACATTGCAAAGGGCCGGGGAGCCGTCAAGACATTCAAGGGAACCAGAGGTACATGTGTTTTATCAGCATAGGTCTGACATTTGTGACAAGTTTGGGAATGCTGATAGCAGTCTTCTTCCATAGTGGACCAATAGTATCCTGCCCGTAGGATCTTTTTATACATGGTATGTCCACTAGAGTGGGTGCCGAAGGTACCTTCATGCAGATCTTCCATAATCCTCTCTGCTTCTCTTTTGCCTATGCACCAAAGTAAAGTAGAATCATGGTTGCGCTTGTAGAGGATTCGATTACTGAGGAAGAACTTGGCGGTGAACCTTCTCATAAACTTCTTATCATTGACAGGCGCTCCCTCGGGATATTCTTGAGCCTCGAGATACCTCTTTACTTCATGAAACCAATGTTTGTCTGCTACTTCTTTAGTGTCAATCTCGTAGCAGTTATTGGCTCATCCAACCTCTCAATAGTGATCCGAGGAGCCTTGTTGTACCACTTGACCTTGAACATAGATGACATAGTAGCTAGCGCGTCCCCTAATTAATTCTCTTCTCGTGGAAAGTGTTCAAAGGTGACTTCTTCAAAGTGTGGAAGCAATGTCAGCACATGTTCTTTGTAAGGGATAAGATTCAGGTGCTTCGTGTCCCACTCTCCTTTGATCTGACTTATTACCAAGGCTGAATCCCCAAAAATGCTCAAGAACTTGATCCTCAGGTCAATAGTAGCTTTGAGACCCATGATGTATGCTTCATACTCCGCCATATTGTTGGTACAGTTGAAACATAGTCTAGCCGTGAAAAGAGTATGACAACCCTCAGGATATATGATTACAGCGCCAATGTTATTGCCGAGTGCGTTCGAGGCTCCGTTGAAAACCATAGTCCATTGAGATCCTTCTTCAAGTCCTTCATCCAGTTCGGGTTCTTCATAGTCAGTCACTAACATAATATTCTCGTTCGGGAACTCAAAATTCATGGACTGGTAGTCATCCACAGTCTGATGAGCCAAATGATCAGCTAGTACACTTCCCTTGCTTTCTTTCTGGGTCGTGTATTAGATGTCGTATTCAGTTAAGATCATTTGCCATCTTGCAATTCTTCTGGAAGGAGTGAACTTCTCGAATATGTACTTGATCGGATCCATCTTAGATATCAACAAAGAAGTGTGGGTCAACATATACTGTCTCAGTCGGCGAGCATCCCATGCCAAAGCGCAACAAGTTTTCTCAAGCAGTGAGTATCTTATTTCACAGTCAGTAAACTTTTTGCTAAGGTAGTATATTGTGTGCTCTTTTCGACTGGACTCGTCATGTTTCCCCAGCACTCACCCTATTGAATTATCTAACACCGTTAAGTACATTATCATGGGTCTTCCTTCAATCGGAGGCATTAGAATTGGAGGCGCTTAAAGGTATTCCTTGATTCTCTCGAAGGTAGTATGGCATTTGCCATTCCACTTTACCACTTGATATTTCTTCAGGAATTTGAAGATTGGCTCACAAGTAGAAATTAAATTGGAAATGAACCTGGCAATGTGATTTAGGCGTCCTAAGAAGCCTCTGACCTCCTTCTCAGTTTGAGGATCCGACATCTCTTGTATAGCCTTCACCTTTGTAGGGTCTACCTGAATACCCTTGTTACTGACAATGAAACCTTGCAATTTACCGGACCTTACCCCGAAGGTGCACTTGTTTGGATTCAGTCTCAACTTGTACGTCTTCAACCTATCAAACAACTTTTGTAGATGATCAAGGTGTTCTTCCTCAGTTTGAGACCTGGCTATCATATCATCCACATAGACCTCTATCTCATGGTGAATCATGTCATGAAACAAAGCTACCATGGCTCGTTGATAGGTTGCCCCAACATTCTTTAATCCAAACGACATCACTTTGTAGCAGAACGTGCCCCATTGTGTAACGAAGGTTATCTTCTCCATGTCTTCGGGTGCCATCTTGATCTGATTGTAACCAGAGAAACCATCCATGAAGGAAAACATCTTGTGCTGCGTGGTGTTGTTAACCAGAACATCGATGTGGGGGAGCACAAAGTCATCTTTGGAGCTTACCCTGTTCAAATCTTTATAGTCTACACACATCTGTACCTTGTCGTCTTTTTAGGCACCAGGACTACGTTAACAACCCATTGGGGATAAAAGGTGACTGCTAGGAACCCAGCGTTGAATTGTTTCATAACTTCTGCTTTGATCTTCTCTGACATTTCAGGGCGCATGCGACGGGCCTTCTGCTTTACCGGAGGGCAATCTTCTTTAGTTGGCAAATGGTGAACCACAATATCCGTATCCAGTCCTGGCATGTCTTCATATGAACATGCAAAGATCTCGAAATAATCATGCAACATTTGTATCAACCGCTGTTTGACATTAAGCCCCAGACTTGCACCGATCTTGACTTCTTTTTTGTCTTCCTTTGAGCCCAAGTTTATTGTCCCAACTGGCTCTTCATGAGGCTGTATAGCCCTCTCTTCCTGCTGTAACAGCCTAGCAAGTTCTCCAGGTACCTCACAATCTTCCTCACCTTCGTCCTCGTCTTGGTTGATCGGATTTTCAAAGTCATAACCAGCAATAGAAGAAATGTTATCAATGGGATCCAGAGTGGATATGGATCTGTAGTTGATACGTGAGTGTGTGTAAGAGCATAGCTGTATAGAAAAAATAAAAGCAGAAAAGAAAAACAGGGAGCGCAAAATTTGTATGCATAAACGTCCAATGCTTTATTAATGCCATATGAAAATGAAACATGATAACCCTCACAAATAAACCAATGTGTCTCGGGTAAGACACATGGCCATAAAGTTATATTGTTTATTACATATCCAAAAAATAAGAAAGACAATTACTTCTGAACAAAAGTAATCGGTACAAAGTCTCTTTCCGTCCAGCTACTGGGTCCATCGTTGGTAGTAGGGAAGATCCAGCTATCCATGCCATACTCATTGTCAGCATCTTCCGGAGCGGGGACAACATCAATAGCATTGATTCCCAAGCCATGCTTGGGAATAGGTGCAGTTATAACGTTAGGAGTCTCGGGGGGATCGAATTCAATCTCCTTTTCCTTGATCAGATCCTTCACCTTGTTCTTCAATGCCCAACAATCATTCGTGTCATGCCCCAGAGTCTCAGAATGGTAGGCGCATCACGCATTTGGATTGTAGCGGGGAGAGGCAATATTAGGATTCTTCGGGGCTTCCTTCAAAGTTACCAGATTGGACTTCAATATATATGGTAAAACTTGAGACAGAGTCATATTTATCTAGGTAAACTGTCTTTCCGGCCTTTCTGTTCTAGGATGATTGCTCCTTTCCTGGACAAGTGCAGGTTTAGAGATCATAACAGCCCCTACCGCTAGACGGTGTTCAGTTCTGTCCTGATTCCTTTGATTGTACACAACACTAACCACTTTCTTCCCAGCAAATGGCTTCCTTACTGCACTTGAGGAGGCATCCTTTTGAATCTTACCACTCCTAACTCCAGCTTCCACTCTTTCCCCTGTCAAGATCAATTCAGTAAAGCCAGCTGAGGAGCTTCCAGTCAGGTGATTGAAAAATGGACTAGACAGGGTACCCAGAAACATATCATCTAGCTCCCTATCAGACAGGGGAGGCTGGACTCTTCCTACTAAGTCCCTTCACTTCTGAGTGTAGTCTTTAAAGCCCTCGCTCGAACCCATAGCCATACTTTGGAGTTGAGTACGGGTGGGAGCAAGGTCTACGTTGTATTGATACTGCTTGTAGAAAGTAGCATCTAGGTCTTCCCAATTACGGATGTTGGTCCTTTCCAGCTGGTAGAACCATTCTAGTTGAGTTCTGGACAGACTATCTTGAAAGAAGTGGACCCATAAGTCCTTGTCAGCAGTGTGAGGCTGAATCTTCCTCACATAGGATCAGAGGTGCATCTTGGGACACGAAACCCCACCATACTTAGCGAACATCGGCACCTTGAACTTTTGTGGGAGGAAAACCCCAGATACCAAACCCAGCTCTTCAAAATCCAGCCCATGCACCTTCTAGATTTCCATAACGCTCAGGCGTTCTTCCAGCTGTTTGTACTTTTCATCGGCCGGAGGATACTGCTCTTCGTTGTAGTCAGTCTCATTATCAGATTCCCTTGGGCTAGGGTCTTCCTCTCTTGTCTCCCTCTCTTGATTATCTCCTTCTTTGAAGGAAGATGCCAGCTCAACCACATGCTTTAGCGGTCCTTTGAATCTCCTTCCCAAATTTACCACACATTTGTCCTCCTTGGCTTCTTGGTATTCTCTTTCACAATCAGGGCCTTCAGTTCCTCTTGCCCCTTGACTAGTGCCATGATCATCTGTTGAAACTGTGCATTCTGAGTCTGTAGATCCTTCACTGTTTGTTCTAGAGCCATTGCTGAAATAAACATCGAAGAGGATGAGAAACCTGCTATGAAACCTGCTTATGCCATGATATGTATGATATATGTATGCAATGTTTTCAAGGATTTCTAAGACTCAAATTTGCTTAAACAAAAAGAGAACAAACGTTAATTGTATTAAGATGTTTTATTAATCACAGTAATGCCTGTTGGGCTCACAAAGGAACAAAGCCAATACTAAAACTCTCCAAGCAAAAGAAGACTCAAGCTTCCCACAAGCACATTTTCTTTGGTGCAATGTAAGCATTTATGCTCTTCTCCTCGTGAAGTAACCTGGTGAGCTCTAAAACCTTCTTCTCGCTGGCGTAGAATTGGGTTTCGAAAGTGTCCCATTCTTCTTTGAGTTGGATCCAGGACCTCTGTAACTCTTCAAGATCAGTTGGCATGTCAGGATGAAGAACGACGTAAGGACTGTCTCTCTCTGCAACTGAATCCATAATCATAGGTAAGATGGCGGGGTAAGGCATCATAAGACATTGAGCATGAGCTCGCACCCATTTAAGGTAAGGCTCAAGAGGGATGGAATTCTTGTGCCACTGTGTCTTGCTATCAACTCGATTTATCATGCCCCAAACTCGAATGAACCTCTTGTGATAACCCTGAACATCATTCTCATAGTCAAATGTGATTCCTTAGATGAGTGTGTCGTAAGGACCATTCCTTCTAGCGTAACCAAACTGTCGTAATGCCAAACAAGGGTTATACGTGATTCCTCCTCTAATTCCTAAGAGAGGGACATTAGGGAATTCCCACAAGCGATCAATGATGGTAACATTCTCCGGGGATCGCGAACACCAATGAATATCTGAATGTGTAAGAGACATCAACCTACGAGACCATCTCATACCCTGCTCATTCTTCAAGACAGATAGGGGTAGGTGCGAAATAAACCACCTAGCCAATAGAGGAGTGCAACACAGAAGGGTCCCTCTCCTCTTTAGAGTGCGAGTATGCAGGGAGTGTAAAATATCCCCAAGTAAAGTAGGCACCGGATTATGCGACAGAAAAACCTTAACCGCATTCACATCTACGAGTTAGTCCGTGTTAGGGAATAGTACCATCCCATAGATGAGAAGGGCCAACACATCTTCAAAAGCTTGTAAATCCAGGTTATCCCAAAAGTAGTGAGCTTTCTCAAAAAGGAACTTAGCTAGAAATCCTTGGACACCTCCTTTGGTTTCCCAATTTTCTACTACATCAGACCGTTGTAAAGACAGAGCTTGAGCAATCTCTTCAGACTTTGGGTCTCTTTCCGTACCTTTGAATGGTAACTGATTAAGGATAAGTACCCCTAATAACTGAGAAAACTCCTCCATAGTAGGAACCAACTGGTAATTAGGAAAAGTGAAGTAGTGATGTAACGGGTCAAAGAACTGAAAGAGCGCCTTTAACATTTCTTCATCAGGGTTTGAAGTGACCAAGTTAAGAATTCAACCATGTTTTTTAGTGAAGGGAGAGCTTTCGGGAATCCTCGATGCTAATTCCTTGAGTTGAGGAGATACTTTCACAAGGTTGATTTGGATGGTGTTCCTGCGAGCGGATGTCATGTCCGACAAAACAAAACAAAACAAAACAAAGATAAGCCCTAGAAAATCCTTGAAATAGTTAGTATGATATGCCATGTTATGATGTCAAGATTATGCTAAGAAATCACATATATAGAAAGCACAAGCAAATCCCACCAAGACCTTAGGTTTAAGGCTTGCATGGGTTTTAAGGTCATACCCTCTTGAAGTTGGATTGCTTCAACCTGTCCTATAAATAGTAACTGAGTTCTAAGGGATCTCAATATCACTGACATTTCCCACCAGCTTCGTTCGATAGGCCACTGAATTGCAACCAAATAAAACTCAGGAGTCAAGTCTCAATGAGTGTAGCATCGAGTATCTGCCTACTTTGAGAATACACCAAAGACGACCATCTCACTACGTCCTAATGGCCAAGTTGTTCATTTAAAGGTTCTAAGGTTAGTTGACGCTTCATGACACCACGCAGCGGCCCCGTATTATCCTCGATTAACTCAAGGGCTACCGGTATCAACCAAAGTATTACATCAACGTAGCCATCACTTCAAGCGTGTTGATATACCACACACAGTTTCCACGATCTATTGCTACTTACCTAAAAGGTTTTCCCCAGATCCGGGTGTAGGGTCTATAGTAACCCAAACAATACCCTTAAATGTAAAGTAAACAAACAGAGAAGAAAGTTAAAAATGATCTAGACCCTAAGGTAAACCCCACTTTATAAATTCCCAGCAGAGTCGCCAGTTCTGTGATACAGTGGCAGAACCTACTGTAAATACTGTTTTGCATTTTTTGTTCGCAAATGTCGTGGTAAGCAAGAGACGCCACCGACTTTTCTTTTATCCAACAAAGGAAACAGTGAAAAGAACAGAAAAAGACATTTTTTGAGATTTTCTGAGTAAGGGGGGGTAGATTATGGAAAGGGATGGTGTTAGCACCCTTTCCATCTGTGGTTTTCCACAGGCTCTTAGGTACTTGCTCATTTTTGAAAACTGTTCGTGTGTTTGTGTATTTTGAAAGTTTTTGTTTTCTTTATGGTAACTCTTATATCAGTCCTCAAGAGTGTGATAAAGCATTTTTGAAAATAGTTTTTTCAAAGTGTGTACGTGTGAAAATTTCAGGTTTGAACAAGCACTTAAAAGTCATCTACCTACTCGAAAAAGGGTGTTTTTTCCTCCTACCCTTTATATAATGTTATCCTACTATTAGTGAGTAGGTAGCCCTATCGTCAAATGTTAAGGGACTATCGAAAGGGATGCTATGGTCATTGAAGGCAACAATGTAAGGATATCTTAGCATTTCGAAGAGACTGTCATCATGTAGGCAACATCGAGGGACAAGATCATTTCTCGTAGGCAACTCGAGGGATGTTAGGGACCATAATCTTTTTGATGACTTTAGAATTGAGGGTATTGGCTAAGATATCCCTACGTTCGAGGGACATGACCATTATTTCCGAGGCAACCAAGTGAGGTATACCCTAAGGGTGCAAGTGTGCAACAGTGCGTTTTTTCAGTTATGTTTATCTTGCAATTAGTGATCTACTGCTTAATTGATTCTTGTCATGTACGCCTAAGTTACTAATAATTATATACAAGCATGAAAAGAAAAAAGCGAGAAATAAAGTCGTACACTATTACAGGGTTTTGGTGTAGATACATGAGTAATGAACGAAAAGTAAAAATGCGGAAATAAAAACCCTAGGTTAGCTATTACAAACCGGCGCAGTTACATAAGTGGTAAAAAATAAATCGTATGAAAAATATAAGAGTGTGCAAAATTAAGACGGGAAAAAGTTTTAAACCCTAAAAAATCTAATTGTTCATTAAAAATATTTTTTTTGTATTTTATAAAAATAATAATTGAATTTTAACCTAATTCTCTAATTAATTTTAATTAATGAAAAAAGGTCAAAATTTAATTAAATTAATTAATTTCCAAAAAATTAATTTTATTAAAAAAAACTCTAAATCCTAATTTTTATGATTTTATGATTTTTTTTAATGATTTTTATGATTTTAAAAAAAGAATAAACAAAATAAATAAACTAAATAAAAAAACATAGAGAAATTAAAATGGGCCTGAAGGGGTGTGAAACCCAATCTGGAGGAGGTGTTGTTGAATTTCTACAAATCCCATAAACTGGTTGGCCCACAACCTTGCGCCTGATCCCATGTTGTTATGGTATGGAGGTCCATGGTGTGCCTGCATGCTGGAGGCGCTAGATCCAGAACCATGCAGATTGGATGGCTGGATCTGAGGGTGCGTGACGCACGCCTGGGGGTGAGACCTATTGAATCTGCAAGAAACAAGTTAGAAAACATAAAATGTTGGACCTGGGACTCGAACCCAGGTCCTCTCTCTTCCAACTCGCTTCCTTTACCGTCTGAGCCAAGTGTTCATTCATTATATTAAACAAACAAAAAACAATATAATCAAAATAAAATGCCCAGAAATCCCTTTTATAAAAGCACGCACTGTTTCAAATGGCCCAACCATGTCATGCCACGCCTTTATCTTCTTCAGCTTTCCGTCGTTTTAGCTCATGGACTTTTACCTACAGACTATATTTGTCACTAAAAACCTGCAAATCTCCAAAATTCACAACAGGCAATATAAATTCAATTTAAAGACATGAATAAATTGGGTTTGATCCCCTGAGCATGATGGTACTCTTCTTATGGCTTAATTGTACCTGCATCTGAAAGCCCTAAAACGAACCTTTAAACCCTAACAATGGCAGGTTATCATATATGCATCAAAACTGGAAATTATCCATTCAAACACATTCCAAATGCTCATACAAACAAAAATGCATACTCAAAATCTATTTCTAATGCATGTATGATCAAAATCTATTTCAAGAAATAATGTGCAAACTGTGATGATGCAGGTGATGATTCTGGATGCTTTGATGCTTGGGAATAATGTTGTTAGCTTCAGAACGTCCCCAGGAATGGATTGCAAGCGTCAAAACTCCTTGAATCCCTCTGCAAATGTCAATCTGATTGCCACTTTTTGTGAAAAAATTGGAACTCTTGTGTGTGTTCTATGTGGCAAATCCTTGTCCTTTTGGTCTGGAAATGATATGCCTATATATCTGAACGTATTAGGTTAACAAAATTGGATGGAATCTTGAAAATTTATGAGAGAAAGATTTGATTTGCCTATGGGATTTTAAGTTTCTAAACTTGGCCAAAACATGCTCTTTTCTTTCCAATTAACCCTTGCACGAAATCATGATTTGCTCATCAGATCCTAGACTCATTATGTGATCATAAAACAAATCTTGGGATTTTATTTCATTATTTCACTATTTTATTTGATTTATTATGATTTAAATGAATAAAAATTCAAATAAATAAAAACAAATCTCATAAAAATAAAATAATGGATTTAAATATCTTAAATAAGCCCATGAATATGTTTGAGATTTAAAACACACGCCCATTAGTCCAAAAGATCCAATTTGCAAACATTGACTTTTGTGCATTTTCCTAAAATTGGTCAACTTTAGCAATGCATATATTTCTCGATTTTAACCCTATGAGGGTGTTCTTTGACTTTTTATAGAGCTTAGGATATCCTCCAAACAACCCTTTTGGTTTCATCTCAATTGGATCTTCCATGTTCATGTAAGGAGCTTTGAGCCAAAAGGTGTTTTTGTTGACTTTTTGAAAGGACATGTAATGTCTGAGCTTATATCTTTTGATTGATGCATTTATTGAACTTGAGGGGTGAACAGAAGTTGTAGGGAATTAGATTCTCTTCAAAATTATCCTTGGAAGAAAAATTTCTGATAAAGTATGAGAAAGTTATGCCTTGTCAAAGTTTGGTTGACTTTTCCTATAGAAACCCTAATTTGTCATTTTTGACTTTTGATGAGTTAAGAGAATTTATTAAGGAATCATGATCAACCCTTGATCAAATGATGGATATTACTTCAAAATGTTGATGTTAACCAAAAATACTGAAGTTTGACTGTACATGGGCCATAATTGACTTTTGACCTAATATAGTTGATTTATAGGCATTTGAGCAGTTGATTGAGCAAACTTGTTGTGCAAGGCATGAAATTTGGCATGGATGATATTGAGGACATATTAGGACCATGGAAAGCGTTTGAGACCTTTGTAGCTCAAGCATCTTGATGAAAATTGAAACCCTAGTTGAGGCTTGTTGCCTTAGGAGGAGAATTTGTCTGGTCAATTCTTGGTCATCCTTGAGAAATTGAGGATCTCTAGAAGCATGTCTTGAGTGAAAATGGGAGGGAAAATTTTGGGATACAACACACCTCTACCTTTTTGGTTTATTTTCCTCTAAATTCTCTTTTCTTCTTACTCTTTCTCTTATTTTCCTATTTTTACAAAACCTTTTTTTTATGTAAACCCTAATTAGTTTAGGTTTTGATTTAATCAACCCTAATTAATTTTTAGGTTTTTATTTAATCAATTAATTTAGTTTTTTTTAGGTTTTTACATTAAACCTTCTTTTTAATTAAAATCAGTTTAGGGTTTGTTTAACTTAATTAATCAATTTATTTTGTAAGTAAAATTGATTAGATTATTAGGTTAATCATCAAATCTTTTCTATCAAAAATCACCAAAGCAATTTCCTTTCCCTTTTCCTTTTTTTATTGCTTCGCATATTTTATTAATTTTGCATTTTTCCGATTATGTAATTAATTACGCATAGTTTGTAATAGATGATTAGGGTTTTTTTTTACTTTTCCCATATTTTTTATTATTTGTACCCCCATTCCCGAAGCTTTGTAATAGCGTAGAATTTTACTTCTCCGCACTTATATTTTATGCTTCATATATATTATTGTTAGCTTAATAGGATTGTATGGCAAGATTAAAAGCAAACGGTAGCAAACCCTAATACAAGATTAAAAATAACTAAAACACAAATCATTTGCACACACACACCTCTAGGGTAACCTCCCTTGTTGCCTTCGGAACAAAACACATTCATGTCTCTCAAACATGGAAATGCTTTAGCAAAGTCCCTCCGATACAAAAGATCATAGTCCCTCGATGACCTTTTTGATGTTGCCTTCGGTAAATGATCTAGTGCCTTAAATGATAATTGCTAAAGCGTCTCTACGAGTTGCTTTCAATGATTGTACGATGACCCACACTCGTCCCTTCACATCCAATGATAGGGTTTCCTACTAACTAATGGTGGGATAACACTATCTAAAGGAGGAGGAAAATACAAGAACGACCTTTAGTAGGTAGTCCGTCGTTAATCGCTTTCTCACAAATCTCTTTCAAAAAAAATGTTTCACACAAACACTTTCAAAATATTTTCAAAACACCTTGTACGCATTCTCAAGGACAGATAAGAGAATCATTAGAAAGTTTGCCTTAAAATTGGCATTTTCAAAATATTTTCAAACATGCACAACACAAAGCAATTTTCAAAACAAATTGAGCTAAGCGATTAAGATCCCGTAGATAACTATAGATGAAAAGGGTGCTAACACCTTCCCTTTTCATAACCGACCCCCCGAACACAAAATCAATCAAGGTCTTTCCTGTTCTTTTCACCCTTTCCTTATTGGATAAAAGAAAAGTGGGTGGCGACTCTAGCTATCCGCACCAGTTGCGATAAAATGAAAAAACAAGTCAGTTCTCCCACCGTATTACATAATTGGCGACTCTGTTGGGGAATACTTAAAAGAGGAATCACCTTAGTGTTAGATCACATTATTTTCTTGCATTGTCTACTTTATCTTTAAAGGGTTACTCGGTTTTTAATTCTTGCAAAGATCCTACACCCAGATCCGGGGGCATTTTAGGTAAGTAGCAATAGATCGTGGAAACTATACGGTGTATACCGATATGGTTGAAGTGATGGCTATGTTAGTGCGATACATTGGTTGGTACTGGTGCCCCTCGAGTCATTCAGGGAGAATACTAGGTTGTCGCATGGTGTCATAAGCATTAACTGACCTTTAAAACCTTAATTGATCCAACTTAACCATTAGAAGGTAGTGAGATAGCCGACTTTGGTGAAGTACGAAGTTGGTTGATACTCGATACTACACTCATTGAGATTCGACTCTCTGGTTTTGTTTGGTGGCAATTCAGTTGTCGTGCTAAATGAAACCTGTGGGAAAAACAATGACATTGAGATCCCTAAAACTCGGTTACTTCTTTAGGACATGTTGAGCCAACTAAATTTCAAGAGGGTACTCACCTACGTACCTCATCCAAGCCTTAAACCTAAGGCTCTTGTGTGCTTTGTTTGTGTTTGTTATCTGTTTAAACATGACAACATACATCATAACATCATATCATGACTAACCATTTCAAGGAGCTAGGGGATTTATCTTTGTTCTGTGTTGCAGGGTCATGGCTTCCAATCGCAGGAATACTATCTAAATTAACTTCGTATGGGTACCTTCCAAGCTTGAGGAATTAGTCTCAAAGGTTCCTGACAATTCTTAATTCACCAAGAGACATGGTCATCTACTCAGTTTGGTTACTCCCAGTTTCCAAGAAGACATGATGAGTGTTTTGTTCCAGTTTTTTGATCCTAAGCATCATTATTTTACCTTCCCAGATTATCAATTGGTGCCCAAAATGGAAGAATTCTCTAAGTTACTCAGAATACCTATTCTTGATCAGATACCTTTCACTGGTCTAGAGCAAGTTCCGAAACCTAGAGACACCGCAGCAGCCTTACATCTAAAACGATCAGACATCATATCTAATTAGGAGACAAGAAATGGAGTCAATGGTTTTTCTCCTAAATTTCTGATAAAGAAGGCTCAATGGTTTCTGGATACCATAAGTTCTCATGCTTTTAAGGATATTTTGGCTTTGCTGATCTATGGTTTGGTACTATTCCTTAATTCGGACCAATTCGTAGATGTGAATGCCATTAAAATATTTCTCACTCATAATTTGGTGTCTCTGCTTAGAGATGTCCTGCATTCCCTTCACAGTCGTACTATGAAGAAGCTAGGAACTCTTATATGTTGTATACCTCTGCTGTCCAGGTGGTTTATTTCACATCTGCCCCGATCAGTGATAAAGAATGAATAAGGGTTGAGGTGTCTCAAAGGTTAATGTCACTCGCTCATTCGGATATCCATTGGTGTTCTCAATCTCAGGCAGATATCATTATTATTGACCGCTGTGGGGAATTCCCTAATGTACCAATCCTTGGTATAAGAAGGGTCATCACTTACAATCCTTCTCTAGCTTTGCGTCAGTTTGGTTATGCTCGAAGGGACGGTCCTCATGATATGCTCATCCAGGGTATTGTGTTTAACTATGGAAACGATTCTAAAAATTACCATCAAAGGTTTATACGTGCCTGGGGCCTAGCCAACAAGATTAATAACAAGACTTTGGCACACAAGAGATCCATCCCTCTAGAACCTTACCTCAGATGGGTGCAGTCTCATGCTCAAAATCTCAAAATGCTATATCCTGCTATTCTACTAGTGATCATAGATCCTGTTGTTGAAGAGGATGTTCCTCATACCGTTCTTCATCCCAATATGCCTACTGTTGTACCCCAAAATTTGCCCTCCCATATTCTTCAAGATTTGCCAAGATCAAACTTCAAAATCTCTCAAGGGTTGCACAGTCCAATGGCTTCCTAACACAGTCAAAATTAGGGTTTTGGTTCTGGCAAAGAAATTGAAGTTTTCAAGGGTCCAATCAAGTCCCACATTCCCACATATATTGTCAAGCATTCATATGCCAAGTTTCAAGACTCACAACATCAAGTTGCACAGTCAAAAACCCTAATTGCTCCACAGTCAACTGCAAGGGCAAAATGGTCATTTGACAGTCAAAAGTCAAAATTTTTGGTCAACATCTTATTTTGAAGCCACAAACATCATTTGATCAATTCTTGATCATGATTCTCAAGGCATGGCTCAAAAAGTCTCAAGATGCAAAAGTTTCCATTTTTGGACAAATGAAAAAGTCAACTGCAAATTGACCAGGGCATAACTTCTTCATGGTTTATCAGAAAAATCCCATAGAAAGCTCATTTTGAAGAGAATGACATTTCCTACAACTCATCTTCACACTTCAAGTCCAAGAAATGCTCTCACAAAAAGTTATCAATTTCAACATTATAGGTCATTTTCAAAAGTCAACAAAAAGGCACTTTAAGTCAAAGACCATAACTTGAGATTGGTAAATCAAAATGACCTGGGACCAAAGACATTGGTTAGAGGACTTCAATACCTTTCCAAAATGTCCAAGAAAATGATCAAAGCTTAAAAATTGAGCAAGATATGCCTTGTATAATTTGGGAAATTTTTGGGAATTTTGAAAAGTCAACCTTGCACAGAAGGCTTCAAAAATGCTAATGGGCCTCAATTTCTTTCATGAATCATAAACCAAAGGCTATGCACGACACATTGACCTTAAAGGGATTTATTTTCTTATTTTTGATTAATTATTTGAATTTTTATTATTATTAATTCATTTAATTAAATTTAAATATGAAAAAATATCAAATAACACCTTTCAAATCTTTTTGTGCAGAGAATTCACTCATTATGTGCTAAGGATTTCGTTTCACATTCAAAAAGGCAATATCTTTCACAATTGGCAAGAGATTCATGGCAAAAAGATTGAAAAAGATTGGATTTTATATGATTGGAAATCAAATATCGAAATCATAAATGGATGGACTTTGGGCTTGTTTTCTTGACCTAATTCTATTCACTTACTTATGCACAAGTTAACCTAAGGCATTAGACACAAAAAGCTGCGCAGGAAACAAAGAACAAAATTGCATTTTTTCACAAAAAGTTGGAAACTGTTTTCATACCTAGAGCACAATTCAAAGCTCCAAACGCATTCCAACATATTGCCAAAACATCCAGGAATCGATTACAATCAAATCCAGGCCTCCATACCCAAAGAAGTGGTAGAACGACATCACACTTTTCTTGAACTTGTTCATTATCGTGTTTCAATTTACATGCATTTTTCATATGTTTTAAATGTTGATTTACACTAATATGGATGTTCTGAAGCTAATGGTACCCTTGAATTGAACTAAGAATGCCTGTATCAAAAGTTGCCGTTAACGTTATCTAGGGTTTCAGAAGCTTGGATTTAGGGGTTTACACATATGGCAAAATTGGACCCTCAAAATGGTACCATTGAATTCGTGACATGAAGACGAATCATTTGATTACCTCGCGCCCTTTTTATGTTTATCTATGTGCTAATCGCTATTTTCTGGCATTTGTTTGTGTGGGGGTTTAAAACCCCCGCTAATTGCTTGTATTACAGGTACAAAAGGAAGAAGATGCACGCGTGTATGAACGTGATTGGATGATTTGAATGTTGGCGCATTTTTTGATTGTCTCAGCATAATGATTGGTTTTCATATATATTATTTGTATTCCATAATATTAACAAAGCGCGCAAACAGCTCAACTGGCAAAGCACTCACTTGGTAAACGCTGGGACCTGGGTTCGATTCCCAGGTCCCCCCACTTATTCTATAATTTTTTCCTTAACATGTTTCTATGCAGCATGCCATCAACGTCCTACCATACAACTCCACATGCTGGCTTGCCACATATGCATGATGATCCATCTGAAGGCTATGAATGGAGGTCTACCGTGCATGCTAGTCAACCACTCTGCACGCAAGCGCAAAAAGTCAAAAAGGGCCTGATTCAATGGGCCAAATTTCTCACAATAAACCTCCAAATTGGATCAAACACCCCCATGGTTTGCACATTTTTATTTTTTTATTTGATTTTCCTTTTTATTCTTTTAATTGTTTTTAATTGTTTTCTTCAATTTCACAAATTAATTTTTATAATATAAAATCAGAAGATCAAAAAACTAAAAAAAATTTATTGTTATTATTATTATTTCATTATTAATTTATTTTGTAAATAAACTTTAAACAATTAATTAGATTAATTTAGGTTTCAAAACTTTAATATTTTTCTTAACAAATTAAAATATGTAGAAATTAGGTTTTTTTAACTTTTTATCACTTTTCTTAATAAAAAACTTTTTCTTATTATTATTATTAATTATTAATTTATTTTGTAAATAAACATATACATAAATATTTTAGTAAATTAGGTTAAACTTTAGCATTTTTCTTTAATAATTAAAAATAACTTAGAATTAGGGTTTCTTTTGAATTTTTCTTTTCTTTATTTCGTAAATACAAAAAAACCTAAAAAACATTTCTTTTCTTTTTATTAAATAATTAATTAACTTTTCATTCAATTTAATTTCCAAAGGGTCCAATGCCCTCGAACATTCGATTCTCATTTCTTTTCGCGCATTTATTCTTATTTATTTTCTTTCAAATATTATGTAACTGTTCAAGCCATGTAATAGTAATTAGGAATTTATTTATTTTCCGCATTTTTATTCAAAACGGGTCTTTGTTAATTTGGCGATGTATAGACCCACGCCTTGTAATAGCGTAGGATTTTACTTTCCGCATTTAAATTTCCGCACTCTTAAAACTGCTAAACTTTGCATGAAAGAATGAATGGCCTAAAATAAAAATAAGCGTAGATCACCATGATACATGTACAAGATAAAACATAACTGAAAGTAACACACAAATTCACACACCACTCTTAGGGTACGCCTCACTGTTGCCTTGCCCTCGAAACGTGGTCGTCGAGTATAGGACGTTTTAGTAAGTCCTTATGTCCATGACATGATCCAGTTGCTTCGGAAAAGTTGCCTCGAATTAAAAAATGATCAATGGCATAAGGGTAGCTTCTAAGGTGTCCTACTGTTGCTCTGGTGACCACACTGTCCCTAACAAATGAATTGACCCGAACACCTCCAACGGTGGTGCTACCTATCTCTCAATGGTGGGATGGCACTACCTTAAGGACATTTACACAGCCTAATTCCTTAGGGTAGGTAGATGACTCGTAGATACTTGCTCTAATTCAAAACAAATCAAAACTCTTTTCACACCGACACTTTCAAAAAGCTTTCAAAATAATTTTTCAAACACTCTTGAGGACCGATACAAGAGTCGATCTGAAATCTTCAAAGAAACTTTTTCAAACCCACTCACAATTGAAAAGCAAACACTTTTGAAAACACAAATGAGCAAGTATCTAAGAGCCCATGGATAACCATGGATAGAAAGGGTGCTAACACCTTCCCTTTCTATAAATCTACCTCCCGAACCGAGAAACTATCTCATAAGGAATTTTGCTGTGCTTTTGTCCTGTCCATGTTGGAGAAAATAAAAGACGGTGGCTGTGATCGGTGGATCTGGAACTGACTGTTTAACGCTGGTTCGCGAAATGTCGCGGAAGCAAGAGTCGCCACCGTCTTTTATTTTCTCCAAATGGAAAGGACAAAAGCACAGAAAAATTCCTTAAAGAGATTGCTCTCGGTTCGGGAGGTAGGTTATAGAAAGGGAAGGTATTAGCACCCTTTCTATCCATGGTTATCCATGGGCTCTTAGATACTTGCTCATATGTTTTCAAAATTGTGTGCTTGCTTTTCAATGTGGGTTTAAAAGTTTCTTTGAAAAAATTTCAGATCGACTCATACGTCAGAGTGTTTGAAAAGTTTGCCTTGGAAGCTTTTGAAAATGTGTCAGTGAAAAGTTTTGTTTGTTTTTGAGATTAGAGCAAGTATCCTTGAGAACCTACCTACCCTAAGGAATTCGTCTGTGTAAGAGTCCTTTAAAGCAGTGCCATCCCACCATTGAGAGGTAGGTAGCACCACCGTTGGAGGTGTTCGGGTCAATTCGATATTCGGGACGTGGTGATCACCAGAGCAATGGGAAGACACCTTAGAAGCTACCCTCATGCCAGGTTCCCGGATCATGAGGACTTACTAAGACGTCTTCTACTCGACGACCACCTTTCGAAAGGCAACAGTGAGGCGTACCCTAGGGGTGGTGTGTGCGAATCGTGTGTCATGTTTCAGTTATTTGTCTTGTCATGTTTGTCGTGTTCTACGCTTGATTTTAATTGGACATTCATTCTTTCATGCTTGTTTAACAGTTATAAAATTTGCGGAAAATAAATCTAAGATTATTACAAAGGCGCGGGTCCACATCGCCAAAATAAACCGGACCCGATTTAGCGGAAAATAAAATAAAGCGAAAGAATAAAGTGCAATAAATAAATATACATGGCCTTGGGAGAGATACAGAATTATAATAAGCAATGAAATAAATGCGCAAAAGAAAATAATTAAAACAAAACTAGGGCGTTGGACCCTTTTACAAACAATAGTTAAAGTTAATGAATTAATTAAATAAAGAGGAATTAAAATTAAAATTAAGAAAAAAAAATGTTTTTAGGTATTTTTATGTTTTTTAGATTTAATAAGAAAAAGAAGTTAATTGAAATTAAATTAAAAGGCAAACCCTAATTCTAATATTTTTTAATTATTAAGAAAGAATTAAAATACGACCTAAATTAAACCTAATTCATTTATGTACAATTTAAATAGGAAAATAAATAAATAATTATTATTATTGTTCTAAAAAGGAAAAAATATTAAAAGGAATAAAAAATATCACTTAACCTAATTCTATTTTGTTGGATTTTTATTAAAAAAGGAATTAAAGTTGAAAACCTAATTAAACTAAATATTTACATATATTAATTTATTGATGAAAATAATTATAATAAATATTATATTTTTTGGCATTTTTTTTTGATCTTTATGATATTTTTATATTTTTGATTAAAATTTAAACAAGCAATAATTAAAATAAACATGATAATTAAAATCAAAAAATTAAAAAGATATAAGGAAAAATAAAATTAGATTGGCAAACCATGGTGGGGTGTTGCCCCAAATAAGGAGGTAAGGCCTGGTAATCTGGCCCAATAAGCATTCAGAATTTATTGACTTTTCATGATCCCATATGATGCGTTTGACTCATGCCTAGGGTGTACCCCCAATCTTCTGCCTTGAATGAGAGATCCTGGACACGTGGGCTGCCTGATGGTGAGGAAACATAGTGTACCTGGACATTAGTGTAGCATGGAATAACATATTGAAAAATAATGTGAGAATTTTGCCAGACCTGGGACTTGAACCCAGGTCTTGAAGGTTGCATATGTTAATTCTTGCCAGCTGAGCCACCTAACATCAATTGATATATTATAAAGAATAAAAAACAAAAAAGGAAAACCAAGCGCACTAGCAATTGGGCGCGCGAAATTTAAAACAACCAATCATATCATGCCAGCACGTCATCGTCCTCATCCCTTTTTTATTTTTTCTGAAACATAAGCATATGGCAACGGTTTTAGAAACGTTGCATAAAGGGGGATTCAAGAAAATAGCGAATAGCTATCCTTGATACATAAATCCATCGCGAGGTATGTCTCTTGCTCATGGGAATACGCTGATTGCAATGGTCTTAATCTTGAGTCCCAATTGTTCCTTGGGTGAGAAACCCCAAATCAAGAACTCTGAAAACCTAATTTTTTGACAATGGCGAAAGCACAAATATGGCACAAAAACTCAATTGAACATATTGGTTAGCACAGAAACATCATTATAAACAAGAATCCATGAATAAAAATGCAAAAGAATGCTTAAATCATGCTATGCGATTTCAATATTTTCTTGGTTCAGTTTGACTTAGAGGTACCGATTCAAGGGGTTTTTGTTGATGTTAAGGATTGAGAGACGTTCCAGGATGCCTCAGGATGCTTATGGAATAAAAATTGGAGCTTGAATCAACCTTAAACCTTGAATTCAGTATTGAACTTTTTAAGGATTTTTGCAAGTTTGTAATGTCAATTGCTGCGCAGTATGGAGTCTAGTAGCATTAGGGTTGTGATCTCATACTTGTATGGAAGCAATTAGGTTAAAAAGATTGAATAAAATCTCATGCCATAATGGATTTCAATATTTGATTTGTTAAGAATCTTTTCCAATCTTTTTCTCATGTATCTTGTACCAAATCTGATCAATTAGCACCAAAGCTTGCCTATTTGAGATGTGCACGAATTGTAGAGATTAGAATGTGCACAAAAAGATTTTTTTAGGTTAGTTTGATATTTTTCATATATTAAAATCATTTAAATGAATATAAATTAATATTAATTCAAATAAATAATTAAAAAAATATGAGAATACTTCCCTTTGGGCCTAGTGGTCGTGCATAGGCTTGGCATGAAGAAATTTGGAAGAAAAATGGGCCCATTTGCATTTTTAGGCCTTTTGCATCAATGTTGACTTTTCAAAATTCCTAAAAATTTCCCAACTTCCACAAGGCATAACTTGGTCAATTTTTAAGATTTTCACATGTTCTTGGACATTTTGGAAAGGTCTTTGAGTCCTTTAACCCATGCCTTTGGTCCCATGTCATTTTGAGTTACCAATCTCAAGTTATGGCCTTTGACTTAAAGTCACTTTTTGTTGACTTTTGAAAATGACCTATAATGTTGAAATTGATAACTTTTTGTGAGAGCATTTCTTGGACTTGGAACATGAAGATGAATTGTAGGAAATGTCTTTCTCTTCAAAATGAGCTTTGGATGGAATTTTTCTGATAATCCATGTGAAAGTTATGCCCTAGTCAATTTCAGTTGACTTTTTCAACTGTCCAAATATAGCAACTTTTGCATCTTTGATGATTTCTGAGCCAAATTTTGAGAATCATGATCAAGCATTGATCAAATGATGTTTGTGGCTTCAAAATGATATGTTGACCAAAAATTTGAACTTTTGACTGCCAAATGACCATTTTGCCCCTACAGTTGACTGTAGTGCAATCTAGGGTTTTGACTGTGCAATTTTGAGCTGAATGCCTTGAAACTTGACATGAGGATATTTGACCATCTTTGTAGGCATATGAGACTTGATTGGGCCTTTGAAAACTTCCTTTCCTTGATCAGAACCCATACCCTAGTTTTGACTGTCTAGGAGACAGTTGAGCTGCATAATCCTTGGGGAATTTTGTGACCTTGACTTGGCAATTCTTGATGAATATGGGAGGGCAAATTTTGGGGTACAACAGTTGCCCCTGTTCAATCTTCTTAGACCTGAGGATGCAGATTGGCTGACGTGCCTTTCGTAATCCGAGGGTAGAAGATGATTGGACACTAGAGTGCCCAGAAATTTGCGCTCACATAGTAGCCATGATGATGAGGGAATGGGCTTATAGATGCCATTTTAGGGGTTGCTGGATAGGATGATGGGCTTATAGATGCCATCTGGACGTTGATCGCGTAGGGGATTCCTTAGCGAGAACCTGCATACCTGCAAAACAGAAAAATGAGTACCTGACACGTCGCAGGAGCTGATTTTAGATGCTTGATATAGATGTGTCCTGACTGGTTACGGGAGCTGAGTCTGGAGCTTCAAACGCTGATGAATGGACCAGGGATGGTTACTGCCTTAGCATGAATGGTAAGAGAATCCTGAATGATTTCAACCTCAACAACGCTCGTTGAGAAAATCTTGGTGAGAATTACCATCTTCGTAGTGTCAGGAAGAAAACCAAAGGACATTATAATCTCAAAGGGAGTCACCTCACTCACCGTTAGAGAGGGAACTATAGGAAATTATAATCTGAAAGGAGATATCACCTCACGCTCATGCCGGAGAGGGAAACATCTGAAGAAGGAATTACCACCTCACACGCCGTTGGAGAGGGGACCATAAGAGAATATCACCTCACGCTCATGCTGGAGAGGGGAACATCTGAAGAAGGAATTACCACCTCACACGCCGTTGGAGAGGGGACCATAAGAGAATATCACCTCACGCTCATGCCGGAGAGGGGAACATCTGAAGAAGGAATTACCGCCTCACACGCCGTTGGAGAGGGGACCATAAGAGAATATCACCTCACGCTCATGCCGGAGAGGGAAACATCTGAAAAAGGAATTACCGCCTCACACGCCGTTGGAGAGGGGACCATAAGAGAATATCACCTCACGCTCACGCCGGAGAGGGAAACATCTGAAAAAGGAATTACCGCCTCACACGCCGTTGGAGAGGGGACCATAAGAGAATATCACCTCACGCTCATGCCGGAGAGGGAAACATCTGAAAAAGGAATTACCGCCTCACACGCCGTTGGAGAGGGGACCATAAGAGAACTTCTACTGAGTCTTTATCAGAAAAATCTGTTTGGGGTCGATTTAACTGGACTAGAGTAGTCCTTGAAATATGTTTGAGAATTTCACCCGCATCTTTCCTGCAAGGTAAAGGTCAGTTATATGCGATGCATGATACGGATCAAGCAAACATGGATACGATTTATATGATATGATGTGTACATGCATGCCATAATGATGTATGTGATGATTCATGTATGTTTTCGTCTAGGAAAATAAATCCTTGACGGATGCCTGGAAGTCATATCCTGGGCTGATGTTTGAGGAAGAGATTTTGCTTCCGCTGTGGATGATTGTTGCAAGAATACCGGTAGGAGAAGATAACTCCGTTGAGGAATAAACTTGGCACATGAAATAATTCTGCGGGAGAAAAGATACTCTAGCGACCATGCTGGGAAGTGCTACTCTGTGGGGATAGCGATGCTTTGCTGAGTTGATGAAGATAACTCCGCTGGGGATACCATTGATGGGTTATGTTGGGGATATCCTTGTTGTGCTGGAAGTGTTGATAGACTTCGCTGGGGGTAGGAAGATATTTTGCCGAGGGCGCTCTTTCCGTGGCTTTTGGCTGAGGATAACCCAGTTATATCCTGTTACGGAAATAACTCTTTAAATCAAGCCGGGACGACGCGTTCGTGCTCTGCGAGGGATAAGCTTCCAGAATCTACTGGGGATAAGCTTATTGCTTGGGGATATGACTTCCAATTTTGCTGGTGAAGCTGGATTGGACTCTTCTGGGGGAAGTTTGATATGCTGGGGAAGTGATTCCTTTGAATGGTGTTATACCGCCGGGGAACAATCTTTAGACCAAGACTGCCGGGGATGCTTGTTAAGAATGCGTGCTGCTGGGGAGGTATTGAGATCTACAGGAGGATACTCAATTTCCTTGATATTGGATGTATTGTTTTACTGAACTACCCTCTGGGGAATTTAAGATGCTCGGTCATGTTCTTTGGCTGAACCTACCTTGGTACCTTGGAGGATAGAACAATTAGACTGCTCAGACAACTCTTTATTGCCCCTGTTTCTAGTGTCACCTGCAATGAATTCCTTTGTTTCGTATGCAAATATTCATGAGTTAGCAAATTATTGTCAATGCATACATCACAAATTGAACCTTGGACGTTCTTCGCAAAATAAAACAGAAAAAAGAAAAACACTTGGCACGTTTAACTGAAGATATGTTTTTATTAATTTTTGAATGGCCTGAATAGGCGTTTTGTATACAAGAGGCTGACGCCCTAGTAAGAGGTACGTCGCCGATCAAAAGAGTTTATACAAGTTTTGTACAAAAGAAAATAAAACAGCTGTGTGAAAGATAAATGATCCACTGGGTTTCAACTCTGCTATTGCCCTTATAACTCCGAGCGTCTCATCACTTGATGACCTTGGTTGAAGGTGAAGCTGACTGATCGATGCCGTTTGAACTTGATGCAGATACCGGATTCTGGATGCAAAGTGATCAATGAGACATAGTTTTACGCTTTATCCCTAATTTTTGCCTGGACCGCCCTTTCGGGTTTTCAGTCCACCGGGATACCCATTTTTGCCCAAGCCGCCTTTTCAGGTTTTCGACTTGCCGGGTGTACAGATTTTTTCATTTTCATCCCTACATTTTGCCCGAACCCTTTTGGTTCGACGGGAAGCCCTAATTTTTGCCTAGGCATGTCAGCCTAGCGGGTCTTTTTCATGCGTAGTATTTTTTAACTATGTCTGCATTGGCGGGGTGAGGAAGGTCGTCACCATCCATGTTGGTTAATATCATGGCTCCTCCTGAGAACACATGCTTAACCACAAATGGCCCTTCATACGTAGGGGTCCATTTGCCCCTTGGATCACTCTGAGGAAGGATGATTCTCTTGATAACCAGATCCCCAACTTGATATTCTTGTGGTCTGACCTTTTTGTTAAATGCCCTGATCATTCGTTTCTGATACGTCTGACCATGACAGATAGCAGCAAGTCTCTTTTCGTCAATGAGGTTGAGTTGGTCAAGTCGTGTCTGGATCCAATCATCTTCGTTCAGATTTGCATCCTTCATTATCCGGAGAGAGGGAATTTGTACTTCAATCGGCAAGACTGCCTCCATGCCATAAACCAGAGAGAAAGGAGTTGCCCCGGTTGACGTCCTAGCTGAGGTACGGTACCCATGCAGAGCGAACGGTAACATCTCGTGCCAATCTTTGTATGTCACTGTCATTTTTTGCACGATCTTCTTGATGTTCTTGTTAGCTGCTTCTACAGCCCCATTCATCTTCGGTCTGTAAGGAGAAGAATTGTGGTGCTGTATTTTAAACTGTTCGCAGAGCTCAGCAATCATCTTGTTGTTCAGATTGGTACCGTTGTCTGTAATTATTCGCTCAGGGACGCCATATCGACAGATCAGATTGTGCCGAATAAACCGTGCCACCACAGTCTTGGTTACCGTAGCATAGGATGTTGCCTCAACCCACTTTGTAAAATAGTCGATCGCTACCAGGATGAAGCGATGTCCATTGGATGCTGTAGGTTTTATCTCGCCGATCATGTCTATGCCCCACATTGCAAATGGCCAAGGCGCAGTTAGAACATTCAGGGGAACCGGAGGAACATGCACTTTATCTGCATAGATCTGGCACTTGTGGCATGTCCTGGAGTGTTGGTAGCAGTCAGCTTCCATTGTGGACCAGTAATATCCTGCCCGTAGGATCTTTTTAGCCATAGTATGTCCACTGGAATGTGTACCAAAGGTCCCTTCATGTAGCTCTTCCATGATTCTTTCCGCTTCAGTCTTGTCCACACAACGCAGTAAGGTTGAATCATGGTTTCGCTTGTACAAGACGCCATTGCTTAGGAAGAACTTGGCTGCGAACCGTCTCAGGAATTTCTTATCATTGATAGAGGCACCTTCAGGGTATTCCTGAGCTTCCAGATATCTCTTTACTTCATGGTACCAAGGCTTCTCAGTCACCAATTCAGTTTCGAGATCACAACAGTATGCCGGTTCGTCCAGTTTCCAAATGATGATCCGGGGAGCTTCATTATCCCATTTGACCTTGAACATTGAAGACATTGTAGCTAACGCGTCCGCTAACTGATTCTCTTCTCTTGGAAAGTGCTCAAAGGTTATCTCTGTGAAGTGGGGAATCATGGTCAACACACATTCTCTGTAAGGAATCAAGTTTGGATGTTTCGTATCCCACTCTCCGTTGATCTGATTGATCACAAGAGCGGAATCTCCGAAAACACTTAGAAATTTGATCCTTAGGTCAACCGCAGCTTGAAGACCCATGATGCACGCCTCATACTCCGCCATGTTGTTGGTACAGTTGAAACACAGCCGGGCAGTGAGTGGAGTATGAGTACCTTGAGGGGATATGATAATGGCGCCGATACCATTTCCCAAAGCATTTGAGGCTCCGTCAAAGTGCATAGACCATCGGGATCCTGGCTCAGGTCCTTCATCCGGTCCAGGTACTTCACAATCAGTTACTATCATGATGCTTTCGTCTGGAAACTCGAAATTCATTGATTGGTAGTCATCTACAGCTTGATGAGCTAAGTGGTCTGCCAATACACTCCCCTTGATGGCTTTCTGGGTTGTATACTGAATGTCGTATTCCGTCAAGATCATCTGCCATCTTGCAATTCTCCCAGACAGAGCAGGCTTTTCGAATATGTACTTTATAGGATCCATCTTTGAGATCAATAAGGTAGTGTGAGTCAGCATATACTGTCTCAGCCGGCGAGCAGCCCATACCAAAGCGCAGCAAGTTTTCTCAAGCAGTGAGTATCGGGTCTCACAGTCGGTAAACTTTTTGCTAAGGTAATAAATGGCGTGCTCTTTTCGGCCAGACTCGTCATGCTGCCCCAGCACACACCCCATTGAGTTGTCTAACACTGTTAAATATAGGATCAGAGGTCTCCCTTCAACCGGCGGCATAAGGATAGGTGGTTCTTGGAGATACTCTTTGATTTTGTCGAAAGCAGCCTGACATTCATCGTTCCAACGTACTACCTGATCTTTCTTCAGCAGCTTGAAGATTGGCTCACAGGTAGCAGTCAAATGAGATATGAATCGAGCGATGTAATTCAGGCGTCCTAAAAAGCCTCTGACTTCCTTTTCTGTCTTGGGAACTGGCATCTCTTGAATAGCTTTGACCTTAGCAGGGTCCACTTGAATACCTTTATCACTGACCACGAAGCCTAGCAACTTCCCAGATCTTACCCCGAAGGTGCACTTGTTCGGGTTTAATCTCAGCTTGTACAGTTTCAACCGGTCAAACAACTTCTGCAGATGATCTAGATGCTCTTTTTCAGTTTGGGACCTAGCGATCATGTCGTCCACATACACTTCTATCTCATGATGGATCATATCATGAAATAAGGCAACCATGGCTCGCTGGTAGGTTGCCCCAGCATTCTTTAATCCGAACGGCATGACCTTGTAACAGAAGGTGCCCCACTGAGTAACAAATGTAGTCTTTTCCATGTCTTCAGGTGCCATCTTTATCTGATTATAGCCTGAAAAGCCATCCATGAAAGAGAATACCTTGTGCTGAGCTGTATTATCCACGAGGACATCAATGTGAGGTAAGGGGAAGTCATCCTTGGGGCTGGCCCTGTTCAGATCCCTGTAATTGACACACATTCTGACCTTGCCGTCCTTTTTAGGTACCGGCACCACATTAGCAACCCACTGAGGGTAAGAAGTCACTGCAAGGAACCCGGCATCAAACTGTTTCATGACCTCGGCTTTAATCTTTTCTGACATCTCTGGACGCATCCGACGGACCTTTTGTTTAACTGGAGGGCAGTCTTCCCTAGTCGGCAAATGATGGACAACAATATCGGTATCCAACCCTGGCATGTCTTCGTAGGACCAGGCAAAGATCTCCATATAGTCATGTAACATCTTGGTTAACCGTTGCTTCACGCTGAGCTCTAGGTTGGCACCAATTTTTACCTCTTTTCTGTCTGCCTCAGTACCCAAGTTTATGGTTTCCACTGGCTCTTCATGGGGTTGAATTGCCCTCTCTTCCTGAAGTAACAGTCTTGCAAGCTCGCCGGGCACTTCACAATCATCTTCACCTTCGTCTTCGGCTAAGTTGATCGGATTTTCGAAGTCATAATTAGCATTAGCAGAGCTGTTATCAGTGAGATCCAGAGTGGATTGGAACCTGTATGAGTGAGTGTGTGTGTAAATACAGCTGTTTTGAAAATTATGTAAAGGAAAGGAAAGATAGAAAAAGGAACACAATATTTGCAATGCGAAAATAGTCCAAGATTTTCATTCATGATGTATAAAATGACAGTTCATATGCCCTCACAAATAGAACCACGGTGCCTCGGGTAAGACACCGGGCCATAGAGTTTATCATTGTCTATTACAAAATAACAAAACATGGGAATTCATTACTGTGTCACAAAGGTAACAGGGGTATGGTCCTTTGCGCTCCAATTGTTTAATCCGTCTTCGTCCGTCGGATAAATCCAGCTGTGGAATTCGGCTTCGTCTACTTCAAAGTCCTCCCCGACGGCATTCACTTCTGAACCTTTAATAAACACCGGAGGCCTTCCGATCTTCTATTTCCTCATAGCTCTCTGCCCTTCTGAGGTGAAACCCAGCCCAAGTTTATCAGTCTTCTGGGTGAAGTCTGGAAGTCTGCCCCAGTTGGCACCTTCACCCTTTTGCACTACAGCCCTGGCATCCTTTAGGGAAGCCATCTTCAGAGGACCACCTGTTTCTGCTGTTTCTGCTGCGATTGGAAACACCTCCTCGAAATGCTGAAAGGGGGTCTCAATGAACTCCCCATCCATCTCAATGTATCTGAACGAGTTTAGGTGGCTCACCATGTATTCTTCCTCACCTTGCACGGTGACAATCTTCCCTCTGACGGGGTACTTCAGCTTTTGATGCAAGGTAGAGGTCACTGCCCCAGCCTTATGAATCCAGGGTCGTCCCAGCAGACAAGAGTAAGATGGACGGATATCCATCACATAAAAAGTGGAGTCGAACACCTGAGAACCCACACGAATTGGAATGTCAACCTCCCCGTGGACCATTCTCTTCGAACCATCAAAGGCCCTGACAATGATGTTGCTGGGCTTCAAATCCAGTCCTTCACAATCTAGACGATCCAGAGCCTTCTTGGGTAGCACATTCAAAGATGACCCAGTATCAACCAACACATGTGCCAAGGTGGTACCCCTGCATTCGATTGAGACATGCAGAGCATCATTATGATCTTTCCCCTTTGAGGTCAAATCAGCATCTGAGAAGCCCAAGCCATTATCTGCCGTCAGGCTTGCCACGCAATCAGTGAACTGGACTGCAGAGGTTTCATGTGGCACATGGGCCTTCTTGAGGAATGAGATGAGGGCCTTTGCATGGGCCTCAGAGCACAGCAGTAAAGAGAGCATGGATATCTTGGAGGGCGTATGCCCTAACTGTTCCACGACATTAAAATCGCTCTTCTTTATAATCTTCAAAATCTCCTCCATCTCTTGTGGGGAGGCCTCAGCAGCTATGGGTACGGGTGCCTCCGTCTGGGCAGGCTCAGTTTCAATTCCCTTGCCCCGAGCATTGGATGACTCGGCAGCAGGAGAAACAAACGGATCAGCAGCAGGAATAACAACTTGGTCAGCAACGGGAGTAGGTGTACTTGCAGGAATTATCAGGAGCGGTCTTCGGGCAGCAGGTGGCGCAATGTCAGGCGAGAAGAGCCTGCCACTGCGGGTAACTTTGGCCGGGCCAGTGATGTCACAGATGCTGGCGCCAGCGTTGAGCTCTTGTTTGACTCCATTTATATATACGTCTGCCCCATAGTGCCAAGGGACAGCTTTGTTGGATACATAGGGCAGGGGCCCAGGAACAGTGATAGTAACAGGTGCAACGGTCAGAATTGGAACGGGCTTCTTCTGGAGAGCCGGGATCGGATTGTTGAAGATAGTCACCACAGAGACTTCTTCCATTGGAACCATACGAACAGCAGACTTCTTGAATAGAATCTCCTTGCTATCCATTAAGCTTTGGATGCCTAATTTTAGCAAGGGACAACCGGATGGGGACACAACACAGAACAGGCAACCCTCACTACAACCCGGAAATAAACCGGCCTGCAGTAGGTTCTTCTTAATGATCTTTAAAGGAGTGGCCAGATCATCCACAGAAACAGCATAAACATCTTCATCAATAGCATTTACCCCGTGCTGAGGCATAGGGGCAGTAACTACATTCGGTTTTGCGGGCGCTTCGAATTGTATCTCTTTAGCATCGATAAGGTCTTGCACCTTATTCTTTAACGCCCAACAGTCATCAGTGGCATGCCCCGGGCTGTCTGAATGGTAAGCACAACGGGCATTCGGGTTGTACTTAGGAGAGGTAGTGTTTGAGAACTTTGGCGCCTCCTTGACAGTCACCAAACTGGTGGCTAGTAACTGTGGCAGGATTTGCGATAGGGTCATGCTTAACCGAGTAAACTCTCTCCGGGGTCTATCAGCCCTTTGAGGATTGTTTGGCCGGGGAGCGGCAGCAGGCTTAGCAATCATCACCGCGCTGACAGATTGGCGGTGATCAGGTCTTTCTGATTTCCTGGAGCCATACACGGCACTAGACTCCTTTTTAAACGGCTTCTTTTCTGAACTAGATGATGCACCCTTTGCAATTTTCCCAGATTTCAGCCCAGCTTCGATTCTCTCTCCAGTCAAGATTAAGTCAGTGAAACCAGCAGAAGAATTCCCAATGAGATGGTTAAAAAACGGCCCAGATAGGGTCCCCAAGAACATGTCCACTAACTCTCGATCAGTCAACGGTGGCTGCACCCTGCCGGCCAGATCTCTCCACTTCTGTGCGTACTCTTTAAAACCTTCACTTGCACCTAACGACATACCCTGGAGTTGGGTACGTGTGGGGGCAAGGTCGGCATTATACTGATACTGCTTATAGAAAGCAGTAGCCAGCTCCTCCCAGTTACGAACTTTGGTCCCATCCAGCTGATAGAACCATTCGAGATGAGTCCCTGAAAGACTCTCCTGGAAGAAGTGGATCCATAGATTCTTATCCGCAGAGTATGGCTGAATCTTCCGAACATAGGACCTCAAATGCAGCTTGGGACAGGATGCCCCGTCATACTTGGAGAAGGTGGGTGCTTTGAATTTATGCGGGATAATTATACCAGTCGACAAACCCAGATCTCCGAAATCCAGCCCAGGTGCCTGTTGCACCTCCATAGCCTTCAACCTGTCTTCCAGTTGTTTGTACCTGTTGTCCGCGGGAGGATACTGTTCCTCATCAAAATCTGTCTCGTTGTCGGAGACTTCTGGAGTAGGAAGCTTTACTTCTGCCTGAGAAGGACTCTTGCCAACAGAAGAAACAACCTCTTCCTGGTGCAGAGTATTACCCAACCTTCGGCCCGAGTTGAATAGAACAGTTCTTCTTTTCTTCTTCTTCTCCTTCTTCAGGAGCATAGTCTTCAATTCCTCTTGGCCCTTAGCTAGACCCGGGATTAGTTCTTGAAACTGCGCATTCTGCGCCTGGAGAGCCTTGATTGAAGTCTCAGTTGATTCAGATCCGGGATTCATGATGCTGAAATAAACAGCGAAGAACTGTAAGCAACCTGAAAAAGGGGAAAAACCTGCTATGCACATGATGTATGAAATGCGTATGCAATGCATTCAAGGGTTCGAAAGTTCAAATTCGTTGTGGACAAGAAAAGAACACACGTTATCATTAAAGAAATCATTGTTTAATACATCAAGGCCTCAGGGGCAAAAAGAAATACAAAAGTCAAGTCAATCCCAAAATACACTGCGCATCCTCTTCGGAGCTATGTAGGTGTTGAGATTCCTCTCCTCATGCAACAGACGAGTGAGCTCCAGGACTTTCTTTTCACTGGCATGCAGACTAGTTTCAAGAGAATTCCTTTCTTCCTTAAGCTGGATCCAGCTCTTCTGCATCTCTTCCCAGGATGTGGGCATATCAGGGTGCTGAATAACATGAGACACTTCCCCCTCCAAAACAGGCTCTTTGATTACTGGAAGCATGTGAGGATAAGGCATCACTAACTTCTGAGAGCGGGCGCGTACCCATTTGAGATAAGGCTCCAAAGGGATGGAGTTCCTATGCCCCAGTGTCTTGCTGTCTATCCTACTAGGCATCCTCCAAGCTCTGATGAATCTCTGGCGAAGTCCTTGAGTATCATTGTCGAAGTCAAAAACTATGTCAGGAATCAACATGTCATGAGGACCGTCCCTCCGAGCATAACCAAATTGTCTCCAAGCCAGGCATGGGCTATAAGTAATACCTCCTCTGATTCCAAGTAAAGGAACATTAGGGTACTCCCCGCAACGATCAATGATAGTGACATCTCCTCTGGATCTAGGACACCAATGTATATCTGCATGCGTAAGAGTCATCAACCGTTGTGACCATCTCAAACCTCGCTCATTCTTCAGGACTGATTGTGGAAGGTGCGAAATAAACCACCTTCCCAGGAGAGGAGTGCAACACATAAGGACACCTCTTTTTCTCATGGTTCGAGTGTAACATGAGTGAAGGATGTCCCCCAGCAACGTAGGTATAGGATTCCTGGACATAAAGATCTGAACGACACTGATATCAATGAGCTGGTCTGGATTAGGGAACAACACCAAACCATAAACAAGGAGGGCTACCACTTCTTCAAAAGCTTGCAAGTCAAGAGAGTTCCAACATTCAAGGGCTTTCTCAAACAGAAACCTGGCTAAGAACCCTTTGACGCCACTTCTAACTTCCCAATGTCCCTTGAGGTCAGACGACTGTAGGTGCAAGGCTTTAGCAATCTCTTCAAGCTTAGGTTCCTTTTCTGTACCGCTGAAGGGTAGCTGATCAAGGATAGGGATCTTCAGGAGCCGGGAGAACTCCTCCAATGTAGGTACCAACTGATAGTCCAAGAAGGTAAAGCAGTGATGCAGAGGGTCAAAGAACTGGAACAAGACCTTAATCATATCTTCCTCAATGTTGGTGTTGACCAAGCTGATGAGGCTTCCATGCCTGTCACTGAATGAAGAGTTCTCGGGAATCCGGGATATAAGCTCCTTAAGCTGAGGAGGTACCCTTACAAGATTGACCTGAATTGTCTTTCTACGAGCAGTTTCCATGTCCTACAAAACAAGAACAAAGATGAAAATTCGAACCCCTGAAATGGTTAGTCAATGCATATGATGCTGGATGATGTCATGATGCTATGATTAAACACACCACAAATATTTACAAAGACAAACATGTAGGGCAAACAAGGCACACAAGACAAGCCCTTAAGGTTTAAGGCCAGCATGAGGTCTGGGTAGTACCCTCTTGAAGTTGGTGGGTTCATACCTGTCCTAATCAAAGTAACCGGGTTCTAAGGTTCCCAATATCACGGGATTGCTTTCATTGTTCATCGTTTCGATTTAGCCACTGAACTGGCGACCGAAATATTCCAGGAAAGCAACCCTCAATTGAGCGTAGTATCGAGTATCCACCAACCTCGGACTGCACCAAAGTCAGTGATCTCACTACCCTAAAGAGGCCAAGATAGTTCAATTAAGGTTCCTAAGGTCTGTTGATGCTTCACGACACCACGCGGAGGCCCCGTACTCTCCTTGACTGAACTCAAGGGTTACCGGTACACACCAAAGTGCCACATCAACGTAGCAGACTGTTTCAACCGTGTCGGTATACCCCGCACAGTTCCCTCACAGCCTTGTTGCTACTTTCTAAGAAAGGTATCCCCCAGATCCGGGTTTAGGATCTATAGAACTCCCAAGCAACCCACAATTTAAAGCACACAAAGCAATACAATTGAAAACATAGTTATAAGCTAGCCCTAAGGTACACCTCACTTTATAAAGGGTCCCCAGCAGAGTCGCCAGTTCTGTGATCGGTGGATCTGGAACTGACTGTTTAACGCTGGTTCGCGAAATGTCGCGGAAGCAAGAGTCGCCACCGTCTTTTATTTTCTCCAAATGGAAAGGACAAAAGCACAGAAAAATTCCTTAAAGAGATTGCTCTCGGTTCGGGAGGTAGGTTATAGAAAGGGAAGGTATTAGCACCCTTTCTATCCATGGTTATCCATGGGCTCTTAGATACTTGCTCATATGTTTTCAAAATTGTGTGCTTGCTTTTCAATGTGGGTTTAAAAGTTTCTTTGAAAAAATTTCAGATCGACTCATACGTCAGAGTGTTTGAAAAGTTTGCCTTGGAAGCTTTTGAAAATGTGTCAGTGAAAAGTTTTGTTTGTTTTTGAGATTAGAGCAAGTATCCTTGAGAACCTACCTACCCTAAGGAATTCGTCTGTGTAAGAGTCCTTTAAAGCAGTGCCATCCCACCATTGAGAGGTAGGTAGCACCACCGTTGGAGGTGTTCGGGTCAATTCGATATTCGGGACGTGGTGATCACCAGAGCAATGGGAAGACACCTTAGAAGCTACCCTCATGCCAGGTTCCCGGATCATGAGGACTTACTAAGACGTCTTCTACTCGACGACCACCTTTCGAAAGGCAACAGTGAGGCGTACCCTAGGGGTGGTGTGTGCGAATCGTGTGTCATGTTTCAGTTATTTGTCTTGTCATGTTTGTCGTGTTCTACGCTTGATTTTAATTGGACATTCATTCTTTCATGCTTGTTTAACAGTTATAAAATTTGCGGAAAATAAATCTAAGATTATTACAAAGGTGCGGGTCCACATCGCCAAAATAAACCGGACCCGATTTAGCGGAAAATAAAATAAAGCGAAAGAATAAAGTGCAATAAATAAATATACATGGCCTTGGGAGAGATACAGAATTATAATAAGCAATGAAATAAATGCGCAAAAGAAAATAATTAAAACAAAACTAGGGCGTTGGACCCTTTTACAAACAATAGTTAAAGTTAATGAATTAATTAAATAAAGAGGAATTAAAATTAAAATTAAGAAAAAAAAATGTTTTTAGGTATTTTTATGTTTTTTAGATTTAATAAGAAAAAGAAGTTAATTGAAATTAAATTAAAAGGCAAACCCTAATTCTAATATTTTTTAATTATTAAGAAAGAATTAAAATACGACCTAAATTAAACCTAATTCATTTATGTACAATTTAAATAGGAAAATAAATAAATAATTATTATTATTGTTCTAAAAAGGAAAAAATATTAAAAGGAATAAAAAATATCACTTAACCTAATTCTATTTTGTTGGATTTTTATTAAAAAAGGAATTAAAGTTGAAAACCTAATTAAACTAAATATTTACATATATTAATTTATTGATGAAAATAATTATAATAAATATTATATTTTTTGGCATTTTTTTTTGATCTTTATGATATTTTTATATTTTTGATTAAAATTTAAACAAGCAATAATTAAAATAAACATGATAATTAAAATCAAAAAATTAAAAAGATATAAGGAAAAATAAAATTAGATTGGCAAACCATGGTGGGGTGTTGCCCCAAATAAGGAGGTAAGGCCTGGTAATCTGGCCCAATAAGCATTCAGAATTTATTGACTTTTCATGATCCCATATGATGCGTTTGACTCATGCCTAGGGTGTACCCCCAATCTTCTGCCTTGAATGAGAGATCCTGGACACGTGGGCTGCCTGATGGTGAGGAAACATAGTGTACCTGGACATTAGCGTAGCATGGAATAACATATTGAAAAATAATGTGAGAATTTTGCCAGACCTGGGACTTGAACCCAGGTCTTGAAGGTTGCATATGTTAATTCTTGCCAGCTGAGCCACCTAACATCAATTGATATATTATAAAGAATAAAAAACAAAAAGGAAAACCAAGCGCACTAGCAATTGGGCGCGCGAAATTTAAAACAACCAATCATATCATGCCAGCACGTCATCGTCCTCATCCCTTTTTTATTTTTTCTGAAACATAAGCATATGGCAACGGTTTTAGAAACGTTGCATAAAGGGGGATTCAAGAAAATAGCGAATAGCTATCCTTGATACATAAATCCATCGCGAGGTATGTCTCTTGCTCATGGGAACACGCTGATTGCAATGGTCTTAATCTTGAGTCCCAATTGTTCCTTGGGTGAGAAACCCCAAATCAAGAACTCTGAAAACCTAATTTTTTGACAATGGCGAAAGCACAAATATGGCACAAAAACTCAATTGAACATATTGGTTAGCACAGAAACATCATTATAAACAAGAATCCATGAATAAAAATGCAAAAGAATGCTTAAATCATGCTATGCGATTTCAATATTTTCTTGGTTCAGTTTGACTTAGAGGTACCGATTCAAGGGGTTTTTGTTGATGTTAAGGATTGAGAGACGTTCCAGGATGCCTCAGGATGCTTATGGAATAAAAATTGGAGCTTGAATCAACCTTAAACCTTGAATTCAGTATTGAACTTTTTAAGGATTTTTGCAAGTTTGTAATGTCAATTGCTGCGCAGTATGGAGTCTAGTAGCATTAGGGTTGTGATCTCATACTTGTATGGAAGCAATTAGGTTAAAAAGATTGAATAAAATCTCATGCCATAATGGATTTCAATATTTGATTTGTTAAGAATCTTTTCCAATCTTTTTCTCATGTATCTTGTACCAAATCTGATCAATTAGCACCAAAGCTTGCCTATTTGAGATGTGCACGAATTGTAGAGATTAGAATGTGCACAAAAAGATTTTTTTAGGTTAGTTTGATATTTTTCATATATTAAAATCATTTAAATGAATATAAATTAATATTAATTCAAATAAATAATTAAAAAAATATGAGAATACTTCCCTTTGGGCCTAGTGGTCGTGCATAGGCTTGGCATGAAGAAATTTGGAAGAAAAATGGGCCCATTTGCATTTTTAGGCCTTTTGCATCAATGTTGACTTTTCAAAATTCCTAAAAATTTCCCAACTTCCACAAGGCATAACTTGGTCAATTTTTAAGATTTTCACATGTTCTTGGACATTTTGGAAAGGTCTTTGAGTCCTTTAACCAATGCCTTTGGTCCCATGTCATTTTGAGTTACCAATCTCAAGTTATGGCCTTTGACTTAAAGTCACTTTTTGTTGACTTTTGAAAATGACCTATAATGTTGAAATTGATAACTTTTTGTGAGAGCATTTCTTGGACTTGGAACATGAATATGAATTGTAGGAAATGTCTTTCTCTTCAAAATGAGCTTTGGATGGAATTTTTCTGATAATCCATGTGAAAGTTATGCCCTAGTCAATTTCAGTTGACTTTTTCAGCTGTCCAAATATAGCAACTTTTGCATCTTTGATGATTTCTGAGCCAAATTTTGAGAATCATGATCAAGCATTGATCAAATGATGTTTGTGGCTTCAAAATGATATGTTGACCAAAAATTTGAACTTTTGACTGCCAAATGACCATTTTGCCCCTACAGCTGACTGTAGTGCAATCTAGGGTTTTGACTGTGCAATTTTGAGCTGAATGCCTTGAAACTTGACATGAGGATATTTGACCATCTTTGTAGGCATATGAGACTTGATTGGGCCTTTGAAAACTTCCTTTCCTTGATCAGAACCCAAACCCTAGTTTTGACTGTCTAGGAGACAGTTGAGCTGCATAATCCTTGGGGAATTTTGTGACCTTGACTTGGCAATTCTTGATGAATATGGGAGGGCAAATTTTGGGGTACAACAGTGGCGACTCTTGCTTACCGCGACATTTCGCGAACCAGCGTTGAACAGTCAGTTCCAGATCCACCGATCACACCTATTGACTTCAAAGAACTACAGAAGTACTATATTCAACTCAAGGAAGAAAGGGATACCTTTGAAACTCAGCTCTATGCTAGTGAGAATAAAGTATTGGAGCTGACGAAACGACTCCACAAAGAACAAAGCCTTAAGGCATATGTCAACACAAAGAGGAAGCGCCCATGGGAGACTTGAATTCATATTTTGTTTCTTTGTAAATCTTCTTGTTATCATTATAAGGCTAGAAGGCAATTACAATTTGAGCTTGTTACTAAAATTTATTTCGTTTCCTTTTGTTTAAGCAAATTTAAATCCCGCAAAGGTCCTTGAAAACATTTCACTTGGATTTACATATCATGCATATCATCACATAACATGTACTTTCTAGACATGTTTTCTCATCTTCTTGCTGTTTATTTCAGTAAAAGATGGCACTCGAACAAACCGTGAAAGAACTTCAAGCGCAGAACACTCAGTTTCAACAAATGTTCTTGGGCTTAGCTAAGGGACAAGACGAATTCAAGACCCTCATCACAAAGGGGAATAAGAAGAAGACTAAAAAGCCAACAGTCTTTCTTAATACGGGCAGAAGATTCAAGGGTATGGTTAGAAGGGCTCTAGATTTTAAGGTCCTCCCTGAATGAAGATGATAACCAAGAAGAAGATGACAAGAGTGTGAAAGCTGAAGAGAATAACGACCTTGGTTCTAGCCAAGATTCCGATGAAGACTATTCTGCCGAACAGTATTCTCCTGCTGATTACAGGTACAAGCAGCTCGAAGATCGTCTTAATGCTATGGAGATCTAGAAGGTGCCTGGGATGGATTTTGAAAAGTTGGGTCTTATCTCGGGGGTTGTTATCCCTCACAAGTTCAAGGTTCCTACCTTTTCCAAATATGATGGTGTGTCCTGTCCAAAGCTTCATCTGCGGTCTTATGTTCAAAAAATCCAACCCCATACTGCTGAAAGAAAGTTATGGGTTCACTTCTTTCAAGAAAGTTTATCCGGGACACAACTTGAGTGATTCTATCAGCTGGAGGGAACCAACATCCACACTTGGGAAGACCTAGATGCTGCTTTTTACAAGCAATATAAATATAATACTGATATTGCACCGACTCGTGTACAGTTACAAAGTATGGCCAGGGGCTCTCATGAAGGGTTTAAGTAGTATGCCCAAAAATGGAGAGATCTGGTTGGAAGAGTGCAACCTCCTTTATCTGACAGGTGGCTGGTTGATATGTTCATGGGCACTTTAATGGGGCCTTTCTTTAATCACCTTATCAGAAGCTCCTCGTCTGGTTTTACTGAGATGATTCTAACTAGGGAACATGTCGAAAGTTGTATCAAGAGTGGAAAAATTTAATTGGCTGCGTCTTTGAGCATTGTAAAGAATACATTTAGAAGAAAGAAAGAAGTTAATGTTGTTTATGGCTAGAAGGGTCGTACTAGAAATTATTGCCATCAACCTGTAGGAGCGGTATTGGTTTCTAATCCTGCGCCTGTGCGACAACAACAACAGGGCAGTCAGCGTAGGACAGATGCCCCTAGAAGACAGTTCACCAAGATCAGTATGCCATTATCTCAGGCATTACAACATTTACTGAAAGCGGAACTGATTACGGTAAGGGATCCTCTCAGAATCCCAACACCTCCTCTCCTTGCTACAATCCAAATGTGAAGTGTGCTTACCATTCCAATAGTCCTGGGCACGACAGTAATAATTGATGGGCCTTGAAAAACAAAATTCAGAATATGATTGATAACAAAGAGATTGAGTTTGATCCTCCAGAGACTCTGAATGTAATTATTGCACCAATGTTGAAGCATGACAAAGACGTAAGTGCTATTGATGATGTTTTTATGTTGCTATTGTAAGTGAATTGATTACTCCCCTCCCAATTATCAAAAAGAATCTGTTGCAGGCCGGTTTATTTCTGGGCTGTATTGAAAGATGTTCCTACCGTGCAACCCAACCTAATGGCTGCAATCCGGCCCTCTTGTCAGGATCACCTCCAAAGGTCCTATAAGGATTACAACCAATCCAAAAGCTGCTCATCTGATAATCACCACACCTGGACCTATTCCTTATTCCTCAGACAAAGTCGTCCCGTGGAACTATAGATCTGATGCCTACTACCATGGTGCAAGCAAGAACTATCAACTACTGAAGATGAAGTTATTGAAGCTATTGATTCCAACATTGACAATATTGCTGGGACTGGTAAGGTTACTAGAAGCGGAAGGTTTTTCTCCTTGGATATCTCTCCAAAGACTACTGGTACACCAGTTAGAGTTACCGCTACCGAGTTGACTGCTGAGACTCGGAGTGAAGAGAAAATAACGGAGCCTGCCTAGACGGAGGTGCCTAAAGAAGTTGCAGTTGAAGACACCCCTAAGAAAGAGTTGGAAGAGGTATTAAAGATTATCCGTAAAAGCGATTACAATATTGTTAAATAGTTAGGGCAGACCCCATCTAAGATCTCCATGTTATCCCTATTACTGTGTTCTAAAGCCCATGCACATGCTTTAGTGAAATTCTTGAAGTCCGCTCACGTGCCACAAGAGATTTCCGCGATCAATTTAGAAGTTATGTTTCTAGCTTAAAGACTGGCAATGGGTTAGGTTTTTCTGATGCCGACTTGACTCCTGAAGGAAGGAACCACAATAAGGCCATGTATGTCTCTATTGAATGCAGAGGTACTACTTTAGCTCATGTATTGGTTGATACAGGTTCCTCGCTGAATGTCTTACCAAAGGGTTCTCTCGACAGGCTTGATTCTGAAGGGGTTGTGCTGAAACCCAGTGATATTATAGTTCGAGCCTTTGATGGTTCAAAGAGGATGGTACACGGAGAAGTGGATCTTTCGATCAAGGTAGACTCGTAGGTCTTCGAATCCACCTTCTATGTGATGGATATCCGACCAACATATTCTTGTTTACTCGGACGCCCTTGGATCCATGGGGCAGGCGCGGTTACCTCAACCCTGCACCAGAAGCTGAAATATCATGTGAGAGGAAAGGTTGTCACAGTCTCCAGTGAAGAAGAATATATGGTTAGTCACCTGAACTCATTCAAATATGTTGAGATGGATGACGAATTCATCGAGACTCCCTATCAGACTTTTGAAGTTATCCCTTCTGCTGCCACCGAAGATGTCTCTTCTATTCCCAAAGTTACCAGGGTTCCACCCAGAATGGCTTCTTTGAAGGATGCTAAAGCTGCTGTAGAAGAAGGTGGTTGTACTACTTTGGGTCAGCTTCCTGACATTCCGTATAAATCTGAAAAATTTGGTTTGGGTTTCACTGTACAGGGTCAAAGAGTTGTTCGTCACGCTCGTGCTGGAAGACCACCATTTTGCGTCAGCAACAATGGATTCAATGTAATAGGAGATACTGACAGTGATCATGACCTTGATAGCTGGATCTTTCCTACCATCGGCAACAGACTCAGCAACTGGAGGACTAAAGACATTATCTCAATCTCCTTTAGTCAGGAGTAATAGTAACTTTCTGTTTTTATTTCTTTAAAATTTTGGCTATGTAGCTTTTAAACAATGACTTTAAGCCTTGTGCCTTACCCAAGGCACAATGGTCCATTTGTAAAGGGTTGTCATCTCATAAACATATTTTCATTTAATAAAACATTGGACGTTTTACATTCAGATTTTGCGCTCTTTGTCTTTCTTTTACTTTTTATCACTTTCAAATAGCTATGTGTTCTTACACACACCCATAAAATACATTGTAGATCCACATCCACTATGGATCCCGTTGATAACGACTCTGCTATTGCCACTTATGACTTTGAAAATGCAATCTACCAAGACGAGGACGAAGGTGAGGAAGATTATGAAATACCTGGAGAACTTACCAGACTGTTAGTGCAAGAGGAAAAGGCTATTCAACCACATTAAGAGCCAGTTGAAGTTGTAAACTTGGGTACTGAAGTAGACAAAAAAGAAGTCAAGATAAGGGATAATCTAGAAGGCAGTGTCAAGAACAAGTTAATTTAGATGTTGCATGACTATGTTGAGATCTTTGTTTGGTCATAAAAAGACATGCTAGTCCTTGATACCGATATTGTGGTTCATTGTCTACCAATGAAAGTGGGTTGTTCTCTAGTAAAGCAGAAGGTTCATCGCATGCATCTTGAAATGTCAGAGAAGATCAATGTTGAGGTTATGAAACAATTCAACACAGGGTTCTTGGTTGTTACATCATATCCTTAATGGGTTACAAATGTGGTTCCAGTACGAAAGAAAAATGTCAAGGTACATATGTATGTAGACTATAGGGATCTGAACATGGCAAGCCCCAAAGATGACTTTCCACTCCCACATATTGATGTTTTGGTCGACAACACCGCTCAACACAAGGTATTCTCCTTCATGGATGGCTTCTCAAGTTATAATCAGATCAAGATGGCACCTGAAGACATGGAGAAAACTACCTTTGTCACACAGTGGTGCACTTTTTGCTACAAGGTTATGCCTTTTGGGTTGAAGAATGTCGGCGACACATATCAGCGTGCCATGGTAGCTTTATTCCATGATATGATCCATCATGAAATAGAGGTCTATGTTGACAACATGATAGCCTGATCTCAGAATGAAGAAGAACATCTTGACCATTTACACAAGTTGTTTGAAAGGTTGAAGGAGCACAAGCTGAGGTTGAATCCGAACAAGTGCACCTTTGGGGTGAGGTCTGGTAAACTCCTGGGTTTTGTTGTCAGTGGTAAAGGTATTGAAGTTGATCCCTCCAAGGTCAAAGTTATTCAAGAAATTCCTGATCCCCGTACTGAGAAGGAAGTCATAGGTTTCTTGGGACGACTGAATTACATTTCCCAATTCATTTCTCATTTGGCTACTACTTATGAGCCAATATTTAAGTTGCTGAAGAAAAATCAGGTAGTAAAGTGGAAGACGACTGTCAGATAACCTTTGACAAGATCAAGGATTACCTACAAGAACCTCCAATTCTGATGCCACCAGTTGAAGGAAGACCTCTGATTATGTACCTAACAATGTTAGAGAACTCAATGGGGTGTGTACTGGGCCAGCATGACGAGTCTGGTCGAAAAGAGCATGCAATATACTACCTTAGAAAAAAATTTACCGACTGTGAAACAAGATACTCACTGCTCGAGAAAACTTGATGCACTTTAGCATGGGTTGGTCACCGACTAAGACAATATATGTTGACCCATACTACTTTGTTGGTCTCTAAAATGGATCCCATCAAATACATATTCGAGAAGCCAACTCTCTCCGAAAGGATAGCCCGATGGCAAATGGTTTTGACAGAATACAACATTCAGTACACCATTCAGAAAGCAACCAAAGGAAGTATACTGGAAGATCATTTGGCTCATCAAGCCATAGACGACTATCAGCCTATGAATTTTGAGTTCCCGGACGAGAACATTATGCTAGTCACAGATTGTGAAGAACCTGAACCACATGAATGACCTGATCCAGGATCCCGATGGACTATGGTGTTTGACAAAGCTTCTAATGCACTTGGCAGTGGAATCGGTGTTGTAATTATATCTCCCCAGGGTTTCCATATGCCCCTCACTACCAGATTATGTTTTGATTATACCAACAACATGGCTGAATATGAAGCATGCATCTTGGGTATCAAAACTACCATTGACTTGAGAATCAAGTTCTTGAGCGTATATGGGGACCCAGCCCTGGTAATCAGTCAGATCAAGGGAGAATGGGATACGAAGCATCCGAATCTCATTCCTTTTAGAGAGCAGGTGCTAACCTTAATTTCATACTGCGAGGAAATCACTTTTGAGCACATCCCAAGAGAAGAGAATCAGTTGGCAGACGCATTGGCTTTAATTTCATCTTTGTTTAGAGTCAGATGGTACAACGAAGCTCCTCGAATTACTATTGAAAGACTAGACGAACTGACACATTCCTATGAAGTTGATACTGATGGAGTAGAAGGAAAGCCTTGGTTTCAAGAAATAAAAAGATACCTCGAGGCCCAAGAGTAACCCGAGGGGGCATCTATCAATGACAAGAAGTTTCTACGGAGGTTCTCTGCTAAGTTCTTCCTGACCAGTGGAATTTTATACAAGTGCAACCATGATTCGACTTTGCCTCGTTGCATGGACAAGAAGGAAGCTGAGAAAATTATGGAAGATATGCATGAAGGTGTGTTTGGTACTCATTCCTCTGGGCATACATGGCTAAGAAGATTCTGAGAGCGGGTTACTATTGGTCAACTATGGAAACTGATTGCCATCACCACTCGAGAACTTGTCACAAATGTCAGATCTATGCTGACAAAGTACATGTACCTTCGGTTCCTCTTAATGTCTTAACTGCCTCTAACAGACATCATTTCATCCTCGCCGCCATCGATTATTTCACAAAGTGGGTTGAAGCTGCCTCATTTTCCTCCGTCACCAAGAATGTTGTGGCCCGGTTCATTAAGAATAACCTCATCTGTCGGTATGGCATCCCCGGAAGGACTATCACGGACAATGGTACTAATCTGAACAATACTATGATCACGAAACTCTACACACGATTTAAGATCAAGCACCATAACTCTTCTCTGTATCGACCGAAGATGAATGGCACAGTGGAATTCACCAACAAGAACATTAAGAAGATTATACAGAAGATGACGGTGACGTATAAAGATTGGCACGAGATGTTTCCATTTTATCTTCATGGCTATCGCACTTCAGCATGAACATCAACTGGGGCAATCCCATTCTCCCTAGTCTACGGTATGGAAGTTGCCCTACCTGTCGAGGTTCAGATTCCTTCTCTAAGGATTATGAAAGATGCAGACTTAAACGAAGATGAATGGATTTAGACTGGGATTGACCAGCTGAATTTGATTGACGAGAAGAGGCTTACGGCTATCTGTCATGGCCAGATGTACCAGAAGCGCATGATCAAAGCCTTTAACAAGAAAGTCAAGCATCGAGTATATCAGACTGGCGACTTAGTAATAAAGCGCATCATGCTACCGCAGGGTGATCCCAGGGGCAAATGGACTCCCACATACGAAGGGCCATTTGTAATCAAGAAGATATTCTCTGGCAGCTTTATGATACTTACCACCATGGACGGTGAAGATTTTCTGCACCCTGTAAACACGGACATAGTCAAAAGATACTACACATGAAAACAATCCACTAGGTCGACTGGCCTAGACAAAATAAGGGCATCCCGACGAACCAAAAGGGTTCGGGCAAAAATTAGGGATATAAAAATAAAGATCGTACACCCGGCAAGTTGAAAACCTGAAAAGGCGGCTTGGGCAAAAAAGGGTATCTTGGTGGACTGAAAACTCGAAAGGGCAGTCCAAGCAAAAGTTAGGGATTGAAGCGTGCGACTATGTCCCGTTGGATCATCTATATGCCGCAAGCTTTATTACCAACGTCAAGTTCGACGGTACAGCTCAATTCAGTCAACTTCTTCCGACAACGAGGGATGAGATACTCAAATACATAGGGGCAATAGCAGAGTTGAAACCCGAAGGGATCATTTACACATAGCTATATGTTTTGTTGTTATTTTGTACACTTTTCATTGTTCGACGATTTCCTCTTACTAGGATTTCTGTCTCTATGTACAAAAACCGCTTGTTTTAGGCAAATTGTAAATACAAATTTCATTTCAAATTTCAAATTTGTATTTACTTTTTCTGTTTTGTTCGCGAAAACGTCCAATGACTAAATTGAATAAACATATGCATATGAACATGATTGATGTTAACAAATATATGCATAAAAACAGGAATCAACATGTACTAAAGACTCTAGGAGTTGGGATAGCATCCAAGTCAACCATAATTCCCCAAAGGGAAAACCTCCATGGTATTATCCCCACAGAAGGAACGTTTTTGCTTCCACTTGAAGGGAAAGGTGAACATCGAGTAAACCCGAAGGGAAAGGTGAATATCGAGTAAACCTGAGAAATTAATGAACATTTTTTACGAGAGATGAAATCAATGAAGTCGCCATGGAACATTTTTTATCCCACTTGAAGGGAAAGGTGAATATCGAGTAAACCTGAGAAGGTTGAAATCATGGTCAAACAACCGAGAGATCGGGTAAGGGAGTCTGTTACGCGAAGGGAAGGTATTAGCACCTCGCACACCCGCAGTACTCTATGGTATCAACTTTTGTTGTTCTAATTAAATAGCATGTTCAAATATAAAGCTTACAAGCTAAAATAGAAAAAAAATACAAAAGGGGTAATGCATGCAAAAAGAAAACAAACACTGGGAAAAGAAGGAAATGTTTACAAAGTTTCGCTCAAGTGAGCCCCGTGACCAGATGCCTATGTATCCCTTTTAAGGAACCAAAGAGTCATAGTTCGGCTCACATGTTTTGGTTTATTTCGTGTTTTTTAATGAAAAATATTAATTTCTCCTTCTGCTACAACTCGACCATTGGAGATTCATGCGTCAACAAGAAGTGAATTAACATGTTCTTTTAAAAGTCGATTAGTTTTGATGCAAATCCCGAAGGCGGAAAAAAGGTTTGAGTTGGTTGGTGTTTTTTTACCTTAAAATAGGATTTGACAGTTGTTAGATGTTTTATGCATTTTCCAAGAAAAGAGTTTTAGTTTTAAGGATGCAAAAAGAAAGAAAAACAACTAAGGGACACTATCTAGAATTTAATCCCTAATGTTATCATACAACGATTTCTCTATGGTCGAGGATGAAAAGGGGAAATCTCTACCTACGTTAGCATGCATGGATTACAATCCTAATGTCTATCTCGAATCACCATCAAAGGATGAATTAAGAACTCCTAAGGGAACATAGCAAAGGGTCACAACCTAAACTTATGTCTATCTCGAATCGCCACGAAATGGTGAATTAAGGACTCCTAAGGAAATATGCCAAAGGTTCACAACCTAAGAAAACATGTACACAAGGATGAAAAGCAAGTAATCCACAAGCTCAAGGGAGCACACACATGTCATGAGTAGCACACGCTAACTCAAGCCAAAATGCCTAACCAAAATATCATGAACTAAGGCAGGAGATAAGGCGAAGCTTTAGCCAAGGGGTCATATCAATCAAGACAAACAAGCTATCTATGGGAATATAAGCGTCTATACCATGGTATTGTATTACCAGGAAAGAAGAGTAAGGGGGAAGTGTAATAAATACGGAGCGTCAATGTCGACCGACATAAGCTCATGACAAAGTGTGGGAATCAATTACAAATCGCTTTTCCATCTGACCGACTCGATAACAAGAATAGGCACAACTCGGAAGGATAGTGGTGCGTCACATGCTAAGGATGACACAGATGAAATGCGGGGTTGATTGTGAACCCTCTCCTCTTGCCTACTTTTGAGGACTTATCAAGGGGGAAGGGGATTGGGTGCCATCTCTGAGGTCTTTAGGCATAAATATAAACACACGTGCGGAATACCTACCATATTCCAACGTATGATTTTTAAATAAACACAATTAGTACACAAATGCACAATTGCCTTAAACAAGTATTTAAATAAACCAGAGGGACTCCTGACATAATCCACAACGGATGTCCCCGTCATACAATTTTGTTCCTACTTCTCATGATCTCTAGAAAGCGGTAAAAAAAGCTGTAAAATACGGAATGTAAATACAATGGTAATAGACTACCAAACGCACAAGAGTTCATAGCAAGCAAGCAACAAAAACACTATGAGCAACTTCAAGTTATCTAGCACCAATCAACAATATCCAATTAGAATGTTTGTCAAGATATCAGAAAATCATGGTCGGAATATGTAGCTGTGATACGGTGGGAGAACTGACTTGAGTTTTGCGTTTGTTTTCGCACTTGTTCGGTTTAGCAAGAGTCGCCACCGACTTTTTATTTTATCCTAAAGGAAAGGTTAAAAAGCATATGAAAAACCTTTTGAGATGTTTCGTGGGTTCGGGGGGTAGATTATGAAAAGGGAAGGTATTAGCACCCTTTTCATCCATGGTTATCCATGGGCTCTTAGTTACTTGGTTTTAGATCACTTGCCTTGATTTTGATTGCTTGAAAATGGTGTGTGCATGTGTGTGTTTTGAAAATGTTTTTGAAATAGACGCCTTTGTTTCGGCAACCATTGTAATGACTCGTGTTTGAGTATATACAACGGTGTGTATCTTTTCGAAAAGATGTTTCAAAATGTTTTTGGAAGTTTGTTTTGAAAGTGTTTGTGAAGTGTGGTTTGAAAAATAGGCAAGTGTTTTTTGCAAGTTCGATCCAAGTAACTAAGAGTTTTGTCTATGTTTTCTCTATGTTTTCAACCCCTTTTTTAACAATTTTGTTCCACCATTGAATTTGGTGAACAATCTTGCGTTTAGGATGTTTAACGGGATAGGCGCGGGTCATCGTATGGACCATGAATGCAATGGTGCCAAGTGTCTTTGGCAATTTTGCTTGAAGGGACTATGATCATTTTGATAGGAAACTTTCGAAAGTGTCATCGAGGTACTTATGATCATTTGAATTGTTTTGCCAAAGAAACTCGACGTGCAAGCATGGCCCATTTTAGAAGGCAACATGTGGGATTACCCTAGGGGGTGCAAGTGTGATTGTGTATTGATTTCATGTATTTGTTTTTGTATTAGGTTATCTAGCGTTTGATTTTATGTACATACAAACCCTAGGTCTAACCATGGTATAATTTGAAAGCGATAAATTGCAGGAATTTAAAGGCTACGCTATTACAAAATAGTATCCGGGAGTGGGGGTACGAATTTACAATTGGGGATGAGACTTTAAATAATTACAACCAAATCGAATTGCGATCAAATGTAATATGTATAAAACGTACAACAATGTATAAGAATAAAGCAAATGTGAATGTGTCAATGTATATGTGTATTGTAAGTGTAAGTGTAAGGGTATGTGTATGATTATTTACAAGTATGGAGAATATTTAACTTAAGGGAAGATTAAGTATTTTGTTTATTTAAATTGTATTCTTGTATTTTTGTTTAATATGCACAAATTAATATATTTTAAGAAAAGAAAATGTTCTAACTTAAAGAAAAATTATGTATTGATCCATTTATGTACAAATAAAATTATTTTAATTAGAGACAAGAAAATGTTTTAAGAAAAAGTATTTAACTTGAAAATCTATTTTTATTATGTATTAACACTCATGTATTTAATTAGTGTGCATAAAGCAAGAAAATTTTAAGAAAAGAAAATGTTTTAAATTTAAGAAAGAAAAAATTATGTTCATGTTTATTTAATATTCTATAAAACAAATTAATGTAAAGAAACAAGATTAATGTATTAATGTAAGTTATAGAAAAAATATTTTTAGCTTTCTAAAAGAATATGAATGGGCTTAGGGAGTCTTGTGGCCCATACATAATTTGAATAGAAGCCAGGGGGTGTCACTTGGAAACACGTTTTGGGCTTAAGGCTGAATGGGGAAAGGCCCATGGATGTCTCACAAACTTTTGTAGGGTTAATGGGTTTCGTTTGCATTTGGGGAAAGGCTGAGGGTTTGTAACAGCAGCTGCACCGTTTGTGGTTTTGTCTTCACAGCTTTCGTCCTCTTCATCTTTTGAGCTTTCTGCATGAACTTCCCCTTTGCCTAGCCACCAGCGCCATCATCCACCTTTCCTTCCTCGATAGTCGAGCACGGTGACCTTACAAAAAAGGTTCGATTTTGACGCTTTATACGTTTTTTTACGATTTGCATGCTTATTTTCGTTTTGAATTATGACCTTAAGCTTTGTTATTATTGTTATGGAGGTTGTGGAAAGGAAAGAAAATGAGAGAAACTACCTTGACGGAGGAGGGGGAGGAATGAGGGTGGAGGCGCTCAGGCGGCTGGAAGGCGAGGTGATGATGCTGATGAAGCTAGCTTGGAATCCTGGTATTTGTGTCTTACTTCTTTCTATTAGGGTTTGATGATGATCCCTGAAAACCTCTTCTATCTGCCTGGCTCTGTATAACTTTACTCTTTTTCTCTTCTTCAGTTAGCCTTGCCTTTGCCTATGTACGCTTCTTTATCTTCTTCTTGTGGTTGCCTTGATGCCTTGTATGTTAGTCTTTGATGGTTTTTGCCCGGTGATGAACCCTAGGTTCTGAGGGCCTGAATGCTTGACTTTGAGTTGCCTCTTAGTGTTGCTTCTGAATGCTTCTATATGTTGCCCTTTTGAAAGCTTCTGAATGCTTCTGTATGTTGCCCTGTATGTTGAATATGTTGGATACAGTTGCCATGCTTGAGACTGATTTGAATGGTGGCCCAATGATAGAAGTTTTTTCTAAGGGCTTTGATGGGTGGTTTGAATGCTTGTTGATTTTGTTGGTTGATGCTTAGGCTTGACAGATTCGACACAGGTTGAAAGGTTTATGCTGTTTAGGTCTTGGCTTCAGTTTTCTTTTTTTTTTTACAGTTGGTATTGAGAACAGGTTCTATGCTTGAGGGCCTTTTGGTGAGGTTTGGATATTGGTCATGACAGGTTTGATGGACTTGGTTATCTCTGGTTTTTGAAACTTGGCAGGTTAAATGTAGGTTTAATGCAGGTTTATGGTTCTTAGACTTGTTGAGGTTTTTTGACAGGTTAAGCTTGGCTTATGCTTTCAGGCTGGACAGTTTGTGGTTATGTGAACTGGTTTGGAGGTTTGGAAGGCTTGGAGGTTTCTTTTGTTTTTTGCTTCAGGGCCTTGCAGGTTTGCAAGGTTTTTTTAGTTTAAGGTTTGGTTGGAAAGGTTTATGCTTGGCCTTGGTGTTGTATCCTTGATATGTTTCTGAGTTGGGGCTTTTGTTCTGAGTTCTGTCTGGTTTGTAATTTTTTGCCTCCTTTTTACTGTCTTGATCGGTTTGTTTTATATTTTGTTTCTCAAGCCTAAGCCTGCAAACCTGTACTTCCTTTATCTCTTCCCTCTCTCTCTAGTACAGTTAAAACATTAAATAATGTTTATGTTTGTACTTTAGCTGAAAAGACACTGCTGGAAAATGATGCATTTGACTATGCTTGCTTGCAATGTTGGTTTTAACCTGCATACTTTATCTCTTTTCCATACTGCTTGCTTCTTTGTGACAGTACTGAGTAGCCTTTTGTTTGCTATCTTGATATCTTTCCATATTTGGACATTTTGACAGCTTTTGGCTTAGTTTGATTGTGAACTCAGTTTGGACTTTGTGGTTCAATTTGGATTTGGACTTTGTATTTGCACATGCTGTTTTTTTTGAACTATGCAGCTTTGTTTGACCCCTTTTGAATTTGTGCATTTTACAACTTTGTGCATTTCATGTTTAGCAAGCAATATTCATCCCTCTTTGTGAACCGGGAGAAAAGTTTGTCTGACTGATAAGAAAAGTTTGTTTGACTGAATCTTACGCTAATCTGAAAAATCAGGAAAAGCCTGAAGCTGTGATTTCTTGTGGAAAAATACGAGGGCAAATTTTGGGGTACAACAGTTGCTCCTGTTCAATCTTCTTGGACCTGAAGAGTTAGATTGACAAGTTTGCCTTTCGCGACTCGAGGGTAAAAGGAGATTGGACACTAGAGTGCCCAGAAAATTTGCACTCGGCGATGTGATGGTAGAGGGAATGGGCTTACCGATGCCATTCGGTGATGGGCTTAACGATGCCATCTAGGGATGTGATAGAATCTTGTCGGGGATGGGCTTAGAGATGCCATCTGGAAATGGGCTTAAAGATGCCATTTGGAAGTGTTTGGAGGAGGATGGGCTTATAGATGCCATCTGAAGGTGATTGTTGAACTGTATGCCACTGGTGAGTGGACGAGTATCAGAAATGTATCCTTGTTTTGGAACGTCTCTGAACTGGGGGTCTGAACAAGCAATAGGTTGACATCCGTGTCTGGAGAACCCGTAAACTGTCTTCAGGAGTTGGAGTTGAATAAGCAATAGAACAGCATCCGTTGTTGGGAAGCGTCCGTAAACTGTTTTCAAAAGTTGAGAAGAATCTGAACAAGCGATAGATTAACATCCGGTGTTGGGAAGAATCCGTAAACTGTTTTCAGAAGTCTTAAAGTGCAGAAGGAACCGGTGTAGGGTTTCCTGATGATGAGTCCGTGTAAAACTTCATCTGGGTGAATCTGGAATAAGTATCAGAATGTCGCCGTGTCTCGGAAGATAATGGTCTTCGTCTGTTGACTGTTCTTTCCTGAAAAGGTAAAGAGTTAGCTGTATGCAATGTCATGATGCATGATATAATGTATGTTATATCAATGTTTACGATATGAATGTGATGTATGCGCATGTAAGTTGATGAGCTATCTTGCTGAGGATAGATGAATCCTGGACGACTGAAGATAAAAGAATCTTGATTGCTGCCGGGGAACATAATTCCTTGATTGTTGCTGGGTAGGGCAAGAATCTCTTGATCGTTGAAGATGAGAAGCCCTGGGACCACCGTTGGAGAATCAGGAGCTTGGGTTGTATGCCGAGCTACTGGGGAAGTCCTGTCTTGAGGAGATCTTCACCGGAGAATATTCGAATATTCTGTGAGGAACTGAGAATGGGTCTTCATTCTGCCGATGCTTAACTGTTATCTGGTCGATCTCCAGGCTTTCACAGAAGCTCGTACTGTCATCTGGTCGTAATCCAGGCTTCACAGAAATTTGTATTGCCAACTGGTCGTAATCCAGGCTTCACAATAGCTTGCTAAGCTGCTATCCGGTCAAATCCGGGCTTCACGGCTTTGGTTAAAGGTATACTACTATCTGGTCGATTCCAGGCTTCATAGTATTCTTGACTGCTGTCTGGTCGAAATCCAGGCTTCACAGAAGTTTGTATTGTTAACTGGTCGCAATCCAGGCTTCATGATAGCTTGCTAAGCTGCTATCCGGTCAAATCCGGGCTTCACGGCTTTGGTTAAAGGTATACCACTATCTAGTCAATTCCAGGCTTCGTAGTATTCTTGACTACTGTCTGGTCGTAATCCAGGCTTGGCGATTGTCTAACACTGTTATCCGGTCGCAGTCCGGTCTTCACAATGTGCTGTAGCGATCAAGATACTATCCGGTCGGATCCGGGCTTTGCAACTTGAATTTTGTGAGAATTTGATCTTCGACGACTGTAACTTCCAACAAATGATGAAGGAGTTTTTGAGCGACCGATCCATCTGAACTGTAACTTGTTCTAGAGAAAAAATCCTGGACAAATGTTGGGGAAATAAACCCATAATGGAAGAACTCTGGGGTTACTTAGGATGAGAAATCCCTGTTGTCTGCTAACTGCTTGGGGAACAAGATCTTCACTTTGTTGAGGGATCTTAGGACCACTACTGGGGATTGGAACTCCTTGGTGACTTGCGGGATGAGAGAATTCTGATGATCTCTGCTGGGGAGATCAGTTTTGAGAAAGCTCTTGTTCTGCTGGGGATCCTGGAGTTTAACTCTGTTCGGGGAATCCTTGTGAAAGGGCATTGAGATATTTATCCGTACCTTCAACCTATCAATAATCATCTTTTCCTGATTTGTAAGGAAATGATTATGTTCAAATGCATATGCCTACTTAACAAAACATTGGACGTTTCTCGAGTAAACATAAGTGCAAAAGGAAAAAGGGAAAACAACGCAAATTTATGCATTTGGAAAAGTATTTGTATTAACTTTTTATGGGCATCTTTGTACAAAGGAGACAGGCATCCTAGTAAGAGGATGTCGTCGTGAAAATTGAAAATTTTATACAAAAGAAAGACAGCTATGTGAAATGACTCCATGGGATTCCATTCTGCTATAGCCTTTACAACTCTGAATATCTGCCTGTTCGATGCTTCGTCTACCGGTGACTGAATTAACCAGAAGCTTGGAGCTGGTTGATGAAGAGATTGTCCTTAAAGTGATCCGACGAGACATAGTCATACGCTTTAATTCCCTAACTTTTGCCTGAATCGCCCTTTTGGATTTTCGATCCACCGGGAAACCCCTTTTTGCCCAAGCCGCCCTTTCGGGTTTTCGACTTGCCGGGTGTACAGATTTTTTTGTTTTATCCCTAATTTTTGCCTGAACCGCCCTTTCGGGTTTTCGGTTCACCGGGATGCCCATTTTTGCCCAAGTCGCCTTTTCGGGTTTTCGACTTTTCGGGTTATTTCATGCGTAGTATTTTTTGACTATGTCTGCGTTTGCAGGGTGCGGCAAATTGTCGCCGTCCATGGTGGTCAGAATCATTGCACCACCAGAAAATATGTTCTTGATTACAAATGGTCCTTCGTAAGTAGGAGTCCATTTGCCCCTGGGATCACTTTGCGGCAAGATAATCCGTTTGATCACGAGATCTCTGACTTGATATACTTGACGTCTGACTTTCTTATTGAAAGCCTTGATCATCCGTTTTTGGTACGTCTGACCATGGAAAACAGCAGCGAGTCGCTTATCGTCGATCAAATTGAGTTGATCAAGTCGGGTCTGAATCCAATCGTCTTCATTCAAACCTGCATCTTTCATAATTCTTAAGGAAGGAATCTGAACTTCCATGGGCAGGACAACTTCCATGCCGTATACCAGAGAAAATGGGGTTGCCCCGGTTGAAGTACGTGCTGTGGTACGATATCCGTGCAGAGCAAACGGTAGCATCTCATGCCAGTCCTTGTAAGTGACCGTCATTTTCTGAATGATCTTCTTAATGTTTTTGTTCGCAGCTTCAACAGCACCGTTCATCTTCGGTCGATAGGGAGATGAATTGTGATGATAAATCTTGAACTGTTCGTAGAGAGCGGTGATCATAGTATTATTCAGATTGGTTCCGTTGTCTGTAATGATCCTGTCAGGGACACCGTACCAGCATATGAGGTTTTGCTTGATGAAGCGGGCAACCACATTCTTTGTAACAGAGGCGAAGGAAGCCGCTTCGACCCATTTGGTGAAATAGTCAATGGCGACCAGGATGAAGCGATGTCCATTGGATGCAGTGGGCTTGATCTCTCCAATCATGTCAATGCCCCACATTGTGAATGGCCACGGAGCTGTCAGCACGTTGAGAGGAACCGGAGGAATGTGTACCTTATCGGCGTAAATTTGGCATTTATGGCAGGTACGGGAGTGTTGATGGCAATCAACTTCCATGGTTGACCAATAGTAGCCTGCCCTTAGGATCTTCTTAGCCATCGTGTGTCCACTCAAGTGGGTGCCGAACGCACCGCTGTGTATCTCAGTCATTATCAGTTTCGCCTCAGCTTTGTCCATACATCAGAGTAAAACACAATCATGGTTGCGTTTGTAGAGGATGCCATTGCTCAGGAAGAACTTGGCAGCAAACTTCCTTAGGAACTTCTTGTCATTTACTGAAGCTCCTTCGGGATATTCTCTAGTCTGGAGATACCTTTTGATTTCATGAAACCAGGGCTGTTCCACTACTTCTTCGGTATTAATCTCGTGACAATGCGTAGGTTCATCCATTCGCTCGATGGTTATTTGGGGAGCCTCGTTATCCCAATTGAGTTTAGACATGGAAGACATTGTAGCCAGAGCATCTGCTAGCTGATTCTCTTCTCGCGGGAAATGCTCGAAGGTGATTTGCTCGAAATGAGGCAACAATGTCAAGACATGTTCTTTGTATGGGATAAGATTGGGATGTTTGGTATCCCACTCTCCTTTGATTTGCCTGATAACCAAAGCCGAGTCCCCAAATACGATCAAAGATTTGATTCCCAAGTCTATAGCAGCCTTGAGACCAAAAATGCAAGCTTCATATTCAGCCATGTTGTTGGTGCAGCTGAAGCAGAGTCGGGCCGTGAAAGGCGTGTGGCAACCTTCCGGGGAAATGAGTACCGCACCGATACCGTTTCCGAGTGCATTCGAAGCACCATCAAAGTACAGGGTCCATCGGGATCCCTTTTCAAGTCTGTCATACGGTCCATTACCTTCAATGTTGTCCAAATTCATGATGTCCTCGTCTGGGAAGTCAAATCTCATGGATTGATAATCTTCGATAGCTTGATGAGCTAGATGGTCAGCTAGTACACTCCCTTTTATGGCTTTTTGGGTGGTGTACTGGATGTCATACTCGATTAAAATCATTTGCCATCTAGCTATTCTTCCAGATAAAGCATGCTTTTCGAAGATATACTTGATAGGATCCATTTTGGAAATCAACAGAGTGGTATGAGTTAACATATACTGTCTTAGTCGG